>CM040434.1:2225000-2873212 GCA_022702705.1 Papilionanthe hookeriana x Papilionanthe teres | reverse complement strand
GTATTTTTCTATGCTTTGGTGTGCTTAGTGTTGACTTGTTTTACTTTATAGTGTGTATTTGGACTTGTTAAGCTTGAATTCTATGGTGGTGCTTAGTTTTCAGTGTTAGAGTATCGTAGTGTGTTTGTTACACTGAGTATCTGTGGTTGGATGAATTTATTTGGTGAATGCTTAAGTGTGTATGTTTGTAGCATGGATTTAATATAATAAAGTGATGTTTGGTGTTGTTTGTGTAAGTTTGATGTTAGTAAGTTGCTTACTTGATGAAATAGATGCTTAAAAAGGCTATTGATGGGAGAGCAGAACGTTGAAACGATCGAAATTGCAAAAAAAAATTCAAACCCAAAAAATTGAATTAGCGCTGCAGGTGCCCAAATACAGAAAGTTGGGCCCTTTTAATTCAAATAGAGAGCCGCTGACACCTAAACCAGCGCCGCCGGTGCCCAAGTACAGAAAAAGGCCAAAGCCCTGTAAAATCATGATTTTTGCCTTGGGACCCAAAAATCTAGTCGTTTCCTTCATCTTCTTCCTCCAGCTTTTGCAAAAATTGGATTTAAGGCTTGCTATATCAAGGATTTGGAGCATTTTTAAAGCTTTTTGAGAGAGGATCTAGACTTCTCTTGGTAGGAGCTTCACTTCAGCCTATTTATTTTTTATTTTCACCATGGGAATTTCTCACATTGCTTGGAACCGAAATTTAAAATTTTTTGAAGATATTTTGGGATTTTCCATGATGATTTAGGCTCTTATTCACTTAGATTTGCTTTAGGAGTTTCCTACGTTGTGATTTTAGAATTTATCAGATTTATTGCAAAATTTTAGAATTTTAAATGGCTCCTAAAACAAGCAAAGGCAAGAGGAAGTTAGATTTTGATGAAGATAGATTTATTTATGTTAAAATGTAGTTTTGTTTTAATTCTCTTTTGCATAATAATAAGTGTATACAAGATTTGGCTTTTGAAAGTCTAGGCGGATCTATTGAGCAGTTGATTTCTGATAGAAATTGAGAATGATTTTGTTATTTCACTACTAATACTATTATGGGTACTGTGCGAGAATTTTATGGAAATCTACCTTGGACCAAAACAGAATATGTGCTAGTTCGAGGAAAAATGGTAGAATTCACCGCTCATTGTATTATTGATTTTTATCATTTACAGGGGGTGAGATTTTGTGAATATGAGAATTTTGATATGAGAGAAGCTTGTATGAAAGAAGTGATTGCTTTTATGACTAACGGAAGAGAGGAATGGAAAGCGAAACAAAGACATATGATTAATTTCCCTGCTTTTAAGTTAAATGTAGCTTCTAAAGCATGGCAATATTTCATCTCTGCGAGACTGCTACCTTCATATCACCATAGTGAAGTTACAATGGATAAAACAATTGTAAATTATTATATTCAGACCATGAAGAAGATTAATATTGGATCTATTATCTACAAGAACATTCAAACTATTGCTAGAGGAGAAACCACTGGTGGATTAGGACATTCTGCCCTAATTCATTCACTTTGTGCACAGTCTGGAGTTGAGTTTGATAGTTATGAAGATGTAGCCATACCGCAGAGACCTATTACCAAGACTATTATTCAGAATTATGAGTCTTATGTGGTAGGAAGAGGAGAGAGTAGGAGTACTGATATTTCTACTACCAGCTAGGACATTTTATCTACTTCTGAGCCACCTACACTATCTGATGTTATGGAGCATTTGAGGATCCAGAGTGCTAGTATGGATAGACTTCATAGCAGAATAGATGTACTTGAGGCTAGAACTGATGTAAATGAAGATTACATGGGGAGGACTGTCAAGTATGATATTTCCTATCATGATGCTCAGTTCAAATTTATGAGGGGAGAGACTGGAGTGATATTCCCTACCTGCTTTAGCTATGATCTATACCGACCTGATCCTGCTGATGAAGTTGGTGATGATGATTAGTAGTACTATGATTTTTGTTTTTTTTTTATGTTTTGTAGTATTGTTTGTATTAGTTATTTTCTTTTCTGTATTTTACGTAGTTTGTTGATGTATTTGTGTTAAAAAATGATAAAAAAACGTGCGTGTATGAATTTTGTGATAGTTTGTTTAGTGATGTGATTTTTGATGTTATGTTGAATGTCTAATGTTTAAGTGTTTAATATTTATTTACCTTGCAAATCTTTTGAATTCTATATGTCACTGTTTCTAACTTTTTCATGCTTGCTAGATTAAAATTTTGATTAATACCAACATAGCTTCAGAAGATTTCAAAATCCCAATGATCCACTAAAAATTTGATAACTTTTAATGTCCATTTCATACCTATTTTTGATGAATTGCACTTTAAAGAAAGATATTTTTTATGATTTTATGCAGGTACAGTGATTTTAGGCCTTTGGAGCTAAAGGAATCAAAAATGAGAAAATTTAGAGCAAAATGGAGCAAAAGTGCATTTTATTGAACTAGCGCTGAACGGCGCTGTCACCAGCGCCGGACCGCGCCAATTTACAGAGACTTTGGACAAAAAGGCGAAAAATAGCACTGGACGGTGCCCTATCCTGCACCAGATCGCGCCCTATGCCAATTCCAAACTGGATTCAATGAATTTGGTTGAATTTTGGAGGGATGCTTGAAGAAAATCTTGGGAAATCAATTATGGCCGGATTTAAACTATTTTAGAGTAACATTTAGAGAGGAGAAGAGAGTTTAGAGTGTGAGGGAGTGAAGAGTGAGTGTGTCTTTTCATTTGTTTAGGAAATCAAGGTTTTGTATGTTCTCTTCTAAGAAGAGTAAGAGGAGAGGGAAAGTGAGAGATTTCTTCTTCCTCACTTATCTAAAGAGAGAATTGTGTGTTATTGTGATGGAAGAACATGAGTCAAAGGAATTCCTTGAGATTCTCTTGAGGAAGAGTTTGAGATAAGTTGTTTTTCTTTAGTCTGTTTGTATGACATTGCTTTTATATATAAAATACATGTTTTTTCATCCTTTCCTCATGAGTCTTGAGTAGATTTCTTTGTCTTCCTCCTTTTCATGTGATGCTTTGGTGTTGTGATATGGAAAAGATGTGCATATTTATTATGGAGAATTTGTGATGACCTATCACTTCAGAGTTCATTTACTTTTTGATCTGACCAATTGAATTGTTAAAACTTGTTGGGAAAAATATGTTCTGAAAAGATTTTGAGTTCCACAATAAAAGAGAAGGTCACATTCAATATCCATGAATGAGTGATGTAGTTCATGGGGGTTGAGTGCAAATAAATAAGGAAATATACTTGATGGGCGTAGAATTAGAGATATCAGAGTGACAGGTTGAAATCCTCAATTTGTTCCTAGGGTTTGGAAACCAAAGCGAGAGTTAGCCTTTAGGGGAAGGGAAGTGGGAGCTCTGGAGTGACAGCCAGTATCCTCCAAAAGGCTTCGTACCACCTCTGTTCAAGACTTTTGATGGTACCGGAAACCCTCGACAGCATGTTGCACATTTTCGCGCTAGTTGTTGCAACGCCAGTGGAAGTGATGCCTTACTCTTCCGACGGTTCGTCGGCGACTGTCGAGGATCACCTTCGATTGGTACGCGAGTTACCGAATGGTTCGGTAAAGACATTTTCAGAATTAGAGAACCTCTTTGTGAAACGGTTTGCCGGAGCTCAACACCATATCACCATCGGTGATCTAGTTGTGGAGAAACAGAAACCGAACGAAACTTTAGTGGATTACATACTTCGATGGAGGAATCTAAGCTTGAAGTGTGAGCCACAGCTACAAGAGCAGCATGCAGTCGGTATCTTGCTTAAAAGCATTCACGGCCCGATAGTACTTCTCCTTAAGGGATTTACGATTAAGACTTTCGAGAAGTTATTAAGCAAGGCCGGAAGCTTGCAAGAGGAAGCGAAGCAACTATGTTTCGTCGACAAAACAGACAAACAGAAGTCTGTGAAGACATTTGAAAAGAAATCCGGGATCGTC
This sequence comes from Papilionanthe hookeriana x Papilionanthe teres, assembly GCA_022702705.1. Classification (NCBI taxonomy): domain Eukaryota; kingdom Viridiplantae; phylum Streptophyta; class Magnoliopsida; order Asparagales; family Orchidaceae; genus Papilionanthe; species Papilionanthe hookeriana x Papilionanthe teres. Next base: position 2,869,262 of record CM040434.1, on the reverse strand, counting down.
GCGACAGTCGATAAGGGCAAGCAGCCAATGCAAATACAGCCGGAGCAGCCGCAGCCCAGCTATCAACAACCTCAGTAGAACTACCAACAGCCTCGACCCGGTTATCAGCCAACTCAACAGTATGAGCATCCACCTCGCCCGCAGCGCACGTTAAAGGAGCTTATAAATAGAGAATATCCATTCAAGAATGAGGCAGTGCCAAAGATGTTCCACAGTTTGATGAAGACTCCGGATTTTCAACTGCCAGAACCCAAGAAGCCAGAAGAAGTCAATAAGAAAGACCATCCCATCTATTGCCCTTACCACCGGATGCTCGGGCACAAGATAGAGGATTGCATTACCTTCAAGACTTGGCTCTACGACAATCTCCGAAAAGGGAACATAACGATTCCGAAGGAATACATGAAGGAACCCCAGAAAGGCGGTTCCGTCAATGTTATTTCAACGGATCCTATTGTTCCTATAGATCCCTACACGACGAAAGATGGATGGAGTACCACTTGGACGAAGTCATCAAAGAAAATTTTGGATCGCATCCAAACCTCTTCGGTGCGTGCTTCAATTTAAAGTTCAAAACCTGTAAAGCCGGCGCTATCGCTTGCGAGTGAAGAACCACCCCAGGAAGAAAAGATCGTAGAAAAGAATGAGATCATAGAGGAAGAAAAGACCGAAGCTCTTAAGGCTAGACTAGGGGCTGCTTATCCTAGGATGGTTGTTTCCGATTCGGGGGAAAATTCCTCGAACCTTTGACTCTGTATGATTATTTGCTCGCTCCGGCGGGATCTTATAATGATAAGAGTTATGGCGTTGGCTACGTTTTGACTGTTTCTAACGATTACGCAACTAACGACAACCAACCTAATCCGGATCTCGATGCTGATACAAATAACAATTCTCAAATCATACAATACCTCGACAATCACGATGACAAAGAAGACATTCACCAAGAAGGCTACGAAAGTTCAACAAACAATGAATCTATTTCTGAATTTCGAGGAACACCAATCAAAATAGAGTTAGAGCTTTCGGATTCCGAAGCGACTCCAGAAGAACCTGTCATGCCGATTCAAAAGGAGACACCGATAAACTCGACTGCAGATTCGAAGAAGTCGCGAAGTCAATTTAAGGAGCGGAAGAGTTCTACCTCCGAGAATGGGTCCAAAAGACAAAGGAAAGCAGGTGGTTGTTCAGGAAGAATCAACCCCAGCAGAAGAATTGCCCATTCGGGAAGAAACTCAAACACGTAGTAACAAAGTGGACTATAATGTGCTAGCCCATCTTAGGAAACAACCAGCCAAACTGAGCATCTACGACGCTATCATCTTATCAAAAGAGATGAGGGAAGCTCTGATCAAGGCCTTACTTGATCCAGAGATTTGTTTAGCTCAGATGGCCGGAGATTCCTTAGACGAGGTTTGCTCGTTAAAGGAACAAGCGAGGTGTTACCTTCGCGGACGGTGATCTATTACTTGGGACGACCGATCACAACCGACCGTTGTACATTTCGGCTACAATCGGAAAGTTTACGCTCTCCGCAGTATTGGTGGATCCAGGAGCGTCAATCAACATAATGAATCTTCGGACGTTAGCATACTTGGAAATTGATGCTCGCGAGTTTGAAGCGGATAAGATGTTACTAAGAGGATTCAACCAGAAAGGAGAAAGAGCCCTCGGATCAATAACGTTGTTGATGAAGACCGGTGATTTAACAAAGACAACCTCAACATTCCATATAATTGATTCTGAAACATCGTTCAACGCACTACTGGGCCGACCGTGGATACATGAGAACCGAATGGTACCGTCGTCTCTGCATCAGTGCATAAAATACTACGATGGAGGAGAACAGTGCATTAAAGGTGACTTGCAACCTTTGTCCATACATGAAATTGGAATTTATGAAGATGCAGCCTACTACGCGCCTCCAAAGAAAACAATCTTCTCCAGAAATACCATGCCAAATGAAGCAAAAGAAGTTCAAGACGACGAAGAACCTGAAGTTCTAGTCCAACAGTCACTCACCACTCCCTTACGGCGAGATGGTGAAGGGTTCTTCATAACTTGCACCCGAGGTCGAGGCCAGGGGCGAGGTCGTGGCAGAAATGTTGGGACAGTTGGACAGAAAAAGCCGGTAATCAACGTGAATTGGAAGAACAGCTCTGAAGAAGAAGAAGAAATCAAGAAAGAAGTAGCTAAAATAAACCAGAATAAACCACAATTCAAGATCTCCCTCGAAGATGAAAAGAATGAAGAATATAAATCAATGTACGAGAAGATTAACTACCATGTACACACTATGGCCCTGACCCCGATCCAGTCTAATAAGATCGAGGGTATGGTGGTCAAGGAAGTGCATGGCGGTGGTGCTAAACCAATCAAATTTTACCGTGGTACTCCTTCTTCCAATAATGAAAAGATGTACAATTTGAAGATGTCGCTTCTTCCAAATTAATGGAATTACCGTTTGAGTGGTACTCTCCCTGTGTTCAAAATTTAATTCAACGTGGTGTCTTACCTCGACAATGGACAAAGGGTCAATCACAACATTTTGAAAGACTATGGAACAATGCCGGTCGGCCTCACAATTCAAAACATAGTCTCGGATTCAGCACAGTGGGTTCAGTTGACGATACGAAATTTTGCTTGGTTGTCACTTGCGAGCCTAATAAGGACTGCTTAGAAGCTTCAGAGGACCTCGAAGATCTACCAATCGGAGATGCTCCACCAGAATTTCAAGAAGAAATCAAATCTACAATAGACGAGTTAATGGAAGTTAACATAGGTACTAGCAAAAAGCCTAGACCAACCTTTGTTAGCTCCTTACTCAATAAAGAAGATTCTGAGGAAATGATCAAGCTATTAATGGAATTAAAGGACTGTTTTGCTTGGAGTTACGACGAAATGTCAGGATTAGCTCCTGAAGTCGCAGTTCACAAGTTAGGAGTAGATCCTACTACGTTCCAGTCAGACAAGCTCCCAGAAGAATGCGTCTAGAAATTGAGCAACAAGTAATAGCCGAAGTTAAGAAGCTAATCGACGCTAAATTTGTCCGTGAAGAACAATACCCTACTTGGTTAGCCAACGTGGTACCAGTCAGAAAGAAAAATGGTCAGATCGAATCGTGTAGACTTCGGGGATTTAAATAAAGCATGTCCAAAGGATGAATTTCCATTCGCAATCCCAGAACTGATGATCGACATTGCTTCAACACATGAAATATTTTCATTCATGAATGGATCATCAGGATACAACCAGATAAAGATGGCACCAGAAGACGAAAAGCTCACAGCTTTCAGAACGCCGATCGGAGTGTATTGCTACACAGTAATGTCATTCGGACTAAAGAAGGAAGGAGCAACATATCAAAGAGCAATGACAAAGATTTTTGATGATCTCATTCACAACCAAGTCGAGTGCTACGTGGAAGATGTGGTCATCAAAAGCAAACTGAAGGAAGATCACTCGTATGATTTGAGAATTGTTTTCGAGCGGCGAGGCAATACAACCTTAAGATGAATCCCTTAAAATGCGCCTTCGGCGTCACCTCGAGGAAATTCTTAGGATTTGTTGTTCGACATCGCGGAATCGAAATTGATCTGGAAAAGATTAAAGCTATCTTAGAGATGCCGCCTCCCAAAACCTTAAAACAACTACGATCCTTTCAAGGGAAGCTAGCATATCTTTGAAGCTTTATCTCGAACTTGTCAGGTAGGTGTCAGCCCTTCTCGGCATTAGTTAAAAAGGACGCCAAATTCGTTTGGGAAGAGAAATGCCAACGGGCCTTCGAGGACATTAAGCGATATTTAATGACACCTCCCTGTCTTAGCGGCCCCGATCTCGGGTAGACCGTTAATACTTTATACCGCGGCTTTAGATGACTCTCTCGGAGCCACCGCTAGCCCGGGTCAATGACGAGGAAAAGAAAATGCTCTTTATTACTTAAGCCGTCGTCTATTGCCGACGGAAGTAAAGTATCCTCTGATTGAGAAGCATTGTTTGGCCCTGATCTTCGCCGCTTAAAAGCTCAGGCACTACATGCTTTCTCATAAGATCAACCTCATTTCGAAAGTTAATCCGTTGCAATATTTGATGACCCGACCAACACTTTCTGGCAGACTTGCCAGGTGGTCGATGATACTATTGCAATTTGATATAACTTTTGTTCCTCTTCGAGCCGTAAAGGGACAAATACTAGATGACTTCCTTGCAGCACATCCTTTACCAGCAGATTCGCCTCTCGACTTCGATTTGCCTGCCGAGCAGATAATAAGCCTAGAAGACACCGATGAGGAACATTGGGAACTATACTTCGACGGAGCGTCCTCAGCACAGAAAGACAAAGAATCGCAAACGATAGTGCCCAGTAAAGCAGGAATCAGACTAATCTTTATAACACCGGAGCGAGGGATGTTAAGATACTCCTGCCACTTAACAGAGCCATGCACAAACAAAGAGGCAGAATACGAGGCCCTCATAGCAGGACTAGAACTGACCATTCAAATGGGAATAACGGATATCAACATCTACGGAGATTCTCAGTTGATCATTCAACAGGTCGCAAGACAATACAGAATTTTAAAGCTAAGACTCGAGCAATACTTTCAGTATGCCATGAAACTGTTGGAACAAATTCCGAATGTAACAATCTACAAGATCCCCAGAAGAGAAAATACTCTCGCGGATGCGCTAGCTCGCCTTGCAAAAGAATTTGCACGCTTACAAGATGAGTCGGTTGAAGTGTCGGTTCAAGGACGACGGAGTCCTATCACGAGCTCAACATGGATATGATACGGAAATCGAGAAAAATCGAGAGGAATCGAGTTGCAACGGTGACGGAAAACACGGAAGATTGGCGTCAACCGCTAATAGACTACCCGCAAACGGAGTAAATTACCGAACGATAAGTCATTAGCCCATCAAATCAAGAAAGAACTACGTCTTATGCATTAATAAACAATACATTATACGGAAGGTCTTTTGATCGGATGTGGTTAAGATGCTCGAACGGGTCCGAGGCACGTGAAATTGTCGAAGAGTACACTCGAACTTTGTGGCGCTCATCCGTCGGGTCCGAAAATGAAAATGAAAATTAAAAGACTAGGGTACTACCGGCCCTCGATGATGACCGACTGTATGAAAGTCGCCGAGAGACGTCACCGAGTGCAAGTGCACGGAGTGGTTCTACACCAACCTCCAAATGTGCTACATCCGACAATTGCGTCGTGGCTATTTGAGTGTTGGGGCACAGATATAGTGGGTCCGATAGAACCACCTTCTTCAAGAGGACATCGCTTCATCCTTGCAGCTACAGACTACTTTTCTAAATGGGCAGAAGCAGTTCCACTCAGAGAAGTAAAGGCACACCACGTGCTACAGTTTTTCAAAAATCAAGTTGTATACCGTTTCGGAGTACCGCGCAGAATCATTTCAGATAATGGGTCTGCATTCAAAAGTACAAAAATCAACAATTTTGTCAGAAGACACGGGATCGATTGGCGATACTCAACGATCTATTACCGAAGAGCAAACAGCTTGGCCGAGGCTTTTAATAAAACTCTCATTCAGATTTTAAAGAAAACCTTGGATGACAACAAGAGAAATTGGCACGAGAAGTTGTTAGAAGCCTTATGGGCCTACAGGACGACTTTCAGGACTCCTACTCAGTCTACGCCTTACGCTTTAGTGTGCGGGTCCGAGGCCGTTTTACCTTTGGAGGTCCAGCTTCCATCACTCAGGATTGCAGTTGCAAATAAAATTACTACAGAAGAAAATGTCAGATTGCGACTGGAAGAACTGGAAAGCTTGGAAGGGAAGAGACTTGCAGCGCAGCAAAATTTGGAACTGTACCAAGCTAAGATGATCCAGGCCCATGATAAACTGGTCCGCCCAAGAACTTTCAAAGTTGGTGACTTAGTTCTTGTTCTCAGAAGACCTATTCTTGCACATCGCAAGATAGGAGGCAAGTTTGAACCGACTTGGGAAGGGTCGTTTGTGGTCGAGGCAGTCTACTCAGGAGGCTCCTACCAACTTGTGAATTGCCAAGGACAACGACAAATTCTTCCTTTCAATGGACGGTATTTGAAGAAGTATTACGCAACCTGATGTTTTGAAGGGTGGCCCCTAAAATGGAGTCTTATCCCTAGAAAGACGGGTGAAGCAATCACTTTGTATTCGAGTCCGAACCCAAAAACATAAAAATAGATAAAATAAAATATGTGCTAAAAATAAAATATGTGAAATCATAATAATAAAGTTTTACCCTTCCTTTCAAATCAAATCTTGTTCCTAATCTTTCTTCATCTTTTCCTACTTAAAAATTAAAGTTAAAATAAGAGAATAAGAATCTTCAGTGGTAAATATTTTCTTAATGTTCTTGTTCTTAGTACAGCCCCTGATCCTTTCCTTGTCTTCTTTGCAGGGAAATGTCGAACGGGCGGTTGGTCCTAAACTTTAAAAATAGCGTGAGTCTCGCACTCGTTGAAAAGAGGGTGAAGGATGGAGCGATGATAGAAATTGATTCGACTTCGCACCAGCCGACCTACGGTATGAAGAAAATGATTGGGTCCCGAGTAGACCGAGAAGAGCTTCATAGCCGGATAGTGAAGAAGATGGATGGCCCGAGCCACCAATCCGACGAACAAGAAAAGAAAGACAAACACCGAGGAAAGCAAGAAAATCAAGTCAGTAGTTGCCACGGCAGAGGGCAGGTTCATCAGCGCAGCACCCGCAGAAAGTCAAGGGTTAAGGAGAGCTACCCTCACTGCCACTCAAAGAAGGAATAAGAATCGCTGTATCCGCAAGATGTTGACTAAACTAGCAGTAGATCAACATGAGGAAACAGCCACCTTCGCCAAAACACACATTTCAAAGATATCGGTTCGTCAGGAACCAGAAAGAAGAAAGTCAACGACGAGAAAATCAGAACAGATCGAAAAAGTGCCAAGAAGAAAAGAAATAGAATCAATGCCTCGATGCCGGACAGAGATACCATATCTGAAGAACCTTGTTGCGGAAGCAACCCCGGAGGATGTCCAGACAGAGACAATCCCCGAGGAACCAAGGTATACAGGAGAACGTGATGGGATTGAGCCATATATCCCGCAATACGTTACTAGGCCTCGTCACTTGCAGATCATCCCAGAATATGAACTAGAAAGAATGCAAAATGTTGAGAAGAAGACTTTCGAATACTTTGAAAGGATTAGAGGCAAAAGAATCGACATTTTGGAAGGCCTCGAGTTACACACGGGTGTATTCTCGGAGTACGAGCAACAACGGATTGTGGATTGCATTTTAGAACTTCGGAAGATGGGTCGAGCGAGGCCGTCCGAGAGAAAAGACTTATTCGGAACCCCGGAAATGGATGCCGGAGAAAGGAAGAGTCACGATACAATGCGCATGTTGCTATAACTTCGCGAGAGGACGGAAAAGGAAATCCACTAGGGATACTCCGTCACGGTGAGGTGGATCCGATGCCGAGAATAATTAAAAGAATGGTGAAAAGAATGATAGCATGGAGGGTGCTGCCAGCGGATCGCATACCCAGACGGTTGCATCATCGACATTTATCAGAAGGGCGACTGCATACCTCCACACATAGACCACCCTGACATTGTCGGACCTTTCTGCACAGTTTTGTTCGTCAACCGATGCAATATCATGTTCGGATCTAACCTCCGGATAGCAGGCCCGGGTAAGTTTTGAGGGCCGGTGGAGATACCACTTCCGGTAGGTTCCGTCATGATATTACAAGGAAGTGGAGCAGACATCGCAAAACATTGTATACCGGGAGTACCAGTGGAGCGGATCTCCGTCACTTTTAGAAGGATGGACGATAGAAAGGCACCTTACCATTTCCAGCCAGATCCAGAATTGGAGGGTCTCCGGCCCTACGAGCTGTGAGTTACACGGGAAATAGTACACCTCCATTGTACATCCATGCGGCATTCCTGCCAAGGACGGCTTGGAAGGTGATGTTATTGACCGTGTATCTCATTATTCAGACATGGATTTTTAACAGATACTTTTTGGATGGATCAACAAGGATCATACATAGTCCATTTTGAGTCATGTATTGTATGAGAAATATTTCAGATCGAGTTGTATGATATATCTTCAACAAGATTGGAATGAAAGTGACCATGTAACATTTTGCCTTCACCTCTTTTTGTGCAAATTGATTGGGAAACGCCATTAAGAGTTAAATGAACTTTGAACAAAGAACAGAAAAGAAAAGAGAAATAAATAAGAGTCGTTCTTAGAAATCCAAATATTCAAATGAACTTCAAATCCACATGAACACCAAATAAAATCCACAGGAACACCAAATAAAATTCACGTGAACATCAAATAAACAATAAAAATAGAATTGGATCATTAAAGGACAAACAAAATGAAAAAATGAATCTTAAATGGAATTACAATCTCAATCTATCTCTTTCAAATCCTTCAACTCTTCCTCAGATCAAAATCTACTTCAAACTACTTTGAAACCCTCTTTCGAGATGGTTCTTCCTCATGGAAAACTCACACTTCAAATTTCAAAAATCCTACACCTTTTTTTCGTCGCATCGAAACCCTTTTGATTTTCTGTGATCTCCTTCCCCTCTTGTATGGAGATTGACTAAGTTCATTGATACAGAGCCACGAACTTGGTTCGGTTTGGTTCTGATGGCACGAGACTGGGTCCTTCTTCATACATTAAAACTTCCGAGACTGGTACCTAAATTCCAGTTCTCACTTCGAGGTCGGTACCTAAATTCCGACTCTCCTTTCGAGATCGATACCTAAATTTTGATTCTCTTCTGAATTGATACCTAAATTTCAATTCTAAACTTCTGAGGTCGGTACCTAAATTCTAGTTCGCATTCCGATATCAGTACCTAAATTCTAGTTCTCATTCCGAGATCAGTACCTAAATTCTGATTCTCATCCTTTTCGAGGTCGATACCTAAATTTCGACTCTCTTTCGAGAATGGTACCTAAATTCCAGTTCTCATTCGAGACTAGTACCTAAATTCTAGTTCTCATTCCGAGATCAGTACCTAAATTCTGATTTTCATCCTTTCTTCGTCAATACTTAAACTCTGATTCTCACTCCGAGGCTGGTACCTAAATTCCAGTTCGCTTCGTAATCCCGAGGTTGAAACCTAGGTTTCAATTCTCATTTCAAATCCAAATTTCAAATTCAAAATTTCCTCAAATTGATTTTAAACCAAACTTCAATCTAAATTAAAACTCAAACTAAAATCTAAACTCACACATCAAAGCTTGAACATGAAGTGAAATCTAAATCGAATTCCCCAGATCATATGATTTGGAATTCATCTCCTTTTCCATTCCCAGCGAGAGTTCAGGAATCTCCAGTCTTGGAAGTATACCTGATACTCCCCAGTGGAAATTCTTCTACTTCGTCCTAAGTTTGTCACTTGGACATCTGTGTTGGTTTGTTGATCTCTTCGGTCAACGCCAATACACGCGGTGTGCTTGGTTAGCACACCACACCAATTGGGGGTCCATTTGTTGACCTCATATTTGATGCGGTCTTCTCTTCCCTCTTTAGTGTTTAGGATCTAGCCTTAGGCTTTTCCTTCGACTATCTTAGAGGACTAGAATTGGGACCCATCCCTTAGAAATTTAAATCACTTCTTGTCTCCCTGTAAACCCCACAAGCTTGATTGTAGACCCCTAATCACCTAGAGGGTTGAGATCAAATGTGGAGGTTTAAAGGATGAGTTCCTTATGGGACTCTTTGGCACTTAGGACTACCACAGGTGGCACAGTGCGGTGAGGGTTGACTTACACACTCACTACACTCACACTCTACACTCTCGCACGCACAATCCAAATCCTAAAACCACACCTATACCCAACTTGACTCCCTGACTCATGTAGGTAACTCATATGGATGGACCTTAACCCCTAAGCCCCTGGTTAAGAGGGTTAGGAACAACATAGTGAATGCCTCCAATGAGTCCTCTCATGGCTCATATGGCCTTAATATGGCTTCATGGCTCAATCAAAGTGATTCTATTTCACTCACATTTGATCAATCTTCATTCTTCCAAAATTTCAATTTTTGACCCCGGGGACCCTACACCCATCAAACCTACCAAAAGCCCTTGAAATTGCCCAAATTTTCCAAAATCTCCAAATTTCCCAAAATTCCTCAAAACCAATCCCAAACATTGCCACATCACTCAAATTGATCATCCATAGCCAAATATACCAAAATTTCCAAAAATACACTCCAAATAGACTAAAAATAAACTTTTGGCCAAAATTTTATAAATTCCAAAAATTCCTAGAAAATTCCAGAAAATCTCAAATATTCCCAATTTCATTTTTTCCAAAAACACCATGGGCCAATTTTGTCAATTTACCCTACTTTTACCAAAACCCCCAATTTAGCCCATTTTAAACACAAATGAACCCAATGTCAAATCAAATCACCCCGATTGACCTCAATTTTTGTCCAATTCAATTCTAAACTTCAATTCAATATCCCCAATATCAATCTAGACCAAATTCAAGCCCAATTTGATTGACATTTGAATCGAATTTCAGTTTTAAGCTTAAGGCCCAATTTTGACCCATGACCTAAACCTACCTCAAACCAACCCAATTCAATCCCAATTTGACCCAAATCTTTTCTAAAACCTTCCTAGCATCCCCACAAACAAAACACTAACATGATTTGCCCAAAATTTGGACCCAAACCTTACTCAAATTCAACCCAAACCCAAAATTCCCTAAATGGGCCTACACCCCAAACCTAACCCAAATGGGCCCAAATCCCAAAATCAAAACCCAACCAAAGTTGAAACCTATTTTTAACACCCCTATAAACATTTCCCAACATTTATTTTACATCAATTTCAACATTAGCCTAACTTTAGCCCAAGATAGCTCATTTTGACCCATTTAGACTCTATTACCAAAGAGACCCAAATTACAACCAATCCAATTCCAAATCACCTCAAACTTGCTTCAAATCAATCATGGCACATCCCTAAAATAAACCCAACATTATTTGGCCCAACCTTTTAAAAAATTCCCATCCATAAATTTATTTTAAAACCTAAGGCCCACTTCCTTAAGCCTTCCTAAAAAAGCCCATTCCTAAAATAATTTCAAAGGCCCAAATTTGACTCTAATGCCCACATGACATTACACTTCATCATCCATTCCAATTAAAACCTTCCCTAACTTTCAAATTCATCATCAAACCATTCCAAATTAAACCTCATGACAACTCTCACCAAAATGCCAAAAATCACAAAATCCTTCCTCATGAAAGTTGACTTAACTTTTCCCAAGCCAAATGGAGCCATGAAGCCATGCATGAGCCACATGGGAGCCATGAAAGCCTTGGACACCTCAACATACCCAAGATGGCAAGAGGAGGAGGCTCTTTCCATATTCCCTTAAGGGGATTAGCCACTTCCATGATTCCACTAAACCTTACTTAAACTTAATTGTACTTGGATGGTGACCCTTCCCCACTAATTAAGCTGACCTAAACCACTTTCTCTTCAGCCCAAACTAGCCATGGGGAGGTGCACCTAGCCTAATCCATACATTTGACCAAACTTAGCCAAAATACACCCTTACCCCATTCCATTTTAATTCAACCACTTTACACATGGCCATTGCCAATTCCCTACACTAAACCCCAACCCTGGACCTCCCGACCACCGAGGGTGACCCATGCACTGCCGGCCGGCCACCAGGCCGCCAGAAAACACCACACCGAGAGCATCATGTGAGCCCAAGCTTGGAATTCTCACTGCTGAGTTGCCCCAGTGCCCGATGGCCACCATGGGCTGTTCTTCTCCTCACCAAGCACGGTGATCCCGACCCCTAACTCCCCACGGGAGAGCCTCCGACCCAGCTCTATTTAAACCCCACCTCTCTCGGCCATGGAGGAGGTGCTTGAAACAAACCTGCGAAACTGCGCAAAATTGTCCCGGACCACTCTCCACACTTAGAGCAATTGAGCTCCGAGTGTCCAGTTGCCACTAATCCCCATTAACGAGCTCGATTTCGAGTCTAAATTCCACCCAAAAATAGGACACTTCATTACGGTGAGCCAATCTCCAAATTGATTGGTCCTACACGTTCACCGGACCAAGAGGAGAATTTCCCAGGTGAAAGCCCCTCTCCAGGGCCACCCGGTTGCTCCGGCCTCCAAGCTTTGTGATCGGCCGTGGTCACTTTTATACCTGAGGCGATTCACCGAGGCCAAGGACTTCATCCGGAGCTTGCTTGGACCCGATCGAACGTGACACAACACTCGGATCGAAGCTTCACTTCTACGAGCAAAGGTATGAGCTCTCTCTTCTTCCCGAGCTTCTGAACATTCTCCATTTCAAATGCCTTAATTTCAATGCATGATCACCGTATAGATGTATTCGTCTCTTCAAGACGAATCCATAGAGCACAAGAACACAATAATCCGTTAAGTATTGAGTGAGATCTTAGGGTTTTAGTGTGGACGGTCACGGGTTCACACCAGTCGTAGACGATGACTGGGAGCCGTTGGATCACGCGTGTATCGAGCGGACGGCTCAGATGGTGTCGGACCAGGAGATGGTACCTGAACTGCGGGTCCCATGGCAGCTAACTCAGGTGGCGGCGCTGAACCAGGAGACGCCGCGTGGCCTTTCGGATGCGCTAAGGTTGACGCGGCGCCGCGTGGTTAAGTAGGAAATTAGGGTATTTTTTTATTTATTAAATATCCAAAACTTCAAAATTTCATAACTTTGTGTAGAAAAATCCTAAAAATAAAATAAAAATACCCTCTTGCTCAGTGAACAGAGGAGAATAATGTGGAAAAGAAATCAGGTCATTTCATCAAGTATTTTATTTTTAATAATTTATTTACTCTCTGCACTATTTTAATTCTCCATGCAAATAGGAAATTCACCATGGCATGACACATAGGGCTTTTAAAGCCTCTGAACTTGGGAACATTGCCTGAATTTTCCAAGGTAAGAGGCCATCCCTATGAGAAGTTATTGATTTTTCAATTGCATGTTACTTTTTTGAGTATTTTAATTCCAATAATTAGCATGTTGAGAAATAAATTCTAGGAAAATTTGGTGATGTTTCTTATGACCGGAGGAACCTATGAAAAATAAGTTTTGAGTTAATTCACTTGGAATAACCCTAATTGGTCTAAACACCCAAAATTGAATTTTAATTAATTAGGGTAAACTATACATCAAATTGACTTGGAAACAATTTTTCACTGTCCTTTAGGGTCAGGAGAACATCACATAAAAATTTGAAGTCAATTAGACTTGATTAACCCCACCAAATGGGTTGATTAAGCCTCTTAAGCAAAATGAGTAAAATTAAACTTTAAAAATTCATAACTCACAAAATGCTTTTCAAAAATTCAAAAAAATGGTTTTGGAGCTTCTTTGATATCAAAGGAACTTAGGAAAATTAAAATTGTAATTTTCTAAAAAAGTTGATTTTTATCATTATTTTAATATTTTTAATAATTAAAAAATAATAAAAATCATAAAAATATTAAAAATCACCAAAATATCATATTTTGAATTCTAATTACTTAGGAACAAACTAAATATTTTTCTTAAGTCCCTAGGATAAGATATTGAATTTTAAAGGCTTAATGTGATTTTTAATATTAAAAAAAATGTATTTTTCAACCTTTTCACTAAAATAATTCTAATAAATCAAAGAAAAATTAGATAAATATAAAATTTGTTTCTCTAAACTCCTTGAGGTTAGAGAGATTTAAGACAAATATAAAATCCATTTTTCAACTTTAATTTTATTTTAAAATTAATTAATGCTCCAAAACTCAAAATAATTCTAATAAATAAAATATAATTCAAAAAATAACTAAAATTGGTCCAAATGGTCCTCTGGTCATTAAGAACATCCCATAATTTTCTTAAGGATAGAAACATTTCCTTGGTAATGTTATTGAATTTTCTTTGAAAACCCCTATTTTTCATTAAAAAATAATTACATAAATAAATTAAAAACAGAAAAATCACATTTTTTTCCTCTAAAATCTTAATTGACATGTAAGTGAGGTTACATAAAAATTTCAAGTTCATTTGAGCTTAATTTAGTGAGTTATAGAATTATTAAGCTTGAAGGGCAAAATGGTAATTAAAAATTTCAACCTTTAATTAAAATTTTAGGATTAATTAAAAAGGGGAGGGTAAAATAGTTGATTTTAAACTGATTTTGGATGATTGAAACTTAAATGATTGAGGGTAGAAACCTACTAACCATTTCAAAAAAATAATTAAAATAACCTTTAATTAATTAATTAATTGAAATTTTGGAAAAATGATGGAAATTAGAATTATTAAAGTAGGGATATTATTAAGAGGATATTTATTCTTTGATTTAAAAGTCCCTAAATAAACTACTTCAATAATACTTAATTCTTAATGAATAAATAAAAAAATTAATTAATTAAAATAATAATCCAAATTAAAATTAAACTAAAATTATATTAAAATTAAAATTAAATTAAAACTTAAGCTAAAATTAAATTAAAATTAAAGTTAAATTAAAACTAAAATTAAAATTAAATTAAAATTAAATTGAAATTAAATTAAAATTAAATTAAATTAAAACAAATCAAAATTAAATCAAAATTAAATTAAATTAAATTAAAGTTAAATTAAATTAAATTAAATTAAAATCATTTAAGAACAAACCTAAATAAAATCCTTAAGAATTAAATCTAAAATAACTTGAACACTATTCCAAACTTAAACAAACTTTTTATAATTAAGTCAAAATTAAAATTAAATCATTAAATTTAAATCATCAAAATATTTAATAATTTGATTTGCGCTTTTAAAGCTCTTATTATTATAACTCTTAAATGAGGCATCAAGTGAAGTGTTACTTCACTTATAGGATATTCAAATGTCCTAGTTCACTGAGCAAGATAACAAAACTTAAACTCTTGGATGATTAATTCACTTGTATAATTAAATTCTCTTGGACTTAAAACAATCCTAGAGGTATTGAAAAGATGTTTAAGACTCGTCTTAAGCACTTCCTCAATATGATAGGATGTTTATAAGAACAACTGAATTTAATTGTTCTTGGGTGAAGAGAGTCATCCTTAAACCAAAACACAAGAACCTAGACGTCATAGGAGATGATTAGCTATAGGATTAAGACTTTGGTAGACAACCAAAATATTTCCCTTAGCTTTACCTAGGTACTTGTTGAAATATTTAAATGCCTTAATATGTGTTTTAAGTGCAGCTTGGGATGACGGGAAGACCCTCCAGGTACGCTTTTATTTTATTACAATTTACTTACGTGCACTGTACTTTACTTTTCTTGCATGATAAACAACTGTTGCATGAAAACCAAAACCTTTAGGATAGTCACTAAACTGAAACCAAAACTAAATTAAAAGTCATTACAAGATAAAAATCACTGCCACAACATTTCAAAATATAAAACAACTCAAAATTTAATCACAAACAGAACAACAAAACTACAATTGCAACTAAATTAAAACGTCTCATTGAATGATCGGGAATACCTCGGATGATGTAACCCACGTGTTGCTAACGGGATTTCCCACGGTCTAAATGAAAGTGCGGAACTCATTCAGTTGAGTTTAGCAAATTCATCTGAACTAAGTGAATTCGATGAAAATAACGGCGCCGGGATGACGGAACCGTGGGATCTTAATCGGTTCTGTTTAAACAACTTTAAGATTTATTTTAATTAAAATATTAAAAACACTTGGATTTTATGATTCTCTCTAAACCAAAACACTTCTCCCATCTCCTGATTTATGACTTCTAAAACTAAACCTCTGCAACAACAAGGAGCTCGGAGCATGGTGGGCAGCTCGGCCATCGTCATCAGCAAAACTCGGATCTACTTCAACAAAACATTCCTAGAATTAAATAACCAAGCCATAGGACTTCGAGGTGGTTTTCCTAGTGCAACATAAATCCTCAACTTTTCGTTAGGCATTTGCATAATCATGTTATGTGAATTAAGCCCTAACCGGTCTTAGGAATCCGAGGTAGTCGTTCGGTACGACATAAACCCTCACATCTTCTAGGCTGTTTGTATGATCATGTCATATGAATATAAGTCCTAAATAATTAAAATTGACAAGATCGAAATACTAAATAGTTCTTCTCAAATTGAAGCAAAACAATAGGATAGTCGGGAAGTTGCCAAGTTTCCTCTTGGATCTCCAGCTTCTCCTACCTCTCTTTCATTGGACTCCAAAATATACTGTTCCCAATTTGAGCTAATCCCTATTGAAATTTCCAAGATCCAATCCTTTGAAAACTTTAAACTTTGAAATTCTTGAGAGAAAAACCACTGATCATTATCGAGAGTTTTCTTAAATGATTCTCGTTATTTAAGATGTAATTAACTATAGGGGCTTGCCCTTATAGGGATCTTTAAGAACCCAGGTAATATAAACCCGGCTTAATTCCTTTATATTAAGCAGGTTAACTTGTCGGCTTATAAAATTGGTTCGCAAACCAAACGAATGTCACAAATCTTTTAGTTTATTTAATCGAGCCCCATTATCAAGCAGTGTGTCTATTCTCCGGGATAGATATACGGTTGTGGTGCGGTGCTCGTTTATATAAACTATTCGGGATGTGAGATCGGTTTGATTTCATATCTTAAAATTTTGAAACTCAAAATTATTTTCAAAATCAAATACTACTTTCTAAATTATATATATATATATATATATATATATATATATATTTAAATTAAATTTAAAATCTAAAAAAAAATCGCCGACAACTTCTGTAGGCGACCCCTTTGCAAAACACATAACCTAAAAATATGCCGACAGATTCATCTTTGTGCGAGGTAGGTTTGTACAATTCACTCCTTCGAGAATTAATGATCTCTTTATTATTGAGAATGTATCTATCTGCCACTATTCTAATTTTAATGCGAAAAATGATAATATGAATGATGCTTATCGTTATTTGACGGATGAAAATGAAGATTGGAAAGTAAGAGACAATGGATATATTAGTTTCCCGTCTGCATCTTTAAATCCGGTGTCAAAGCAGTGGCATTATTTTATTTCGGCAAAGTTTTTTCAAACTTTGAAAATTAGTAAAGTAACCAAGGAATGTGTTATTTTAAATTTCTATATTCAAACTGGAAGGCCGATTCATATTGGAAATATAATTGTGAAATCATTTATGGGATTGATAGTTCATGGATCTAAATATGGGCTTGGACACCCGTCCACCATATTTCTGTTGTGTAGTCAATCACAAGTTCCGTATTAGAGTTGGGAAAAGGTTCTTCTTCCCTAGAGGCCTATTGATCCAACTAATCTTTATGACTACCAAACAGTATGAGATGAAGGTGATATGGATCTGCTTGCTGATCAACCAAGTGAGACTTCACAACCCATTCAGCCTAACTTTCCTGAAAATCCAGAGTAATACTGAAGAAAATCAAGCAGTTGGAAAAAGAGTTACAGAATGTTATGAATGTCATAAATAATATTTCTGATTTATTTAATCATATAGACTGGAGGATGAAGGAACAATTTGATCACACTGGTCGGATTGAAATGGGCCTGATTAATCTGATGAAGAAGAATGTTGTGATTGCTGAGGATTCATCTGATGAATTCCCATTTCGTCCCTTCTACAATTTGTTCATGCATCAGCAATCTATTGGAGATATCAGAGATAAAGATAGTTCTGAGACTGATGAGGAGTGAGTACTGGATTCTGCTTGTGTTTAATATGTGTTTACTTTGCTTTGTTTAGTTTTGTTTGGTGTGTTTAGTTCTTGCTTTGCTTTGCTTTGCAGTTTGCATTTGGATTTTCTATGCTTAATTTCATTGTGTAAGCATAGATTTTAGTGTTTACTTATCGTAGTGTACTTGCAACACTAAAAATCTAAGGGTTGTTGATTTAATTTGTTGAACATATTAGTTTTTATGTTGTAATGTGGATTTTATATATAGAAGTGATGTTTTATGTTATTTGTGTAAGTATATCACTTTTACTAACTATTTCATATCTGTTAGCTGTAAATTTTGACTAATACCAGATAGCTTTTGAAGATTTCAAGATCCTTGTACAAAAAGGTTAGTTTCTTTTACTCTCTACTGTTTTATATTTACTGAAAAATTTAAGTTTGGGGGAGGGTAGAAAAATATTAACTCTTATTTGTTCTCAATTGTTATATTTTCAAAAATTATTAGCATAACTTCTGCCAGTTGAACCTCACTTGAGATAACTAAAACTTTTTATTTCAATTAAAAATTATGAAAGAATTGGATGAAAGATTTTAGTAATAAAGGTTAATTTTATAGGGATAAGATATTTCATATGAAAGGATTTGATTATAGTTAAGTTTGGGGAATTTTGATGCACCAAAAATATAAATTATTTTTACTATATAATTTTACCCATTTTTTGTGATATTGCACTTTAAAGAAAGGTATTTTTACATGATTTGTTGCAGGTATGACGATTTTAGGTGATTGGAGCGAAAAGAAGCGAAATGGAACAAATTTGGAGCAAAACGATGCAAAATGGAGAAAACTAGCTTCTGGCGCCGCCGGTGCCATTTTCCCGAGAGCTTTGGAAAATAATGTAACGGTAGAGCGCTGTCGGCGCCCAATATCGGTGCAATTCAAATTTGAAGAGTTTTGGCTACTTTTTGAAGGGATGCTTAAGGAAACTCTTAGAATTTTGTTTCTAACATATATGTAACTATTTTTGGACGAAATTTATGTGGTTCTAGGGTGGTGGTAAAGAGTTCTGGAGAGGGAGTGAGTGTGTTGAGTGTTAAGGTTTAGAAGAGAAGAGTGTAGAAGTGAGAATTTGAGAGGGATTCTTCTCTAAGGAGTGAAGGAGAAGGAGTAAAGTGAGAGATTGCTTCTTTCTTTCCATTCTAAAGAGGGAATTAAGTGTTGCAAAGATGAAAGAAAAGAATTCAAAGGAACATCAAGGGATTTACTTGGGGAAGAGAAAGAGATAAGTTGTATTTGCTTTTGTGGTTTGTATGAATTTTCTTTTATATATAAAATCCATGTTTTATTGTGTCTTCTCTATGAATTCTGAGTAGTCACATTTGTCTTTCTTCTTCAATAGAGAAGTGATGATGTGATGATGTGGATTTGAAGTGCTTTTAAAATATTGAAGAAATTGTGATGGTTTTTCATTTCAAACTTAATTTACTTTTAGATCTGCTCAATTGAATTGTTAAAATCTATTGTTGAACATTAACTCTGAAAGGATTTAGTGTCGTACAACAATAATGAAGAATTCATTCAATGTCCATGAATGAATTACGTAGTTCATGAGAATTGAGTGTAAATAAATAGGGAAATGTGTTTTAATGGACTTCAAATTGGAGGTTTTAGAGTGACAGGCTGAGATCCCCAATTTGGTCCTAAGATTAGTAACTAAACTCTAAGGTTATCCTTTAGGTTAAAGGTGAGTGGGAGCTCCATAGTGACAACCGGTATCCTCCCAGCCTAGCCTTAGATTTAGTGACTAAACTTAGGATATGTCAATGTTCTTTTCATGCTTGGAAGAGGGGGTACTCTTTTGAGGGTAATGAAACATATATGCTCCTATTTGGCACAATATAATAAATAATCATTCTACATCATTCACACATCATATACAGATTGCAAGAGTAAAGATACTATTTTATTTTGCTTAACTGTTACTATTTTCTGCATCTTATTAGTAGAAGTAACTTAAACTTTAATTGCAATTTGAGTATTGGATTTCCGTTTTACGCTATTTATTGTAAGGAACTTGCTTTCCTTCTGGGATCGATAACCAGGACTTCATTAGAGCCTATTACTTGATACGATACGTATACTTGCGTTGAATGTTTGGATATTACAAAATCATTATAAATATATAAATTAAAGTTCATAAGTTCTTGCAATATAAAAAGTATGCATCATGTGCCTTATGAAGAAACTGACGGAATTATTCGAGAATGTCGTGATTCTGAAATTGGAGGACATTTTAGAACTGATAAAACTGCACACAAGATTTTACAATCTATATTTTATTGGTCTACTATTTTCAGAGATGTTTATAGATTTATCAAAACCTGTGATCAATGTTAGTGATCGGGCAATATATCGAGAAGAAATGAAATGCCTCTTAACTATAGTTTGGAAGTTGAAATTTTTTATGCTTGGGGATTAGATTTTATGGGACCATTTATACCTTCATATAGAAATTTATGAATATTAATTGATGTTGATTATGTGTCAAAATGGATTGATATAATAGCTTTATCTAAGTGTGATGCTAGAATTGTTTCGAGATTTTTAATGAAAAATATTTTCACAAGATATGGAATGCCTAGAGTAATCATCACTGATGGAAGATCCTATTTTAAGAATAATCTAATTCAGAGATTGGTAGAAAAATATAATTTTATGCAAAGAATCTCTACAACTTATCAACCCCAAACTAATGGCTTAGCAGAGGTATCTAATCGTGAAATTAAATAAATTTTGGAAAAATTCATAAATCATAAGAAATTAGATTGGTCTGCTAGATAAGACACTACTTTATAGGCATACAGAACTGTTTATAAAACTCCTATAAAAAGGTCCCCTTAGAGATTAATCTTTGGAAAGACTTGTCACTTGCAAGTTGAATTAGAATATAAAGCATATTGGGCGATAAAGAAATTGAACTTTAATTTGAAAGACACTGGGGATAAAATATTGTTGCAATTGAATGAGTTGGAAGAAATTAGAAATGAATCATATGATAATGATAGAATATACAAGGAGAGAAGAAAATATGGCATTATTGGAAGATTGTTAAAAAGGAATTTGAAGCAGAAAAAAAGTTTTACTATACAATAAAAGATTGAAATTATTTCGTGGGAAACTGAAATCTAGATGGACAGGACCTTTTACTGTCATAAAAATCTATCAGTTTGGAACTGTGAATATCGAAGACCCTAATTCTGGAAGAATATTCAATGTTAATGGACAAAGATTAAAACCATATTTTGAAAGTAATAGACATAATTTTAAAGATGTTTTAATGTTGGATCAACCTGAATAACTTGAAGTTATGTCAAGCTGAAGACATTAAACCAAGCGCTTTGTGGGAGGCAACCCACAGTTATTGAGTGTTTGCTTGTTTGATGTGTTATTTGTGTTTGTTTGTTACTTAATTAAGTCCTACCCTTCCTTCAATATCATTAAAAATATTAAAGAAATGAATTGAATCAAAGTTTGGAAAGAATTTGGACAAAATGAAGTTTGGCAAAAATTGAACTAGCGCCGGACAGCACTGTAATCAGCGATGGACAATGCTGTTGTTCAGAAAATAGATTTTTTTCTTTAAATTCAAATTTTGGCAGTTCTAGGCGGCAATTCATCCACTTGAACTCCCAAAAACTGCCCCTATATGCAAAAGCTACTAGAGGAACGAAAAGGAAGATCCCAAATCTCATCCAAATGGATTCCAACTCTATAGAAACTTCATGATTTCAAGTTTTCAACAGTAGAACGTTTGTCGGTTTCGAAGCTCAATGTCTATTCAATAAGAATATCTCAAAGATGAGGCTGATTAAGGAGCGAGGCTTCATGAATCGAGGTATGAACTCTCCTACTACTCAAATTAAAGAAATCATTGTTTAGAGACGTAGGGAAGTGCTATGTTATACTACTACCGCCATAGTTGTCTCGGTTGTAAAGAATTTTATACAAATCTTCATGGAATCAACCAAGGATCAGTCTATGTGAAAGGTAGTGATCCATTGACAATTTGATAGCTTTTTACTATTCATTTCATACCTGTTTTTGATGATATTGCACTTTAAATGAAAGTATTTTGGATGATTTCATGCAGGTACAATGATTTTAAGCCTTTGGAGTAAAAGCAAGCAAAAATGAGCAAATTTGGAGCGAAAAAGAATAAAAGTGCATTTTATTGAACTAACATCGAACGACACTATCACCAGTTCCGGACAGTGCCAATTTACGGAGAGTTAAGACATTTTGACAGAATAATGCGCCGAACGGCACTCCAATTAACGTTAGAGAGCGCCCTATCCCGATTTTGAACTAGATTCAATGTATTTGGCCTGATTTTGAAAGGTTGCTTGAGGAAACTCTTGGGAATTTATTTTTAGCCGAATTTAAACACTTTTGGAGCCAAATTTTAAAGGGAGGGAAAAAAGGAAGAGAAGAGTTTAGAGTTTGGAGAGAGTTTTCTTTCCATTTTGTGTAGGAAGTTAGGTTTGTATTTTCTCTTCTAAGGACTGTGAGAGAAGAGGGAAAGTAAGAGGTTTCTTCTTACTTACTATTCTAAAGAGAGAATTGTGTGTTGTGGTTAAGAAAAAAGAGGAGTCAAAGGAATTCCTTGAGATCCGCTTGGAGAAGAGTTTGAGATAAGTTGTCTTTACTTTTCTATGTTTGTATGACGTTGCTTTTATATATATATATAATCCCTGTTTTGTCATCTTTTCCTCATGAGTCTTGAGAAGATTTATTTGTCTTTCTCCTTTTCATGTGATGTGTTGAAGTTGTGAAATAGAAATGATGTATCGATTTATTATGGAGACTTTGTGATGACCTTTTTTCTTAGAATTTCATTTACATTTTGATCTGGCCAATTGAATTGTTAAAACTTGTAGGGAAACATATGTTCCGAAAGGATTCTGAGTTCCACAATAAAAGTGATGGTCACATTCAATGTCCATAAATGAGAGATGTAGTTCATGGGGATTGAGTGCAAATAAATAGGGAAATATACTTTGATGGGTGTAGAATTGGAGATTTCAGAGTGACAGGCTGAAATCCTCAATTTGGTCCTAATGTTTAGAAACTGACGCGAGAGTTAGCCTTCAGGTGAAGGGAGGTGGGAGCTCTGGAGTGAGAGCCAGTATCATCCCAACGTAACTACGGATTTGGGGACTAAACTTAGGATTAGCCAATGTTCTTTATACGCTGAAATATGGGTAAAGTATAGGAATGATCCTATTTGGCACCATGCATTTGTATCACTGATCTATGTCACAATAATCATCACATTATGAATGGAAAGGAGGAATGCTCTTTATTGCAACTGAACTTTGTTATAAATTTAGTCTTGTGTTAGTTTAACTTACTAGAGTTTAGAACGTGCTTTGGTAGAAGTAGTAACTGATTATGTTTGTCTTTACTTAAAAAATTAAACCACTTGCAATTGTGTTGTGATTCGATAAGAGATTTCTGTGCTACGCCATAAAAGTAATGCCTCCCTGTGGGATCAATATTCTAAGACTCCACTAGAGTCATGTATTAGTTGAGTGATACATATACTTGCGTTAATTGTGTGACTCATTATCATCTAAATCAATATACAAATCTAAATCCGAGTTCATTAATTTTTGCAAATTAAAAAAGTCACACCAAGTTTTTGGCGTCGTTGCTGGGGAGGCAAGGTTGAAAAAAATGTAAGTAACTATTAAAATTTATTTTTGTATTATTTGAAATCATATATTTGAATTTCAAGTCATAGTTGTGTGTGTATGTTTATTGTTAGTGTGTGTTTATTGTGTTTGTATGCGTAGTATCGGATCTATAGGTTTAGTGCTTTATGATTTTGAATTAGAGCGTACTATTAGATAAATTCTAAAACAACAAAAACAATTTGCAAATCCTCGCAAAATGGCAAACAATTTAAACAATCAAAATGAAAATATACCAAGACCTTTAAGAAATTATGCTAATCCAACAACAGATGAAATTCACTTAACTTTTCAAAATTCTGATGTTGCCGCTAATTCATTTAAGCTTAAACATGTTATTGTCTAAATGGTATAGAAGTCCTCATCATGCTTTACCAGATTGGTTAATTATTCAAACATATTATAATGGACTTATTGGATCACTTAGATCTATTATAGATGCTGCTGCTGGTGGTTCTTTAATAGCTAAGACATTTGAAGAAGCTTATACTTTAATTGAAGAAATGGCTAATAATAATTTTCAATGGCCTTCTGAAAGGATTAATCCTAAAAGAATGGCTAGTATTCAAGATGATGAAGCCTTTTCTATTTTAGCTTCACAAGTGGCTGCGATATCTAATAAATTAGATAATTTTGCTATTAACATATCGCGTGTAAGTAATGATAATTCTGCAAATACTGATGATTCTCAAATAATGGAAACATTGCAAGATATTGCTAGTAAAACTAATAACTCTTTTTCTAATTATTATAATCCTTGTTGGAAAATTCATCTTAATTTTAATTGGAATAATGGACATCCACAATAGAGTAATAATCAAGTTAATCCAAATTGAAAAAATCAAGGAAATTCAAACTTTAGACCAACTTACCCTCCTGGTTTTAATAATCAACATGAAAAGTTATCTATAGAAGAATTGATCTTGCAACTAAGTAATCAGCTACAAAGTCAAAACACTGCTATTCGTAATCTTAAGAATCAGATGGGTCAAATTACTAATTTTATTAATTACAGACCTCAAGGAACACTACCTAGCAATGTCGAAATTAATCCTAAAGAAACTGTGAAAGAACATGAACAAGCAAAAGCTGTACAACTTAGAAGTGGAAAGGAATTAAAAAAGAAAATTCAGAATTAAATTGAAAAAGAGAGAGAGGTAGAAGAGATTGAAAAACCTAAAGATACTCTTTCTCCAAGTAAAGATCAGACTGTAATTCCTATTGAAGTGGAATTTGAAAGACCACCGCCACCTTTTTCTCGAAGACTAAAACAACAGAAGCTTGACCATCAATTTTCTAAGTTCTTTTGATTTTTAAGAAACTTACCATCAACATTCCTTTTGCTGAAGCTTTGGAACAAATACCAAGCTATGAAAAATTTATGAAGGATATTTTTAACAAGAAAAGGAAATTTGAAGCTTATGAAACTGTTGCATTAAGTGAAGAATGTAGTGCAATACTTCAGAAGAAATTACCTCGAAACTTAAAGATCCTGGAAGTTTCACTATACCATGTGCTATTGGAGAAAAATTTTGTGGAAAAGCCTTATGTGATTTAGGAGCAAATATTAATCTCATGCCATTTTCAATCTTTCGAAGGTTAGATTTAGGAGAGATTTCTCCCACCACTGTAACCCTTCAGTTAGCTGATCGATCTATCACTTATTCTAAAGGAGTTATAGAGGATGTTTTTGTTAAGGCGGATAAATTTATATTTCATATGGATTTTATTGTGCTAGATATGGAAGAAGATAAAGAAATTCCTATTATTTTAGGGAGACCTTTTCTAGCTACCCGACGTGCTATGATTAACGTGCAAAAAGGAGAATTAACGATGAGATTTAATGATCAAGAGATAACATTTAATGTTATGAAATCAATGAGGTATCCTGACAAAGAAAAATGCTATCGAATGGACATTTTTTATTATTTAATTGAAAAGCATTATCAAGAAAAATGTAAGGTTATTTCTGAAGAAAACGATGATGAATCTGTGATATATAACGAGTCACTAACTGAAAAAATTAAAGAAGTAAATGAAGAAAAATTATCTGAAGAAACTCATTATATTCATGAAAACTGGGAAATATTAGACAACTGAAAATGATATACTTTTACCCTCAATTGAAACAGCCCCTAAACTGGAATTAAAAATGTTACCTGCACATTTAAAGTATGCATTTCTCGGAAATTCATTAACTTTACTTGTAATTATATCTTCAGAACTAAGTAAAGATCAAGAAGAAAAATTAATAGGAGTTCTGAAGAACTATAAGAAGGCTTTTGGTTGGACTATTGCAGATATAAAAGGAATAAGCCCTTCAATCCGTATGCATAGGATTTTAATGGAAGAAAATTGTAAACACACTATTGAACCTCAAAGAAGATTGAACCCAATTATGAAAGAGGTTGTTAAAAAAGAGATTTTGAAATGGTTAGATGCTGGAATTATTTATCCTATTTCGGATAGCCAATGGGTAAGTCCTATTCATTGTGTTCCAAAGAAAGCAGGTGTAACTGTCATTGTTAATGAAAAAAATGAATTAATCCCAATAAGGCATGTTACTGGATGGCAAATTTGCATTGATTATCGAAAAATAAACAACGCCACTAGAAAGGATCATTTTCCTTTACCTTTCTTAGATCAGATGTTGGATAAATTAGCTGGACACTCATATTTCTGTTTTCTGGATGGATATTCGAGTTATCATCAATTGCCTATTACTCCTGAGGACCAAGAGAAAACAACATTTACAAGTCCTTCTGGAACATTTACCTTTAGAATAATGCCTTTCACTTTATGTAATGCACCTGCAACTTTTCAAAGATGTATGATGTCAATATTCTGTGATTTAATTGATAAAGGAACCGAAGTATTTATGGACTATTTTTCAGTATTTGGAACTTCGTTTAAATCCTGCTTGGAAAATATAACGAAAGTTTTGAAGAGATGTGAAGAAACAAATTTGGTTCTAAACTGGGAAAAATGTCAATTTATGGTCACAGAAGGAATTGTACTTGGACATAAAATTTCACAAATAGGAATGAAAGTTGATCAGGCGAAAGTGAAAATTATTGCTGAACTTCAACCACCTACTACCGTTACTGATGTGAGAAGTTTTTTGGGTCATGGTGGATTTTATAGGAGATATATAAAGGATTTTTCTAAAATTACTAAACCTTTTTGCCATTTATTTGAAAAAGAAGCTAAATTCAAATTTAATGAAGATTGTTTGAATGCGTTCAATATTTTAAAAGAAAAATTAATCACTGCGCCTGTTATTGTTGCGCCTGATTGGAGTAAACCTTTTGAATTAATGTGTGATTCAAGTGATTATGCAGTTGGAGCTATGTTGGGACAAAAATATGAGAAAATTTTCAAAGTTATATATTATGCTAGCAAAACTCTTAATGAAACTCAAATAAATTACACTACAACTGAAAAAGAGCTTTTAGCAATAGTATATGCCTTTGATAAATTTAGACCCTATCTTCTTGGGACTAAATGTATCGTACATACTGATCATTCTGCTATTAAATATTTATTATCTAAAAGGCATGCTAAACCTAGATTGATCAGATGGGTTTTACTTTTACAAGAATTTGATTTTGAAATTGTGAACTGAAAAGGAACTGACAACTAAATTGCTGATCATTTATCGAGAATTAAAAATAATAATGAGAAAATTTATGGAGAAAATATAAATGAGAAATTCTCTTATGAACAATTATATGTCATTCAAGGATTACAAATGCCTTGGTATGCTGATATAGTTAACTATTTGGTTAGCAATATTTTACCATATGGGTTGAATAACAAATATATTAAGAAATTTAAGAATGATTGTAAATCATATATTTAGGAAGATCCTCATTTATTTAAAATAGGAAGAGATTCTATGATTCGAAGATGTGTACCTTATGAATAAACTTTTGCAATTATTCAAAAATGTCACGATTTTTAATTTGGAGGACACTTTGGAGTGGATAAAACTGCGTTTAAAATTTTAAATTATGGATTCTATTGGCCTACATTATTTAATGATGTTGGATATTATGTGAAAACTTGTGATCGATGTCAAAGAACGGGAAATATATCCAGAAAAGATGAAATGCCTCTGAACTATATATTAAAAATTGAAATTTTTGATGTATGGGGTTTAAACTTTATGGAACCTTTCGTACCATCATCTGGAAAGATTTATATTTTATTAGCGATTGATTATGTTTCAAAGTGGATCGAAGTCGTAGCTTTACCTAACTGTGATTCCAAAAGTGTTTCGAAATTTTTAAAGAAGATGATTTTTACAAGATTTGGAATGCCCAGGGTAATTATCACAGATGAGGGAAGTCATTTTAGAAATATTAGAATTTAATCATTACAGGAAAAATTCAGAATTAAACATAGAATTGCAACTTCTTATCACCCGCAAACAAGTGGAATGGCTGAAGTATCAAACATAGAAATTAAAAGAATATTGGAGAAGACTGTTAATCCTAAAAGAACTGACTGGGTTGATAGACTTGATTCTACATTATGGGCTTATAGAACAGCTTATAAGACACCTATCGGAATGTCACCTTATCGGTTAGTTTTTGGTAAACATTGTCACTTACCTGTTGAACTGGAATATAAAGCTTATTGGGCGATAAAAGAGTTCAATTACGATTTGAATGCTGCAGGAGAGAAACAATTATTACAACTGAATGAAATGGAAGAGATAAGATATGAGTCCTATGAAAATGCAAAGATTTATAAGGAAAGAATGAAGAAATTGCATGACCAAAAGATTTCAAGGAAAATATTTGAGCCTGGATAAGAAGTGTTATTATTTAATGCTCGTTTAAAACTTTTTCCTCGAAAATTAACATCTAAATGGATGGGACCATTTATAATTGAGAAAGTATACTCTTATGGAGCTATGGATATTAAAGATCCCAAAACTGGAAAAGTATTGAAAGTTAACGGATTAAGATTGAAGCCTTATATGGGAGAAATGAAACCAAATTACAAAGAGGCTTACGAACTAAGTCTACATGATTAATTCAATTGATTTGGTCGGGCTGACGATGTTAAACCAAGCACTTTGTCGGAGGCAACCCATTTATTATCATTGTGATTGTTTGTGATTTCAATTTATCTTAATCGTTGTTTGTATGTGGATCACACCCTTTTATAAGACCTATTTTTAAGACCGAAACTTTGTAAAATTTGACGATAGGCGAATCGGAGTCGATCGTGGTTCCAGCGCCTAGGCGCCAAAAGTTGGCGCCTAAGTGCCAGAATAGCCCACGCGTATCGTTGATCCGGCGCCTAAGCGCCACGGTTACAGGTCGTGTAAAAACAAAAAATCATCAATTTTTCACACAAAATCTCTTTATAAATTGCCCTATCTTCGTCCCCAATCACATAGAAACCTTAATTTCAACCAGAACAATCCATTTTGGAGGAGTTAAGAGGAGTTTGGAAGCAATGGATAGAGGAAATCATGGAAATGAGGTAAGAGACAAGTCTCCCAAAGATCCTCAACCTTATTTTAATGGTTTTATTGCAGTTAGTATGGAGAGATTGTTTAGTCATTTGTAAAAGATTGAAGTGGAACTTCAAAGCATTGGGAATAGTTTGCATGAAATGTATCATAAAATTGAGCACATGGAATGGCAAACGAAACTTCAATTTGATCATATGGCGGCCTATCAAGACGCTCAAGTAGCAATGTACGCGAAGAACAAGTGGATTGATGAAAAGACGGCTTTGGAATTTCCAAGGGCATTGGTTTTCTATCTCGGAGTTCCTAGCAAACTTCATTACGAAAGAGATGGAAATTGAAGATCGGTGTTGAATAGATCTCTTGTGTGTTCTAGGTGTGATTAAGTCAATTTCTACTGTGTTGATTATTGAATTTGTGTGTTTGCTTAATTGTTCAATGTGTTTTGTTGGATTGGAAATTTGCTTTGAATTTATATTGTTTGTGTGGTTTATAGAATGATGAACCTTGTTGTAGCCTTGTTCTGGAATTTATTAAGTTTGGAATGAAAATTATGAATTGGAATTGAAGAGTTTAGTTATATTTTGTGTTTGAAATGTGGATCTAAGTTATCATTTTAAATTAATTGTGGAAATGTTCGGAGGATGTAAATTGGGTTAATACTCTCGTAAGAGTAATTAGGAGTCAAATTTGATAAGTTTTGGTGGAAATATAAAATTTAAATCGAATTATTAGAAAGGGGAGTCTGGCACCTAGGCGTCGGTTCAGCCTGAACCCGAAACTTCATCTTCTTAAACACGCCCACGCCATTTTTGATGCCTAAGCTTCCCTTTCCTCTGGTTTTCGCAAAAATAGACCCTAAAGATCCCATTTGAGGCCGGATTTTCAAGTTTTTGAGCTTGAAATCACTTGATTTCTTCATCCCAAGGTCAGATCTATATTCTAAAACAATTATTTTCGATTTTCACCAAGGATTTTGCTCTCAGTGAAAAAAATTAAAATTTTGACAAATTGTTTTTTGATTTTAGAGTTAAATCCATGGATTTTCAAGCTCTTTCAAGTTTGAAAAGCTTAAATTAGTTTATTTCCTTCGATCCTATGAAATTATTTTGCGTTTTTATTTCACGTTTAGATGGCACCTAAATCTAAGTGAGGAAAGGAACGAGAAAATTTTGATCGTAGCAAGTTTGTCACTGTTGCTGCACATTTTCGGTACAATGATTTTGCTACGACTCGAAAGTTTATCTCGAAACTAAGTTTTTACAATCCAGGAGGAAGGATTGAGGATACGATCGTTGCACTCAACTGGCAACGATTCTGCTATTTTACTGGTGTTGTTGTTATCCCTGTAGTTAAGGAGTTTTATGCCAATTTCGTGGATGCTGAAGAGTACGAGATTTTCGTAATAAGAGTTGGAGTAGGATTCACTCCAGAGTGTATCAACATTTTCAACGGCCTGCCGCCAAAGTGCTATTACTCCGGATTATCTCCATCTGAGGGAGATTTAGATTTGAATATTGCTTACCTGACTAATGGTACTGGAGCTTGGAAGATCCAGAACGGATAATGGGTAAATTTTTCATCTTCTAAGCTTAATGGTGTTTCAAAGGCATGACACTACTTTATTTCTGCTTGTCTCCTTCCATCCATTAATTTGAGCGAGGTTACCAAGGACAGAGCTATCCTAAACTTCTGGAATTTTCTTTTGGTGATGACGATAACAAGGCTACAGACAATGATTAGTAGCTTGATTTACCTCTTGAGATGTCTTGATTCTATTTTTTGTTCATTTCTTGTTTGTTAGTACTAATTAGTGTGATTTTATTGTTGTTTGTTAGTGTCGATTTGTTTAAGTAACTTTGTGTGAACTTTTGATATTGAGACTGTTTTAGATCATCTGATGTGTTATGTATTTAAGACTGAAATATGGATGAATTTTTATTTTCTATGATAAATGTTTATTTCTGTTTCAACTTACTGTTTAGTATTCATGAATAGTTAGTAATTTTGCATGTTCTAAAAAATATATATAAATTTTTTTTTAGAAATTAACTCCTCCTCTGCAAACTTTTCTATATATGCTTTATTATTTCTGTTATATACCTATTAAAGCATGTGTAGGATTAGAAATGAGTTTTTTCTTACTACATCATCATTGTACCAAGATAAATTCCTGTTTATTTCTTTCTCACATGCTTTAGAAAATTTTATGATTCATTTATATACTAAAGCTGAAGTTTGGGGGAAGGGAAATTTTTTTTTTCAAATTTAAATATTATTTGTCCTTAATGAACTAATATTTTCTTAAAAAAATATTAACATAACATAAGAAATCTATTTAAGATTACTTAAATTTTTGGAATTTATAAATAAGTTAATAAACTTAACTAAAATTTCAATGATTTTGATTGATTTTAAGAATAGAATTATTTATCTTAAAGAATTATAAGATTAAGAATTTTTCTATTTATAGAAAAGAGAATTGTTTTTTAGAAATACTAAGGAATCAAGATTA
The DNA here is from genome assembly GCA_022702705.1 of Papilionanthe hookeriana x Papilionanthe teres. Taxonomy (NCBI): domain Eukaryota; kingdom Viridiplantae; phylum Streptophyta; class Magnoliopsida; order Asparagales; family Orchidaceae; genus Papilionanthe; species Papilionanthe hookeriana x Papilionanthe teres. The sequence continues at coordinate 2,837,772 of CM040434.1, read as the reverse complement.
TTACTTGAAAATGAAAAGATTGAAATAATTTTTTTTTTAAAAATATACTTATAAAGACTGCCATATTTATTAAGTAAAAAAAATGTATAAGTTTTTAAATATAAGTTTAGAATAGTGAAGTTCAAAATCATTAACAGGCTATCCAAAAATAATAATCCTCACAAATAAAAAAAGGAGGATTGAAAAATATCCTTAAAAAAAGGAAAAAGAAAAAAGAAAAGAAAAAAGCAGAAAAAAAGAAATGTGAGGAGAAGCTTGAGGAAATGCCTAATCAAAAATTGGCTTCACTTGAATTATCTTATAGAAAGAAAACCAATTACATTTTTAACTTAATTTTTATGTACAATTATTTTTACTAGAAAAATGTTTCATGAAAATCTTTTTCTTGTAAATATTTTATGTGACCTTAATATGATAAATTACAATTATTCTTGAAATAAATGAAAAATTGGAAGTCTTATGATTTTGTGGTTAAATATTCTTTAATTCTTAAAATTAAACTTAATTAGTGAAATTTGGTTAATGTTTTGGTAAAGTCTTTATAAAACCAAAAATTACAAGGAATCTTAAATATTTAAACTTCATTCCAAATTTATACATTTTATGTAATTAAAAATGTTACTTGCAGACAAGTAACGTTTAAGTTTGGGGGAATTTGATTCACTTAAAAAATACCCATTTTTATGCCTTATTTATGATTCAATTCTTAAGGATATTATGCTTTAATGAAAGGTATTTTTATGTTTTTGGATGTAGGTGATAGAAAAAGAGTTCAAAAAAAAAATTAGCAAAAAGGAGCAAAAATGAAGCTTAAAGAGCAAAGTTGTCGAAATTATAAGCCCGGCGCCTAGGCTCCAGAATCCGGCGCCTAAGCGCCAGTTCGATACAGACGCAGACAAGATTTTTGACGACTTTGGGTAGTTATTTTGACTGTGTTAAGCGGTTATCAGAGCTTCGAGAAGACTGGAAGTTACTCCTAATATATAGGACATGTGATACAATGCATCTGGACACAGGGAAACGGTTTTAGTCACGAAGAGGTGTGATCTAAATTGAAGAGGTGCGAAGACCTGGTCACGGAGTCCGGCGCCTAGGAGCCAGATCCCGGTGCCTAGGCGGGACAGTTACCTTCTAGAAGGTACATTATATATGGAAGAATTTTGAAGAGGTGCCTTAAGCAACTCTGGTCAAATTCAGTGCTCTATAAATAGCAGCCCATTCTACAGAGAAAATCGCCCTTTCAAGTATATAGTCCCCAAGCACTATATAGCCATTCTATCCCCCCTCTAGCATCCAATTATTTTAGGGAGCCACCTTCTTTAGTATTTAGTGAGTTTATTTTTATTTTATTTTGAGTGTTGAGTGTGAGTTTATTAGTGTTGTTGCTGTTGAAGTCTTTTAATCATTGCATTGGAGTCAGTAGGAGTCAGTGGATCACTTGAAGGAACATTCCAGATAAGTATTTGTAACTTGGTTCAAAGTTTTATAAATATATTTTGTTGTGTGAATTCAATGTGTTCTAAGTAGTTAGTTTTCTTTCTTCTTTCAACTATGAAAAGATAATTAGATAATTAAATTTTGTTGGAGAATTTAACTTAAAATATTTATAAAAATTGTGATGATATTAATACCTGATCTTAGTTCACTTTTTAAACTGGTTATTTAAATTGTTAAAACCTGTTGAAGAATTTTGAGACCTATCCGGAGATGAGTTCTTAACTAGTAGATATCTCATGAATCCTTTGGTAATCGAAGGCTTTATGCGGGTTATTCAAGGTGAAGTGTAAATAAATAGGAAGATATGATTTATTGGGCGTAGAATTAATTAGTTTTTAGAGTGACAGACTAAATTCTAATAATTTGATTTATAGAAAGGGAACGGGTCACTGGTAGGGCCAACCATAGCCACCCTTAGACATCTAGTAGTGTGAGCCAAGATTAACTCATTCTACTAATAAAACATCCCGAGCCGATCTATAGATTAGTCAATGTTCTTTATGCCTGGACTAAAGGGTAAAGAATAGGAATGCTTCTATTTGACACAATATCATAATTTAAATTCTCCACAAATGTTAATTATTCTAAAAATCTTGGATTAGTTGAAAAGGTGAAAGTTGTTTTATTTATAACTGTATTAATCTTTATTTTATTACTGCTTACTTGCTTTTAGTAGAAATTTTAGTAAAAACATTGAAAAGAAATAAAAATAATAATTAGTGTTAATTTAAAAAATCTAAAAATATTTCTTAATTTTCTTAAAATCTTTCCTGTGAGATCGATAACCAGGACTCTACTAGAGCCCTGTATTACTTGAAATAATACATATACTTGTGTTTGAAATTGTGACTTTTACAATAATTATTATAAAAATCTAAATATAAATTCATAAATTCTTAAGTAAAAGTCGGGTCACATCAAGTTTTTGACACCATTGGTCGGGGATTAAATCATCTAGCAGTGGTATCAAATTCATGCATTTGAAAGTATATATAAAGCCCCGATAAGCAATTATCAACTTCGGTCATCTAAGATGTAATTAACAATAGGGGCTTGCCCTTATAGAAAACTTAAAGGCCCTAGATTAATATAAACCCTTCATATTAGATAGGAGAAATTGTCGGTTAACGTAAATGATTCGCAGACCAAAATCCTTTAGTTTATTTGATCAAGCCTCACCATCACACAATGTATCTATTCTTCGGGATGGATACATGTCTTGTAGTGAAGTTCTCGATTATTTAAATTATTGATTTTATGAGTTCGATTTAATTTCATATTTTACAAAATTAAAAAAAATGTTGATATTTTCTAAACTATATATATATATATATATATATATATATATATATATATCTTAAATTAAATTAAATATTTTTCAAAAATGGGTGGGATACTCATCCCAGCAGTCGACAATCAACCAAACCTTTCCACGACCGACAATTATGCAGTTGTACAAAAAACTAAAGATAACATGAGGTTTTATGTCACACTAGGCGAACGACCTCGAAGTCTTTTGGGTTTTTAATTAAACTAATGAATTTTTTAGCATATGAAGGCCTTATTTGCTATCACAATGATGTTATTTGTATGTCTCCGTCGTCTAGCTCATGATGTTTATTCCGAGCTCTTAGTCGTGAAAGCTCCAGATTTAAGGTTTTAAGTTTTTGTAGTTTTTGTCACTTTTTTGTTGTTGTTCAACTGTTTTATGGGAATTTATTTTATGTTGAACGACACCAAGTAAGATCCCATGGTTTCATCATCCTGATATCACTATTTTCTTTTTTTTTTACTTAGTCTAAACAAGTTGTTAAGTTTATTTAAACTGAAGAGCCCTTGTTAGCAACCTTAAGTTGCCTCATCCGAGGAATCCTCGCAAACCCTAAAGGAGTGGATTATGTTCGTTCATTGTTTTGAAAGTGTAGATTTTATTTTAAAAGTGTAATTTTTTGTTTTCTTTTTGCTTTTTTTTTAAGTATAATCAATAAAGCGTTCATGGTAAAATAAAGTGGCAATATAATTAAATTGCAATAAATAAACTGTAAATGTGTACTTGGGTCTCTACTACCACTACATGGTTATTATCCAAAAGCATAGTATAGTCATAGAAAATTTAAGTAAATTGTGAAAGAAAAGAAGGGAAAGCAAGAAAATCCAGTATGAATAAGTATAAAAATAAGTCGTAGGAAAATACAAACAAGTAAAATAAAACTCGTAGTTACATATGAAGACTAAGGCTAAGTGTAAAAATTTAGTTAAGGTGGAGGCTCAGAGATGGACTGTGTATTTTCCAATCCCAACCTTAAGTAAGAGCTACCAACCAGACGATCTGTGGAGGGCATTCTCTAAACTTGATCCAAGCGATTAACCCTGGACCTTTATAAGTTTTCATAAAAAATTATTTAATTTTTCATTCATCTTAAATTCACTTTTAGAAAGAAAATTAATTGTGTCACAGAGAGGGTTGTTATTTTATATTGTAAGTATTCTTGTAAAGTAGTATAGTCCACAGGCTAATCTTCAAAATATAGTTAGGACTACCAGCAACCTAAGAGTGTTAGGGACAACTTCTACCAAGAGTTGATGAATAGTATCATCGATCTTATCCTCTCTCCTGAAGGTTCTTTGAGGTAAGAAATACTATTCCAAATCTTACTTCGCATCCCTCGCTTAGCACACAAGTAATATCTACATCGCCTTCGCCACCTAGACCTCTGACTTACCCTAGCCCAATGTTCCATATGTGGCATTAAAAAATATCCCTGATTGCTCACAAATATTTAAATATCTTATCCAAGCTTCAAACCCTTGAGCATTGGGGTGTTATTAGAGGATCGTAGTGCAGGGTATATATTGAAAGGGTGAGTTAGCGGGTCACAAAGCTTATCTTGGTGGGTCCCTGAAGGTTTTAAGGATGATTTTCTTGAGCAAAGTGTAATAGGTTCAATTTTTCTTCAAAATATCAAAAAAAAAATTACAAGAGTGTTCGGAACATAACCGTAAATAACTTTTGAAACTCATTGAATCTTTTCGAGTTCATTTGAACTTGACATGTTGCTAAATTAACCATCTCTAGGTTAAGATTAAGACTTAGTTATGTTATTTTAATTTATGCTCAATGAACTTTTGATGTTTTAGTAAACCCACGATTAGGGCAATAAGACGTCCATTTGATGTTTCATTTAGGAATTATGTGGGTGAATCCCCTTAAGGGCAAAGTAAATTGCTAAGGAATCCTCGCCCCTTTTAAATTAGAATTGAGCTTGTAGTGTTCAAAGATGTTTATAGTTAATCTTATCTCCTTTCTAAACCACATTAAGTGATTCTGGATCAAGCCAAACTCACTAATAAGCTCTTAGACTTTTATGGGTAAATTTGCAATTTTGAAAATGTTAATTAGAATGAGTTTAATTGAAAGAATGTGTTATCATTTCACTATTGATTTGGGGCTTTAAATTAGTTAATTTATCTTTCTCTAAATCAAACCCCTCACTCTAGAATCATCCAATTCAATTAACTTCCAAATCACAACAATTTAGGAAATTACATTTTTACCTTTTTGTAGAAAGTGAAGTCAGTTGGTTACTACCCTTTAACCCTTACTGTTTCAATCATTTTAAGGAGTTAACTATGATCAATAGTACCCATTTACTTTCTGTTATATATAAATCATAATTAGGGTTTAATATTCTTTAATATTCTTTAATTATCATATTTATTGTTACTCTATTCATGAGTTAATTAAAATATTATAGGAGAATTTATATTTTTCTGATTTATATTTAATTTTTAATAATTATTTAGTTCAAAAATATGTATTTTCAATGTTAATTAATTTAATTAAACAAAGCAAACATTCTGTCCATAGGAAACTTTTAGGAGGTTCACCTAGGTCAGAGAACGTATAGAAAATATTTTGTGAATTTTTGAACTATATTTTAATTTGTGTAATTTTAGTTGATTTTAAGAAGTAAATCAATAGTAAATTCATTCTCATTTCAAAAATTCATTTTGATATTTTTTATAAATCTCTCTGACTTCAAAGAACTTAGTTAAATTTATCTTATATTTTTATGATTTTAATTGATTTTTTATAATTATTTTACTCACAAATTAATAAGAATATATTTAAATAGTAAAAATACATTTTTCACCTTTGGAAATTTTCAAATACATCCTTAAGTTATTCTTTGTGGTTAGAATAATATTTAGGATGATTTAGAGTTTTTTCATATTTTTGGTAATTTTTGATAATTTTAATTAATTTAAAATTTGAAAATAGTATAAAGATAAACTTTTTAATTTAAACCTATTTTTATTTTTCTTAGGTGTTATGGTCTAAAAGAACACTCCAAACCAGTTTTCACGATTTTTTAATTTTTCTTTTATTTTTTATAATTATCTTAAGCCAAAAATTACCATTCACTTAGAAAGATACATTTTTACGTTAAAAATGATTTTTATGAATTTAAAATTTTTAGAGAGGCCTCCTAAGTTGATTACCTTCAATTTGGCCCATTTTGGTGATTTTTTGAATTATTTTGTATTTTTCTAATTTTTATTGATTTTTTTTTAATTTCGAAATATGAAAATATATTTCAAGCTTTTTAAATCTTACTTTTAATTTTCCTAAGGCCCTTTGACCACAATAGACATACCAAACATGATTTTATATTTTTTGACCTTTCTTTTTTTTTATAAATTTTTTAATTTGAAATAATACCAACATATTTAAAAAATTAGGGATTTGATTAAGAAGTTTCCTCTGACACTAGAAGAATCAAAGAAGACTCCTAAGTCCATTAATAACAGATCCTCAAAATTTCATTTAATTTTAAAAAATATCCAATTAGTTATGATTTAATTACATTCTGAAGCATTTAATTAATTTAGAATAAAATACTTAACAAATATTTGTGTTTTTAGTTTAAAAAATTCTCCTTTATTCACCGAGCATGAAAGTATTTTTATTTTATTTTTATAACTTTTCTACACCATGATACGAATTTTTAAAGTTTATGTAATTATTTAAATCTAAAAATACCCAAATTTCCTACATATCCGAGTAAGTGCCATCGTAGCCTAGACAACTCCAAAGTCCCCACACATCTTTTGATGGTTCGTTGCACTTTCCACATAGCCTACCTCCTCAGCCTATAGTTCCCATTCCACCTCTTCGTCAGGCATGATCTAGTTTTTCCATTCGATATACGTGATTGAACAACCTCCACTCAATGTCCCCAATCGCTCTAACCGGAGAGTTGAGGTGCGGCCTAAGTATGAACTCGATAAGAGGGTGACTCGGACTTGGTGTTGAACTATGTTAGAGTGCTGGGGATAGGGGACTTTTGATTGGGGAAGTGGTTTTTAGGTCTGGGGTGGCTTATGGGATGATTTATTTCGGGTTTTGAGAAGTTTGATTCCAAAGCCATACAATGCCCTGGATTTCAGTGGTGAAATTGAGATCTGGTGGAAGGAATGAGGGGCTGAGTGTGCTGGGATTGAACTTAGAGTCATTGCAAGAAGCTTTGGGAGCAATTTAGCAGATTTACCCCTTAAATTTGGCACCTCACCTGTTTTGGCTGAGGAGGTAGGCTATTTATAATTTCTGACAAGGGGCTGATCTTGAGCTCCCATTGACTGGTGCCAATAAGCTAAGGTGGAGGGGTGAGGGGTTCAATTGGAAAATTGGAGTTTTCCACATGGTATGGGTACAACTTTGGCTTTGAGCCATGGCCACCCATCTCAGATTTGGGTTTTTTGGCCACAAGAGCGGTCAGTTCTGGGAGGTTTAATGGTGTTTAGCTTGGGGCTTGGGAAGGCTGGTTGCATAGGTTAGAGTTAACCAAAATTAGGGGAAGAGTTTGCTTAAATTGTGGAACCATTAGTCTGTGGTTTAAGAAGAGTTGACTTGGTGATGTGATTAGCATCATAGAGGGCTTAACACATGGCTTTGGTAATTAATCTTTGGTTAATCAAAGGACTTGAGCTAGATTTTGGATTAGGCTTAAAATTGGGGTTTGGGCTTGAAACTAGATTTGAGCTTGCCTTGTGCTTAGATATAGACCAATTGAGGGTTTAAATTGGTCTAGAAAATTTCATGAAAGATTTTTAATTTGAATTGGTTCAATTTGGTGGAATTTAGAGTTGGGGTCAATTTGGGGTAATTAGTTTGAGATTAGAATTTGGGTTTAGATTTTGATGTAAGTGGCTTTGGATTTGGCTTTAATTGTGCTTAAATATGATGAAATTGAGTTTGGATTTAATTGGGCGAGTTTGAAATAGATTTGATCAAAATTCGGGGTGATTTGGAGACTTTTGGAATTTAGGGGTAATTTGAGAGTTTTGGCCAATTTTGGTGGATTTAGGGAATTTTGGGTGAAATTGTGAACATTAGGTGGATAAAATTGATTTTGGTTGAGTTTGGAATGAATTTGAGGATTTTTGCAATTTTTTAGATTTTAGGGGCATTTTGGTAATTTTGGGTGGTGTAGGGGGTATTTTTGGAATTTTAAGGACTTTGGGGTGGATTTAAGAAAATGGAACAATTTAGGGTGGTTCAAAATAAATTATGTGAGGCATTAAGAATTTGGGTCATTTTGAAAATTTTAGGGTTTAAGGGGCAATTTGGTAATCTTAGAAGAATTCATGGGTAGAGGGCCAAAGTTGGATGTTTTGATGGAATTAAAATTGATTGGCATGCAAATTGTGCAAAATCCTCCCCTAAAGCCATGAGGCCCATGGGAGAGCTCATTCTGGATGCTCCAAATTTGGTCCTAGCCCTTTTAGCCAAAGACTAAGGGATTGGGACCACCCACATGAGTCTTCAAAAATAGAACTAGGAGATAGGTTAGGTGTAGGTGATTTCATTGTTTGATATGTGTGGGTTTTGATGGGTTTAAGTGTTTGTGTGTGTGACTAAGACCAAGCCACCCAGTGTTATCTTAAGGCCTTATTGACTTTATAGGAACTCAATCATGAGTCTTCACATATTGGTCTTAGTCATCTCGAGTGAGGAATGAGGGCTTAGAACTACCTATGTCAGACTTCACAAAAATAGTTAAGAATTTTTTAGAATTTCTATATGGGAGGGTGATCGCTGATGACAATACACAAGAATTTAATCCTTTAATTTTCTTGTTTAAATTTCTTCCTTTACAATGGAGCCAAAGAATTGATTCCAAAGAAATTAAGATTTCAATTATGTCTTTGAATAGTAGGGATTTTACGCAAGTATACGTATCGTTGTTAAGTAATATAGGGCTTTCTGATTAAGCCCCTAATATCGATCTCACGGAGATCGTGGTTAATAACGATGAATTTCAAGAGAGTTTCTAGTCTATAATAACTCGCCTTAGCTTGGAAGGTCAATAAAAAGTTAGTTTTAATTAAATCCTAAAATTATCACTACAATACTACTTCTAAACTAATATACTTAGATACAATTAGATAGTGGGGTTGATATATTAAAAGTACCCTTCCTCATGCAATGAAATTAGTGACATGTGTAAAAATTAAACAAGTAGCGAGAGATAATGTGACAAATAGGAGTAATTATATTCTTTACCCTTACTTGGCTCTATAAAGAACATATATTAATTTGATGATTTGAAATCTTGTAGATGGGTTAGGTAGGGAAGATACTAGCTCTCACTCTTGAGTTCCCTCTTCTCCCTCCACCTGGGGGCTAACATCTCATAACAAAACTTTCACATCAAACCAAATTAGAGGCTTTAGTCTGTCACCCTAAAGTTCTCTAAATCTACACCTCTTAAACATTCATATCTCTTTATTTATTTACAGTCAACCATATGGACAACATTCTCACCCATATAATCTCATGTGATTTTTACCAATAGTTGACCGAGACAATACCGTATTGGTTCTTACATGTTCTCACAATAGATTTAAACATGCAAGTTGATCAAGTTTACATGTAAATGAAATTCAAAGTAAAATCATCACAATATATTCAAAATCTACTAAATTCTATATCCTACACATGCATACTAATTCATTATAAGAGGGAAGAGTAAAGAAAACTACTCACTACACATGGAGAAACAACAAGAACCTTTCATTGAACAAGACTTTGAAACCATACAAACAAACTACTAAATTCAAATCAAAATACAATGAAAATACTTATCTTTGATGAAAATAAAACTCTCATTTTATAGCTAAAACAATCTCCTTGCAATCCTCTTCAAGAACAAAGTGAAAAGAAAAGAAGAAATTCTCACACACTCTCTTTCTATCTTACCTTTTCGCCCCACTTGGGGCTCACGCCGAAGCCTTCTTCTCTTCTTCTAATCTTCTCCTAATCATTTCTTCTCCAAGAGTTCAAGAGTGTTTTATAATTTCCCAAGAGATGCTTAAGTGTCTCTTCAAAAAGAGTCCACATTCAATGAATCTTCTAAAGGGTGCCTTAAGTGCATTTTCACTCCAAGAGACACATATCTTCCATAATAACTCCTTCTAACTGATCCAAACTTTTTTAGAAAGTTTATTTATCATTCTTAATGAATTTCCCACGAGACACACTTCACAACACTTCAAAAATCATCCAAATCCGACGTATCTACTAGAAGTTATGCCAAAAACCGTAACTGGCGGCTATGTGCCGAAGTTTTAGCGCATTAGCGGCACTGTCTGGTGGCTAAGCCCCAACTAGTGGTGCCTAAGCTCCAGACACAGGTTAAAAAGTGTGCAGTTTGACCAATTTTGCTCCGGTATGCTCCGGTTCGACCCGTTTTGCTCCAGTATGCTCTATTTTGGTCCATTTTTGTTCCTTTCGCTTCAATCACTCCAAATTCTTCAATTTGATGTACCTACAACAAAAAACACAAGAAAAAATACTTTTAAAGTGAAATATCATTATAAAATTTAACATAAAAAGTTGTATATTTTTAGGTTGATTAAAATTCTCTAAACATAAACATTACTTGTCCTCAAGTAATACTTCACATTTTAAAATAACTTTTTTAGATTAGAGTTAATGGGTCACCCTTTAGAATTGCAAAAATCTTGTTCTAAAAATGAATTGTTCAACCTAGAAAACTTCTAGTGAAGCAGACTAGCCCAGGGTCTAAGATATTTATCATCAAAATTGGGAATTTGTTTTCCTATCTAATTCAGAAAAATATGCAGATTTTTCAAACTTCGGATCCTATGAACTTTACTTTCTAGACTTAAGAACTCTTTTAAAATAATTTAACTAATATAAGTATAAAAAACAAGCTTAGGATTGTTCTAAGTTCCTTACTCTAGAAAGACTCAAGTGAAACTAATTTTTGATTAGGACCTCTCCTCAAGTCCTCACACTTTTTTTTAAGATCTTTTTTATCCTTTTTTCTGCTCTTTTCTTTTTCTCTTTTTTTATATGTGAGGATTACTATATCTGGAGAAGTCCTAAAATAATTTTGAATTCCACTATCCTCCTCTAAAGTTAAAATCATTACTTTCCTTCACTTGAAAAGTTGTATTTTTTTTAAATACTTTTCAAATGGGCCTTAAATGTTTGAAAATAAAAATTCTAAGAATCCTTAGTTTTCCAAAAATAAATTTATTCCTACTAAAGATAGTTATTCATTTTCCCATGTTCTCCACTAAATATCTTTGACTCTAGTTTCACCATTTTCACTAAAAATATAAACTAATTTTTCCTACTCCATTTATATACTTAAAATTCTAACATCCTTTAGGTGACTCCACATAACAATAATCATTAGAAATAAAATACAAATTTATTTGTAGTAGTTTTGAAAATGAGTAAGGTTTAAATTTGAAACATTTTTTTTCCCCCCAAACTTAAGCTCAAACATGTGTAACAATGAAGTACAAAAATATGCAGCAGGGAAAGATCACCTTTACAATTTACTACACATCCTACAATAATATAAAAAAATAGTACTTGGTAGAATATTGTAGTAGAAAGTAAATCTATCCTAAACATTCTTGACATAACACTATAAAGGAATTTTAAATTATAGAATAGGTGCAAATGGAAGATTAAACAAGAACGCATTTTAAAATTTATAAAGGAATTGCTGGATGCTAACAATTTTAAAATATTAGGTTATGTTATGTTGTCACCAATGACTTATTCAACTTTACTCACAAACATAGACACACAAAATCCAATACATAGACTCACAGATTTCATAAACAAACAACAACTGAGGTTAATTTGATCTCCCTTCTACTAACATTTCCCCTCCTTACTTTCAATTTCTAACGGAAGAAACTACACTAATAACATGGGTGTATTATAAAAAATTTTTTATGGTTATTAGCCTTGGACCAGAATTCCCCTATTATAAAAACTCATGTGTTTTCAATTTCAGGTTTACTCTAAGTCTAAGATACACACAATCTGGTAAATAAAAGTAGTGCAGTTCATCTAGATGTTGTTCACTAAGTATGTTCATGACCTTACTCAGTAAAGACAAAGTCAGATAAAGGAAGTAATATAGTTGACGTGGAGTGGTACATGTCCAAACTCTACATGCTTCAAGGTAATGCTCAGCTCCGGTTGAGAACAAAATCGTAACAAACTTGTCAGCCTGCTACTACCAGAAGTCAAATACAAATTTAGTTAAGACCAAGGCATAACCTCACAACATTAACCCAAACCACTCTTACACATTAAAAAAGGATTAAAATCCAACATCTCACTATTATCCAATCCAACATAACAACAATCACACTAAACAAATAACAAAGATAACCATGGGTTGACTCCCACGAAGCGCTTGGTCTAACATCGATGACCCGATGTTTCCAATGTTTACTCTGGTTGCCCCAGCATCAGAATCTCATTCATTTTGTCTGTATTCCATGAAATATGCCATTTAATGATTTTTAATAACTCTTTCTTAGGAGATCTTTTACTGATATCATCATTCAATTCAGGTTCTTCATGTGATTGAGTCAAATCAAAAAATATAAAGACTGGTGGTGTAGATGAATTCTTTAAATAGGTAGGCTTTAAAATTGTATAGGGTACATTCATCTTACGTCCTTGATATTTTTCAATCAATGGAACTAAAAGATTACTATTTTTGGTAACATCCATCAATTCACACCTCTCCTGAAAATACATACAATCTCCTTTAAATAACGTTTTCAACTCATCATGAAAGTCCATTTCGATCTCATCTGTTAACTTATTCTTAAAACTCTCTTGGAAATGGTCTTTACTTAGATAATTAATTTCATTCACCCAAAAAGAATCATCATCTTTTCTCTCAGTTGGATATTTCATAGTCTTTAATACATCAAATGTTACTTCATGTTCATTAATATTCATAGTCAAGTCCTTTTTGCACATCTATCATAGCGTGTCTAGTAACAAGGAAAGGTCTCCCCAAAATAATTGGATTATCTTTATCGTCCTCCATATCTAATACAATAAATTCTAAAGGAAAGATAAATTTATCCACTTTAACAAGCACATCTTCTATAACCCCTTTTGGATAAATGATAGATCGATCAGCTAACTAAAGGGTTAATGTAGTAGGAGAAAAATCTGCTAAACCTAACCTTCTAAATATAGATAAAGGAATCACATTAATGCTCACTCCTAAATCACATAAAGCTTTTCCACATAATTTTTCTCTAATTGCACAAGGAATTGTAAAGCTACCAGGATCTTTAAGTTTCTAAGGAAGCTTTTTCTGAAGTATAGCTCTGCCCTCCTCACTTAATGCAACTGTCTCGTAATCCACATGTTTCCTTTTCTTGTTTAATATCTCCTTCATAAACTTTGTATAACTTGGCATCAGTTCCAAAGCTTCAGCGAAATGAATATTTATCTTTAACTTCTTAAGTACATTTAGGAATCTTGAAAATTGTTTATCCAACTCATGTTGTCTAAGTCTTTAAGGAAATGGAGGTGGTAGTCTTTATAAATTGATTTTAGTTGGAGATATTAATTTTTTTGGATCCATATAATCATGTTCTTTAGGTCCTTTAGTTTCCTTTATTTCTCTCAGAACTTCTTTCTCTTTTCTAACCACATACTCTATCTCTCTTCCACTTATTAATAGAACATCTTCTACTTGTTCATTAGTGTTCTCTTTAGATTGATCTCAATGTTGTTAAGAAGTGTTCCTTATGGTTTATTGTTAAGTGAGTTAGCAATTTGTCCCAGTTGATTCTCTATGTTTATAATCGCAGCATCATGACTTTGCAACTTGTTTCCCATTTGCAATACCACTTCTTCTATAGACATCTTCTTATCCTTAAATTTTTTTATCATTGTTAGAGTCTCGTGGATATAAGGTCTATAGTTTGTGTTACCCTAGGATATGGGTTCCATTAGGATATGGGTTCCATCTCCAGTAGTATGTTTTCAGTTAAAATTAGGATGGTTTTTCCAACCTGGGTTGTAAATGTTAGAATACGGGTTGTTTATAGTATTTAAAGTGTCATATAATAAGTTAGAATCAATCATATGCCCTAATGAACTTTCCTCACTTACTGGAGTAAATTGAACCTGATTCATTTCAAATTGTTCCAACTTCCTTGATATTGTAGCAACCTGAGATGCAAGAACTGTAATTGCATCTGTATCATGAACACTGGCTAACTTTTTAGGATTTACCATTGTAGAGGGCCATTGAATTTCATTTGCAACCATATTTTCAATTAACACATACACTTCATCAAATGATTTTGACATTAATGATCCACCAACTGCATCATCAATTATAGACCTATGGGATCCAACTAACAGATTGTAAAAATTTTGAATGATTTACCAATTAAGCAGAGCATGGTGTGGACACTTTCTTAGGAGTTCCTTAAATCTTTCCTAGGCTTTGTATATTAATTCCCCTTCATACTGACAAAATGAAATAATATCATTTCTAAGTTTAGTAGTTCTTGAAGGTGGAAATTACTTAGCTAGGAATTTCTGAGTTAACTCCTCCCAATTTTTAATAGAGCGAGGGGCTAATGAGTATAACCACATTTTAGCCTTATCCCTTAGTGAGAAAAGAAAAAACCTTAGTCTAACATCATCATCTGACATGCCGTTAAAATGAAATGTACCACAAAGTTCTAGAAAACATGATAAGAGTAAACAGGGATCCTCCGAAGGGGTTCCCCAAACTGGTTGTTCTGTACCAGTTGGATAATCTCTGGATTTGGTTCAAACAAGTCAGCTACTACGACAGAGGTTTGTATACTCGAGTGAATTTCTCCTATCGTAGGATTTACATAATCCCTCAATGATTTATGATGATTTTCCAAGTTATTATTTTGAATGTTTTCATTTCTATTTCTAGTTTTTTAAGTGTTTTCTGTTTTTTGGTTTTTTTCTTTTTGTCTATCTCAGGATCATAAGGCACAAGTCCTGCAGATCCTTTAGCTCGCATACACAACAAAACATACAATACATTAACAATTAAACAAAAAATGTTTTTAACATAAGAAAACATTTTCACAAACACCTTATTTTTTTTACACAAATAGTTTCTTCACATCACTTTTTCATACAAAAAAAACACTTTTCACACAAAACAGTTTTACGACACTACAATTTTCTAATTCTAAGACTGAATACTTCAACTAAAATCCTCCTAAAAGTCAAGATCAACCGTTGTGATCCCCGACAATGACACCAAAAACTTGATCCCCTATTACTATATACAAGAGTTTAATCGTTTAATTTTCTTGTTTAAATTTCTTCCTTTACAACGGTGCCAAAAACTTGATTCCAAAGAAAAGTAAGATTTCAATTATTTCTTTAAATAGTAGGGATTTTATGCAAGTATATGTATCGTTATCAAGTAATATAGGGCTTTCTAATTAAGCCCCAAATATCGATCCCACAGAGATCACGGTTAATCACGGCAGCTTTCAAGAGAGGTTCTAGTCTATAATAACTCGCCTTAGCTTGGAAGGTCAATAAAATTTTGGCTTTAATTAAATCCTAAAATTATCACTACAATACCACTTCTAAACTAATATACTTAGAGAAAATTAAAAAGTGGGGTTTATATATAAAAAGTACTCTTCCTCATGCAATAAAATTAGTGACATGTGTAAAAATTAAACAAGTAGCGAGAGAGATTATGACAAATAGGAGAAATTATATTCTTTACCCTTACTTGGTTCTATAAAGAACAAAGGTTAATTTGATGATTTTAAGTCTTGTAGATGGGTTAGGCAAGGAAGATACTAGCTCTCACTCTAGAGTTCTCTCTTCTCCCTCCACCTGGGGGCTAATATCTCATAACAAAACTTTTCATATCAAACCAAATTAAGGGCTTTAGTCTGTCACCCTAAGGTCCTCAAATTCTACACCTCTTAAACATGCATATATCCCTATTTATTTGCACTTAACCATATGGAATACATTCTCACCCATATAATCTCATGTGATTTTTACCAATAGTTGATTGAGACAATACCGCATTGGTTCTTACATGTTCTCACAACAGATTTTAACATGCAAGTTAATCAAGTTTACATGTAAATGAAGATCAAAGTAAAATCATCACAATATATTCTAACTCTACTCAATTTTATATCTTACACATGCATTCTAATTCATTGTAAGAGGGAAGAGTAAAGAAAACTACTCACTACACATAGATAAACAGCAAGAACTTTTCATTGAACAATTCTTTAAAACCATACAAACAAACTACTAAATTCAAATCAAAATACAATGAAAATACTTATCTCTGATGAAAATAAAACTCTCATTTTATAGCAAAAGAAATTTCTTTGCAATCATCTCCAAGAACAAAGTGAAAAGAAAAGATGAAATTCTCACACACTCTCTTTCTCTCTCACCTTGTCGCCTCACTTGGGGCTCACGTCCAAGCCTTCTTCTCCTCTTCTAATATTTTCCTAATCATTTCTTCTCCAAGAGTTCAAGAGTGTTTTTATAATTTCCCAAGAGATGCTTAAGTGCCTCTTCAAAAAGAGTCCACATTCAATGAATCTTATAAAGGGTGCCTTAAGTGCCTTTTCACTCCAAGAGATACATCTCTTCCAAAATAACTCCTTCAAACTGACCCAAACTCTTTTAGAATGTTTATTTATCATTCCAAACAAATTCGCCATGAGACACACTTTGCAACGCTTCAAAACTCGTCCAAATTCGACGTATCTACTAGAAATTATGCCAAAACCGTAATTGGCGGCTATGCACCGACGGTTTGGCGCATAGACGCCACTGCCTGGAGGCTAAGTGCCATCTGGTGGCGCTTAGGTGCCAGAAACAGGTATAAAAGTGTCGGTTTAACCCATTTTGCTCTGGTCTTCTCCGGTATGCTCCATTTTGGTCCATTTTTATTCCTTTTGCTCTAATCACTCCAAATTCTTCAATTTGATGTGCCTACAACCAATAACACAAGAAAACGTACCTTTAAAGTGAAATATCATTATAAAATATAGCATAAAAAGTAGTATATTTTTAGGTTAATCAGAGGGTTATGTCATTAATCTTCTATGATAGTCAACATGAAAGTCCTATGACTAAATCCTAGGTTTCAAAAATAAGAAATTAGACCTCTTCAAAAATGAGGTAAACAGTAGAAAGCGTAGTTATTAGATGGGATCATTAGCTGACAAGGCAATGAGTAGGTGTAAGAGTGTATTTAGTATGAGTGTTTTGTATTATGTGGATACTTTAACTTATAAGGGAGAGTGATTAGGTTAGTGAGAGTGTAATGAAGTGAAAAAGAAGCATAGAAACATTGGGAGGAAGTAATCATGGTAGAGAAAAGTGAATAACAAAAAATCCTGATGTAATTCTTCTAACTTATATTTATTGCAACACTTTATATTTTGTATTTTTATTCATTTAGTTAATTGAAGAACTCTCCATGTGTTTTTTTTGAAATCCTTCTAGGATAAATCTTTAGTGCTTTAGATTTGTAATTTCTAAACTAGATTCCATGACATTGTGAGTTTTATAGTTTATATTTAACAAAATATATTCACTATTCATTCATAATCATTTAGTACATGTAAAAGTCATTCTTGTATTTAATACCTTATGTTTAATTGAGATTTTTTTATAAAATTCAAATGAAACATAAGAAGAGGGTGAGTAAAATTTAATAGGATGGAGATCTCTCTAATAAATGTTTGTAGTTTCATCTATTAAAAATAGAACATAGACATATAGTGTGATAAATTTGGAGGATTAGATTTTCTAATTTCTTAATTAGACAATATACTACATTTGTTCTTGATTGACAATTTCATAAAACTCATGATGTGTTGAGTTATAATGAAGAAAGAGCAAACCCAAAGACATTTTTAATAGATGCTTTCGTCTTTAACACTTTACACAAAAAATCTATGAAATTTTTATTGAATAAAATTAGGGTTTTGTTTAAGTAGTAATTAGTGAACTCAATAAAATTTGATATAGATCCTCATAAGATAATATCTATTATATACTACTTATTCGACATATATATTTGTGTATATCAAATAGTACCGATCAAATTGTTTGCATTGTTATATCTAATAATAAATTAAGTGATAAATTTTATATTAATTTAAATGACCTATTTTTATTTCAATCATTTTTTTATCTCAGATTTTCAGTTCATTTTATAGTATATCTTATTTTGTGCTAATTATTGGTCTTGTTTTGCATTGTACCTGAATTTTATAATCTAAAATTTCTATTTTATAGTATCATGGTACTCTTATATAATTTTTTAACCTAGTTTGTGATAGATTTAATTTGTTAATTTTATTTGGAACTTAGTTTAGTGATTATGCATACATGTTAGTATGTGTTTACCTAATTTTTAGTTATTTTTATTGGTTGTTAAACTGTTGACATCACTTTTGTGAGGATCATTTCAAAATCAGCTTGAGACATGAAATATACTAATATTGACTTCCTAAATCTCACTAATGGACAATAAACCCTAAAGTTTCGGGTAAGACCTTATAAATCCTTTTTAACCTAAATTTTAATGACATTTTAAAATGATCAAATCTGTAATGACAAACCCTGATCTGATCAACATTGATCCAACTAGTCAACCTTGACTCAAAAATTTAACATTGGTCAAACAGGTCAATTCCCATTGACCCAACTGGTCATCCTTTGACCAGAAAGTCAACTTTGGTCAAACTTGTCAATTTTTGACCCAATGACCACCACATTAGTCAACCTTTGACCTAACCAGTTAACCCAGGACCTGATAACTATGACATTAACATCATGGGTCAAACCTTGACCTAAAAAGGCCAAATTGGTTAAATTGGCCAACCTAAGACTTAAAAGACTACCAAATTGACATCATTGGTCAACTATTGACCTAATCAACTTAACATAGGTCAAGGAGATCAATACAAAATCCAAAAGTTTCCACATTGACTCTTGGATTGACCTAAAACTTAAAATTGGTTAACATGACCAAATTAAACCCTTAATAACAAAATCTTTGGACCTCATGACCAACCAAACCCTGACAAGGTTAGAAAAGTCAAAATTTGTCACCCTTGGACAACAAAGGGTCAACCTAGGTCAACCATGGCAAACTTTAATCAAAATTAATCATTTTTGGTCAAAATGCCTAATTTTAACCAAAATTGGTAAAATTAATCAAATAATAAATTTCAAATTTTATTTTCATTTAATTTTTGACTAAAAATATAATTTATAATATTTTTATTAATTGCGTAATTAATTAAAAATTAGAATTATGATAAAATGAATTTAATTCCATTACATCACAAGTGACGTAAAATTTCCATGATTTATTTTAAAATCAAAATCAAATTATGGAGGGCCATTAATGAGTCACCCATGACTCATTAAACCCATTATGACATGAATCAACACATAACAAACCCATTGGCCATCATGGTTAACCATGGGTTAAGAATAATTGTAATGCATTTTTAAGGTGGCATGATCTCCCCACTTTAAAGCATGACTCACCTTCTCCCTTAAGATGAGGTGGCCGACCACTTTAAGTGTGCCATAGACATGGCAATGAGGATGAAACACCACTTAACCTCACCCTTATACCATGGTTAAACCACATTATACCTCATCATGACAAAAATTATAAAAATGGGGAAATGGAAGGATTACATGGCATCCTCTCATCAAAACTTAAATGACATGGAAAATGGATGATGGCTTGCCTTTCTTGAGTCACCATGCACCTCCCTCTCATCCAATAGAGAGAAAACACGACTTGAGCTATCCATTTACTATGGTAAATCAAATGATGAAAAATGAATGAATAGGAGGCCTATGTGTCATCCTTTCTTCACAACCATTAAATGATCAATGAGGACTCATGTGGGGGAGGCCGATCCACAGCATTTGAACCAATCCATACACCTCCTTAGCCAACCAATGGAATGAAACCAAAGTGACATGCTAAGCCTTCACCATGGTTAAGATCATGAGGGGAAACATTGAAAAATGAAATTTCATTATTCCTCAGCTGAAATCTATCTTTAGAACATTAAATGGGAGGTTAACAACCTCCCCAAATAAACCCTAGCGCAGCTAAGGTCACCCATGGCTATAAATAAGCCCAAACTTGAGAACTTAAGGGAAGCGGCCAAAATTGTAGGTAGCCAAACACTGCTCAAATCCTTTGACCCTCAACACCAAACTTACTCTCTAGGGTCTAGGCAGTTGAAACCTCATGGAATTGAGCCATGAAATCAACTCATCTTCCCCAATTTAATCAACCCGAAACACCCAAAAGCAAGATAATTTGAGAGTGTGAAGTGAAGTCATTCAATTCTCCAAATTTACTAACCTAAATCCATATTGGGACTGAGTGAGGATGAGCCCAATCGAAATTGAGCTTCCCCATAGCCTCTAACCTACTGTTTGAGCTCGCCCTCTTAAGCCGAGCCACCTTGTGATCGAACTCATACAATGACTCAATTTAACCTTAAATTAAGTTTGGGAAAAGTCTTCTGAGGAGCAAACAAAGCTACCAAGCCATTTTATTTGAGTATATACTCACTGTGGCCAAGGTATGGCTCTTCACACCCAACCCGAGCTCAGGCTTCGTCTAGAGTAGGTCTAGCCAATTCAAAACCCATACAAATCCATATGGATATGTTTGTCCCCTTTAGATGAAGCTCTAGAAACAGAAATCGCTCGATTCCATCAAGAATCTAGCGAGATCTTGTGTCTAGAACACGAACGGTGTTCGTGTTTAAACCAGATGAAGGGGATGAATGGAATGTTGTCCATTCCCGTGTTTTGGAAATAGACAGTTGGCATTCATTCCAGCTTGATCCGCTGTTCGGACCCCCGCAGCGGATCAACCGCGTTTCGACGGATCCGAGGACATGCGGCGCCATCTGGTAATTTAGTGCTAATTTG
This sequence comes from Papilionanthe hookeriana x Papilionanthe teres, assembly GCA_022702705.1. Classification (NCBI taxonomy): domain Eukaryota; kingdom Viridiplantae; phylum Streptophyta; class Magnoliopsida; order Asparagales; family Orchidaceae; genus Papilionanthe; species Papilionanthe hookeriana x Papilionanthe teres. The sequence continues at coordinate 2,816,924 of CM040434.1, read as the reverse complement.
GATTTAAATAAATCAAGTTATCCTAAAAATAATAAAAAATTCATATCTTCGTCTAGAAAAAACATCAAAATAAAACAAAAATACCCTTATACTCGAGGTGATGAGAAGAACAATGTGGAATTAAAATTTTGAAATTAGGAGTTATATTTGATTTTTAATCAATTAAATACTTTCTAGAGTATTTTAATTATTAAAATTTAATTATATATCAGAGAAATATGAAAATTTAAGGGATTTATCTCTAGGTCCTTAGAAGCCTTCTCTGATTTTTCCAAGGCTAGGATAATTCTCGAAGTCGTAATTTCCTAATTTTTTTCAGGCTTTGTAAGTATTTTTTTTTAATAATTATAAAAATTAAGAAATTAAGAAATTAAATTGAAAAATGATTAAGTAATTTAGGGTGACAGACATTAACCTTAAAGTTACACTTCTTAGCCATTAGAAATTTTAAAATGACAACTTCCTTTTAGGGTTAAAATTTATAAATTATAAATAAATATTTTAAAACCCTAAAATCCTTCTCCTCATCATACTTAGCCCATTCCACAATGGACTAAATCAATGTTCAGTCTAACTCCAAATAGACTCAAGATAAACCTTAATTTGGTCTAAGACATCAAATTAGACATAATTAAACAAAGTTAAACCTTATTCACATTAGGTTTAACAAATCAAACCTTAATCAGGTCTAAGACAATAAATTAGACTTAATTAAACAAAGTTAAACCTTAACTACAATATGTTTAACTAATCAAACGATAATTAGGTCTAAGACATCAAATTAGACTTAATTAAACAAAGTTAAACCTTAACCACATTTGGCTTAACTAAACCATAATTAGGTATAGGACATCAAATTAGACTTAATTAAACAAAGTTGAACCTTAATTGCATTAGGTTTAACTAATAAAACTTGAATTAGGTTTAAAACATAAAATTAGACTTAATCAAACAAAGTTAAACCTTAACCACATTAGGTTTAACTATCTAAACCATAATTAGGTCTAAGACAGCAAATTAGACTTAATTAAACAAAATTAAACATTAATCACAATAGGTTTAACTTAATAAACCCTAATTAGATTTAACCCATTAGACCTAATTAAATCACTAAATCTTAAATAACTAAGGTTTTATCATACCTAAACCTCAATTAGGTCTAACCCATTAGACCCAATTAAATCATTAAACCTTAACTAACTAAGGTTTAATCATACCTAAACCCTAATTAGGTCTAACACATTAGCCTAATTAAATTATTAAATCTTAACTAACTAAAGTTTAATCATACCTAAACCCTAATTAGGTTTAACCCATTAGACCTTATTAAATCATTAAACCTTAACTAACTAAGGTTTAATCAAACCTAAACTTCAATTAGGTCTAACCCATTAGACCTAATTCAATCATTAAACCTTAACTAACTAAGGTTTAATCATAACTAAACCCTAATTAAGTCTAAGCCATTAAACCCAATTAAATTATTAAATCTTAACTAACAAAGTTTTAACCAAACCTAAACTTCAATTAGGCCTAACCAATTAATCCTACTTAAATCATCAAACCTTAACTAACTAAAGTTTAATCATACCTACCCTTTAATTAGGTTTAACTCATTAGACCTAATTCAATCATTAAACCTTAACTAACTAAGGTTTAATAAAACCTAAATCCTAATTAGGTCTAGCCCATTAGATCTAATTAAATCATTAAACCTTAACTAACTAAGGTTTAATCAAACCTAAACTTCAATTAGGTCTAACCCATTAGACCTAATTCAATCATTAAACCTTAACTAACTAAGTTTTAATCAAACCTAAAGCCTAATTTGGTGTAACACATTAGACCTAATTCAATCATTAAACCTTAACTAACTAAGGTTTAACCAAACCTATACCCTAATTAAGTTTAATCTAATTTGACTTAATTAACCTTTAAGCCTTACTTAAAGTAGGCTTAAACAACCTTAAATCCTAATTTAGTCTAGCTTTAACTAGACTTAATTAACCTTTAAGTCTTAGTTAAGTAAGGCTTGAACGGTCTTTAATCCTAATTAAGTCTAATCTAATTAGACTTAATTAACCTTTAAGTATTACTTAAATAAGGCTTAAACCTTAATTAAGTCTATTAGACTTAACCCAAACATTAGGTTCAACCCATATTGAACCTAACTCAACATTTCAAACTTCGATTCAACCTAAAATGAACCCAAGTTAAATCAAACATTAGATTCAACCCATATAGAACCTAACTCAACATTTATAACATAGGTTTAACCTAACTAAATCCAAGTTAACTAAAAAATTAGGTTTAATCCATATTGAACCTAACTCAACATTTCTAACTTAGGTTCAACCTTTACTGAACCCAAGTTAACTCAAATATTAGGTTCAACCCATATTGAACCTAACTCAATATTTCTAACTTAGGTTCAACCTACATTGAACCCAAGTTAACCAACAACCCACATTCAACTGAAATCAAACTTCCGACCTAAAATCAATTTAAGTCAAAACTCTTAATTTATGTTCAAACTATTTTGAACTTAAAAGATCAAATCAAAGATATTAGATTCAAATGACATTAAATCAATTTATCAAAGTTTAATCCACATTAGACTTGACACCTTTTTGGATTCAGATGACATCAAATCTAAAAATATATACTCTAACTTATGTTAGATTTTATTCAAGTCTAATCCATATTAGACTTGACACCTTTTTAGATTCAAATGACATCAAATCTAAAATTTTAAATTCTAACTTAATTTAGATTTTATCTAAGTCTAATCTACATTAGACTTAACACCTTTTTAGATTCAAATGATATCGAACCAAAAATTATAAAGTCTAACTTATGTTAGATTTTATTTAAGTCTAAACCATATTAGACAGACGCCCTTTTAGATTCAAATGACATTGATTCTAAAATTCTAAAATCTAATTTATGTTAAATTTTATTCAAGTCTAATACACATTAGACTTGACACCTTTTTAGATTCAAATGATATCAAATCTAATTATTCAAAAGTCTAACAAAAAACAAATGACAAAAATCATAAAAATTAATCGGTTTATAAATCGTAAATAACTTAAAATTTTCCAACCTAAAATCCGAAAAGACATTAATACTTAAATGAAACCTTAATGATCAAAGATCACTGAATGGAACTTGAACCCCAGTGTTCTTGATCTACAAAGATTTCTTGGACGACGCAATCCTGGTTGCTGACAGAAATCTTCCAGTCCTGGTTTAAACACCTTTCGGACTAAGTAGATTAAGGTCCTTAATAACCATGGAATGATGGAGCCTGTGATATCTTGGCCGGGTTATCCAAAATTTAACCAATTAAAAAAATATTTTAAGAAATAAAATTGACATGATTTATTTTAAATCTGACACTCTTTTCCCTTGTAGGATGAAGTCAAGTTTCGTCTTAGATTTTCTTTGCAAATTATAGGGTGTGCTAACTCCATTTTGCAGGAGGATAAAAATGGAGCGAAGACACTAAAACTTAATTAAAATCATGACATCAATACTAGAGACAAAATAAAATGACAAATAAAACAACAAGAATGACAAACAAAACTTTGACAAAACCCAAAAAACCTAAAAATTTTAGGATAGTCACAAAACCTAAAACTTTTAGGATAGCCACCAAACAAGTAAAGAACTACAAATTAAAAATAATAATAAAATGAAACATGATAAAAACAAAACTGACATGGAAAAGAAGATTACTCCTAGGATTGAACATTGATGTTTCTCTCATTGTTCTTGAAAATCTTTAGGAAAAAAGTGATTAACATTGATTAGAAGTTTTCTTAAACAATCATGATTGCTCCTATAGTAGATTAAAGAACTCAGAATAGGTATTTTACTTAAAATCTCTGGTTAACAAAACTTATTTATGGTTTATCTTATGAAATTTTCAGTAACCACACATTCTGAAAATTTCTTTTATAAGATAACAATTTATTTTCTTTGTGTTTATCATCATTTGCCCTTTCTTCCACATTCTCTAAGTTCCTTAGTTTCTAAAATGATTTTCAACAATAAATCCAAATAGAACAAGTTACTTATGAATTAGGCCAATAGATAGAAAAAGCGAGTGGCTACTCCTAAAAAAAAATGACACCGATAAGAGAGTGGCGACTCCGCCGGGGAGTTTCTTTCTTTCCATCCTTTGTTAAAACACTAGTTTTCAAAGGACTTTTCATCCTTTGACAAATAGGATCACATCTTCTCAAAATCTAACTCTTGAAGAGTTATTCATGACATTTCATAACAATAATATGACATAAAAAAATTTCCCAGTTTATAAATAAGTTAATGACATTTTATCTTGAATTTTCAGAAAAGTGACAATGGAATCCTTAGATTTAGTATTTTATTATTATCAAGATTTCAATACGCCAATTGAGGAAGACGTTTGCCATTATCAGAATGATTTTGGATTTTTTAATGAAACTGGATTTGCATTAGAAAATCCATATCAAATTGATATACAATCCTTCGAAGAATTCAACTTGCAACCTTATGAAGATTTTCTCAATTTTACAGAGGACTTACCTCAATACATGCCTGAAGAACAATATACTTTTAAAGAAATGGAAAGAAAAGTTGACAGGAAAGGAAAGAAAATCCATGATGAGGAAGAAAATGACATTCCTCTTCCATCCATACATGAAGTTGGATCTTGTTCTAAGAATATTTAAAGAACTCATTCCCAACATAAAAAAAAACTTGTTTTCTTAAAAGAAAGAAAAGGTGGAATGAAATTGATAATTTTGAAACATCTGAATTCAAACAAAGTGTTTTCAGGAACCCTTCCTTTTCAAAAGAAAATTGATATTTTCCAATACCTGTTGAATATGAAGACAATGCTTTTCAACCTAGAAATTCTCCGTCAATTCATGACGTATACTCTGTGTTTAAAAGATTAGCACGAAAAGAAAGGTGTTCAATTTCTCGACTGTTATATAAAATGGGATGTGCGGTCTCTACAACAATGAAAAGAAGGATTCTTTCGATTGAAGATTCTACTTACTTAAAAAGGAATCAGCAATTCCATTAGACAGTTAGTGTACTCGAGTACTAGTGAAATTTCATCTAGAGCCAAGAATAAAAGATGTGATTGTCACAAGAAATAGAACTAAGCATAACCAATTAATATCAGAGGAAGAATTCACATCTTCTAAAATGATTTCTTTAGTCCAAATTTTACAACAAGGATACCCTTCTTATTCTTAAAACGATAATACACTTCTCATGATATCTCGTCCTATACTTAAAAATAATGTATGGAGACGAGCTTAATCAGAAGGAATCCCGGATACCCTGAGTACCCCTGTAGATAGTTCTCATGAGCAAAGATGTGAAAAACATCCTATAAAATCATTCATAGAAAGATTGAAAAAGTTGAAAAATGACGTCAAACAATTTTTAATACGATGAAAGGATAATTCTTTAAATAATTCAAATGAGGAGGTCGCTGAAATAAATATGGTCGAAACACGATCCACCTCCATAGCACGAGAACTAAATGAAGAGTACATGACGAAAGAATTACAATTAGTTATTTGACAACAGGATGAACAAATCAACCGTCTAGAGAAAAAAATGGAAGAATTGATGGTAGCTTTACAGAACTCACCAACAAATCCATTGCATGTAGTTGAAATTATCAGGTCGGAGGCAATACACATTTTGGAGGACAAAAGAGAGTCAAAAGAAATTGAAGAATGCAATCAAAACAAAAAGAACTCTCCCCAAAGTGGAATTACAAGAAAAGAAATTACACAATTAGCAGAACAAAAAATAAAAGAAACAATGGCTCAGGTTAAGGCTGGATCATTAATTCCAAAGGGTAGACCCTATCCAGATAAATTTGATTTTGTTCAATACGCTAAGTGTTTTATTCCTCCTATCTTCAAAATGTTTGACGAGACGGATGATCCTCGTCAACATCTTGCACACTTCAGAGCAAGTTGCTGTACTGCAAGAGGAAGTGACGCTCTTCTATTCTGTCATTTTGTTAACAGTCTCAAAAGAGTTGCCTTTGACTAGCATGCGGAACTTCCTAATGGGTCCGTTAAAAATTTTGTAGAGCATGAAAGCCTCTTCATTCAACGTTTTGCTAGAGCACAACACCACACTACAGTCGGTGACCTGCTAGTTGAAAAACAAAAACCAAGGGAAAGTTTAGTGTATTACATTTTTTGTTGGAGAAATCTTAGCATGAAATGTGAACAGCAACTCCAGGAACAACATGCTGTTGAGATATTGCACAAAAATGACCATGGTCTTATAGCTTTCATGCTAAAAGGATTCACAATAAGGACATTTGAAAATTACTCAGTAAAGCTGCCAACCTTCACGAAGAATCCAAGCAGATGAGTGTAATAGAAAAGACAGAAAAGAAAAGGTAAGTCAAAACATTTGAAAAGAAACTGAGAAATGTTACAGAAAAGGGAAAACAAGTGATGCAAGTCCAACCTGAACAACATAAACAACGACATAATCAATTGCCACAACAGACAACTTCTCAGTTGTAATTTCAACAACCAGTTCCAGTACCGACAGACAAAAGGACAATGATTGAAAGAAATGAATAAAGAATATCCTTTCAAGATAGAATCCATCGGTAAAATATTCCGTAGGCTACTAAAGATACCGGAATTAAAACTACCTGAAGTTGATATGTAGGACAATCCCAATTATTGTCCTTATCACAGGATGCTTGGACACAAGATTGAAGAATACTTTGTCTTTAACGACTGGTTAGAGCAAAAATTCAAAGAAGGACATATAGTAATCCCGAAAGAGTACTAGAAGGAACCTGAAAAAGGTTCAATGAATATGATTTCAGACGATAAACTTATTTCTGATCATGACGGCAAAGATAAAGACAACATCGTGTAAGGTAAATCTTCTAATGAGGTCCTTGTGGACCTACAAATCACAAAATCTTCCAAGAAAAAGAAGGAAAAAAATAGAGAACCAAAATGGGTTAGAGGTCTTGTAGACACAGGACTATTATTCCTTTTGTATCTTCTAGTTACCTTCTAATAGAATAGTTATATCGGATAAAGGGAGAAAATACCTCAAACCAATAACTTTGTATGACTTCCTTTTTACCCCTACTGTGAATAATAATAGTTCCAATTCTTTGTACATTTTGTCTATTTTGGATGATACCTCTGAGAATAATCATTCCAATTTCAATCATGTAGACAATGCTCAAATCGTACACAATCTCAACCAACCTAACGAAAATAAAAAAATAATAACATTTGTGATGAATTTGATAATGACAAAGAAAGGACGACATTGTCACACTCTAGTTGCAAGGAACACCAATTTCCATAGAACTGTAACCTTCAAAACTAGAGATAGAAGAGTCAGACAACAAATTAGAAGCAATAATTGAAAAAAATTTGCAAAGTGGAAAATTTCCGCCTCCCAGAATGGCTCCCCAAGAAAAAGAAAAACAAATTATCACATCAGGAAAGATTATTCCCCCCGTACATACACAATTACCTGAAAGAAATAAAGACAGTCTTCACGACAAAGTGGATTACAATGTATTGGCTCATTTGAGGAAATTACCAGCAAAATTAAGCATTTATAACACTCTTATGCTTTCCAAAGAAATGAGAGAATCATTGAAAAAAGCTCTTTTAGATCCAGACATTTGCATGGCTTAACTTGCCAGTACCAATCAGAGTGAAGCTTGTTCATTAGAAGAACGGAAAAAATCACCTTTTCTGACAATGACTTGTTACTTGGGATGACTGACCATAATCGTCCACTATAGATCACTGTGAATATGAATGAAACAACACTTTCAAGTGTGCTTATTAATTCAGCTGCCTCGATTAATATAATGAATTTAAGGAAATTTGCGTATTTGGATATTAACACATCCCATTTATTAAGAGATACAATGATGTTATGAAGTTTTAACCAATAAGGAGAACAAGCTCTAGGATCAATAATATTGCTCTTAAAGTTAGATGACTTGGTGACAATAGCAAAATTCCATATCATCGATTATGATACCTCTTTTAATGCTCTACTAGGCAGAACATGACTTCACGAGCAAAAAATGGTTCCTTCTTCACTGCATCAATGCCTGAAATACTTACAAAAAGGGCAAGAATGTTGTATTACAAGAGATTTGCAACTATTTCAGTCCATGAAATTGGAGTACATGAAGATGCAACATATTATACTCCAATAAAGAAGACTATATTTTCCAGAGAAACACTGTTGAATACAAAAGAAAAAGATAAAGAAAAGAAAATAGATGAAAAAGACTATTCTTCTTTAACACAGACAAAAGGTGATAATTCTCATCAAACTCGCACTCGAGGTCGAGGCCGAGGATGAGGAAGAGGGAAAGAAGACCTAATTGTCAAAATGAAGAAACTATTAATGTTCAAAATTAACTTAGACTCTGATGAAAAGACAACATCAGTTCTTTTAAAAGAACCTCAGTTCAAGATACCTCTTGAAAAAGAAGACAAATAAAAACAATTTGAAACAATGTATGAGAAAATTAATCATTATATACACACTATGGCCCTAACTCCAATCTCTCCTAATATTGAGAATTTAGCGGTCAAAGAAGTATACGGTGATGACAAAAAGCCAATCAAGTTTACACTTGGTTCTACATCTTCTAGTATAGAAAATAATGTAAAAAAGATGAAAATCTTCTAAAATCAATGAAAATTCCTTTTAAGCTGTATTCTCCTTGAGCACAAAAATTTATTCAAAATAGTTTAATGCTCAAACAATTATCTTTGAAACAACCACATCTTATTGAACAAATGTGGGATAATAATAAATGAGTCCCTAACTCTAAGGAGAGTATTGGATTCAGTACTTTAGAACCCTTAGATGATAAAAAATTTTGCATAGTCATCACCTAAGAGTTTAATTCTGAACAAACATCTGATCTACAAGTTGAAGATGCTCCTCCAAAATTAGAAGAAGAAATCAAGTCAACTGTTGATGAACTAAAAGAAATAATTCTAGGAACAGATGAAAACCCAAAAGCAAGTTTCATTAGTTCATTCCTTAATGACATGGAAGCAAAAGAAATAATTCAACTGTTAAAAGAATATAATGATTGCTTTGCTTGAACTTATGATGAAATGCCTGGACTAGCTCCAGAAGTCACAGTCCACAAACTTAGGATAAATCAAATTGCAATCCCTTTTATACAAGCTCCAAGAAAGATGCGTGTTGAAATAAAACAATACGTCATTGCCGAAATTAAGAAATTATTTGAGGCTGGTTTCATAATAGAAGAAAATTATCCAACATGGCTGGATAATGTAGTGTCAGTTAAAAAGAAAAATGGTCAAATCAAGGTTTGTATAGACTTCAAGGATTTGAACAAAGCATGTCCAAAGGATGAATTTCCTTTACCAATCATAGAATTGATGGTCTGCATAGCATCCACACATGTGATATTTTCTTTTATGGATGGATCATTAGGATTGTCGGCATATTTTTAGGTTTGTGTTGTATTTTGAAAAGGGGGTCACCTTCAGAAATTATCGGTGAATTTTAGATTTTAAATTTAATTTAAATATATATATAATTTAGAAAGTAGCATTTGATTTTGAAAATAACTTTAAGTTTAAAAATTTTAAGATATGAAATCCAACCAATCTCACATCCTAAATAGTTTATATAAACGAGCACCGCATCACAAACCATGTATTTACGCTGAAGAATAGACACACTGCTTGATGATGGGGCTCGACTAAATAAACTAGAAGAATTGTGACATCTGTTTGGTCTGCGAACCAATTTTATAAGCTGACAAGTTCCCCTGCTTAATATAAATGAATTAAGCAGGGTTTATATTACTCGGGTTCTTAAAGTTCCTTATAAGGGCAAGCCCTTATAGTTAATTACATCTTAAATGACAGGAATCATTTAAGAAAACTCTCGATAATGATCAGTGGTTTTGCTCTCAAGAATTTCAAAGTTAAAGGTTTTCAAAGCATTGAATTTTGGAATTTCAATAGGGAATGGATCAAATTTAGGACAATTTATTTTGGGAATTCATGGGAAGAGAAGTAGAAGAAGTGGAGGATCCAAGAAGAATCTTGGCAACTTCCCAAACTATCCTATTGTTTGGCTTCAATTTTGGAATTTATTTAATGTTTCAATCCTACCTATTTTAATTAATTAGGACTTATACTTGTATGAAATAATCACATAAATAGCCTCGGAGATGTGAGGGTTTATTGTCGTACCAAACGATTACCTCGGAGTCCTAAGACCGGTTAGGGCTTAATTTGCATAACATGATTATGCAAATGCTTAACGAAGAGTTGAGGATTTATGTAGCACTAGATAAACTACCTTGATGTCCTATGGCTTGGTTATTTAATTCTAAGGAATGTTTAGCTGAAGTAGACTTAAGTTTTGCTGATGACGATGGCAGTGCTGCCCACCATGCTCCAAGCTCCTTGTTGTTGTAGAGGTCTAGTTTTAAAAGTCATAAATCAGGAGATGAGAGAAGTGTTTTGGTTTAGAGAAAATCTTAAAATCTAAGTGTTCTTAATATTTTAATTAAAACAAATCTTAAAGTTGTTTAAACAGAACCGATTAAGATCCCACGGTTTCGTCATCCCGACACTATTATTTTCATCGAATTCACTTAGTTCAGATGAATTTACTAAACTCAACTGAATGAGTTCCACACTTTCATTTAGACCGTGGGAAATTTCGTTAGCAACACATCGGTTACATCATCCGATGTATTCCCGATCATTCAATAAGACATTTTAATTTAGTTATAATTGTAGTTTTGTTGTTTTGTTTGTGATTAAATTTTGAGTTGTTTTATATTTTGGAATGTTGTGGCGGTGAATTTTATCTTACAATCACTTTTAATTTAGTTTTGGTTTCAGTTCAGGGGCTATCCTAAAAGTTTTGGTTTTCATGCAACAGTCTTATTTATCATGCAAGAAAAGGTAAAGTACAGTGCATGTAAGTAAATTGCAATAAAGTAAATTGCAATAAAATAAAAGCGTACCTGGAGGGTCTTCCCGTCATCCCAAGCTGCACTTAAAACACATGTTAAGGCATTTAAATATTTCAACAAGTACCTAGGCAAAGCTAAGGGAAGGTTTTGGTTGTCTACCAAGATCCTAATCCTATAACTAGTCATCTCCTATGACGTCTAGGTTGTTGTGTTTGGTTTAAGGCTGATTTTCTTCATCAAAGAACAATTAAATTCAATTGTTCTTCTAAAACATCCCGTCATATTGAGGAAGTGCTTAGGACGAGTCCTAAACATCTTTTCAATACTTCTGGGATTATTTTAAGTCCAAGTAAATTTAGTTGCACAGGTGAATTAATCATCTAGTAGTTTAGTTAAGCTTTGTCTCTTGCTCAGGGAACCTGGGTATTTGATTACCTGATGAATGAAGTGACATTTCACTTGATGTTTTATTTAAGAGTTATAATAATTAAAGCCTTTAAGGGCAAGTTGGGTTGTTGAGAATTTTAATCATTCTTTGTGTTAATGATTTAAAGTGATTCAATTTAATTATGAGGTTTTAATTAATAATTTTAAGTTTGGAATAGTGTTCAAATTATTTTAGATTTAATTTAAATCTTTACACTTTCAATTATCTTAGTATTTCGATTGATGTTTATGTTTTAAATTTACTTAGATAGAAAGAGGTGTTGGAATTATTAATATGTTTTGATTTAACTCTTAATGATTTCATTTAGGTTTGTTGTTAAGTGATTTTAATTTAATTTAATTTTATTTTATTTGACTTTAATTTAATTTAATTTAATTTAATTTAATTTAATTTAATTTAATTTAATTTAATTTAATTTAATTTAATTTAATTTAATTTAATTTAAATTTTGTTTCAATATTTTAAATTTAATTTAATTTAATTGTTAAGGTGTTAATTTAATTTAATTTAAACTCTAACTTGACTTAGTTTAATTTAATTTAATTTAACTCCAAGATTTTAAATTTGATTTTAATTATTGGACCATTTAACATTTTAAGCTTTAATTCATTTAAGGGTTATCTTCTTTTAATTTTTAATTTATTTAATTTGGATTATTATTTTAATTTTTAATTAAGAACTAAATATTACTGAAGTGGCTTATTTAGGGATTTTTAAATTAAAGAATATATATCCTCTTAATAATATCCCTATTTTAATAATCCAAATTTTAAATATATTCTTTCCAAAATTTAAATTATTTAATTAATTAGAGTTTCATTTTTATATTTTCAAAGTGTTTAATGGGTTTCTACCCTTTTAATTTCCCTAAGTTTCAATCATCCAAGAGAAAGTTAAAATCAAATATTTTACCCTCCATTTTTTATTAAACCTAAAGTTTTAATTAAGGATTAAAATTCTTTAATTACACTAATGCCCTTTTAGGCTTATTTATTTCATAACTAACTAAATTGAGCACAAATGAATTTGAAATTTTTATGTCACCTCACTCACATGTCAATTAAGACATTAGAGGAGAAAATGTGATTTTTCTGACTTTAAATTATTTATATAATTATTTTTAGTAGAAAATAGGGGTTTTTAAAGAAAATTCAACAAATGACCAATGTAAAGTTTCTGTCCTTAAGAAAATTATACGATGTTTCTAATGACTAGAGAACCACTTAGACCAATTTTAGTGATTTTTTAATTATATTTTATTTATTATAATTAATTTGATTTTTAGAGTATTAATTAATTTTAAAATAAAATAAAAATTGAAAAATAGATTTTATATTTTTCTTAAATTTCTCTGACCTCAAGGAGTCTATAGAAATAAATTTTATGATTTTCTGATTTTTCTTTGATTTATTAGAATTATTTTAGTGAAAAAGTTTGAAAATTCATTTTTTTAATATTAAAAATTACATTAAACCTTTAAAATTCAATATCTTATCCTAGGGACTTAGGAAAAATATTTGGTTTGTTCCTAAGTGATTAGGAGTCAAAATGTGACATTTTTATGATTTTTAATATTTTTGAGATTTTTCTAATTTTAATTTTCTTGAACTCCTCTGATATCAGAGAAGCTCCAAAACCATTTTTGTGAATTTTTGAAAAGTATTTTTGGAGTTATGAATTTTTAAAGTTTCATTTTGCTTATGAGGCTTAATCAATCCATTTGGTGGGGTTAATCAAGTCCAATTGATTTCAAAATTTTATGTAAGGTTCCTCTAACCCTAAAGAGCAATGGGGAATTGTTTTCAAATCAATTTGGTGTGTGGTTAACCCTAATTAATTCAAATTCAATTGTGGGAGTTTAGGCCAATTAAGGTTATTATGATTGAATTAACTCAAAATATATTTTTCATAGGGTTCCCTGGTCCTAAGAAACACTACCAAATTTTCCTAGAATTTATTTTACAACATGCTAATTATTGGAATTAAAATACCTAAAACAGTGACATGAACTTGAAAAATCAATAACTTTTCACAGAGATGGCCTCTGACCTTGAAAAGTTGAGGGATTGTTCCCAAGATCAGAGGCTTCAAAAGCCCTATGGTCTCATGCCATGGTGAATTGTCTATGCAAATGGAGAATCAAAATATTGGAAACAGTAAATAAACTATTAAAAATAAAATGCTCATCCAATTGACTTGATTTATTTCCACATTATTCTCCTCTGTTCACTGAGCAAGAGAATATTTTTATTTTATTTTTGTGATTTTTCTATGCAAAGATATGGATTTTTGAAGTTCAGGGCATTTAAATAATTCAAAAATACCCTAATTTCCTACTTATCCGACTCGGCGCCGCGTCATCCTCGTCCGGATCGAAAGCCCATGCGTCGCTCCATGATTCGCCGCTGCCATCTGACTCAGCGCTCCAGGGCCCGCGGTTCATGTAACATTGCGCTGTCCGGCTTGATCTCACCGTCCGCTCGATACACGCGCGATCCAACGGCTCCTGGTCATCGTCTACGACTGGTGTGCACTCGTGACTGTCCACACTCAAACCCTAATATCTCTCTCGATTCTCAATGGATTTTCGAGTTCTTATACTCTATTGATTCATCTTGAAGAGATGAACACATCCATACGGTTTATAAGCTATGAATTTAACCCAAACAAAATGGAGAATTGCTGGAAGCTCAGGAGGGAGAAGAGGTCAATACCTTTGCTCTGAGAAGTTAAGCTTCAATCAGAGAGTTGTGGCACCTTCAATTGAACCAAAGGAAGCTCCAGATGAAGTATCTGGCTCTGGGGAATTGTCTAAGTATGAAAGTGACCAGACCTGATTTCAAAGCATGGAGGCTGGAGCAACTGGGTGGCTTGGAGAGGGGGCTTTGGGGAACTCCTTCTCTTGGTCCTGTGCAAGTGTGGGTGAGTTTAATTTGGATTTGGTGGAGGTTCCAGAGATGTCCTGGTTTTTGGGTAGATTTTCAACTCAGAAATTGAGCTTTGTTAATGGGGTTTAGGGCAAAGGAACACTGGGGATCAACTGCTTTGGGTTAGGAGAAGGTCCTGGAGCAATTTTGGCAGAGTTTCCTTAAGGTCGCGTTCATCACCTTTTTGGCCGAGAGGTGAGTGGGTTTAAATAGAGGTGGCTGGAGGGCCTCCCAAGGGGGTTTAATGGCTTGGATCAACTGCTCAGGGCAAGGGAAGAACAGCTACAATGGCCATTTAGGTTGGGACAAGTCAGCTAATTCAAATTGAATTTTTGATTCAAATTAAGCCTCTCGGCCTGGTGGTTTCCGGCGGCTGTGGTGGTTGGCCGGCCAGGCATGGGTCACCCTCAGGGTCAGGGAGGGGAGGGCTTGAGGTTTGTGAGTTCAATTGGCAAATGCCAAGTGTAAAGGAGTTGAATCAAAGTGGAAGGGGGAAGGGCTCATTTTGGGCTTGGTTTGGTCAAATGCATGGATTTGGGTTTGGTGCACCCACCAAGGTTTGATCTAGGCTAAAATGATTCATTTGGGTCAGCCAAGAGGAAATGGTGTAGTCTCCATCAAGGATTAGGTGGCTAACTTGGTTTAGTGTGTATCATGGATGAGGTTAAAAAAGCTTAAGGAAGGCTTAAGAAAGGGGCCCCTCCATTTGCCATAAATGACATGGTGCGGTTTCAAAACTCTCATGGCTTCATATGGCTTGTAAATGGCTCACATTTGGCTTACATTTGGCTTGGAAAAGGTTGGCTTGTTTCATGAAAAAGGGTTTTGGCATTTTTGATGAATTTAAGGGAAATTGGCATGTGGCTTGATTTGGAATGACTTGATTATTGATTTAGGACTTAGGGATGATTTCAATTAAAGGAATGGTGAGAAGAATTTGTCATGTAGGCTTTAGATGAAAACTTGGGCTTTTGAAATGGTTTTGGATGTGCTTTTAGAATGGTTTAAGAAAGTGGGCTTTTAGATTTTAAAATGGACTTTTGGATGAAGAATTTTGTGAAATACCATGCCAAATAAATGTTGGGTTTAGTTTAGGGATGTTTTATGAATGGTTTGGAATCAATTTGGTGTGATTTGGAGTAGAATTGGGTTGAATTTGGGCTTTTTTGGTAAAGGGGCCAAGGTGGGCCAAATTGGGCTAACATGGGCTAAGGTTAGGCTAAGGTTGGATTTGATGTAAAATTAATGTTGGGAAATTTTTATGGGAGTGTTACAAAGAGTTTTCAACTTTGGTTGTGCTTTAATTTGGGGATTTGGGCCAATTTGGGTTAGGTTTGGGCTTAGGTCAATTTAAGGGATTTTGGTTTTGGGTTAGGTTTGGGTGGAGTTTAGGTTCAAATTTGGGGCAAATCAAGTTAGTTTTTTGTTTGTGGGGATGTTAGGAAGGCTTTAGAAAAGATTTGGGGCCAATTGGAGTTGAATTGGGTTGGTTTGGGCTAGGTTTAAGTCATGGGTCAAAATTGGGCCTTAAGTCCCAAATTGGAATTGGGCCAAAATTTCAATCAAATTGGACTTTGATTTGGTCTAAATTGATATTGAGGATATTTAATTGAAGTTTAGAATTGAATTGGACCAAAATTGGGGTCAATTGAGCTGGTTTGGTTGGACATTGGGTTCACTTGGGTTAAAAATGGGTCAAATTGGGGGTTTTGGTAGAAGTGGGGTAAATTGGCAAAATTGGCCTATGGTGTAGTTGAACAAAATGAAATTGGAATTATTTAGGATTTTTTGGAATTTTCTGGGAATTTTTAGAATTTTTGGATTTTTGGGGTAAAAGGGTATTTTGGTAAATTTGGGGGGGTTTAGGGGTATTTTTGGAAATTTTGGTATTTTTGGCAAAGATGGTCAATTTGAGTGGTGGGAAGTGTTTAGGATTAATTTTGAGGGATCTTGGGTAATTTAGGTAATTTTGCAAATTTTGGGTCATTTCAAGGGTATTTGGTAGGTTTAGTGGGTCCGGGACCCCAGGGATCAAAAAATTATAATTTTGGAAAAATGAAGATTGGTCAAGTTTGAGTGAATGGAATCACTTTGGTTGAGCCATGAAGCCATATTAAGCCCATATGAGTCATGAGAGGACTCATTTGAGGCATTCACTATGTTGTTCCTAACCCTCTTAGCCGGGGGCTTAGGGGTTAAGGACCATCCATATGAATTACCTACATGAGTCAGGAAGTCAAGTTGAATGAGAGTGTGGTTTTAGGACTTGGAATGTGTGTGAGAGTGTAGTGTATGTGCAAGTCAACCCTCACCAGACCAGACCATCCAGGGTATTCCTAAGGCCAAAAAGTCTTATAGAGAACTCATCCTTTAAACCTCCACATTTGATTTCAACCCTCTAGGTGATTAGGGGTCTAAAATCAAGCTTGTGGGTTTTGCAAGGAGTTAAGAAGTAGTTTATTTCTAAATGGTGGGTTCCATTTCTAGTCCTCTAAGATTAGTCAAAGAAAAAGCCTAAGGCTAGATCCTAAGTCCTTGTCGGCTAATTTTTTCTTTTTGAAAATAAAATTTGAAAATTTAATTTAACGTAATATGCAAAGTATTTTTTTTATTTTGAAAATGGTGATATATTATTTTATTTTTGAAAATAACGAGACCAGATAGATCTCATATCAAATAGTTTAAATAGTTGAGCACGATACCACAAGTGACACATCATCCCAAAGGATGAGCGTACCACTTGTTAGTAGGCTTAACTATCTAAACATAAAAGTTTATGACTCTATTTTGGTCTGCGTATTTTATAGCCGACAAATTCTCCTATCTAATACACGAGATTAGACGGGGTTTAGATTAATTCGGGTTCCTAATTCCCTATAGAGGCAAGCCCCTATAGTTAATTACATCTTAGGCAATCCAAGTCACCTAAGAAAACTCTCGATAAGGATCATGGGCTTCGTCTTCAAGAATTTCAACGTTCAAGTTTCCACGATTGGTTGTAGGAGAATCAAAGGATATAGTTCAATGTGGAACAGTTATTCTCAGAATCCAAAGGTATGAAAAGTAGGAGATGTCGAAGATACTGAAGGAGCTTCAGTGACATCTCAAACTAACCTATAGTTGGGCTTTACATCTTTAAAAGTGAAGTTATATTTTATGTTTCAATCTTGTAAATTATTTAGATATTTGGGGCTTATGTCTGCACATCATATGCAAATAGCCCAAAGAAATAGGAGGATTTATGTCGTGTCAAATGACTACCTCGGAATCCTAAACGGTTTAGGACTTGTATCGTACGACATACAATTGTACTCAGTCCTAAAAGATAGTGTAAGGGTTTACGTCGTATCAAACGACGACCTCAACGTCCTATAGATATTATTTAAATCTACGAAAACCCGAGCGAAGATCCTTCATTCGTCCTCTGTCGTCTCGTCTCGAGAAAGAGTAAAGATAGGAGAGAAAAGAGAAACTCATGCCTCGAACGGCCTATCCTAAGGGCAAGTACAGGCGTGCAAGGGAAACAGTAATTAAAATAAACTAACCATGCCCTAGATGACCTATCCTAGGGGCAAGCACAGGTATGCAATAGAAGCAATAATCAAAATAAACTAACCATGCCCTAGATGGCCTATCCTAGAGGGAAGCATGAAAGAAAAAGTATAAATGCAGTTATATGTATATACAAAAAGTAAAAGAATGTATGCAATAAAGAAAGTAAATGAACTGTACAATAAATAAATGTGTACCTGGCCAACTCCGTCGATGCCTCGGAAGCAAGCTACAAACAACTATATAATCAAGTTTAGCTATAAACATATAAAATATCAAAGTGGGGGAATAAGAATTCTATTTGAGGATAGGCTCGATCTATAGACTTCCTTTTTATCTCGATCCCACGAGCAACCCGAAGTATCGAAGTCCGTATCGATCTCGAATAAAGTCACCAGAGAAACCACCCTAGAGTAGGCAATCCTAATCCCTACCACTTAATTAGTGAGTGAACCTGTTTGTAGTATCTGAATTCCTTGAGAGTGCAGTATCTGTTATTGTAGTATCTGAACTCTTTACCAGTGTAACATCTGGTACGTCGTAGTATCTGTTTTGTGATGTGTGATATGTGTTAACTGGTGTATAGTGTATAGTGTTTAATGGATAGTGTGTGGTAGGGTAATGTGTAGTGTATGTGATTTGATAAATGATATGTGTGTGTGTGATATTTAACATGTGATGTGTATGTGTAATCTATAGTGTATAGTGTGTAATGTGCAATGTGTTATGTGTAATGTGTAGTAGGGTAGTGGGTAATAAGTTTAATAATTATATGTGTTGTGTTTGATGCGATGTGTTTGATGTGTTGTATGTGTTTGATTTGATGTACTAAATGCGTTGTGTATGGTGTGCTATGTGTGTGATGTGATATGTGTTGTACTATGTGTGTGATATTTGGTTTGAAGTGTTGGCGTAGTATCTGTTGTCGTGCAGGTGCAGTGTTTATTGTCGTGCAAGTGCGGTGTAGTATCTGTTATCGTATAGGTGGCAGTGTTGTATTTGTTGTGTAGGTGCAATGTAGTATCTTGTTATTGAAGTATCTGTTGTCATATCAGTATAATATCTAGTATCATAGTATCTGTTGTCGGTTCACGGATTTCTTAAAGGTAGGGATTAGAATTATCCAACTCAAGGTGAAATGAGCATCTAATATTGAGTATTGATTTTTTTATTTGTCTCGGCTATAAAAGCACGATTATTCGAGTGTGCATCATTGCCTGTACCCCGCATGTCCGACTTATGCCCACTTTGATGTTTCATATGCTTTTCCAAATCGATGAAAATTTGTTATTCAAATAATATAGACAGAAGAAACAAATTTCTCAATGCTATAACCATCTTTATTCTTATCATTAAATTCATTAAAAGAAAATTTTCTTTTTATGAACTTAATTCTCCTATCTCAAGTACACTCACGTATCAAGGAAATTCAATCATGCATGGTGCTTATATTATCTCATATGTATATATATGATTTGAAAGGCCAATAGTAGTATAATTCATCGACACCTCAATTGTCAGGGTATCAAGAGAAACCTTCACATGTCGTTTTAATCTAAATCACAAGCCAGCTAATAACTTAGACATCTAAATGATTAAACAAAGGTATGAATTTCAAAGTCTCGTATGTGAATGTATATATATAGCAGGTAGGAAAAAAAAAAATATGAAACTCCATAAACTACGTATGGGGCATAGAACATAAATATCTAAATATCATATTATAAAGATGTAACAGTTGAATGTACCTACTTATAATTTATTATAATTTAAGTGTTACAGGAAGAATAAGTTATCAATCATAATATTTCAAAATCAATTTCATATAACCTAAACACGATGCCCATATATTCAAGCAATATTCAGCATAATATGAAGGCACAGAAGAATGTATTTAAGAATTAATGCCGCTTAAATACAAATGAGCATTTAGTAGACATAATTATAGTATAAATGAATGAAACATATGTTATTCAATTGTTTTATATTTACATGTTCAACAGAAAAATCCTACTTCAACATTTATTCCATCAAATCTTTTGTAGCATAACCAAAAGTTATTTTATGATTCACAGTAAAAAAAAATGCAGCCTTTTCATGTAAGGCCATGAATCGGCTAACCATAGAAAATAAATTTGCCTGTGAATATTTATTTGAGCAAAATAAGATAATTTTCCCAGTTATTCAACTCAAAGTAGATATATGGGTCACAACCGAATTAATTCGAGTTAAGGAAATAAAGTCTATGACCTTTCTTATTTGAATTTATAAACCAACCCTCAAAGTACACTTGCACTTGCACGATAACAAACAAGAATCGTCATCTGCGACACCAGAATCGTATGAATGTATCAATTGCGTTTAAGATCATTTCCTCAAATAATTGCACAAGAATCGTATGAATGTATCCAATGAAGCACAACACACTTTGCCAAGTTTAAAATTTCCGAAGCTTGAATCAAATCTCGGACAATATGTAAATAAGATCCACTTAAAGAAAACCTACACAAATCTGTAATCCTTTAACTAATACTATTGCAATTTCATTATTGTAGATAATCTTTTAAACTTCAACAAAGGAAACAGATCCAAGAATACGTTTGTCCCAAATTAAATCTCATAGCATAATAAACTACACCTCCCTCATTACATATTCCATAGTCAAAACATATAAGAAAATGACATTTCAAAAATATTTTGCCTCTGAATGTTCATTGGGCTGAAAGAAACCTTTTGCCATCAAATTAGGAGAATAGAGAGAGAGGCTTTAAAAGCATTTAATATTGTAAACCCTATCTGATCAAATATATACCTGCTAATTAAAATCCCAATGACTTCTTTACATTATCCACAAGGGATCATTTCCTCTTTATGAAAGGAAATAGAATAGGATGTATATTTCAACAATTCAAGATAGTAAAGAACTATAATTCTAGCCACTCATAACCGAGAACTCCTAACATGAAAGTGAACATTATATTAGACAACTAAAGAGAATGAGAAAGAAAAGAATTATTCACGTAAATCGTAGGTCTTAATGTGCAGTCCTCCAAGAATTTTATATACCATTCTTATCTCAATCACAAAGTAAATTGCAATTGTTTTATAAAGAAACAGAAGCTTGATGTTATCAATTCCAGCTGACTATTGTACTAAAAAAAAAAATTTGATAGTTAATGAATCCACCTTAACCCGTGCTTATGCATATAAAATGAAGAATCCTTACCCCTTTAATGCTTCCTCCATAAAGGTAAATATCTCATTAATAACTAAATAAGAGAGTAATGGAAGAAAGAAATTTCACTTAAAGAGACTATAAACCTTAGAGAAAGCAAGCAGCAAAATCCAAGCCAAGAAATTCTCCAAATCTTCCAAACAAAAAAAAGTCCTCTCGAACCAGATCTTAAGATTTCTTACAGTCTGATCAGAGGGGAAAGAAATCCTTGCAGATTTTCTCACTCGGAGGGAGAAGCTCCTTGGTTGAAAACAAACAACTGATCTTCAAAAAAAAAAAAAAGAAAAGCCCCCTGCTCCAAGAGAACTTGGGGTATATATAGCCAGCGAGAGAAGAAGGGCTTGCTAGCGGTGAGGATCGAGAAGGTGAAGAGAAACACCTCAAAGGGAAAGAAAATGCCCCGAATCCAAGAGAAGGAAGGTTACCAGATCTGTTTGGGCGGGAAAACCTTTGCTGGTGGAGCAACCGGCGACGAAAGTCGGTAAGGAAGAAGGTGACCGGTGAAACCGGAAGGAAGCCTTTCGAATCCGGTCGAGAGGAAGCAAGAGGAGGAAGAGAGGCGCAAGCTTCGGCTAGGGCACGGGAAGGGGAGAAAAAAAATCGTGCGTGAGATTAGTGTGCGTGAGTTTTAAATATATATTTTATTATATAAAAAAACAAACATTTATTATTATTATTATTTATTTAAAATCGTCGATTTACGCGTAATCCGAGCCGATCCGAAACCCTATCGAAATATATGTCCTTCCCGGCTAAAATCGACGTTCCGGACGCATCGGCGCAGTCCGTTTCGTCATCCGGGGCCGTTCGGACAAGTTCGCCGACGGTCGCATCAATTTAAACCAAATTTGCGTAACGTGGCAAAAATGAATTTATTTTGACCCGACCGGAGCCACTTAACGAGCAAATCGATGACCGGTCTTCACCTAAGCGAGAACCATAGCCAAACATATTGATCGTGGCCAAAAGTCAAATGCCGCACGCAGTGGGGTCCACCTATGGCTTTCAAATCCCTATAGGAACTCGACAGGAGTTTCAACACGTCGGCTTTTAATCGACTCAACTAAGCGTCGAGGATTTAGAACCGTCCATATGAAACTTCAAGGAGTAAGGAAATGGCTCGAATTACTAAATACGGTGGGTCCCAGTCTAGTCCTCTAAGAGAGTCCAAAATAAGGAAATCCTAAGGCTAGATCCTAGGATCTAAGGAGGAGGAAATGAAAGACCTCAAAAATGAGGTCAACAGTCCTAAAGTGAGAAGCAAAAGACCTCACCAAAATTGAGGTCAACAAATGGACCCCCAATAGGTGTGGTGTGCTGACGGAGCACACCGCGTGTATTGGCTTTGACCGAAGAGATCAATAAAACCAACATAGATGTCTAAGTGATGCACTTAGAACAGAGTAGAAGAATTTTCGCTGGGGAGTATCAGGTATATTTTCAAGACTGAAGATTCCTGAACTCTCGGCGGGAATGGAAAAGGAGGTGAACTCCAAATCACAAGATGCGGGAATTCGATTTAGATTTCATTTTACTTTTAAATTTCAAGTTTCAATGTGTGAGTTTAGATTTCGATTTGTTATAAGTTTCAATTTCGATTGAA
Organism: Papilionanthe hookeriana x Papilionanthe teres; assembly: GCA_022702705.1. Classification (NCBI taxonomy): domain Eukaryota; kingdom Viridiplantae; phylum Streptophyta; class Magnoliopsida; order Asparagales; family Orchidaceae; genus Papilionanthe; species Papilionanthe hookeriana x Papilionanthe teres. The sequence goes on along the minus strand of CM040434.1, from coordinate 2,794,145 downwards.
GTTTAATTTAAAATCAATTTAAGGAAATTTTGAATTTGAAATTTGGATTTGAAATGAGAATTGAAACCTGGGTTTCAACCTCGGGATTGCGAAGAGAACAGGAATTTAGGTACCAGCCTCGGAGTGAGAATCAGAGTTTAAGAATCGACGGAAAAAGGACGAGAATCAGAATTTAGGCACAGATCTCGAGAGAGTGAGATTTGAAATTTAAGTATCAATCCTGAAAGAGAATCAAAATTTCGATATCGATCTCGGAAAGAGGGTCGGAATTTAGGTAACGAACTCGGAATGAGAACTGGAATTTGGTACTAGTCTCGGAAATTTAGAATTGAAATTTAGGTATCAATTCGAATGAGAGTCGGAATTTGGTACCGACCTCGAAGAAAGAGAACTGGAATTTGGTACCAGTCTTGGAAGAGAGGATTGAAAATTGATTTCAACCTCGAAAGAGAATCAAAATTTAGGTATCGATCTCGGAATAAGAACTGGCATTTGGTACCATTCTCGGAAATTTAGAATTGAAATTTTGGTATCAATTTGAATGAGAGTCGGAATTTGGTACCGACCTCGAAGGAAGAGAACGAGAATTTGGTACCAGTCTCGGAAGAGAGGATTGAAATTTGGTATCAACCTCGAAAGAAAATCGAAATTTAGGTATCGATCTCGGAATGAGAACTGGAATTTGGTACCAGTCTCGAAAATTTAGAATTGAAATTTAGGTATCAATTCGAATGAGAGTCGGAATTTCGTACCGACCTCGAAAGGAGAGAACTGGAATTTGGTACCAGTCTCGAAAGAGAGGATTGAAATTTGGTATCAACCTCGAAAGAGAATCGAAATTTGGGTATCGATCTCGGAATGAGAACTGGAATTTGGTACCAGTCTCAGAAATTTAGAATTGAAATTTAGGTATCAATTCGAATGAGAGTCAGAATTTGGTACCGACCTCAAAAGGAGAGAACTGGAATTTGGTACCAGTCTCGAACGAGTGGATTGAAATTTGGTATCATCCTCGAAAGAGAATCGAAACTTAGGTATCGATCTCGGAATGAGAACTGGAATTTGGTACCAGTCTCGGAAATTTAAAATTGAAATTTAGGTATCAATTCGAATGAGAGTCGGAATTTCGTACCGACCTCGAAGGAAGAGAACTGGAATTTGGTACCAGTCTCGAAAATTTAGCTGTATGAAGAGGGACCCAGTCTTATGCCATCAGAACCAAATCGAACAAAGTTCGTGGCTCCGTGTCAATAGAACTAGTCGATCCTCTAAAACACAGAGGAAAGGGAACTGAAAGGAACTGGTAAGCGTACCAAGCTGAAAAGATTTGACTTAACGACAAGTCGAAGAAAATATTCAAATTTTAAAAGAGTTTCAAACAGATTTCGATGAAGGAATGAACTGAAAGGTTCGAATCAGAGGATTCAGATTGGAATTCAATTTGAGATTTAGATTCGTTTTGTTTGTCCTTTGAAGACCCCTTTTTTTTGTTTACTTAGTGTTCATGTGAATTTGAAGTTCATTTTAATATTTAGATTTTTAGGAAAAGTTCTCATTTATTTTCTTTTCTTTTCTGTTCTTCGTTCAAAGTTCATTTAACTCTAATGGCGTTTCCCAGTCAATTTGCATAACAAGAGGTGAAGGCAAAATATGACGTAGTCTTCTTCATTCCAACTTGCTGAAAATACATTATATAACTTGGTCTAATCATGATGACATTTTCCTCGGAGATTTAATGTCTCATACAATCCATGTAAATCCAAAACGGATTGTGTAAGATTCTTGTTGATCCATCCAAAAGCATCTGTCAAAAATCCATGTCTGAATAGTAAGAAACATGGGCAATAACATCACCTTCCAAGCCACCCTTGGCAGGAATGCCGCATGGATGTGTATTGGAGGTGTGCTATTTCCCATGTAACTCACAGCTCGTTGGGCCGGAGACTCTCCAATTATGGATCTGGCTGAAAGTGGTAAGGCATTTTTTTTTCATCCATTCTTCTAAAAGTAACTGAGATCCGCTCCACAGGCACTCCTGGAATGCAATGCTTCGCAACGTCTGCTCCGCTTCCTTTTAACACCAGGACGGAACCTACCGGTAGTGGTATCTCCACCGGCCCTTAGAACTCACCAGGGCCTGCAATCCGGAGGTTAGATCCTAACATGATGTTGCACTGGTTGACGAATGACACTATGCAGAAGGGTCTAACAAACTCATGATGGTCTATAGGTGGAGGTATGCAGTCGCCTTCCCTGTAGATGTTAATAATGCAGCTGTTGGGTATGCAATCTGCAGGCAATACCCTCAATGTTATCATCCTTTTCACCATTCTCTTAATGATTCTTGGCATCAGATCCACTTCACTGCGACGGAGTATCCCTGGTGGATTTCCTTTTCTGTCTATGGCAAAATTGTAGCAACATCCGCATTGGATTGTAACTCTTCCTTTCCCTGGCATCCATCTTCGGGGTTCTGTATAGGTCTTTTCCCTTAGGCGGCCAGCTCGGCCCATTTTCTGTAATTCGAGGATGCAGTCTACAGTTTGTTGTTGCTCGTAATCTGAGAACACATCTGTATGCAGCTCGAGGCCTTCTAAGATATTGATCCTCTTGTCTTCAATTCTTTCAAAGTATTCAAAGGTTTTCTTCTCAACTAGTTGCATTTTCTCCAGCTCGTATTACGGGATTATCTGAAGTCCTTGGTGTCTAGTAACATACTGTGGGATGTATGGCTCAACCCCAGCACGTTCTTCTGCATGTCTCGGCTCCTCGGGGATAGTCTCTGTAGGGACATCCTCCGGGGTTGCTTTCGCAACAAGACTCTTCGGATCCGGTACATTTGCTCGACGTCAAGGTACTGACTCTATTTCTGCTTTTCTTGGTATTTCTTTTATCTGTTCCAACTTTCTTGGAGTTGAATTTCTTCTTTCTGGTTCCTGACGAACCAGGTCTCCTTGGAGCATTTGCAATAACGGTATCCACTGTCTGTTTATGTTGCTCTTCTGCTAACTTGGTCAACATTTTGCGAATGTGACGATTCTTATTTCTTCGCTGGGTAGCAGTGAGAGTAGCTCTCCTTACCCCTTGAATTTTTGCGGGCGCGGTGCTGACAAGCCTACCCTCTGCTGTGGCAACCACGGACTTAACTTTCTTATCTTCTCCGGTTGCGTGCGCAGCATTTGCTTTTCTTTTCTTGTTGCTGGATTGGTGGCTCGGGCCACCCATTTTCATCACTTGTCCGTACGTGAAGTTCTTCTCGATCAACTGGGATCCAATCATTTTCTTCATATTGTAAGCCGAGCTGGTGTGAACTACGAGTCAATCTCTATCACTCGCTCCATCCCTCACCCTGTTTTCATTAAGTGCTAGACTCACGCCATTTCTAAAGTTTAGAACCAACCGCCCGTTCGACATTTCCCTGCGAAAAAATAAGGAAAAGATCAGGGGATGTACTAAGAACAAGAACAATAAGAAAAACACTTAAAAATTCTTATTCACTTCTTTTAAATTTAAAGGAAGTAGGAAGAGATGAGAAAATAGCAGGAATGAATGAATTTAAAAGGAAAGATTGACATTTTATTATTACAATTTCCCATGTTTTCTTTTTAACATTTTCGTTGATGAGATTTTTTTTATCATCCGTTTTATTTTGTTTTGGGTTCGGACCCAGTCACAAAGTGATTACTTCACCCGTGTTTCTAGGGATGAGATTCTACTTTAGAGGCCACCCTCCGATACAACAGGTTGTGTAATACTTCTTTAAATATCGTCCATTGATTGGAAGCATGGGTCGTTCTCCACGAAAATTCACCAGTTGGTAGGAACCTCCTGAGTAGAAGGTCTCAACCACGAACGACCCTTCCCATGTTGGTTCAAATTTACCACCTATCTTGCGATGTGCAAGAATAAGTTTTCTGAGAACCAAAACCAAGTCACCGACTTTAAATGTCCTGGGATGGACTAGTTTATCATGGGCCTGGATCATCTTGGCTTGATACAGTTCCAAATTCTGCTGCGCGGAAAGTCCTTTCCCTTCCAAGCTTTCCAATTCTTCCAGTCGTAGTCTGGCATTCTCTTCTGTAGTGATCTTTTCTGCAACTGCAATTCGGGGTGACGGAAGCTGAACTTCCAGGGGCAAGACGGCCTCGGACCCGTACACTAAAGTGTAAGGCGTAGACTGAGTAAGAGTCCTAAAAGTCATCCTGCAGGCCCAGAAGGCTTCTAACAACTTCTCGTGCCAATTTCACTTGTTGTCGTCCAAAGTTTTCTTTAAAATTTGAACAAGAGTTTTATTAAAAGCCTCGGCCAAGCCGTTTGTTCTTGGGTAGTAGATCGTTGAGTATCGCCAATCGATCCCGTGTCTTCTGACAAAATTGTTGATCTTTGTACTTTTGAATGCAGACCCATTATCTGAAATGATCCTGCGTGGTACCCCAAAACGGTAGACGACTTGGTTTTTGAAAAACTGTAGCACGTGGTGTGCCTTCACTTCTCTGAGTGGTATAGCTTCTGCCCATTTAGAAAAGTAATCTGTAGCTGTAGGAATGAAGCGATGTCCTCTTGAAGAAGGAGATTCTATCAGACCCACTATATCTGTGCCCTAACACTCAAATGGCCGCGACGCGATTGTCGGATGTAGCACATTTGGAGGTTGATGTAGAACCACTCCGTGCACTTGGCACTGGTGACAACTTTTGGTAACTTTCATACAGTCGGTCATCATTGAGGGCCAGTAGTACCCTAGTCTTTTAATCTTCATTTTCATTTTCGGACCCGACTGATGAGCGCCACAAAGTCCTGAATGTACTTCTTTAACGATTTCACGAGCCTCGGACCCGCTCAGGAACCTTATCCACATCTGGTCAAAAGACCTTTTGTATAACGTATTGTTCATTAATGTGTAAGACAGAGTTCTTTTCTTATTTTGATGGGCTAACGACTTATCGTTCGGTAGGTTTCCCGTCTGCAAGTAGTCTATTAATGGTTGCCGTCAATCTTTTGTATTTTCTGTCACTGTTGCAATTGTTTCTTCTGCTTTTCTTTCTGATTTATGTATTGTATCCAAGTCTAGCTGTGATAGGACCTGTCGTCCTTGAACTGACACTTCAACTGACTAATCCTGCAAGCAGGCAAATTCCTTTGCAAGGCGGGCTAATGCATCGGTGAGAGCATTTTCTTTTCTGGGAATCTTGTAGATTGTTACGTTTGGAATTTGTTCCAATAATTTCATGGCGTACTGAAAGTACTGCTTGAATCTTAGCTTTAAAATTTTGTACTGTCCGGCGACCTGTTGAATGATCAACTGAGAATCTCCGTAGATGTTGATGTCCGTTATTCCCATCTAAATGGTTAATTCCAGTCCTGTTATGAGGGCTTCGTATTCCGCCTCGTTGTTTGTACAAGGTTCTGTTAAGTGGTAGGAATATATTAACTTCCCCCGCTCCGGTGTTATAAAGATTAGTCCGATTCCTGCCTTACCAGGCACTATCGTTTGTAATTCTTTGTTCTTTTGTGCTGAGGATGCACCGTCGAATTATTGTTCCCAACGTTGATCATTGGGGTCTTCTAAGCTCATTATCTACTCATCTGGCAAATCGTCGTCGAGAGGCGAATCTGCCGGAAAAGGGTGTGCTGCTAGGAAGTCTGCTAGGACTTGTCCCTTCACGGCGCGAAGAGGAATGAAAGTTATGTCGAATTGCAATAGTATCATCGACCACCTGGCAAGTCTGCCAGAAAGCGTTGGTCGGGTCATCAACTATCGCAACGGATTAATTCTCGAAATAAGGTTGACCTTATGAGAAAGCATGTAATTCCTGAGCTTTTGAGCGGCAAAGATCAGGGTCAAACAGTGCTTCTCAATAGGAGGATACTTTACTTCCGTCGGAATTAGATGACGGCTTAAGTAGTAGAGAGCGTTTTTTTTCCCTCGTCATTGACCTGGGCTAACAGGGCTCCGAGAGAATCGTCTAAAGCCGCGGTATAAAGTATCATCGGTCTACCCGAGACTGGGGCTGCTAAGATAGGAGGTGTCCTTAGATATCGCTTAATGTCCTCGAAGGCCCGCTGGCATTTTTCTTCCCAAATGAATTTGGCGTCCTTCTTAACCAATGCCGAGAAGGGCTGACACCTACCTGACAAGTTCGAGATAAAGCGTCAAAGATATGCCAACTTCCCTTGAAAGGATCGTAGTTGTTTCAAGGTTTTGGGAGGCGGCATTTCTAAGATAGCTTTAATCTTCTCCAGATCGATTTCAATCCAGCGATGTCGGACAACAAATCCTAAGAATTTCTCGGAGGTGACGTTAAAGGCGCATTTCAGGGGATTCATTTTAAGGTTAAATTGTCTTAATCGCTCGAAAATAATTCTCAAATCATACAGGTGATATTCCTTCAGTTTACTTTTGATGACCACATCATCCACGTAGAACTCGGCTTGGTTGTGAATGAGATCATCAAAAATTCTTGTCATTGCTCTTTGGTAAGTTGCTCCTGCATTCTTTAACCCAAACGGCATCACTGTGTAGCAATATATTCCAATTGGCGTTCTGAAGGCTGTAAGCTTTTCATCTTCTGGTGTCATCTTTATCTGGTTGTATCCCGACGATCCATCCATAAATGAGAAGATTTCATGCGTCGAAGCGATGTCGATCATTAGTTATGGGATTGGTAGTGGAAATTCATCCTTTGGACATGCATTATTTAAATCTCTGAAGTCTACGCAGATTCTGATCTGACCATTTTTCTTTCTGAATGGTACCACGTTGGCTAACCAAGTTGGGTATTGTTCTTCACGGACAAATTTAGCGTCTATTAACTTTTTAACTTCGGTTATTACTTGTTGCTAAATCTCTAGACGCATTCTTCTGGGAGCTTGTCTGACTGGAACAGAAGTAGGATCCACTCCTAACTTGTGAACTGTGACTTCTGGAGCTATCCTGGCATTTCGTCGTAACTCCAAGCAAAATAGTCCTTGAATTCCATTAATAGCTTGATTATGTCTTCAGAGTCTTCTTTATTGGGTAAGGAGCTAACAAAGGTAGGTCTAGGCTCTTCGCTAGTACCTAAGTTAACTTCCACTAACTCGTCTATTGTAGATTTGATTTCTTCTTCGATTTCTGGCGGAGCATCTCTGATTGGTAGATCTTCGAGGTCTTCTGAAGCTTCCAAGCAGTCTTTATTAGGCTCTCAAGTGACAACCAAGTAAAATCCCGTATCATCAACTAATCCTACTGTGCCGAACCTGAGACCATGTTTTGAATTGGGAGGCCGACCGGCATTATTCCATAATTTTTCAAGGTGTTGTGATCAGCCTTTTGTCCATCATCGAGGTAAGACTCCACGTTGAATTAAATTTTGAACACAGGGAGAGTACCACTCAAAAGGCAGTTCCATTAATTCAGATGAAGTAACATCTTCAAATTGTACATCACTTTCAGTTTTGGAAGAAGAAGCACCACGGTAAAACTTGATCGGCTTAGCACTGCCACCATGTACCTCCCTGACCACCATACCCTCGATTTTATTAGAATGGATCGGGGTCAGGGTCATAATATGTACATAATGGTTAATCTTCTCGTACATTGATTTATATTCTTCATTCTTTTCATCTTCGAGAGAAATTTTGAATTGTGGTTCCTTAAGACTTATTGTCGCTGCTTCTTTCTCAATTTCTTCTTCTTCTTCGGAACTGTTCTCCCAATCAACATCGATGACCGGTTTCTGTTGTCCAACTGTTCCAACGTTTCTTCCACGTCCTCATCCCCGGTCTCGACCTCGGGTGCGAGTTCTGGAGAAATCTTCACCATCTCACCGTAAGGGAGTGGTGAGTAACTGTTGGACTAGAACTTCAGGTTCTTCATCGTCTCGAATTTCTTATGCATCATTTGGTATGGTATTTTTGGAAAAGATTGTTTTCTTCGGAGGCTTGTAGTAGGCTGAATCTTCATGAATTCCAATTTTGTGTACGAAGAATGGTTGCAAATCACCTTTGATGCATTGTTCCCCTCCTTCATAATACTTTATGCACTGGTGCAGAGACGACGGTACCATCCAGTTTTCATGGATCCATGGCCGACCCAGTAGAGCGTTGAACGATGTCTCAGAATCAATTATGTGGAATTTTGCGGTTGTTTTTGCTAAATCACCGATCTTCATTAGTAGTGTTACCGATCCAAGAGCTCTTTCTCCTTTTTGATTGAAGCCTCTTAATAACATCTTGTCTGCTTCAAGCTCGCGAGCATCAATTTCCAAATATGCTAGCGTCCGAAGTTTCATTATGTTGATTGATGCTCCTGGATCAACCAACACTCTGGAGAGCGTAAACTTTCCAATTGTGACTGAAATGTATAACGGTCGGTTGTGATCAGCTGTTCCCAGTAATAGATCATTGTCCGTGAAGGTAACACCTTGCTGTTCTCTTAACAAGCAAACCTCGTCGAAGGAATCACCAGCCATTTGAGCTAAACAAATCTTTTGATCAAGTAAAGCCTTGATCAGAGCGTCCCTCATCTCCTTTGACAGGATCAGAGTGTCGTATATGCTTAGTTTTGCTGGTAGCTTCCTAAGATGGGCTAGCACGTTGTAGTCCACTTTATTACCATGTTCCTCGGTTTCTTCCTGAATGGGCAGTTTCTCTGCTGGGGTTGGCTCCTCCTGAGAAACCACATGCTTTCCTTTATCCTTTGGACCCATTCTCGGGGGTAGAACTTTTCTGCTTCTTAGATTGACCTCTGTTATCTCTTCTAAATTTACCGATGTCCCCTCTTGAATCAGAACAACTGGCTCTTCTGAAGTTTCTTCGGTGTCTGATGGTTCTAATTCTATCGTGATCGGAGCTCCTTGAAATTCACAAATGGATTCGTTGCTTGTCGAGCTTTCGTAGCCTCCTTTGTGAACATCTTCTTCGTCGTGGTCATCGAGGTTGTGTATGATTTGAGAATCGTTATTTGTATTGGAATCGAGATCCGGATTAAGCCGGTTGTCATTAGTTACGTAATCGTTAGAAACATTCAAAACGTAGCCAACGCCATAACCCTTATCATTATAAGATCCCGCCGGGGTGAGCAGATAATCATACAGAGTCAGGAGTTCGAGGGATTTCTCCCCCGAATCGGAAACAACCATCCTAGGATAAGCAGCCCCTAGTCTACCCTTCGGAGCCTCGGTCTTCTTTTCTTCCGCGATCTTCTCCTTCTTCTAGGCGGTTCTTTAATCGCAAGTGATAGTGCCGACTTGACAGGTTTTAAACTCTGAGTTGAAGCGCGTACCGAAGCAGTCTGGATGTGATCTAAAATTTTCTTCGAAGACTTTGTCCAGACGGTACTCCATCCATCATCGGTCGTGTAAGGGTCTATCGGAACAATAGGATCCGTCGAGATAACATTGACGGAACCTTCTACGAATAGCAGTACTTCTTTCAGATGGAACCCTTTGCAGGGGAGGGAATTCTTGAGTCGATTTCAGGTTGAACTCAATTACGGGTTTCTCAGTATCTGACACTTTGTCCATTAGTGTGAAGAGAGTGACATCAGCAAACTAGATATCTGTGTTGCCGAATCCTTGTTCAAAACGGATGATTCCATTGTCAGGCAGCTCATCCTTATAGACGGCGAAGTCCATTCCATTGGTGAAGGGGAAAATTAACTTTGGCGCAGTCATTTTCTGCAGGGTAGATTCTGAGTATTAGTCCCGAATTATGCTTCCTTTCGTTGTAAAGTTTAGGACGAAAAAGAAAGAGTCCGAACACATTTTCGTTTATCTTAGTGTATTTGTGATTTTTAAAAGAGATTGTTTATTAGAAGGTCGTTTATTAGCGGGTTCATTTGTTAGAAACAAAAAGATTAAAGGAAAAAGTTTATAGAAAAGGTAAAAGGCCCGAGTTAGAATTGGAAAGGAAGAGAAAGTCTTGCAAAACTTCTCAACCTGAAGGACCGCTCCTATGCTAACACCTATTGGGGTCCACCCCACCTCAGAAAAAGATGTAAAAGGATTTTAGAACCTCTCTATTTAGGGGTGTCTAAACAGTGGCTCCTAAATCCAAAAGGAGTTGGCTATACTCATTCAAGACAGAAATGAATGGGGTATTCCAACGGAAGAATGGTAGTTTGCTCCACTAGGGACATGGATACACTGCCGATTTATGAAAGCAAAACCATTTGATCAAAATAGAGAGAGAAACTAGTCCCCAGTGGAGTTGCCAGAAGTTGTCGGCATATTTTTAGGTTTGTGTTGTATTTTGAAAAGGGGGTCGCCTACAGAAATTGTCGGCAAATTTTAGATTTTAAATTTAATTTAAATATAAATATAATTTAGAAAGTAGCATTTGATTTTGAAAATAACTTTAAGTTTAAAAATTTTAAGATATGAAATCAAACCGATCTCACATCCTAAATAGTTTATATAAACGAGCACCGCATCACAAACCGTGTATTTACCCCGAAGAATAGACACACTGCTTGATGATGGGGCTCGATTAAATAAACTAGAAGATTTGTGACATCCGTTTGGTCTGCAAACCAATTTTATAAGCCGACAAGTTCCCCTGCTTAATATAAATGAATTAAGCGGGGTTTATATTACCCAGGTTCTTAAAGTTCCTTATAAGGGCAAGCCCCTATAGTTAATTACATCTTAAATGACGGGAATCATTTAAGAAAACTCTCGATAATGATCAGTGGTTTTGCTCTCAAGAATTTCAAAGTTTAAGGTTTACAAAGGATTGAATTTTGGAATTTCAATAGGGAATGGATCAAATTTAGGACAATTTATTTTGGGAATTCAAGGGAAGAGAAGTAGGAGAAGTTGAGGATGCAAGAAGAATCTTAGCAACTTCCCAAACTATCCTATTGTTTGGCTTCAATTTAAGAATTTATTTAATGTTTCAATCCTGCCCATTTTAATCCCATTTTAATTAATTAGGACTTATACTTTTATGACATAATCACACAAATAACCTCGGAGATGTGAGGGTTTATTGTCACACCAAACGACTACCTCGGAGTCCTAAGACCGGTTAGGGCTTAATTTGCATAACATGATTATGTAAATGCCTAACGAAGAGTTGAGGATTTATGTTGCACTAGACAAACTACCTCGAAGTCCTATGTCTTGGTTATTTAATTCTAAGGAATGTTTAGCTGAAGTAGACTTAAGTTTTGCTGATGACGATGGCAGTGCTGCCCATCATGCTCCAAGCTCCTTGTTACTGTAGAGGTCTAGTTTTAAAAGTCATAAATCAGGAGATGAGAGAAGTGTTTTGGTTTAGAAAAAATCTTAAAATCCAAGTGTTCTTAATATTTTAATTAAAACAAATCTTAAAGTTGTTTAAACAGAACCGATTAAGATCCCACGGTTCCGTCATCCCGACACTGTTATTTTCATCGAATTCACTTAGTTCAGATGAATTTACTAAACTCAACTGAATGAGTTCCACACTTTCATTTAGACCGTGGGAAATCCCGTTAGCAACACATGGGTTACATCATCCGAGGTATTCACGATCATTCAATGAGACGTTTTAATTTAGTTATAATTGTAGTTTTGTTGTTCTGTTTGTGATTAAATTTTGAGTTGTTTTATATTTTGGAATGTTGTGGCGGTGAATTTTATCTTACAATGACTTTTAATTTAGTTTTGGTTTCAGTTCAGGGGCTATCCTAAAGGTTTTGGTTTTCATGCAACAGTCTTATTTATCATGCAAGAAAAGGTAAAGTACAATGCATGTAAGTAAATTGCAATAAAGTAAATTGCAATAAAATAAAAGCGTACCTGGAGGGTCTTCCCGTCATCCCAAGCTGCACTTAAAACACATGTTAAGGCATTTAAATATTTCAACAAGTACCTAGGCAAAGCTAAGGGAAGGTTTTGGTTGTCTACCAAGATCCTAATCCTATAACTAGTCATCTCCTATGACGTCTAGGTTGTTGTGTTTGGTTTAAGGCTGATTTTCTTCATCAAAAAATAATTAAATTCAATTGTTCTTCTAAAACATCCCGTCATATTGAGGAAGTGCTTAGGACGAGTCCTAAACATCTTTTCAATACTTCTGGGATTATTTTAAGTCCAAGTAAATTTAGTTGTACAGGTGAATTAATCATCCAGTAGTTTAGTTAAGCTTTGTCTCTTGCTCAGGGAACCTGGGTATTTGATTACCTGATGAATGAAGTGACATTTCACTTGATGTTTTATTTAAGAGTTATAATAATTAAAGCCTTTAAGGGTAAGTTGGGTTGTTGAGAATTTTAATCATTCTTTGAGTTAATGATTTAAAGTGATTCAATTTAATTATGAGGTTTTAATTAATAATTTTAAGTTTGGAATAGTGTTCAAATTATTTTAGATTTAATTTAAATCTTTACACTTTCAATTATCTTAGTATTTCAGATTGATGTTTATGTTTTAAATTTACTTAGATAGAAAGAGGTGTTGGAATTATTAACATGTTTTGATTTAACTCTTAATGATTTCATTTAGGTTTGTTGTTAAGTGATTTTAATTTAATTTTATTTAATTTAATTTAATTTAATTTTATTTAATTTAATTTTAATTTAATTTAATTTAATTTAATTTAAATTTTGTTTCAATATTTTAAATTTTATTTAATTTAATTGTTAAGGTGTTAATTTAATTTAATTTAAACTCTAACTTGACTTAGTTTAATTTAATTTAATTTAACTCCAAGATTTTAAATTTGATTTTAATTATTGGACCATTTAACATTTTAAGCTTTAATTCATTTATGGGTTATCTTCTTTTAATTTTTAATTTATTTAATTTGGATTATTATTTTAATTTTTAATTAAGAACTAAATATTATTGAAGTGACTTATTTAGGGATTTTTAAATTAAAGAATATATATCCTCTTAATAATATCCCTATTTTAATAATCCAAATTTTAAATATATTCTTTCCAAAATTTAAATTATTTAATTAATTAGAGTTTCATTTTGATATTTTCAAAGTGTTTAATGGGTTTCTACCCTTTTAATTTCCCTAAGTTTCAATCATCCAAGAGAAAGTTAAAATCAAATATTTTACCCTCCATTTTTTATTAAACCTAAAGTTTTAATTAAGGGTTAAAATTCTTTAATTACACTAATGCCCTTTTAGGCTTATTTATTTCATAACTCACTAAATTGAGCTCAAATGAATTTGAAATTTTTATGTCACCTCACTCACATGTCAATTAAGACATTAGAGGAGAAAATATGATTTTTCTGACTTTAAATTATTTATATAATTATTTTTAGTAGAAAATAAGGGTTTTTAAAGAAAATTCAACAACATGACCAAGGTAAAGTTTCTGTCCTTAAGAAAATTATGAGATGTTTCTAATGACTAGAGAACCACTTGGACCAGTTTTTGTGATTTTTTGAATTATAATTTATTTATTATAATTAATTTGATTTTTAGAGTATTAATTAATTTTAAAATAAAATAAAATTTGAAAAATAGATTTTATATTTTTCATAAATTTCTCTGACCTCAAGGAGTCTAGAGAAACAAAATTTATGATTTTCTGATTTTTCTTTGATTTATTAGAATTATTTTAGTGAAAAATGTTGAAAATTCATTTTTTTAATATTAAAAATTACATTAAGCCTTTAAAATTCAATATCTTATCCTAGGGACTTAGGAAAAATATTTGGTTTGTTCCTAAGTGATTAGGAGTTAAAATGTGACATTTTTATGATTTTTAATATTTTTGAGATTTTTATTATTTTTTAATTATTAAAATATTAAAATAATGTGAAAAATCAACTTTTTTAGAAAAATCAAATTTTAATTTTCCTAAACTCCCGTAATATCAGAGAAGCTCCAAAACCATTTTTGTGAATTTTTGAAAAGTATTTTTGGAGTTATGAATTTTTAAAGTTCCATTATGTTTATGAGGCTTAATCAATCCAATTGGTGGGGTTAATCAAGTCCAATTGATTTCAAAATTTTATGTAAGTTTCCTCTGACCCTAAAGAGCAATGGAGAATTGTTTTCAAGTCAATTTGGTGTGTGGTTAACCCTAATTAATTCAAATTTAATTTTGGGAGTTTAGGTCAATTAAGGTTATTATGAATGAATTAACTCAAAATATATTTTTCATAGGGTCCCCTGGTCCTAAGAAACACTACCAAATTTTCCTAGAATTTATTTTACAACATGCTAATTATTGGAATTAAAATACCTAAAACAGTGACATGAACTTAAAAAATCAATAACTTTTCACAGAGATGACCTCTGACCTTGAAAAATTCAGGGAATGTTCCCAAGATCAGAGGCTTCAAAAGCTCTATGGTCTCATGCCATGGTGAAATGTCTATGCAAATGGAGAATCAAAACATTGGAAAAAGTAAATAAATTATTAAAAAAAAATACTCATCCAATTAACTTGATTTCTTTTCCACATTATTCTCCTCTGTTCACTGAGTAAGAGGGTATTTTTATTTTATTTTTGTATTTTTTCTATGCAAAGATATGGATTTTTGAAGTTCAGGACATTTAAATAATTCAAAAATACCCTAATTTCCAACTTGTCCGACTCGGCGTCGCGTCATCCTCGTCCGGATCGAAAGCCCACGCGTCACTCCATGATTCGCCGCCTCCATCTGACTCAGCGCTCCAGGGGCCCGCGGTTCACATTGCACTGTCCGGCTTGATCTCGACCATCCGCTCGATACACGCACGATCCAACGGCTTCTGGTCATCGTCTACGACTGGTGTGCACCCGTGACCGTCCACACTCAAACCCTAATATCTCTCTCGATTCTCAATGGATTATCGAATTCTTAAACTCTATGGATTCGTCTTGAAGAGACGAACACATCCATACGGTTTATAAGCTATAAAATTAACCCAAACAAAATGGAGAATTGCTGGAAGCTCGGGAGGGAGAAGAGTTCAATACCTTTGCTCTGAGAAGTGAAGCTTCAATCAGAGAGTTGTGGCACCTTCGATTGAACCCAAGGAAGCTCTAGATGAAGTCTCTGGCTGCGGGAATTGTCTAAGTATGAAAGTGACCGGACCCGATTTTAAAGCTTGGAGACCGGAGCAACCTGGGTGGCTCGGAGAGGGGGCTTTCACCTGGGAACTCCTTCTCTTGGTCCTGTGCGGGTGTGGGTGAGTTTAATTTGGATTTGGTATAGGTTCCGGAGATGTCCTGGTTTTGGGTGGATTTTCAACTAGAAATTGAGCTCGTTAATGGGGTTTAGTGGCAAAGGAACACCGGGGATCAAGCTGCTGCAGGTTAGGAGAAGGTCCTGGAGAAATTTTGGCTGAGTTTCCTTAAGGTCTAGTTCATCACCTTTTTGGCCGAGAGGTGAGTGGGTTTAAATAGAGGTGGCTGGAGGGCCTCCTAGGGGGGTTTAATGTCTTGGATCAACTGCTCAGGGCAAGGGAAGAACAGCTGCAATGGCCAATTAGGTTGGGATTCAAATTGAATTTTTGATTCAAATTAAGCCTCTCAGCCTGGTGGTTTTCGGCGGCTGTGGTGGCTGGCCGGCTAGGCATGGGTCACCCTCAGGGTCAGGGAGGTCAGTGCTTGAGGTTTGTGAATTCAATTGGCAAATGCCAAGTGTAAAGGAGTTGAATCAAAGTGGAAGGGTGAAGGGCTCATTTAGGGCTTGGTTTGGTCAAATGCATGGATTTGGGTTTGGTGCACCCACCAAGGTCTGGTCTAGGCTGAAAAGATTCATTTGGGTCAGCCAAGAGGAAATGGTCTAGTCTCTATCAAGGATTAAGTGGCTAACTTGGTTTAGTGTGTATCATGGATGAGGTTAAAAAAGCTTAAGGAAGGGTTAAGAAAGGGGCCCCTCCATTTTCCATAAATGACATGGTGAGGTGTCAAAACTCTCATGGCTTCATTTGGCTTGTAAATGGCTCACATTTGGCTTACATTTGGCTTGGAAAAGGTTGGCTTGTTTCATGAAAAAGGGTTTTGGCATTTTTGATGAATTTAAGGGAAATTGGCATGTGGCTTGATTTGGAATGACTTGATTATTGATTTAGGACTTAGGGATGATTTCAATTAAAGGAATGGTGAGAAGAATTTGTCATGTGGGCTTTAGATGAAAACTTGGGCTTTTGAAATGGTTTTGGATGGGCTTTTAGAATGGTTTAAGAAAGTGGGGCTTTTAGATTTTAAAATGGACTTTTGGATGAAGAATTTTGAGAAAGACCATGCCAAATAAATCTTGGGTTTAGTTTAGGGATGTTTCATGAATGGTTTGGAATCAATTTGGTGTGATTTGGAGTAGAATTGGGTTGAATTTGGGCTTTTTTGATAAAGGGGCCAAGGTGGGCCAAATTGGGCTAACTTGGGCTAAGATTGGGCTAAGGTTGGATTTAATGGAAAATTAATGTTGGGAAATGTTTATGGGAGTGGTACAAAGAGTTTTCAACTTTGGTTGGGCTTTAATTTTGGGATTTGGGCCCATTTGGGTTAGGTTTGGGCTTAGGTCAATTTAAGGGATTTTGGTTTTGGGTTAGGTTTGGGTGGAGTTTAGGTTCAAATTTGGGGCAAATCAAGTTATGTTTTGTTTGTGGGGATGTTAGGAAGGCTTTAGAAAAGATTTGGGGCCAACTGGAGTTGAATTGGGTTGGTTTGGGCTAGGTTTAAGTCATGGGTCAAAATTGAGCCTTAAGTCCCAAATTGGAATTGGGCCCAAATTTCAATCAAATTGGACTTGGATTTGGTCTAAATTGATATTGGGGATATTTAATTGAAGTTTTGAATTGAATTGGACCAAAATTGGGGTCAATTGAGGTGGTTTGGTTGGACTTTGGGTTCACTTGGGTTAAAAATGGGTCAAATTGGGGGTTTTGGTAGAAGTGGGGTAAATTGGCAAAATTGGCCCATAGTGTAGTTGAACAAAATGAAATTTGAAATATTTGGGATGTTTTGAAATTTTATTGGAATTTTTAGAATTTTTGGATTTTTTGGGTAAAAGGTTATTTTGGTAAATTTGGGGGGGTTTAGGGGTATTTTTGGAAATTTTGGTATTTTTGGCCAAAGATGGTCAATTTGAGTGGTGGGAAGTGTTTAGGATTAATTTTGAGGGATCTTGGGTAATTTAGGTAATTTTGCAAATTTTGGGTCATTTCAAGGGTATTTGGTAGGTTTAGTGGGTCCGGGGCCCCGGGGGTCAAAAAATTAAAATTTTGGAAAAATGAAGATTGATCAAGTTCGAGTGAAATGGAATCACTTTAGTTGAGCCATGAAGCCATATTAAGCCCATATGAGCCATGAGAGGACTCATTTAAGGCATTCACTATGTTGTTCCTAACCCTCTTAGCTAGGGGCTTAGGGGTTAAGGACCAGCCATATGAATTACCTACATGAGTCAGGAAGTCAAGTTGGATGAGAGTGTGGTTTTAGGACTTGGAATGTGTGTGAGAGTGTAGTGTTTATACAAGTCAACCCTCACCAGACCAGGCCATCCAGGGTATTCCTAAGGCTAAAAAGTCCTATAGGGAACTCATCCTTTAAACCTCCACATTTGATTTCAACCCTCTAGGTGATTAGGGGTCTACAATCAAGCTTGTGGGGTTTGCAGGGAGTTAAGAAGTAGTTTGAATTTCTAAATGGTGGGTTCCATTTCTAGTCCTCTAAGATTAGTCAAAGGAAAAGCCTAAGGCTAGATCCTAAGTACTAAAGAGAGAAGCAAAAGACCTCACCAAAATTGAGGTCAACAAGGATATAATCAAATAAAAATATTTTCAGAAGATGAAGCGAATACAGCCTTCAGGACACCCATAGAGATATACAACTATAAAGTTATGCCTTTTAAATTGAAAAGTGCTGGTGCAACTGACCCAACCGCAATTATGCAAGTAAAATAACTTATAAAATTATGGCTAAACTTGACCCCAAATCAGATTTAGCAGCTAGTGTACGATAGTTAAAGATTAAAGTCTTTATAAATAAATATAAATCATATACTAGAAGTACTATGCAAATATATGTATCATTTCAAGTAATATACAACTTTCTTTTTAAAAACCCCATATATCGATCCCACGAGGAAAGCTAAGTAAAATTAGGAAAGAAAGAAGAAAATCTATTTAAAAGCTAATAAAGTAAAAGTAAAAATATGCAAGTTACTTACGTAGTAATTATATGTAAGAAGGTAATTTAAATGCTTTAACATAATAAACAAAGATTCTTTCTCGATACAAAATATTTCATGATTAGTAAACATCTAAATTAGCTTGAGAACTTTGAGAATGAGATATTGTGACAAATGGGAGCATATATATTTTTTACCCTTTGGTCTAGACATAAAGAACATTGGCTAGTATTTAAAGATTGGATTATGATGTATTATTATTAGTAAAGACGAAGTCTAGGCTCTCACTTCTAGATTCCCCCAAGGGTGCCGATGGTCGGACCTACTAGTGACCAATCACCTCTTCTTAAACCAACTTGAGCCATTCTACAAATATATTCAATTCTACGCCATTCAAAGATTATCTCCCTATCTATTCACACCTCCCCCTTCAAGGATTTACCATCTACCTTTCCAAGAGAAATGTGATCCATACAAGTTAAGAACTCTTAGCCCACAGTCAGATCTTAAGAATTATCCACAGATTTTAACAATATAAGAGGCCAATTTGTAGTGTAAATGAAGACCACATAAAGTATCATCACAAATTATGGAAGAAGAAAAGCAAAGTTCTCAAAACTAAATAAAATCCTTAACTAAATCATTTCGTATTCGTAGGGAGAAAGAGAAGAAGACTACTCAGAAAGCATAGGATTCGCACCACAAACCATATTTATATAATTCAAATTCAAAGTACAAAACTTAAGAACTAAGTTATAAATATTTATCTGGAATGATATCCAAGCAATCCTTTAAAGTATATATGACTCCGAATGACGTATACAAGAATCCAACTCTAGCAATCACACTAAAACACTCTAAACTCTCACTAAAGTAAAGTATATAACACTCCACACTTTTTAACTAAATAAGAATACACACCTCTTTCACTCTTATAACACCTACACACCACCAACAACCATTTTTTTATTGTAGAATCGTCCTATATTTATAGAGCTTCAAAAATTACCAGGGGTTGCTTCAAGCATCTTTTCAAAATTTTTCCACATTCAATGAATATTTGAGAAATTAACTGTAATGCCTAGGTGTCAGATCTGGTGCCTAGGCGCCAGCTTTCTACGTGAATAGACGCTTCCCTTCATGTTTTGAGTCACACCGCTTCATTGAAAAACTGATTCTCTATATCTATATTCATTGTATCTTATTTATAAAATATGAGAATTTTTCCATAGACTTCTAGATTGCTTCTGAGGCTTCAATAATCGTCATAAAACCGTCTAAGAATTCTTGAGATTCAGTTGCTGAGTCTGGCGCCTGGGCGTCAGAATCAGCCTTTTTTTTCTTTTCTTCACTTGACTCCTTTTTGCTCCTTTTACTCCTTTTTTTACTCTTTTTCTTCATAAACTCATTTTCTTGTACCTGCAACCAGAAACATAAGAAATACATTTGATTAAAGCGTAATATCCTTAAAACATTAATTTAAAATGATATAAAATTTTAGGTAATTTTAAGGTGGATCAATTCTCCCAAACTTAAACGTTGCTTGTTCTCAAGTAACTTTTTACTACTAAAAATAATAATCTATGGAAAAAAATTTTCCTTAAGATTTCCATAACTATTCGTTTTATAAATAAAATAATGAAACTTAAAAGCTTTTTTTAATAACTTAGGCTAAAACCAAAATATGTAAAATATTTAATAATTAAGTGTTAAGAACTCTCTTCTCCTATCTATTTAAAAAAATAATTGCAATTTGTCATATTAAGAAATGTAGATAATTTACAAGAAAAAAATTTTCATGATAACTCTACTAGTAAGGATGCTTAAAACATGAAACTTAAGTAAAAATGTAATTTGGTCTATTTCTATAAGATATTTCAAATGAAGCCAATTTTTGATTAGGCATCTCCTCAAGCTTCTCCTTATATATGTGTATTTTTCATTTTAGGCTTTTTTACTTCATTTTTCTTTTGATTTTTGCCTTTTTTCTCTTTCTCTTTTTTTTATATAAGGATTATTATATCTGAATAGCCTGACAATGAATTTGAACTTCACTATCCTTAACTTATATTTAAAGACATTACACATCTTCACTTAATGAATATGTATTTAGCAAAAATATTTTTCATAAAGTTTCAATTCTATCTTCTCAAGTAAACATCTAGATTCCTTAATACTTTCAAAAATACAGTATCTTTTTTAATTTAGATATTTGAATCAAAATTCTTACACTCTTTCATAAAATAATTACAATTTTTAGAATTATCCCTTGTTATATAAAAAAATACTTTTATAAGTTTATTATAATATTCATGAAAACAACAACATATCTATCTTAAATTAACTTTTCTTCCATAGGTTATGTTATTAATTTTGAAAATATTGCTTACTAAGGACAAGTAAAGTTTAAATTTAAGTTCTTTTCCCTCCCCCAAACTTAGCACTTTTAATAAGGTTTAAACATTTTGCAATATGAAATTTTTAAACTAAGTAGGAAGAAAAAGGTATAATATTTAAGGTATTTAAAACAGTAGAGTAATGCAGGTATAAGCAGCAATATAAAAGAGTAGCAAAGTGAATAACATATGAAAACTAACACTCTTTTACAATTATAAATAATAAAAACATCAGAAGCATAAATAGGATTAAGTTCTAAGCATTTTAACTACAAAAACTTAACTCAGTTACTACCGAGTATTTATACAGTGCAATAATACTGAAAAGGTAAAAACACACACAATAGGCACATAACTAAAGCAAAGCAAAAAGTCTAATCATCTTCAGTCTCTTCATCATCGTAGAATGAATCATCATGAATAGGACTTCTCAGATTTATCCATGGGGTGAATTTAGGATAAGTAGGAAATTCGATGTTCTTATCACCCTTCAAAAATTTCAGAAGAGCATCATTATATTCCCCATCATAGTCACTCTTCCTTTGTATTTAATCAGACACATGATCGATTTTACTATCCATATCATCTACTCTGCATTGCAGCAAGAATATATCACTTTGATGCTCCAAGTACCTCTGACAAACAGTATTCCACACATCTAGTGGAGGCTCAGAAGTAGAAGTGGAAGGTTGATACACCTAAAATATATAATATTTTTATGCACATTTTTATACCTATTTTTAATGATATTACATTTTAATGGAAGGTATTTTATGTTTTTCTTGCAGGTATGATGAAAATGGATGGTCATGATGAAATGAGCAAAATTGGATCAAATTTGGAGCAAAAAAATGAAAATATGGGCACTGGCGGCTATGCGCTACTGGGCCGGCGCTTAGACGCCACAGTTAAAAATTGAAATCTAAAGGAATTTGGTGCCAATTTCAAAGGGGATGGGATACAACTCTTGGTGGTAACTTCCATAACTTCCTTTAGGCGGCAAGTTTGAATGAAGGGGTGCATTCATTGGTGAATACATTGAATCTGGGCACATTTGAAGAGACACCAAGACACCTTTTGGTTTAATTTTTAAAGAGAGTCTTAGGAATGACTAAGTGCTCTTCCACTTACATTTTGAAGAGAGTTTTTACAGTATTTTACTTCTATTTTGTGAGAGTTTTTATTAAGAGTAGGAGTAGAGAGTAGAAAGGATAAAAGGGTCGGAGTGAAGTCTTCTTCTTCCCACTTCTTTTCTTTCTTTTAGTTTAGTTTCTATTAAATTATGAAGTTTATTCTGAGTCATCGGAGTTGGGAGATCTGCTCTGAGGAGTAGTTTAGTGAAGAGTTAAAGTTTCAGAAGAACTTCCTGAGTTTTGTGGGGAGAATTTTCAGATAAGTGTTTACTTTTGTTCTTACATTTAGTTTTTTAATTAATACTTTTTTTTGTTTGTTGTTTTTCTTATGTTTTTTAATTTCAAATTAATGTGTTTTTGTATTTTCTCAATGCATTCTGAGTAGTTTACTTTTTATTTTTTTCTTAAATGGAGAAGTAATTAGTTTATAGAGAATTGTTGTGGAAAGTATAAGTGTTTATAGTTGGAAGAAGTTGTAAAGATTGATTCTGAAAACTTTGTTTACTTCTTAATTTGGCTTGTTAAGTTGTAGAATTTCTTGAGATTATGTAAGATCCAATGTGGTATTGTCTCATATAAGTTAGTAAGAATCACATGCAATTATATGTGTGAGAATTATAGTCCATATAATTGAATGTAATATTAGAAAATAATTTTATGGAAGGGAGTAAAATTAGAGGATGGTTTGAAGTTTTGAGTTTTGTTATGAGAAGTTAGCCCCCAGTTGGTGGTAATTGAGGGAACTCTAGAGTGAGAGACTGGTATCTTCCCTGCCTAACCATGTTCAAAATGATAAAAAATTCAAATTAACCTATGTTCTTTATAGAACCAAGTAAGGGTAAAGAACACATTTGCTTCTATTTGTCACAACAAATTTAAATACTTCCACAACAATACTTTAAAAATTATTACTACTTCATAAAAGGAAAGAAAAAGTTATTCTAGTTAATAGTGTTTTACATACAGTGTTATTAGTTATTATAATTTTAATTTCTTGCTTAACATTTTATAAAGAAAATTTAAAAAGACAAATCAACTTTCAAAACTTTTCAAAATCAAGACATACTTTCAAAAGCCAATTAAAAAAGTAAAAAAATAATTTTCTTATTTCTTTAAAGATTTTCATATTTTCCCTATGGGTTCGATATCTCGGGGCTTAATCAGAAAGTCCTATATTACTTGATAAATGATACGTATACTTGCGTAGTATCCATTATTATAAAATCATAATTTTCATATCTAAATCATTAGCACATATATATATCGGTGCGGGACCAAGTTTTTTGCCGCACATATATTTATCCGGTGGAATCAAGTTTTTGGCGCCGTTGCCGAGGAAAAATAATTAAATTGCATTTTAAAGAGAATTAAGAAATTTTAAATTTTTACTTTTCTTTGTTTTTGTTAGTGTGTTGTGTTTTGTTTTATTTATTTTTGTATGTGTAGTTCAGGTTCTGAGGGACTTGTACCTTACGATTCTGAATTAGAAAGAACTATCAGAAAAATCAAAAAAATTTAAAAATACAAAAAAAGATAAAAATATTCAAGAAATGACAAATTATCAAAATCAAAATGTAGGCATCCATCAAGAATTAAGACCTTTAAGAGATTATGTTAACCCTACAGTAGATGAACTTCGTAGTAGTATTCAAAACTCTGCTTATAGTCGCTAATTCTTTTGAGCTTAAACCTCGCTATTATCCAAATGGTGTCTAATAATCGGTTTAGGGGAGCAACAACCGAAGATCCTAATTTTCATCTGTTGACCTCATTTTTGATGAGGTCTTCTCTCCTTCTTTTTAGTACTTAGGATCTAGCCTTAGGCTTTTCCTTTGACTATCCTAGAGGATTAGAATTGGGAGCCACCACTTAGAAATTCAAACCACTTCCTAACTCCCTGCAAACTCCACAAACTTGATTGTAGACCCCTAATCACCAAGAGGGTTGAAATCAAATGTGGAAGTTTAAAGGATGAGTTCCTATAGGACTCTTTGGCCTTAGAGCGCCCCAGGTGCCCCGGTCGCGGTGAAGGGGTTGACTTACACACACACTACACCTATACACTACACTTTCACACACCTCCTAAAAACACACCCATACCCAATTTGACCTCCTGACTCATGCAGGTGATTCACATGGATGGTCTTTAACCCCCAAGCCCTTGAGCAAGAGGGTTAGGAACAACATAGTGGGTGCCTCAAATGAGTCCCTTCATGGCCCATGTGGGCTTGATGTGGCTTCATGGCTCAACCAAAATGATTTCATTCCACTTACATTCACCCAATCTTCAATTTTCCAAATTTTCAATTTTTGACCCCCGGGACCCTACACCCGCTTAGCCTACCCAAAACCCTTGAAACCCCCCAAATTTTCCAAAATCACCTAAATCACCCAAAAATCCTCAAGACCAATCCTAAACATTTCCTCACCACTCAAATTGATCATCCATATCCAAAAATACCAAAAATTCCAAAAATACCTCCCAATACCCTCCAAATACCCAAAATACCCCTCTTAGCCAAAAAATCCAAAAATTCAGAAAATTCCCAGAAAATTCCAGAAAATCCCAAATATTCCCAATTTCATTTTGTTCAACTACACCATGGGCCAATTTTGTCAATTTACCCCACTTTTATCAAAACCTCCAATTTGACCCATTTTAACCCAAAATGAACCTAATGTCAAACCAAACCTACCCAATTGACCCAAATTCTGGTCCAATTCAATTCTAAACTTCAATTCAACATCCCCAACACCAATCTAGACCAAATCCAAGTCCAATTTGATTGACATTTGGATCCAATTTCACTTTTGGCCTTAAAGCCCAATTTGAACCCATGACCCAAACTTAGCCCAAACTCACCCAATTCAACTCCAATTAACCCCAAATCTTTTCTAAACCTTCCTTAACATCCCCATAAACAAAACACTAACATGATTTGCCCAAGATTTAGGCCCAAACCCCACTCAAATTCAACCCAAAATCAAAAAGCCCAATTTTGACCTAAACCCAAACCTAACCCAAATAAACCCAAACCTCAAAATCAAAACCCAACCAAAGCCAAAACCTCTTTGAAACACTCCCATAAAAATTTCCCAACATTTATTTTACATCAATTTCAACCCTAGCCCAACATTGGCCCAAGTTAGCCTAATTTGACCTATATTGGCCCATTCACCAAAAAGCCCAAATCCAACCCAATTCAAACCCAAACCACCCCAAATTTGCTCCAAATCACTCATGACCCATCCATGAGCTAAAACCAGCATTTGTTTGGCCCAATCCTTCACAAATTTCCCATCCATAAATTTATTTCCAAACCAAAAAGCCCACTTTCTTAAACCTTCCTAAAGCCCATCTCCACCAAAATCCAAAGGGACAAAACCAATCCAAGGCCCATATGACAAATTCTCTTCATCATGACTTCAATTAAAATCATCCCTAAGTTCAAATCAATCATCAAATGGTTCCAAATCAAGCCATATGCCAAATTCCCATCAACATGCCAAAATTTCCTTAAACCCATTTCCATGAAATTGACTTGGCTTTTCCCCAAGCCAAAGGTGAGCCATGAAGCCATGCATGAGTCCCATGGGAGCCATGAGAGCCATGGAATCTACTTTCCACCTCACCAAACCATTAATGGCAAGAGAGGGGATCCCTTTCTTAAACCCTTTTTTTACCTTAATCATGTCACACACTAAACCATGCTTAGCCACCTCACCATGGATGGAGACTTCACCACTCCTTCTAAGCTGACCCAACTGATCCTCCCAGCCCAAAATCAGAGCTTGGAAGGGTGCACCAAGCCCAAAATGGTGGGTTGACCCAAACCAAGCCAAAGTGACCTTATCCCCATTCCATTCTAATCCAACACCTTTACACATGGCTAATGCCAATTGACTTCACCATTGCCAAGCCCTGACCTCCCTGGTCAAGATGGTGAGCCTTGCCTACCGGCCAGCAGCCTGGGTCGCCGGAAAACTCCATGGCCGAGACATGGGGAGAAGCCAAACTTTGAAATTCTACCTTGCTGAGCTGCCCCATGCCCAATGGCCACCATGGCTGTTCTGCCCTTGACCTAAGTAGCTGATCCCAACCCTTGGCCACCCCTAGGAGAGCCTCCGACCATGCCTATTTAAACACCACCCCCTCTCGGCCATGAGAGGTGCTGAACCAAACCTTAAGGAAACTGCGCCAAAATCATTCCGGATCACTCTCCACACATAGAGCACTTGATTCCCACTGAATTCAAGCCCCGATTCCCTCCAGCTGAGCTCGATTTTGAGCTCGAACTTTAGCCCAAAAACCAGGACACTTCTTCACGGTGGATCAATCTTCAAATGATTGGTCCTACACCTTCACCAGACCAAGAGGAGAAGTTTTCCACTGAAAGCCCCATCCCCAGGCCACCCATCTGTTCCAGACACCAAGCTTTGTGATCGGCTGTGGTCACTTTCATAGCTAGACAATTCACTAGGCCAAGGGACTTCATCTGGAGCTTACTTGGACCCAATCGAAGGTGACACAACTCTCAGATCGAAGTTTCACTTCTCTGAGCAAAGGTATGAACTCACTCTTCCTCCCAAGCTTACAGAGATTCTCCATTTAATTTGAGTCAATTTAAATACATGTTTACCGTATGGATGTGTTCGTCTCCTCAAGACGAATCCATAGAGCATAAGAACACGAAAATCCGTTGAGAATCGAGTGAGAAATTAGGGTTAGAAGGTCGACGGTCACGGGTTCGCACCAGTCGTAGACGATGACTGGGAACTGTTGGATCGCGCGTGTATCTAGCGGACGGTCTGGATCGAGCCGGACAGCGCAATGGTGCATGAACCGCGGGTCCTGGGACGGCTAACTCAGATGGCGGTGCCCTATCACAGCGCGACACGTACCCCCTTTGGAGCTGCCGAGGTTGACGCGGCGCCGCGTGCATAAGTAGAAAAATAGGTTATTTTCCTATTTATTTAATTCCTTAAACTTCAAAAATTCATAACTTTGTGTAGAAAAATCAGAAAAATAAAATAAAAATACCCTCTTGCTCAGTGAACAGAGGAGAATAATGTGGAAAAGAAATCATTTAATTTCATTTAGTATTTTATTTTTAATGATTTATTTACCCTCTGCATTGTTTTAATTCCCCATGCATATAGGAAATTCACCATGGCATGAGACCATAGGGCTTTTGAAGCCTCTGAATTTGGGAACATTAACTGAATTTTCCAAAGTGAGAGGCCATTCCTATGAGAAGTTATTGATTTTTCAAATTCATGTTGCTGTTTTGAGTATTTTAAATCCAACAATTAGCATGTTGCAAAATAAATTCTAGGAAAATTTGGTGATGTTTCTTATGACCAGAGGACCCTAGGAAAAATAGGTTTTGAATTAATTCACTAGGAATAACCCTAATTGGCTTAAACACCCTAAATAGGTTCTTAATTAATTAGAGTGAATCATGCATCAAATTGACTTGAAATCAATTCTCCACTGACCTTTAGGATTAGAGGAACCCACCATAAAAGTTTGAGGTCAATTGGACTTGGTTAGCCCTACTAAATGGGTTGATTAAGTCATTTAGCCAATTTAAACTTTAAAAATTCATAACTTTCAAAATGCTTTTCAAAAATTCACCAAATTGGTTTTGGAGCCTCTCTGATATTAGGGAAATTTAAGAAAATTAAAATTTTAATTTTCTAAAAAAGTTGATTTTTTGCATTATTTTAATATTTTAATAATTAATAAAATAATAAAAATCACAAAAATAATAAAATTCACCAAAATGTCACATTTTGAATTTTAATCACTTAGGAATAAATCCCATATTTTTCCTTGGTCTCTATGATAAGTTATTAAATTTTAAAACCCTATGGTAATTTTAAAATTAAAAAAAAATGTATTTTCTAGCATTTCCACTAAAATAATTCTAATAAATCAAAGAAAAATCGAAAAATTATAAAAATTGATTCTCTGATTTTCTTGATATCAGAGAGATTTTTTAAAAATATAAAATTCATTTTTCAACCTGTATTTTATTTTTAAATTAATTAATACTCCAAAACTCAAAATAATTATAATAAAAGAAATATAATTCAAAAAATCACCAAAATTGGTCCAAGTGGTCCTCTGGTCATTAGGAATGTCCCATAATTTTCTTAAGGACAGAAACTTTCCCTTGGTCATATTATTAAATTTTCCTTGGAAATCTCTATTTTCCACCAAAAATAATTACATAAATAAATTAAATACAGAAAAATCACATTTTCCTCCTCTAATGTCTTCATTGACATATGAGTGAAGCCATATAAAAATTTCAAACTCATTTGAGCTCAATTTAATGAGTTATGAAATTATTAAGCTTGAAGGGCAAAATGGTAATTAAAATTTTAATCCTTAATTAAAACTTTAGGCTTAATAAAATGAAAAGGTAAAATATTTGATCTTAATCTGATTTGGATGATTGAAATTTAAATAATTAAAGGGTAGAAACCTATTAAACAATTCAACAATAATTGAAATGAACTTTAATTAAAATAATTAATTAAATTTGGAAGAATAATAAAATTGGAATTATTAAAATAGGGGTGTTATTAGGATGAGGTTTGCTCTTTAATTTAAGAATCCCTAAATTAATCATCCCAAAAATATTTAATTCCGAATTAAAATGATAATCCAAGTTTAAGATTTAAAATGCTAAAAGACTTAGTCATTAAATTAAGTTAAGGTTAAATTATTTAAAGCGAACCCTTTTAAAATAAAATATTAAATTAAATTAAATTAAATTAAATTAAATTAAATTAAAACAAATTAAATTAAATTAAATTAAAACACATTAAATTAAATCAAATCAAATTAAATTAAATTAAATTAAACTAAATTAAATTAAAACTAAATCAAATTAAATTAAATCAAATTGAATTAAATTAAGTTAAAGCATATTATATTAAATTAACTTAAATTAAATTAAATTAAATTAAACCACATTAAATTAAATTAAGTTAAATTAAATTAAATTGAATTAAATATAACATTACTTAGGACATGAAGAATTCAAAATAAATCTAAAACAACTTGAACACTATTCCAAACTTAAATTCATTAACTAAAATTAAATCACAACTCACTTGAACATCCATTTGCCCTCGAAAGCTCGTGATGTCATAACTCTTAAAAGGAGTGTTAAGTGAAGTGTTACTTCATTTATAGGATATTCAAATGTCTTAATTCACTGAGCAAGATAACCAAACTTGAACTCCCGGACGATTAATTCATTAGTATAATTAAATTCACTTGGACTTAAAACAATCCTAGAAATGTTGAAAAGATGTTTAAGATTCGTCTTAAGCACTTCCTCGATATGATAGGATATTTATAAGAACAATTGAACTTAGTTGTTCTTTGATGAAGAAAATCGTCCTCAAACTAAAATACAAGAACCTAGACTTCATAGGAAATGACTAGCTATAGGATTAGGAACTTGATAGAAAACCATAACCCTTCCCTTAGCTTTACCTAGGAACTTACTTTAAATGCTTAAATATTCTAACTGTGTTTTTAAGTGCAGCTTGGGATGACGGGAAGACCCTCCAGGTACGCTTTTATTTTATTGCAATTTAGCTTATTGCAATTTATTTAATCGCATTGCACTTACTTTTCTTGCATGATAAACAACTGTTGCATGAAAACTTATACCTTTAGGATAGTCCCTAAAACTGAAACCAAAACTAAATTAAAAGTCATTACAAGATAAAATTCACCGCCACAACATTTCAAAATATAAAACAACTCAAAATTTAATCACAAACAGAACAACAAAACTACAACTACAACTAAACTAAAACGTCTTGTTGGATGATCGGGAATACCTCGGATGATGTAACCTACGTGTTGCTAACGGGATTTCCCACGGTCTAAATGAAAGTGTGGAACTCATTCGGTTGAGTTTAGCAAATTCATCTGGACTAAGTGAATCCGATAAAAATAACGATGCCGGAAGGATGGAACCGTGGGATCTTAACCGGTGTTGTTATAATCAACTTTAAAATTTGTTTAATTAAAATATTAAAAACACCTGGAAATTAAAACCTTCTCCAAACCAAAACACTTCTCTCATCTCCTGATTTATGACTTCTAAAAACTAAACCTCTGCAACAACAAGGAGCCCGGAGCATGGTGGGCAGCACGGCCACCTTCGTCAACAAAACAACTCTACATCAGCTAAACATTCATAGAATTAAACAACAAAAACCATAGGACTTCGAGGTAGTTTGCCTAGTGCAACATAAATCCTCAACCTTTTGTTAGGCATTTGCATTGCAAATTAAGCCCTAACCGGTCTTAGGACTCCGAGGTAGTCGTTCGGTACGACATAAACCCTCACATCTTCGAGGCTATTTGTATGAATTTATCATACAAATATAAGTCCTAACTAATTAAAATTGGCAAGATCAAAACATTAAATAAACATTAGGACTTTCCTAAATTCAAACCAAACAATAGGATAGTCAGGAAATTACCGAAGTTCACTTCGAATCTGTAATTTCTCCTACCTCTCTTCCTTTGGACTCCTGAAATAAATTGTTCCAAATCTGATCCATTCCATATTGAAATTCCAAAATTCAATCCTTTGAAAAACTTAAACTTCGAAATTCTTGAGAGCAGAACTACTGATTATTATCGAGAGTTTTCTTAGGTGATTCCCGTCACTTAAGATGTAATTAACTATAGGGGCTTGCCCTTATAGGGAATTTTAAGAACCCAGGTAAAATAAACCCTGTTTAATGTTTTCATATTAAACAGGGGAATTTGTCGGCTTATAAAATTGGTTCGCAGATCAAACGGATGTCACAAATCTTCTAGTTTATTTAATCGAGCCCCATCATCAAGCAATGTGTCTACTCTTCGGGATAGATACATGGTTTGCGGTGCGGTGCTCGTTTATATAAACTATTCGGGATGTGAGATTAGTTTGATTTCATATCTTAAAATTTTCAAATTTAAAATTATTTTCAAAATAAAATACTACTTTTCAAATTACTTATTTAAATTAAATCTAAAATTCGCCGACAATTTATGTAGGCGACCCTTTCTTCAAAATTAAACACATAACCTAAAAATAAGCCGCACAATTTCTGGCGACTCCGCTGGGGAAAATTCTTCTCTCCATTTTTAATCAAATAGTTCTGCTTTCAAAAATCGGTAGTGTATCTATGACCCTAATGGATCAGACTTCCCTTCTTTCCGTTGGAATATTATGTTCATTTCTACCTTGAACGAGTATAGCCAACATTCTCTCGGATTTAGGAGCCACTGTTTAGACACCCCTAAATAGAGAGGTTCCGAGATCCTTTTACCTCATTTACGAGGTGGGGTGGACCCCAATAGGTGTTAGTTTAGGAGTGATCCTTCGAGTCGAGAAGTCTTGCATAAGACTTTCTTTTCCTTTCTAATTCGAATCGATTCATTACCTTCTCTACACCTTTGAACATTCCGTTCTAAATAAACAAACCCTCTAATGAATGACTCTTTTAACAAATATACATGAACAAGAATGTGTTCGGACTCTTTTCGATTCCTTTCTTTTCGTCTCGATGAGAAGAAGCATAACTTGGGATCGACAATCAGAATCTACCTTGCGAAATGGAAGCCCCAAAACCGATTTTCTCCTTCACCAATGGACTGGACTTCGCCGTGTACAAGGATGAGTCGCCCGACAAAGGGATCATCCGGTTTGGATAAGGATTCGAGAACACAAATGTCAAGATCGCTGACGTTACCCTTTTCGCACTGATGGACAAAGTGCCGGAAACTGAGAAACCCATGATCGAGTTCAATCTTAAATCAACTCAAGAATTTCCTCCTCTGCAAAGGGTTCCAGCTGAGAGGAGTACCACTGTCCATAGAAGGACCGTTATCTCTACCCCCACTGGTCTAGTCGTCTCTGCACCTACCCCGGCTCCCGCCAAACTGAAGGGGAAGGAAATTCGAATTTGTAACGAGCATGTTACCGTGGAGGGTACGGATTTCCGTGCGAGACCTTCGTTTTTGAAATTGGGTCCAGCTCGAGGGTTCCACCCCTAACACGGACTCGGAGGAGAAACAGAGGCGGGAAGATCGCCGGGAAGGCCGGAGCTGTCGAAGTCGCTTTTAGAAGAAATCCACGAGTACACACCACTACCTGAATACATACCATTGTCTGAGTATACACCCCTTTTGGAAGGAAGTAGATTCCATCCCCTTTCCGCCGCAGCTGACGAGGAAAATGTCCGCAGGATTGCTTCTACATTACCTCGACCCGCATACTATAGCGACAATAGAAAGAAAAGGGCTAGGGTTACACCACTTGCCCGGCTACAGACTGTGATTGAGAAGTTAGCGAGGAAAGAAAAATGCCCTGTATCGGAGATTTTAAGAAGGATAGGACGGGTGCCGGCCAAATCCCATCTTGGGCCACGAGTAGAACCTGCTATCGCTGCAGAAGAGCCTAATAAGAAGATGAAGGCTAGTCCACCCGTTGTTGTTTCGGGTTTACGGATCGGGGAGGATACCACCTTCCGAGCATTCGGTCGACGGACCATCCGGTCCTAGGCCTTCTACTTGCTAGAAGGATGGTATGGCGTCCCACTACCGGCCGATTAAGACCGAAACAACGACCAGAAAAGGAAAGTCTCGTCAGGAGACTTGAGTCCGAAGAAAGTGCTACCGCAGTAAAGGGGACTCATGAGAAAGAAACTCGATAATTATCACATGACAACTGCAAGGATGTACAGAAAAGACCACAGGAAGATGCTATGGAAAAGCTAAGAACTGATATTCGGCGACTAACAAGAGAAAGAGAAGAGAAATTCGGAGATGAAGTTGACTCGTCAGAGTTCATGGATGATGAATATGCAGAAATTAATATGGTTGAAACACGAGCTTCGTCAGCTTCACAAGGTGCTCCTGCGGACCGCGAGAGAGAGGAGCCGAAGTAATGAGAAGGCGGCTTCAAGAGAAAGATGATACGATCGCCCAAATGGCAAAAAGGATGGAAGAGATGGCTGTAGCCCTAGCCACTCTCCAGAGTCAGGTTCAACCCTAAAGAGAAACACCCCTAGAAGTTATTCACATTATAGACGGAGGAAAGGAGATTACATCCGTTAACGGGGATGATCAATTAAAGAAGGATGCAACACAAAGTATGATTCCGGAAAAGGATATCAAGAACATGGTGGAACAGCGAGGTGCGAGAAGCCTTGGCACAATCAAAGAGCGGGACATCCATTCGGACGGGTAGACCTTACCCCGAAGAATTCGACGCCGTCCGATATCCGAAAGGCTTTGTACCACCTCCGTTCAAGACCTTTGATGGAACCGGAAACCCTCGGCGGCATGTCGCACATTTTCGTGCCGATTGTTGCAATGTCGGCGGAAGTGATGCTTTACTCTTCCGACAATTTGTCAGCAGCCTGTCAGGGATCGCCTTTGATTGGTATGCGGAATTACCAAACGGTTCGGTGAAGACATTTTCAGAATTAGAGAACCTCTTCAT
The DNA here is from genome assembly GCA_022702705.1 of Papilionanthe hookeriana x Papilionanthe teres. Classification (NCBI taxonomy): domain Eukaryota; kingdom Viridiplantae; phylum Streptophyta; class Magnoliopsida; order Asparagales; family Orchidaceae; genus Papilionanthe; species Papilionanthe hookeriana x Papilionanthe teres. The sequence goes on along the minus strand of CM040434.1, from coordinate 2,761,026 downwards.
CAAGTGATTTGCCGGAGCTCAGCACCACATCACAATAGGTGATTTAGTGGTAGAGAAGCAGAAGCCGAACGAAACCTTGGTAGACTACATACTTCGATGGAGGAATCTAAGTATGAAATGTGAGCCACAGCTACAAGAACAGCATGCAGTCGGCATTTTACTTAAAAGCATCCATGGCCCGATAAGCACTTCTCCTCGAGGGATTTACTATTAAGACTTTCGAGAAGTTGTTAAGCAAGGCCGGAAGCTTGCAAGAGGAGGCGAAGCAATTAAGTTTCACCGATAAAACAGACAAACGAAGCCCGTGAAAACTTTTGAAAAGAAGTCGGGATCGCCGCGAGCGGTCGATAAAGGCAAGCAACCGATACAAATATCGTCGAACGGCCACGAGCAACCTCAACGGAGTACCGGCAACACGACCCGGCTATCGGTCGTCTCAACGGTATGAACAACCGCCTCGTCCACAACGTACGTTTAGAGAGTTCTCGAGCGAGGAGTATCCGTTCAAGAATGAGGCGATGCTGAAAATGTTCCGCGACTCGATGAAGACTCCGGATTTCTAGCTGCCAGAGCCTAAAAGACCAGAAGATGTCGACAAGAAAGGTGATCCCAACTTTTGCCCTTACCACCGGATGCATGGGCACAAGATAGAAGATTGTATTACCTTCAAAAGTTGGCTCAACGACAATCTTTGGAAAGGGAATATAACGATCCCGAAAGAATACATGAAGGAACCCCAGAAAGGAGGTTCCGTCAATGTTATCTCGACGGATTTCATTGTTCCGATAGATCCCTATGCGGCCGATGATGGATGGACTACCGCTTGGACAAAGTCTTCGAAGAAGATTTTAGATCACATCCAAACCGCTTCGGTGCGAGCTTCAATTCAAAGTTCGAAAAGCGTCGAGTGGACACTATCACTTGCGATAGAAGAACCACCTCGACAAGAGACGGCCGAAGAAAAGAAGAAAATTGACGAAGAAGAGAAGACCGAGGCTCCTAAGGCTAGACTAGGGGCCGCTTATCCTAGGATAGTTGTTTCCGATTAGGGGAGAAATCCCTCGAACCTCCGACTACGTATGATTATCTGCTCACTCCGGTGGGATCTTATAATGATAAGGGTTATGGCGTTGGCTACGTTTTGACTGTTTCTAACGATTACGTAACTAGCGACAATCAACCTAATCCGGACGTTGATTCCGATACAAATAACAATTCTCAAATCATACACAATCTCGACGATCACAATGACGAAGAAGACATCCACCGGGAGGCTACGAGAGTTCAACAAGCAACGAATCTATTTGCGAATTTCAAGGAGCTCCAATCACAATAGAGTTAGAGCCTTCGGACTCGAAGTTAATCCCGAAGAACTCGTCGTTCCGATTCGGGAGGAGACACCAGCAAACTCGATGCTAAACTTAGAAGAAATCACGAAGTCAACTTAAGAAGTGGAAGAGTTCTACCTCCGAGAATGGGTCCAAAGGACAAAGGAAAGCGAGTGGTTGTTCGGGAAGAACCAACCCCGACGGAAGAAATACCCATTCGAGAAGAAAACGAGGCACATGAAAACAAAGTGGATTACAACGTGCTAGCCCATCTTAGGAAACTACACGCCAAGGCGAGCATCTACGATGCTCTCATCTTATCGAAAGGAGATGAGAGAAGCTCGATCAAGGCCTTACTTGATCCGGAAATTTGCTTAGCTCAAATGGCCGGAGATTCCTTAGATGAGGTTTGCTCGTTAAAGGAACGACGAGGTGTCACCTTCACGGACAATGACTTACTACTTGGGACGACGAGACCACAATCGACCGTTGTACATTTCGGTTACAATTAGGAAGTTTACACTCTCCGGAGTATTGGTGGATCCGGGAGCATCAATCAATATAATGAATCTTCGAACGCTAGCATACTTGGAAATTGATGCTCGCGAGCTCGAAGCGGACAAAATGTTATTAAGAGGATTCAACCAGAAAGGAGAAAGAGCCCTCGGATCAATAACACTGCTAATGAAGATCGGTGACTTAACAAAGACAACCACGAAATTTCACATAATTGATTCAGAAACATCGTTCAACGCTCTACTGGGCCGACCATGGATACATGAAAACAGGATGGTACCATCATCTCTACATCAGTGCATCAAATACTACGATGGAGGGAACGAGTGCATCGAAGGTGACTTACAACCGTTCTCCGTACATGAAATTGGAATCCATGAAGATGCAGCTTATTATGCACCTCCAAAGAAAACAATCTTCTCCAGAGATACCATGACAAATGAAGCAAAGGAAATTTGGGACGGCGAAGAACCTAAAATTCTAGTCCAACAGTCACTCACCACTCCCTTACGGCGAGATGGTGAAGGTTTCTCCACAACTCGCAGCCGAGGTCGAGGCCGGGGACGAGGTCGTGGCGAGACGTTAGGCCGGTTGGACGAGAGGAACTCGACCATCAATATTGATTGGGGAGATAGTTCTAAAGAAGAAAAATAAATCAAACAAGAAGCCGCGACAATAAGTCGGAAGAAGCCGCAATTCAAGATCCCTCTCGAAGATGAAAGAAACGAAGAATATAAAACAATGTACGAGAAGATTAACCACTATGTACATACTATGACCCTGACCCCGATCCATTCTAATAAGATTGAGGGTATGGAGGTCAAAGAGGTACGTAGCGGTGGTGCAAAGCCCATCAAATTCTACCGTGGTGCTCCTTCCTCCAAAACTGAAAATAATTTACAATTTGAAGATGCTACTTCATCGAAATTAATGCAATTGCCTTTTGAGTGGTACTCTCCTCGTGTTCAAAATTTAATTCGGCGTGGTTTCTTACCTCGACAATGGACAAAAGGTCGATCACAACATTTTGAAAATTTATGGAATAACTCCGGTCGTCCACCCAATTCAAAGCATGGTCTCGGATTCGGCACAGTAGGATCAGTTGACGATACTGAATTTTGCATGGTTGTCACTTGCGAGTCTAATGAAAACTGCATGGAAACTACAGAAGAACTCGAAGATTTACAAATTGGAGACGCTCCACCAGAATTCGAGGAAGAGATCAAATCTACAATAGATGAGTTAACGGAAGTTAACTTAGGTACTAGCGAAGAACCTAGACCTACCTTTGTTAGCTCCTTACTCAATAAAGAAGACTCCGAAGGAATAATTAAGTTATTAATGGAATTTAAAGACTGTTTTGCTTGGAGCTACGATGAGATGCCAGGTTTAGCTCCATAGGTCGCAGTCCATAAGCTAGGGTGGATCCCGCTTCGTTCCGGTCGGACAAGGTCCCGGAAGAATGCGTCTAGAAATCGAACAACAAGTCATAGGCTGAGGTTAAAAAGCTAATAGACGCTAAATTTGTCCGTGAAGAACAATACCCGACTTGGTTAGCCAATGTGGTACCGGTCGGGAAGAAGAATGGTCGGATCGGAATTTGTGTGGATTTCGGAGATTTAAACAAGGCATGTCCAAAAGATGAATTCCCTCTACCGATCCCGAACTAATGATTGACATTGCTTCAACACATGAAATATTCTCATTCATGGATGGATCTTCGGGATACAACCGGATAAAAATGGCTCCGAGAAGATGAAAAACTTACAGCATTCAGAACGCCGATCGGAGTATATTGCTACACAGTGATGCCATTCGGACTAAAGAACGCAGGAGCAACCTACCATAGAGCGATGACAAGAATTTTTGATGATCTCATCGACAATCAAGTCGAATGCTACGTGGATGATGTGGTCATCAAAAGCAAAGTAAAGGAAAACCACCTGTATGATTTGAGAATTGTTTTCGAACGATTAAGACAATTTAACCTTAAGATGAACCCCTTAAAATGCGCCTTCGGCGTCACCTCCGGGAAATTCTTAGGATTCGTTGTCCGACATCGTGGAATTGAAATCGACCCGGAAAAGATTAAAGCTATCTTAGAAATGCCGCCTCCCAGAACCTTAAAAAAACTACGATCTTTTCAAGGGAAGTTGGCATATCTTCGACGCTTTATCTCGAACTTGTCAGGTAGGTGTCAGCCTTTCTCGGCACTAGTTAAAAAGGACGCCAAATTTATTTGGGAAGAGAAATGCCAGAGGGCCTTCGAAGACATTAAGCAATATTTAATGACACCTCCTGTCTTAGCAGCCCCGATCTCGGGTAGACCGTCGATACTTTATACCGCGGCTTTAGACGACTCTCTCGGAGCCACGTTAGCCTGAGTCAATGATGAGGGTAAAGAAAATGCTCTTTACTACCTAAGCCGTCGTTTACTTCCGACGGAAATAAGGTATCCCGCGATTGAAAAGCACTCGTTTAGCCCCGATCTTCGCCGCTCAAAAGCTCGGGCACTCAATGCTTTCTCATAAGGTCAACTGATTTCGAAATTTAATCCATTGCAATACTTGATGACCCGTCCAACGCTTTCCGGCGGACTTTCCGGATGGTCAATGATATTATTGCAATTCGATATAACTTTCGTGCCTCTTCGTGCCGTAAAGGGTCAAGTCCTAGCAGACTTCCTCACGGCACACCCTTTGCCAGCGGAATCTCCTCTCAATGACGACTTGCCAGATGAACAAATAATGAACCTAGAAGACCACGATGATCGACGTTGGGAATTATATTTCGACGGAGCATCTTCGACACATAAAGACGAAGAATCGCAAGTGATAGTGCCCGGTAAGGCGGGGATCGGACTAATCTTTATAACACCGGAGCGAGGGATGTTAAGATACTCCTACCACTTGACGAGCCGTGTACAAATAACGAAGCGGAATACGAAGCCCTCATAACGGGACTGGAATTAACTATTCAAATGGGTATAACGTGACATCAACATCTACGGGGATTCGCAGTTAATCATTCGACGGATCGTCGGACAATACAAAATTTTAAAACCAAGACTCGAGCAACACTTCCGGTATGCCATACGAATGTTGGAACAGATTCCGAATGTGACGATCTACAAAATTCCCGGAAGAAAACGCTTTAGCGGATGCGCTAGCCGTCTCGCAAAAGAATTTGCCCGTTTGCAAGACGAATCAGTGGAAGTGTCAATTCACGGACGTCAGGTCCTATCACAGCTTGACATAGACACGATACACAAATCAGAAAAGGAAAAAGGATCAGTTGCAGCAGTGACAGAAAACACGGAAGATTGGCGACAACCATTAATAGATTACCTGCAGCGGTGAAAACTACCGGACGATAGGTCGTTAGCCCATCGGATCAAGAAAAGAACTCGTCCTACGCATTAATAAACAATACATTATACGAAGGTCTTTTGATCAAATGTGGCTAAGATGCCTAAGCGGGTCCGAGGCCCGTGAAATTGTTAAAGAGGTGCATTCGGGACTCCGTGGCGCTCACCGGTCGGGTCCAAAGATGAAAATGAAAATTAAAAGACTAGGGTACTACTTGGACCTCGATGATGACCGATCGCATGAAAATCGCCGAGAGCCGTCACCAATGCCAAGTGCACGGAGTAGTTCTACACCAACCTCCAAATGTGTTACATCCGACAATTGCGTCGTGGCCATTTGAATGTTGGGGCACAGATATAGTGGGTCCAATAGAACCACCATCTTCAAAAGGACATCGCTTCATTCTTGCGGCTACAGATTACTTTTCCAAGTGGGCGAGAGCGGTTCTACTTAGAGAAGTGAAAGCACATCACATGCTACAATTTTTCAAGAACCAAGTTGTCTACCATTTTGGAGTGCCGCGCGAGATCATCTCGGATAATGGGTCGGCATTCGAAGCACGCAAATCAACAATTTTGTCGGGAGACACGGAATCGGCCGGCGCTATTCAACAATTTACTACCCAAGAGCGAACGGTACGGTCGAGGCTTTTAACAAAACTCTCGTTCAAATTTTAAAGAAGACTTTAGACGACAATAAGAGAAATTGGCACGAGAAGTTATTAGAAGCCTTATGGGCCTACCGGACAACCTTCGAACTCCTACTCATGCTACACCTTACGCTCCGGTGTATGGGTCCGAGGCGATATTACCCATAGAGGTCCGGCTTCCTTCACTCGGAATTACGATTGCAAACAAAATCACGATAGAAGAGAATGCCAAATTACGACTAGAAGAATTGGAAAGCTCGGAAGGGAAAAGACTTGCGGCGTAGCGGGAATTTAGAACTATACCAAGCTAAGATGGTTCAAGCCCATGACAGGTCGGGTCCGCCCAAGAACCTTCAAAGTTGGTGACTTAGTTCTCGTTCTCAAAAGACCTATTCTTGCACACCGCAAAATAGGAGGAAAATTTGAACCCACTTGGGAGGGACCGTTTGTAGTTGAGGCGGTCTACTCAGGAGGCTCCTACCAGCTAGTGAATTGCCAAGGAGAACGACATATGCTTCCAATCAATGGACGATACTTGAAGAAGTATTACGCTACCTGATGTTTCGAAAGAATGAATTTTTCATCCCTAGAAGCACGGGTGAAGTAATTACTTATGACTGGGTCCGAACCCAAAAATAATAAAAATGTGTGCTAAAATAAACAAAATCATGATAATAAAGTTTTCCTTGTTTTCTCTTCCATATCAAAATCTCTTTCCTGATCTTATCCCACTTCATTCCTGTTAAATTGAAAAATACAAAAGTAATAAAAAAAACTGTCTTTAATAAACATTTTCTTAATGTTCTTGTTCTTAGTACGACCCTCGATCCTTTTCCTTGTCTTTTCGCGGGGAAATGTCGAGCGGGCGGTTGGTCCTGAACTTTAGAAATGGCGTAAGCCTTGCACTCGACGAAAAGAGGATGAAAGATGGAGCGATAATAGAGATTGACTCGGACTTCGCACCGGCGGACCTACAATACGAGGAAAGTGGCCGGGTCCCACTGACCGAGAGGAACCGCCCGAGTCAGACGATAATGAAAGTGGGTGGCCCAAGCCACCAATCCAACGATGAAGAAAAGAAAAACAAACAATGAAGAAGACAAGAGAATCAAGTCCGTAGTCGCTACGGCGAGAGGGCGGACTTGTCGGCACCGCGCCCACGAAACTCGGGAAATACGAAGAGCTACTCTCACGACGAACTCAACGAAGAAATAAAAATAGCCATATCCGCAAGATGTTAACTAAATTAGCGACGGACCAGCGCGACGAGGCGATTGCTTACTGCCGAGACATACACTTCGAGGACACCAATTCACCGGGAACTCGAAGAAAGGAGACCGGCTCCGAGGATAACGGAAGAAACCGGGGAGATCTCAAGAAGAACAGAAGAAAGAAGGCTACTACGCCACTAGATAAAGTCACCAGTAATGCATGACCTTGTTGCAGAAGCAACCCCGGAGGTTGTCCCGATGGACATCATCCCTGAGGAGCCGAGGTATGCAGGAGAACGTGAAGGGATTGAGCCATATATCCCACGATGACGTCACCGAGCCTCGCCATTTGCAAATTATTCCGAATACGAGCTAGAAAGAATACGAGAATGTCGAGAAGAAAACTTTTGAATACTTCGAGAGAATCGGAGGCGAGGAGGATCAATATACTTCAAGGCCTCGAGTTACATACAGACGTGTTCTCAGAATACGAACAACAACAAATCATGGACTGCATCCGGGATTTGAAAAAGATGGGCCGAGCAGGTCGCTTAAGAGAAAACACTTACTCAGAACCCCGGAGATGGATGCCAGGAAAGGGGAGAATTATAATACAATGTGGATGCTGCTACAACTTCGCAGAAGACAGGAAGGGAAACCCATCGGGAATACTCCGTCTTGGCCAGGTGGATCCAATGCCATTAGTCATTAAAAGGATGGTAAAAAGAATGATAGCATGGAGGGTACTGCCAGCGGATTGCATACCCAACAGTTGCATCATTAATATTTACAAGAAGGGTGACTGCATACCCCGCACATAGATCACCACGACTTTGTCGGACCTTTACTGCACGGTTTCTTTTACGAATGAGTGTAATATCATGTTCGGATCCGACCTCCGGATAGCAGAGCCCGAGGTGAGTTCCGAGGGCCGATGAAAGATACCATTACCGGTAGGTTCCGTCATGATGCCGAAGGGCAACGGAGCGGATGTCGCTAAACATTGCATACCGGGAGTACCGGTGAAGCGGATCTCGGTTACTTTCGGAAGGATGGATGACAGGAAAGCACCTTACCACTTCCGGCCCGGACCCGGAGCTAGAGAGCCTCCGGCCTTACGAGTTGTGAGTTACATGGGAAATATCACACCTCCAACGTACATCCATACGGCATCCTTGCCAAGGATGGCTTGGAAGGTGATGTTATTGACCATGCACCTCACTATTCAGACATGGATTTTTGACAGATACCTTTTTGGATGGATCGACAAAGATTATACACAGTCCGTTTTGAGTCTATATGGATTGTATGAGATATATTCCAGATCGAGTTGTATGATGTATTTTCAACATGATTGGAATGAACGTGATGATGTCACATTTTTGGCCTTCACCTCTTTTGTGCAAATTGACTGGGAAACGCCATTAAAGTTAAACGAACTTCGAACAAAGAACAAAAAAAAATATAAAAATAAAATAATAATAAAAATTAAAAAAAATAAAAAAAAAGAAAATAAAAATATAAATAATAAATGAGAATTATTTTTCCTTAAAAATCCAAACATAAAAATAACTTCAAAATCCACGTGAACGCTAAATAAAATTCACATGAACATTAAATACACAGCTAAAAAAAAAATTTTTGGAAAGTTAAAGGACAAACAAAATGAAAATGAATCTCAAATCGGATCCCACTCTAAATTCATCTTTTCAAACATTTCAAATCAACTCCAAATCGAAATTTATCTCAAGAAACTTTGAAATTCTCTGTCGGGACAACTCTTCCTCACAATAGACCCACAGTTCAATTTCAGAACCCTAAACCTTTTTTTTTGTCACATTGAAATCATTTCGACTTTGGTGGCCTACCTTTCTTCCTGTATGGAGATTGACTAGGTCTATTGACACGGAGCCACGAGCTTTGTCTGATTTGGTTCTGATGGCATGAGACTGGGTTCCTCTTCACACAAATAAACTTCCGAGATTGGAATCCATTTCCAATTCTCATTAAACTTCAGAGATTGGAATCCGTTCCAATTCTCATTAAACTTCCGAGATTGGAATCCGTTCTAATTCTCATTAAACTTTCGAGATTGGAGTTCAATTCCAATTCTCATTAAACTTTCGAGATTGGAATCCATTTCCAATTCTCGTTAAACTTTCGAGATTGGAATCTATTTCCAATTCTCATTAAACTTCCGAGATTGGAATCCATTTCCAATTCTCATTAAACTTTCAAGATTGGAATCCATTTCCAATTCTCAATAAACTTTCGAGATTGGAATCCATTTCCAATTCTCGTTAAACTTTCGAGATTGGAATCCATTTCCAATTCTCCTTAAACTTTCGAGATTGGAATCCATTTCCAATTCTTGTAAACTTTCGAGATTGGAATCCATTTCCAATTCTCATTAAACTTCCGAGATTGGAATCCGTTCCAATTCTCATTAAACTTTCGAGATTGGAATCCATTTCCAATTCTCATTAAACTTTCGAGATTGGAATCCATTTCCAATTCTCATTAAACTTCCGAGATTGGAATCCATTTCCAATTCTCATTAAACTTTCGAGATTGGAATCCATTTCAATTCTCATTAAACTTCCGAGATTGGAATCCGTCCAATTCTCATTAAACTTCCGAGATTGGAATCCATTTCCAATTCTCATTAAACTTTCGAGATTGGAATCCATTTCCAATTCTCATTAAACTTCCGAGATTGGAATCCATTTCCAATTCTCATTAAACTTCTGAGATTGGAATCCGTTCCAATTCTCATTAAAATTTCGAGATTGGAGTTCAATTCCAATTCTCATTAAAATTTCGAGATTGGAGTCCAATTCCAATTCTCATTAAACTTTCGAGATTGGAATCCATTTCCAATTCTCGTTAAACTTTCGAGATTGGAATCCATTTCCAATTCTCATTAAACTTCCGAGATTGGAATCCATTTCCAATTCTCATTAAACTTCTGAGATTGGAATCCGTTCCAATTCTCATTAAACTTTCGAGATTGGAGTTCAATTCCAATTCTCATTAAACTTTCGAGATTGGAATCCATTTCCAATTCTCATTAAAGTTTCGAGATTGGAATCCATTTCCAATTCTCATTAAACTTCCGAGATTGGAATTCAATTCCAATTCTCATTAAACTTTCGAGATTGGAACTCCGTTTCAATTCTCATTAAATTTTCGAGAATGGAACCTAAATTCCAGTCCTCATTCCAAGATTAATACTTAAACTTTGACTCTCTTCCAGGATTGATACTTAAATTTCAATCCTCACCTCTTTTCGAGATCAGTACCTAAATCCTGATTCTAACCCCTTCAATCAACACTTAAACTCCGATTCTCACTCCGAAGCTGGGACCTAAATTCCAGTTTTCCTTGCAATCCCGAGGTTGGAACTTAGGTTTCAATTCTCATTTCAAATCCAAATTTTCTCAAATTGATTTTAAACCAAACTTCAATCTAAATTAAAACTCAAAATCTAAACTTACACATCATAACTTAAACTAAAACAAAACCAAAATCTAAATCGAATTTCCCCTAGATCATGTGATTTGGGACTCACCTCCTTTTCCCTTCCCCAGCGAGAGTTCAGGAATCTCCAGTCTCAGAATATACTTGACACTCCCCAGCGGAAACTCTTCTACTTCGTCCTAAGTTTGTCACTTGGACATCTATGTTGGTTTTGTTGATCTTTTCGGTCAACGCCAATACACGCGGTGTGCTTGGTTAGCACACCACACCTATTGGGGGTCCATTTGTTGACCTCATTTTTGATAAGGTCTTCTCTCCTTCTTTTTAGTACTTAGGATCTAGCCTTAGGCTTTTCCTTTGACTATCCTAGAGGATTAGAATTGGGACCCACCACTTAGAAATTCAAACCACTTCCTAACTCCCTGCAAACTCCACAAACTTGATTGTAGACCCCAAATCACCTAGAGGGTTGAAATCAAATGTGGAAGTTTAAAGGATGAGTTCCTATAGGACTCTTTGGCCTTAGGACTGCCCTGGGTGGCCTCGTCTGGTGAAGGGGCTGACTTACACACACACTACACCTATACACTACACTTTCACACACCTCCTAAAAACACACCCATACCCAATTTGACCTCCTGACTCATGCAGGTGATTCACATGGATGGTCTTTAACCCCTAAGCCCTTGGCTAAGAGGGTTAGGAACAACATAGTGGGTGCCTCAAATGAGTCCCTTCATGGCCCATGTGGGCTTGTTGTGGCTTCATGGCTCAACCAAAATGATTTCATTCCACTTACATTCACCCAATCTTCAATTTTCCAAATTTTCAATTTTTGACCCCCGGGACCCTACACCCGCTAACCTCTACCCAAAACCCTTGAAACCCCCCAAATTTTCCAAAATCACCTAAATCACCCAAAAATCCTCAAGACCAATCCTAAACATTTCCTCACCACTCAAATTGATCATCCATAGCCAAAAATACCAAAAATTCCAAAAATACCTCCCAATACCCTCCAAATACCCAAAATACCCCTCTTAGCCAAAAAATCCAAAAATTCAGAAAATTCCCAAAAAATTCCAGAAAATCCTAAATATTCCCAATTTCATTTTGTTCAACTACACCATGGGCCAATTTTGTCAATTTTCCCCACTTTTATCAAATCCCCCAATTTGACCCATTTTAACCCAAAATGAACCTAATGTCAAACCAAACCTACCCAATTGACCCAAATTCTGGTCCAATTCAATTCTAAACTTCAATTCAACATCCCCAACACCAATCTAGACCAAATCCAAGTCCAATTTGATTAACATTTGGATCCAATTTCACTTTTGGCCTTAAAGCCCAATTTGAACCCATGACCCAAACTTAGCCCAAACTCACCCAATTCAATTCCAATTAACCCCAAATCTTTTCTAAACCTTCCTTAACATACCCATAAACAAAACACTAACATGATTTGCCCAAGATTTAGACCCAAACCCCACTCAAATTCAACCCAAAATCAAAAAGCCCAATTTTGACCTAAACCCAAACCTAACCCAAATAAACCCAAACCTCAAAATCAAAACCTAACCAAAGCCAAAACCTCTTTGAAACACTCCCATAAACATTTCCCAACATTTATTTTACATCAATTTCAACCCTAGCCCAACATTGGCCCAAGTTAGCCTAATTTGACCTATATTGGCCCATTCACCAAAAAAGCCCAAATCCAACCCAATTCAAACCCAAACCACCCCAAATTTGCTCCAAATCACTCATGACCCATCCATGAGCTAAAACCAGCATTTGTTTGGCCCAATCCTTCACAAATTTCCCATCCATAAATTTATTTCCAAACCAAAAAGCCCACTTTCTTAAACCTTCCTAAAGCCCATCTCCACCAAAATCCAAAGGGACAAAACCAATCCAAGGCCCATATGACAAATTCTTTTCATCATGACTTCAATTAAAATCATCCCTAAGTTCAAATCAATCATCAAATGGTTCCAAATCAAGCCATATGCCAAATTCCCATCAACATGCCAAGATTTCCTTAAACCCATTTCCATGAAATTGACTTGGCTTTTCCCCAAGCCAAAGGTGAGCCATGAAGCCATGCATGAGTCCCATGGGAACCATGAGAGCCATGAAATCTACTTTCCACCTCACCAAACCATTAATGGCAAGAGAGGGGATCTCTTTCTTAAACCCTTTTAAACCCTTTTTTACCTTAATCATGTCACACACTAAACCATGCTTAGCCACCTCACCATGGATGGAGACTTCACCACTCCTTCTAAGCTGACCCAACTGATCCTCCCAGCCCAAAATCAGAGCTTGGAAGGGTGCACCAAGCCCAAAATGGTGGGTTGACCCAAACCAAGCCAAAGTGACCTTATCCCCATTCCATTCTAATCCAACACCTTTACACATGGCTAATGCCAATTGACTTCACCATTGCCAAGCCCTGACCTCCCTGGTCAAGATGGTGACCCTTGCCTGCCCGGCCAGCCGCCTGGGTCGCCGGAAAACTCCATGGCCGAGACATGGGGAGAAGCCAAACTTTGAAATTCTACCTTGTCGAGGCTGCCCCATGCCCAATGGCCACCATGGCTGTTCTGCCCTTGACCTAAGCAGCTGATCCCAACCCTTGGCCACCCCTGGGAGAGCCTCCAGCCATGCCTATTTAAACACCACCCCCTCTCGGCCATGAGAGGTGCTGAACCAAACCTTAAGGAAACTCTGCCAAAATCATTCCAGATCACTCTCCACACATAGAGCACTTGATCCCCACTGAATTCCAGCCCCAATTCCCTCCAGCTGAGCTCAATTTTGAGCTCAAACTTTAGCCCAAAACCAGAACACTTCTTCACGGTGGATCAATCTTCAAATTGACTGGTCCTACACCTTCACCGGACCAAGAGGAGAAGTTTTCCACCGAAAGCCCCATCCACGGAGCCACCCATCCGTTCCGGCACTCCAAGCTTTGTGATCGGCTGTGGTCACTTTCATAGCTAGACAATTCACCAGGCCAAGGGACTTCATCTGGAGCTTACTTGGACCCAATCGAAGGTGACACAACTCTCAGATCGAAGCTTCACTTCTCTGAGCAAAGGTATGAACTCACTCTTCCTCCCGAGCTTACAGAGATTCTACATTTAATTTGAGTCAATTTAAATACATGTTTACCGTATGGATGTGTTTGTCTCCTCAAGACGAATCCATAGAGCATAAGAACACGAAAATCCGTTGAGAATCGAGTGAGAAATTAGGGTTAGAAGGTCGAAGGTCACGGGTTCGCACCAGTCGTAGAAGATGACTGGGAACCGTTGGATCGCGCGTGTATCGAGCGGACGGTCTGGATCGAGCCGGACAGCGCAATGGTGCATGAACCGCGGGTCCCGGGACGGTTGACTCAGATGGCGGCGCCCTATCACAGCGCGACACGTACCCCCTTCGGAGCTGCCGAGGTTGACGCGGCGCCGCGTGGATAAGTAGAAAAATAGGTTATTTTCCTATTTATTTAATTCCTTAAACTTCAAAAATTCATAACTTTGTGTAGAAAAATCAGAAAAATAAAATAAAAATACCCTCTTGCTCAGTGAACAGAGGAGAATAATGTGGAAAAGAAATGATTTAATTTCATCCAGTATTTTATTTTTAATGATTTATTTACCGTCTGCATTGTTTTAATTCCCCATGCATATAGGAAATTCACCATGGCATGAGACCATAGGGCTTTTGAAGCCTCTAAATTTGGGAACATTCCCTGAATTTTCCAAAGTCAGAGGCCATTCCTATGAGAATTTATTGATTTTTCAAATTCATGTTGCTGTTTTGAGTATTTTAAATCCAACAATTAGCATGTTGTGAAATAAATTCTAGGAAAAATAGGTTTTGAATTAATTCACTTGGAATAACCCTGATTGGCTTAAACACCCTAAATAGGTTCTTAATTAATTAGAGTTAATCATGCATCAAATTGACTTGAAATCAATTCTCCACTGACCTTTAGGATTAGAGGAACCCACCATAAAAGTTTGAGGTCAATTGGACTTGGTTAGCCCTACTAAATGGGTTGATTAAGCCATTTAGCCAATTTAAACTTTAAAAATTCATAACTTTCAAAATGCTTTTCAAAAATTCACCAAATTAGTTTTGGAGCCTCTACGATATTAGGGGAATTTAAGAAAATTAAAATTTTAATTTTCTAAAAAAGTTGATTTTTTGCATTATTTTAATATTTTAATAATTAATAAAATAATAAAAATCACAAAAATAATAAAATTCACCAAAATGTCACATTTTGAATTTTAATCACTTAGGAACAAATCCCATATTTTTCCTAGGTCTCTATGATAAGTTATTAAATTTTAAAACCCTAAGGTAATTTTAAAATTTAAAAAAAATGTATTTTCTAGCATTTCCACTAAAATAATTCTAATAAATCAAAGAAAAATCAGAAAATTATAAAAATTGATTCTCTGATTTCCTTGATATCAGAGAGATTTTTGAAAAATATAAAATTCATTTTTCAACCTGTATATTATTTTTAAATTAATTAATACTCCAAAACTCAAAATAATTATAATAAAAGAAATATAATTCAAAAAATCACCAAAATTGGTCCAAGTGGTCCTCTGGTCATTAGGAATGTCCCATAATTTTCTTAAGGACAGAAACTTTCCCTTGGTCATATTATTAAATTTTCCTTGGAAATCTCTATTTTCCACCAAAAATAATTACATAAATAAATTAAATACAGAAAAATCACATTTTCCTCCTCTAATGTCTTCATTGACATATGAGCGAAGCCATATAAAAATTTCAAACTCATTTGAGCTCAATTTAATGAGTTATGAAATTATTAAGCTTAAAGGGCAAAATGGTAATTAAAATTTTAATCCTTAATTAAAACTTTAGGCTTAATAAAATGAAAAGGTAAAATATTTGATCTTAATCTGATTTGGATGATTGAAATTTAAATAATTAAAGGGTAGAAACCTATTAAACAATTCAACAATAATTGAAATGAACTTTAATTAAAATAATTAATTAAATTTGGAAGAATAATAAAATTGGAATTATTAAAATAGGGATGTTATTAGGAAGAGGTTTGCTCTTTAATTTAAGAATCCCTAAATTAATCATCCCAATAATATTTAATTCCTAATTAAAATGATAATCCAAGTTTAAGATTTAAAATGCTAAAAGACTTAATCATTAAATTAAGTTAAGGTTAAATTATTTAAAGCAAACCCTTTTAAAATAAAATATTAAATTAAATTAAATTAAATTAAATTAAATTAAATTAAATTAAAACAAATTAAATTAAATTAAATTAAAATACATTAAATTAAATCAAATCAAATTAAATTAAATTAAATTAAACTAAATTAAATTAAAACTAAATCAAATTAAATTAAATCGAAATTGAATTAAATTAAGTTAAAGCATATTATATTAAATTAACTTAAATTAAATTAAATTAAATTAAACCACATTAAATTAAATTAAGTTAAATTAAATTAAATTGAATTAAATATAACATTACTTAGGACATGAAGAATTCAAAATAAATCTAAAACAACTTGAACACTATTCCAAACTTAAATCCATTAACTAAAATTAAATCACAACTCACTTGAACATCCATTTGCCCTCGAAAGCTCGTGATGTCATAACTCTTAAAAGGAGTGTTAAGTGAAGTGTTACTTCATTCATAGGATATTCAAATGTCTTAATTCAACGAGCAAGATAACCAAACTTGAACTCTCGGACGATTAATTCATTAGTATAATTAAATTCACTTGGACTTAAAACAAATCCTAGAAATGTTGAAAAGATGTTTAAGATTCGTCTTAAGCACTTCCTCGATATGATAGGATATTTATAAGAACAATTGAACTTAGTTGTTCTTTGATGAAGAAAATCGTCCTCGAACTAAAATACAAGAACCTAGACGTCATAGGAAATGACTAGCTATAGGATTAGGAACTTGGTAGAAAACCATAACCCTTCCCTTAGCTTTACCTAGGAACTTACTTTAAATGCTTAAATATTCTAACTGTGTTTTTAAGTGCAGCATGGGATGACGGGAAGACCCTCCAGGTACGCTTTTATTTTATTACAATTTACCTTATTGCAATTTATTTAATCGCATTGCACTTACTTTTCTTGCATGATAAACAACTGTTGCATGAAAACTTACACCTTTAGGATAGTCCCTAAAACTGAAACCAAAACTAAATTAAAAGTCATTACAAGATAAAATTCACCGCCACAACATTTCAAAATATAAAACAACTCAAAATTTAATCACAAACGGAACAACAAAACTACAACTACAACTAAACTAAAACGTCTTGTTGGATGATCGGGAATACCTCGGATGATGTAACCTACGTGTTGCTAACGGGATTTCCACGGTCTAAATGAAAGTGTGGAACTCATTCGGTTGAGTTTAGTAAATTCATACTGGACTAAGTGAATCCGATAAAAATAACGATGCCGGAAGGATGGAACCGTGGGATCTTAACCGGTGTTGTTATAATCAACTTTAAGATTTGTTTAATTAAAATATTAAAAACACCTAGAAATTAAAACCTTATCCAAACCAAAACACTTCTCTCATCTCCTGATTTATGACTTCTAAAAACTAAACCTCTGCAACAACAAGGAGCCCGGAGCATGGTGGGCAGCACGGCCATCTTCGTCAGCAAAACAACTCTACATCAGCTAAACATTCATAGAATTAAACAACAAAAACCATAGGACTTCGAGGTAGTTTGCCTAGTGCAACATAAATCCTCAACCTTTTGTTAGGCATTTGAATTGCAAATTAAGCCCTAACCGGTCTTAGGACTCCGAGGTAGTCGTTCGGTACGACATAAACCCTCACATCTTCGAGGCTATTTGTATGAATTTATCATACAAATATAAGTCCTAACTAATTAAAATTGGCAAGATCAAAACATTAAATAAACATTAGGACTTTCCTAAATTCAAACCAAACAATAGGATAGTCGGGAAATTACCGAAGTTCACTTCGAATCTGTAATTTCTCCTACCTCTCTTCCTCTGGACTCCTGAAATAAATTGTTCCAAATCTGATCCATTCCCTATTGAAATTCCAAAATTCAATCCTTTGAAAAACTTAAACTTCGAAATTCTTGAGAGCGAGAACTACGATTATTATCGAGAGTTTTCTTAGGTGATTCCCGTCACTTAAGATGTAATTAACTATAGGGGCTTGCCCTTATAGGGAATTTTAAGAACCCGAGTAAAATAAACCCTGTTTAATGTTTTCATATTAAACGGGGAATTTGTCGGCTTATAAAATTGGTTCGCGAGATCGAACGGATGTCACAAATCTTCTAGTTTATTTAATCGAGCCCCATCATCAAGCAATGTGTCTACTCTTCGGGATAGATACATGGTTTGCGGTGCGGTGCTCGTTTATATAAACTATTCGGGATGTGAGATTAGTTTGATTTCATATCTTAAAATTTTCAAATTTAAAATTATTTTCAAAATAAAATACTACTTTTCAAATTATTTATTTAAATTAAATCTAAAATTCGCCGACAATTTCTGTAGGCGACCCTTTCTTCAAAATTAAACACATAACCTAAAAATAAGCCGCACAGCATCTTGCTAATTTTCTAGAGTTGTGTGCTACTTTTAAATATGATGGTGTATCGGATGATGCTATTAGACTTAGACTTTTTCCTTTCTCACTAAGGGATAAAGCTGAAATGTGGTTACATTCGTTACCACCTGGATGAATAAGAAATTGGGGTGAACTGTCACAAAAATTCCTTTCTAAATATTTCCACCATCTAAGACCGCTAAGTTGAGAAATGATATAACATCTTTTTGTCAGTTTGAAGGGGAATCAATATACGAAGCATGGGAAAGATTTAAAAATCTCCTCAGGAAATGTCCACATCATGCGATACCAGATTAGTTAATAATTCAAACTTTTTATAATGGATTAGTTGGATCTCTTAAATCAATCATCGATACTGCTGCTGGTGGATCATTAATGTCTAAACCATTTTCTGATGCTTATGATTTAATTGAAGAAATGGCTACTAATAATTTTCAATGGCCTTCTCAAAAGTTAAATCCTAAAAAGGTAGCCAGTGTTTTTGAAAATGATGCCTTTACAATGTTAGCAAATCATGTTGCTGCTGTATCAAGGAAGATAAACCAATTTGGGATGAATTTTTCTCAGCCAAATCTCATGATTGAAGAAAATTCATTAGGCCAAATGGTTGATTCTTATTCTTCACCAGAAACTGTGAATGCTATAATCAAACCTAACAACCCATATTCCAATTATTATAATCCAGGTTGGAAGAATCATCCAAATTTTAACTGAAATAACAATAATCAGGGTGATGTTAATCAACAGTGGGGGAAACACCAAGTAAACCCATTGGGGAATTGGAAAAAAAAAGGTAATAATAATAATAATAATAGATTAACTTATCCTTCTAATTAAACCATGCTTTACAAAATAAGGAGAAGAAGTTGTCTATGGAAGAAGTAGTATCACATATGGGAAATCAATTACAAATTCAAGGAGCAACCATCAGAAATATTAAAAATCAATTGGGACAAATTGCAAATGCCTTAAGTAATAGATCCCAAGGAATGCTTCCAAGTAATACTGAAGTGAATCCAAGAGAAAAGAATAAAGAACAAGTAAAAGAAATTCAACTAAGAAGTGGAAAAGAATTAGAAGGTAGAGTTCAAAAAGAAATTGAAGTAGAGAAAGAAGTGATTGAAAGACCTAAATAGGACGCTCCAAAAGGTTTTGAAAGACCTATTTATCCACCTAAGGTTGATTTAGAAAAATGACCACCTTCATTTCCTCAGAGACTTTGTCAACAAAAGTTGGATAAGCAATTTTAAAAATTCTTGGAGATATTAAAGAAGCTTACCATTATTATTCCATTTGTTGAAGCCCTAGAACAAATGCCAAGCTATGCGAAATTTATGAAGGATATTCTTAATAAAAAGAGGATGTTAGAAGAAAATGAGACTGTTGCACTTAGTGAGGAGTGCAGTGCAATAATTCAGAAAAAGCATCCTGAAAAACATAAAGATCCTGGTGTCGGCATATTTTTTTAGGTTGAGTGTCGTATTTTGAAAAGGAGGTCGCCTACAGAAATTGTCGGCGAGTTTTTTTTAATTTAATTTAAATATATAATTTGAAAAGTAGTATTTGATTTTTTGAAAATAATTTTAAGTTTGAAAGTTTTAAGATATGAAAAAAATCAAACCGATCTCACATCCTAAATAGTTTATATAAACGAGCACCGCATCGCAAACCGTGTATCTATTCCGAAGAATAAACACACTGTTTGATGATGGGGCTCGATTAATTAAACTAGCAGAATTGTGACATCCGTTTGGTCCGTGAACCAATTTTATAAGCCGACAAATTCCCCTGCTTAATGTAAAGGAATTAAGCAGGGTTTATATTACCTGGGTTCTTAAAGTTCCCTATAAGGGCAAGCCCTTATAGTTAATTACATCTTAAATGACGGGAATCATTTAAGAAAAATCTCGATAATGATCACTGGTTTTGCTCTCAAGAATTTCAAAGTTTAAAGTTTTCAAAGGATTGAATTTTAGAATTTCAAGAGGGATTAGCTCAAATTTAGAACAATTAATTTTACGAGTCCAATGGAGGAGAAGTAGGAGAAGCTGAGGATCCACGAGGAATCTTGGCAACTTCCCAAACTATCCTATTGTTTGGTTTCAATTTGGGAATTTATTTAATACTTTAATCCTGCTAATTTTAATTAATTAGGACTTATATTTGTATGACATAATCATACAAATAGCCTCGAAGATGTGAGGGTTTGTGTCGTATCGAACGACTACCTCGGAATCCTAAGACCGATTAGGACTTAATTTGCATAAAATGATTATGCAAGTGCCTAACGAAAAGGTTGAGGATATATGTTGCACTAGGCAAACTACCTCGAAATCCTATGGCTTGGTTATTTAATTCTAAGAAAGGTTTAGCTGGTGTAGATCCGAGTTTTGTTGAAGACAATGGCCGTGCTGCCCACTATGCTCCAAGCTTCTTGTCATTACAGAGGTTTAGTTTTAGAAGGTGAAAATCAGGAGATGAGAGAAGTGTTTTGGTTTAGAAATCTTAAAGTCCAAATGTCTTTTAGTGTTTTAATTAAAACAAATCTTAAAGTTGTTTAAACAGAGTCGATTAAGATCCCGCGGTTTTGTCATCCATGCACAGTTATTTTCATCGAATTCACTTAGTCCAGATGAATTTGCTAAACTCAACTGAATGAGTTCCACACTTTCATTTAGACCGTGGGAAATCCCGTTAGCAACACGTGGGTTACATCATCCGAGGTATTCCCGATCATTCAACGAGACGTTTTAATTTTGTTATAATTGTAGTTTTGTTGTTCTGTTTGTGATTAAATTTTGAGTTGTTTTATATTTTGAAATGTTGTGGCGGTGGATTTTATCTTGTAGTGACTTTTAATTTAGTTTTGGTTTCAATTTTGTGGCCATCCTAAAGGTTTTGGTTTTCATGCAACAATCTTGTTTAACATGCAATAAAAGTAAAGCGTAGTGCAATAAAGTAAATTGCAATAACATAAAAAATGTACCTGGAGAGTCTTCCAGTCATTCCAAGCTACACTTTGAAACACATGTTAAGGCATTTAAACATTTCAACAAGTACCTAGGTAACGACTAAAGGAGTGATTTTGGTTGTCTACCAGAATCCTAATCCTATAGCTAGTCATTTCCTATGACGTCTAGGTTCCTGATTTTAGTTAAGGATGATTTTCTTCATCAAAGAACAATTAAGTTCAATTGTTCTTTAAAACATTTCACCGTATCGAGGAAGTGTTTAGAACGAATTCTAAACATCTTTTCCATACTTCTGAGATGATTTTGAGTCCAAATGAACTTCATTGTACTGGTGAATTGATCATCCAAGGGTTTAGTTTAGTTCTGTTCCTTTGCTCAGTGAACTAGGATGTTTGATTATCTTATGAGGTGACATTTCACTTAACGCTTCATTTAATTGTTATAATAATTTAAAGCTTTCAGAGGCAAGTTAATTTGTTAAAGATTTTTAATGATTTTTTTAAAGTTGATGATTTATCTTGATGTGATTTATTTATGAAATTTTAATCAATGGTTTTAAGTTTAGAATAGTGTTTGATTCATTTAAGTTAAACCTCTTATAAATGATATCAATTAATTTAATTTTTACATCACGTTTTAAGGTAAGTTATCTTAAAATTATTTAAAATTTGCAAATTTTATTTAAGTTTGTTTTGAAATGATTCTTAATTAGTTCCAAATATTTTAATTTACTTTTTTAATTATTTAACATTTTAGGTTTGAATCGATCGTTAGATTATTTAATGATGTGGGTTTTAGTCAAATTAAGAATTATTTATTTTTGATCATTTAATTATTAATTCCACTTATCCTCTTAAGTTTAAGAGTTAAATATTATTAAGTGAGTTATTTAGGGATTTTTAAATTAAAGAATTAATATCTTCTTAAGTTATATCCTCAGTTTAATAATCCAATTTTAATTAATCTTCCAAAATTTAAATTATTCAATAAATTAAAATTTTATTTTTGGGTTTATTAAAGTGATCAGTGGGTTTCTACCCTTCAGGTTCCCAATGTGTCAATCATCTAAGAGTAGATTAAAATCCGATATTTTACCCCCATGTTGATTAAACCTAAAGTTTTAATTAGGGGTTAAAATATTTTAATTACCTTTATTCCTCTTTAAGCTTATTTATTTTATAACTCATTAAATTAAGCTTAAATGAACTTAAAATTTTTATGCCACTCCACTCAGATGTCAAATAAGACATTAGAGGAGAAAAATGTGATTTTTCTGAATTTAATTTATTTATATAATTATTTTTAATGGAAAATAGGGATTTCAAAAGAAAATTCATCAACATGAGCAAGGTAAATTTTCTGTCCTTAAGAAAATTATGGGACATTCTTATTATGGGACAATCCTAGTGACTAGAGGACCACTTGGACCAATTTTGGTGATTTTTTGAATTATATTTTATTTATTAGAATTATTTTAAGTTTTAGAGTGTTAATTAATTATAAAATAAAATAAAAGTTGAAAATGGATTTTATATTTTTCAAAAATCCCTCTGACCTCAAGAAAGTCAGAGAAACAAATTTTATATTTTTATGATTTTTCTTTGATTTATTAGAATTAATTTAGTGAAGATGTTGGAAAATCCGTTTTTTTAATTCAAAAATTGTTTTAAGCATTTAAAATTCAATATCTTTACTTTGAGACTTGGGAAAAATATTTGGTTTGTTCCTAAGTGATTAGGGGACCAAATATGACATTTTTATGATTTTTATTAATTTTATGATTTTTATTATTTTTTAATTATTAAAAATATTAAAACATGCACAAAAATGAAAATTTTTAGAAAATTCCAATTTTATTTTTCTTAGACTCCTCTGATATCAAAGAAGTCCCAAAATCAGTTTGGTGAATTTTTGAATATGTATTTTTGGAGTTATGAATTTTTAAAGTTTAATTTTGATTATGTGGCTTAATTAATCCATTTAGTGGGGTTAAACATTTCCAATTGGCTTCAAATTTTTATGTGAGATTCCCCTGATCCTAGAGATCTATGGAGAATTGATTTCAAGCTATTTTAATGTGTGATTAATTCTAATTAATTAAAGCTCAATTTTGAGTGATTAGGCCAATTAGGATTATTTTTAATTAACTAGCTCAAACCATAATTATTCTAGGGTCCTCTGGTCCTAAAGAACTTCACCATATGTTTCTGGAATTTTCTGAACAACATGCTAATTTTTTGAATTAAAATATCAAAAACAGTGACATAAACTTGAAAAATACATAACTTACCACAGGGATAGCCTCTGAGCTTGAAAAATTCAGAGAATGTTCCCAAGATCAGAGGCTTCAAAAGCCCTATGGTCTCATGCCATGGTGAAATGTATACATGCATAGAGAATTAAAATGCTCAAAATAGTATTAAATTAATTAAAAATAAAATACTCAACAAAATAGATCAATTATTTTTCCAAATTATTCTCCTCTGTTCACTGAGCAAGAGGGTCTTTTTCTTTTATTTTTATGACTTTTCTATGCAAAGATATCAATTTTTGAAATTTCAGGTATCCAAATAAATAAGAAAAATCGGATTTTCCTACTTAAACCAGTCAGCGCCGCGTCAACCTCGGCGGCTCCGAAGCTCTACGTGTCGCGCTCTCATTCGACGCCGCCACCTGGGTCAGCTGCCATGCGTCCCTGACCCGACCGCAAATAACGCAGTAATGTTTGCTTCCAAAAGATAGCCAAAAACTTTGACTCAATTTATAAATAGCGGCTAGTGTATAAAATTAATATGATGTAAATTTAAAAAATATTTTTACACACTAGGGGTACTACGCAAGTATACGTATCATTTCAAGTAATATAGGGTTTTGAAACAAAGACCCCAGTATCGATCCCACGGAGAAGAATTATAGTGATAAATTTTCTAAATAAAAAAAATAAAATAAAATAAATAAATAAAATAAATAAAAAAAATTTTTATTTTATCTTTTAATTTAATTATAAATTACTATTAATTTACTAGATGCAAATAAAGAAAACAATAATAAGAAAATGATTTTATGAAATCTATATAAAATAAACAACTTTCTTTCCTTCAATTAATCTAAGATTATTAAAATAATTTAATATTCGTTGGAGAATTTGATTTATAGTATTGTGTCAAATATAAGCATTCCTATTATTTACCCTTCGATCCAGGCGCAAAGAACATTGGCTAATTTACAGAATAGGTCCGGATGTATTGTTAGTAGAATGGGTTAATCTAGGCACACACTTCAGATGTCCAGGGGTGGTATGGTCGGCCCTACTAGTGACCCTTTTCTAATCTAAAAATCAAATTATAAGAATTTAGTACGTCACTCTAAAAACTTATCAATTCTACGCCCTTTAAATCTTATCTTCCTATTTATTTGCACTTCACCTTGAATAGCCCGCATATGGCCTTCGACTACCCGAGGATTCATGTGACATTTACAAGTTAAGAGTTCTCCTTCGAGGTCTCAAAACTCTTGACGAGGTTTTAACAATTCAAATGGCCAATTTAAAAAGTAAAGTAAGATCGGGTATTAATGTCATCACAATGTTTTGAAAATATTTTGAATTTCAATTCTCCATCGAATCTTTATATTATCTTATCTATCTCTTCATAATTGAAGGAAGAAAGTAAACTAACTACTCAGAACACATTGAAAATAAATAGTAAAACATGATAATTAAACTTTGAATCAAATATAAAAATACTCATCTCAAATATTTCTTCTACAGATCTTCTGATTCATACTGACTCCAAAGTGTAATGAACTCCAGATGCAACAACTTGAAAATAAACTCACTAAACTAAACAAAAGTGGCCCTAAATTTCTCTTTCTATTTCTCTCTCTAAGGATGAGAGATCCTAAAGTGGATAAGAGAAAGGGTTACAATGGGAGGGGCACGTTTTACGAAGAAATGGACCCCTATTTATAGGCTTCAAGGGTTTCCTTGAGGCACCTCTTCAAAACATGTCCACATTCAATGAATCTTCTAGAAGGTCGGTCTGGAGCCTAGGCGCCGGAATCTGGCGCCTAGGCGCCTGACACCGCGTCCAGTTCTTCGCACCTCTTCACTTTGGCGCACACCTCTTCGCGTTTAAATTCATTTTGGAGCGTCTAAATGCAATGTATCACATGTCCTATTATCAAGGAACAACTGCCAGTCTTCTAGAATGTCCAATAACCGCTCACTCCATCGAAATAACTGATCAAACGTTGTCAAAAACTTGACAGTTTTTGGATCGAGTCTGGCGCTTAGGCGCCAGCTTCTGGCGCCTAGGCGCCAGGCCATAATTTTTTATACTTTTTGTATTTTGCTCCGTTTTTTCTCCTTTTTGCTCCTTATTCCTTTTTAGACATTTTTACATTACCTACATCCAAAACACAAAAAATACCTTTCATTAAAGCATAATATCCTTAGAAATTAATAAGAATTAAGACATAAAGAAATAGGTATTTTTTTATAGATAAAAATCCCCCCAAACTTAAATGTTACTTGTCCTCAAGTAACTCTTTCTACTATATAAAATATATAATCTTTGGAATAAAAGATAAATATTTAAGATTCCTTATAATTTTTTATTTTATAAAGTCTTTAGTAAATTGTTAACCCAATTTCACTAACTAGGTTTAATTTTTGAGAATTTAAAGAATATTTAACTACCAAATCATAAGATTTCAAACTTTCCATCCATTTTGAAAATAATAGAAATCTATTATGTTAAGCTTTCATAGATTATTTACAAGAAAAATATCTTCTTGAAAAATCTTTTCTAAATAAATATTTATGTATAAAAATTAAGTAAAGTATGTAACTAGTTTTCTCCCTGTAAGATAATTCAAGTGAAGCAAATTTTTTATTAGGCATTTCCTCAAGCTTCTCCTCTCTTCTTTTTTTTCTTTTCTTCTTCTTTTATATATATATATATAGAGAGAGAGGATTACTATATCTGGATAGCCTGTTAATGGTTTTGAACTTCACTATCCTTAACTTATATTTTCAAAACTTATACATTTCACTTAATTATTATAACATGAATAAGAATTCAAAAAGATTTCCAATCTTTTCTTTTTCAAGTGATAATTTTTTATTACTTAATATTTCTAAAATCTATTATTTCTATCATGAATAGAAAAAATTCTTTATCTTATTTTTCTTTAAGTTAAATAATTATATTCTTAAAATCAATCAAAGTTAGTAAACTTTTGGTTAATTTTTACTAAATTGTTTATAATTTCAAAAATAAAAGTGATCTCAAATAAATTCTTCATTCCTTAAGTTATATTTAAATGTTTTTTTTCATTTTTTTTTTATTTTTATGAAAATATTAATTCTTTAAGGACAAATAAAATTTAATTTTGAATGGATTTTCCCTTCCCCCAAACTTAAGTTTTGGTATTCTATGATAATTTGAAAGTATGAGAGAAAGAAAATCATAAGAATTTTTTAAAAAAAAAAACTTTTTTTAATAAGTATGTAAAAACAATCTTAAAAAGAAAAAATAACTTCTATCATGCTTTTATGAATAATTAAGATAAAATTTAAGCATGTATAAAAAGTAAGCAGGCTAATTTTATGATGATACTAAACTTGAAACAGAATTAAAACAGAGCAAAATAATTAATTACTAAACAATAAACTAAAACAACATATAAATTAATTCTAACTTCAGTCTCGACACAACGAGAATCCTAACACTAATCAGTCAACATGCATCAACACAAAACTAAACAAACAAAACAAACAAAACAAACTAACTGTGTAGCTCAACATAAAGATCTATAACTACTAGTCACTAGCTGTAGCCGCATCATCATCATCATCACCAAAGGAAAGTTCTACGTCCTTAGGATCAACAAATGGTGTGAATCTAGGATAGTAGAAAAACTAATATCATGTTCACCCTTCAGAAATCTGACAAGGGCTTCATCATACTCAGCATCATAACTACTCTTCCTCTGGGTATAATCAGATAAATGATCTAATTTTAATCGATAGTACCAATCCTGCAGTGAGATTGAAATAACTCCTGCTGTTACTCTAAAAATTGATCATGCATTGATTCCAGAAATCGATGGTGGCTCGGTAGAAGTAGAGGGTCTAGAAGTAGAAGGTCTACCGAAGTACGTGCGAAGTAGAAGGAGCGGTTGATCTCTTCCCTCGAAGACGATCATAGATACTAACACTCTCTGCCCGATTGGCTTGGTAGACTTCAACTTCTCCTCGAAATATCGGCGGTAACTCCATTACTAACACATAGTGAGTAGATCAGAGATGGAAATCCCAATCCAATAGAAGTGCTGGACCTCGCAGTAGAATCCACTGAATCATAAATAATGCTCCCGACATCAATAGGCTTCCTCTCCTGAATGCACAATAGTTTAAATCGCTCGATCTCTAGTCACTTCACTCAGGTGGTTGGAAGGTAACAATCTTGCAGAAATGAAATAGTGCCATGCTTTAGATATACCATTTAATTCGGAGGATTTGAAGTTTACCCTTTTTCCGTTCACGATCTACCAAGATCCGGTACCGTCGATCGGATAAGCAATAATCATATCCAAATCTCCCTCGGATGGTGATAATCCGGAATAATAGCACTCGATTGTCGGTGACGAGCCATAAAATATGTTGATTCTTTACGGACTAAATCCTACTACGATTCCTTTGACAAAGACTTCATAATCCTCGGCATCCGAGAAAATTTGCATTAAATTCTCGAACAATCGGGATAACAGCAACAGCAGTAAAGTAACAAAATCGTTGCTAGTTATGTGCAACAATAGTGTTTTCGATCATTTCTCCAGGATGATAGAAACTTCGTTCAGAAATGAACTTTCTGGACGTCGCAAATTCATGGAAGTGAAAATGCGTAGCTGCAGTAGAAAATTTGCTACTATCAAAGTTATCTCGTGCCTTCCCGCGTTTAGATTTTGGAGCCATCTAAACGTGAAAGAAAACAAGAACAAATTTAGGAATCAAAGATTTAAACTCTTTTTAAGTTTATAAAACTTAAAATAAGTTAAGAAATCCAAAGAAATCACTAAAAATCAAATATTTTTTTAAAAATTTTTGGTTCTTTGCAAAACCTAGGGAAATCTATGGTGAAAATCGAAAATAAATGGTTTAAAGTGCAGATCTGACCTTGAAACGAAGAAATCGAGGGGTTTCGCGCTCAAATCCTTGATGTTTTGACCTCAAAATGGATCTAGAGGATGTATTTTCGCGAAAATGGGGAAGAAGATGAAGCTTAGGCGTCAAAAATGGCTTTTGGGGGTTGTCTAAGTAAATTCTCGGGTACAGGCCGAACTGGCGCTTAGGCGCCGAATTCTGGCGCCTAGGCGCCAGACTCGCCTTTCACAAAAAAAAATTTTTTAATTTAATTTTCCACCAAAATTCATAAATTCAACTTCCAATTACTCATATCAGAGTAGAGCTTCAGTTTCTAACTTCCACAACATTTTTCAAAAATTTATAAAAATTAAATATTAAATCCACCAATTAAACATAAGGTTTCAATCAAACTCACTAATTTCCATTTAGAACCTTCAATATTGACTCAATACATTCCAGATAGGTACTATATTTGATTCAAGTTCCTAATACACACTCAATCATAACAATTTCCAAGCAAAAACAACACACATTGAACATGAAAGAAAATACACAGACAAACACAATCGATTCTCTAAATCGGTACAACGACTCAACAAACCATAATAACTATCTCATTACCAGAATATTCTAATCTTCACAAGGGAAATTATGCATTCCACTTGGAAAGAACACTAACGCTCTCGGGAAATCCGTAGCCGTCTTTTCGTCAATCCACTTATTCTTTGCATACATTTCAACTTGAGCATCTTGATAAGCCGCAAAATGATCAAATTGAAGTTTCATTTGCCATTCTAGATGTTCAACTTGATGAAACATCTCTTGAAGGTGATCTCCAACGCTTTTAAAATCCTATTTACACTTATCCAAACAACTAGAAATTTTCTCTAAACTTACAGCGATAAAACCATTGAAGTAGGGTTGAGGATCTTTTGAAACCTTGTCCCTAGCTTCTTCTCCAAGATTTCTTCCTTCCATTTCTTCAAAAAATTCTCAAATCTCTCAAGAATGAAGTGCAAGGGACGTAACTTTGAGTGCTTGATGGTTAGGGAAGAAGATAGGTGGATCTAAAGGGGAAAATCGTGTGAAAAACGGAAATTTTTTGGTTTTTGCACGACCCAGTAACCGTGGCGCTTAGGCGCCAAATCTGGCGCCTAGGCACCGGACCTATTGATACATAATTGATTTTGGCGCTTAGGCGCCGAATTCTGGCGCTTAGGCGCCGAATTATGGCGCCTAGGCGCCGGAACTATGTTCAACTCCGTTTCGCCTAATCGTTAAATTTCAAAATTTTGTTCTCCAAGATAGGTAAATTATACTGGTAAGAGTAATTTAGACTCAATAACTCAACATTGTAAACTATCATAATGAAGGTTAACTTGATCTCCTTTTTACTCATATTCAGAATAGAGTGATCCTATTTTTAAATTTTACATACTTCAAAATGATTTCTAGCCTAAGTCATCAAAGAATTATAAGCATCAAATTTTTCTAAAGTAATATAAAATTAATCAAGATCGAGGCATAACCTTATATCAAAACACAAAAACACTCAAAACACAAGATAATTATGGGTTGCCTCCCACAAAGCGCTTGGTTTAACGTCGTCAGCCCGACTTAAGTAAATCTTTAATCAGGTTGACTCAATTCATAAGCCTCTTTATAAATCTTCTTAATATCTCCCAAATAAGGCTTCAATCTTACTCCATTTACTTTAAAAATTTTTCCTGTTTTGGGATCTTTAATATCCACAGATCCATAATGGTATACTTTCTTAACTAAATAGGGTCCAATCCATTTAGAACTTAATTTTCCAATAAAAAGTCTCAAAATGAGAATTAAACAATAATACTTTTTGTCCAGGCTCAAAAATTTTCTTATCATGCAACATCTTCATTTTCTCTTTATAAATTCTCGTATTTTCATTCGATTCATTTCTAGTTTCTTCCATCTCATTTAGTTGCAATAATCGTTTTTCTCCTGCTTTATTCAAATTAAAATTAAACTCCTTTATCGCCCAATAAGCTTTATGTTCAAGTTCTACAGGTAAGTGACAAAGCTTACCATAAATTAACCGGTAAGGTGACATTCCGATTGGTGTCTTATAAGCTGTTCTATAAGCCCATAATGCAGAATCAAGTATATCAACCCAATCAGTTTTTTTAGGATTAACAGTCTTTTCTAAAATTCTTTTAATTTCTCTGTTTGAAACTTCAGCCATGTTGACCTCATTTTTGACGAGGTCTTCTCTTCTTCTCTTTAGTACTTAGGATCTAACCTTAGGCTTTTCCTTTGACTATCCTAGAGGATTAGAATTGGGACCCACCACTTAGAAATTCAAACCACTTCTTAACTCCCTGCAAACTCCACAAACTTGATTGTAGACCCCTAATCACCTAGAGGGTTGAAATCGAATGTGGAAGTTTAAAGGATGAGTTCCTATAGGATTCTTTGGCCTTAGGGCCCTTACAGGTGGCACGGTGCAGTGAAGGGGCTGACTTACACACACACTACACCTATACACTACACTTTCACATACCTCTTGAAACCACCCCCATATCCAATTTGACCTCGTGACTCATGAAGGTGATTCACATGGATGGTCCTTAACCCCTAAGCCCTTGGCTAAGAGGGTTAGGAACAACATAGTGGATGCCTCAAATGAGTCCCTTCATGGCTCATGTGGGCTTGATATGGCTTCATGGC
This sequence comes from Papilionanthe hookeriana x Papilionanthe teres, assembly GCA_022702705.1. NCBI lineage: Eukaryota > Viridiplantae > Streptophyta > Magnoliopsida > Asparagales > Orchidaceae > Papilionanthe > Papilionanthe hookeriana x Papilionanthe teres. The sequence continues at coordinate 2,729,983 of CM040434.1, read as the reverse complement.
TCAACCAAAATGATTCCATTTCACTTACATTTACACAATCTTCAATTTTCCAAATTTTCAATTTTTGACCCGAGGACCCAACACACTTCTAACTTACCCAAAACCCTTGAAATTACCCGAAATTTCCAAAATCCTCCAAATCACCCAAAATTCCTCAAAACCAATCCCAAATATTCCCACATTACTCAAATTGATCATTCATAGCCAAAAATACCAAAAATTCCAAAAATACCTCCCAATACCCTCTAAATACCCAAAATACCCCTCTTAGCCAAAAAAATTCAAAAATTCAGAAAATTCCCAGAAAATTCCAGAAAATCCCACATATTCCCAATTTCATTTTGTTCAACTACACCATGGGCCAATTTTGTCAATTTACCCCACTTTTATCAAAACCCCCAATTTGACCCATTTTAACCCAAAATGAACCCAATGTTAAACCAAACCTACCCAATTGACCCAAATTCTGGTCCAATTCAATTCTAAACTTCAATTCAACATCCCCAACACCAATCTAGACCAAATCCAAGCACAATTTGATTGGCATTGGGATCCAATTTCACTTTTGGCCTTAAAGCCCAATTTGGACCCATGACCCAAACTTAGCCCAAACTCACCCAATTCAACTCCAATTAACCCCAAATCTTTTCTAAACCTTCCTTAACATCCCCATAAACAAAACACTAACATGATTTAACCAAAATTTAGACCCAAACCCCACTCAAATTCAACCCAAAATCAAAAAGCCCAATTTTGGCCTAAACCCAAACCTAACCCAAATAGGCCCAAACCCCAAAATCAAAACCCAACCAAAGCCAAAACCTCTTTGAAACACTCCCAAAAACATTTCCCAACATTTATTTTACATCAATTTCAACTCTAGCCCAACATTGGCCCAAGTTAGCCCAATTTGACCTACATTGGCCCACTTACCAAATAAACCCAAATTCAAACCAATTCAAGTCCAAATCACACCAAATTGACTCCAAACCACTCATGACACATCCCTAAACCAAACTCAACAATTATTTGGCCCAACCTCTTTACAAAATTCCCATCCATAAATTCATTTTTAAACTTAAAGGCCCATTCCTTAAACCATTTTAAAAGCCCGTCTTTTACCACATCCAAAGGCCCAAAATTGGTCCCAAAGCCCATATGACATTTCCCCTCATCATGCTTTCAATTAAACTCAATACCTAAGTCCTAAATTCATCATTGGATTATTCCAAATCAAGCCCCATACAAATTCCCAGCAAAATACCAAAATTTCCTTAAACCCATTTCCATGAAATTGACTAAACCTTTCCCCAAGCCAAAGGTGAGCCATGAAGCCATGCATGAGCCACAAGTGAGCCATGAGAACCTTGGACACTCCACCATGCCATATTGAGTAAGAAGAGGGAGGGCTTTCCTTAATCCCTAAAGCTCATTAGCCTTAATCATGATTCACCTAAACTTAAATTTAATCCAAATATATTTGGATGGAGACTTCTCCATGCCGAACCAGCTGATCCCTTTGATCCACCACGGCACCCAAAACCACCTTGAAGGGTGCACCAAGCCCAAATGGGTGGATTGACCCATTTAGACTCAAAACTAGCCATGCCCCATTCTACTTTGGATCAAAGCCTTTACACATGGCAATTGCCAATTGCTTGCACCAAGTCCCAGCCCTGACCTCCCTGGTCAAGATGGTGACCCTTGTCTGCCGGCCAGCCACCTGGGCCGCCGGAAAACACCATGGCCGAGACATGGGCAGGAGCCAAACATTGAAATTCCACCTTGCTGAGCTGCCCCATGCCCAATGGCCGCCATGGCTGTTCTTCCCTTGACCTAAGCAGCTGATCCCAAGCCTTGAACCCCCCTGGGAGGCCCTCCAGCCTCTCCTATTTAAACCCCTCACCCTCTCGGCCAAAGGAGGTGCTGAACCAAACCTTAAGGAAACTGCGCCAAAATCATTCCGGATCACTCTCCACACATAGAGCACTTGATCCCCACTCGAATTCCAGCCCCGATTCCCTCCGGTGAGCTCGATTTTGAGCTCGAACTTTAGCCCAAAACCGGGACACTTCTTCACGGTGAGCCGATCCCCAAATTGATTGGTCCTACACCTTCACTTGGACCAAGAGGAGAAGTTTCCCACTGAAAGCCCCATCTCCGGGCCACCCGGTTGCTCCGGCCTCCAAGCTTTGTGATCGGGCGTGGTCACTTTCATAGCTAGACAATTCACCAGGTCAAGGGACTTCATCTGGAGCTTACTTGGACCCAATCGAAGGTGACACAACTCTCAGATCGAAGCTTCACTTCTCTGAGCAAAGGTATGGACTCCCTCTTCTTCCCGAGCTTCCAGAGATTCTCATTTTAATTTGAGTCAATTTAAATGCATGTTTACCGTATGGATGTATTCGTCTCTTCAAGACGAATCCATAGAGCATAAGAACATGAAAATCCGTTGAGAATCGAGTGAGTTCTTAGGGTTAGAGTGTGGATGGTCACGGGATCGCACCAGTCGTAGACGATGACCAGGAACCGTTGGATCGCGCGTGTATCGGATGGACGGCTTGGATTGCGTCGGACCGGCAGATGGTACGTGAACCGCGGAGCCCCGGACAGCCGAGTCAGATGGCGGCGCCGAACCAGGAAGCGACGCGTGTCGATTCGGAGCCGCCGAGGTTGAGTCAGCGCCGATGTGGATAAGTAGAAAATTAGGTATTTTCTGATTTATTTAAATACCATAACTTCAAAAATGCATATCTTTGTGTAGAAAAATCACAAAAATAAAATAAAAATACCCTCTTGCTCAGTGAACAGAGGAGAATAATGTGGAAAAGAATTTAATTAATTTTGCCGAGTACTTTATTTTTAATTAATTATTTATTCCCTGCATTGTTTTAATTCTCCATGCATTCATACAATTCATAATGGCATGAGACCATAGGGCTTTTGAAGCCTCTGAACTTGGGAACATTCCCTGAATTTTCCAAGGTCAGAGGTCATCTCTGTGAAAAGTTATTGATTTTTCAAATGCATGTGGTTGTTTTGAGTATTTTAATTCCAAAAATTAGCATGTTATGAAATAAATTCTAGGAAAATTTGGTGATGTTCCTTATGACCAGAGAACCCTAAGAAAAATAGGACTTGAGTTAATTCACTCGGATTAACCCTAATTGGCCTAAATACCCAAAATTGAACTTTAATTAATTAGAGTTAACCATAGATCAAATTGACTTGAAATCAATTCTCCACTGACCTTTAGGATTAGAGGAATCCACCATAAAAATTTCAATTCAATTGGACTTGGTTAGCCCTACTAAATGGGTTGATTAAGCCATTTAGCCAATTTAAACTTTGAAAATTCATAACTTTCAAAATACTTTTCAAAAATTCACCAAATTGGTTTTGGAGCCTCTCTGATATTAGGGGAATTTAAAAAAATTAAAATTTAAATTTTCTAAAAAAGTTGATTTTTTATCATTATTTTAATATTTTAATAATTAAAAAATAATAAAAATTACAAAAATAACAAAATTCACCAAAATGTAACATTTTGAATTCTAACTACTTAGGAACAAACCTCATATTTTTCTTATGTCTCTAGGTTGAGATATTAAATTTTAAAGCCTTGGGGTAATTTTTAAAATTAAAAAATACATTTTCTAGCATTTCCACTAAAATAATTCCAATAAATTAAGGAAAAATCAGAAAATTGTAAAATTTAGTTCTCTGGAATCCTTGATATTAGAGAGAATTTTAAAAATTATAAAATTCATTTTTCAACTTATATTCTATTTTTAAATTAATTAATACTCCAGAACTTAAAATAATTTTAATAAATAAAATATAATTCAAAAAATCACAAAAATTGGTCCAAGTGGTCCTCTGGTCATTATGAATGTCCCCTAATTTTCTAAAGGATAGAAACTTTTCCTTGGTCATATTATTAAATTTTCCTTGGAAATCCTTATTTTCCACCAAAAATAATTACATAAATAAATTAAATACAGAAAAATCAAATTTTCTCCTCTAATGTCTTTATTGACATATGAGTGAAGTCACATAAAAATTTCAAATTCATTTGAGCTCAATTTAGTGAGTTATGAAATTATTAAGCTTGAGGGGCAAAATGGTAATTAAAATTTTAACCCTTAATTAAAACTTTAGGCTTAATAAAATTAAAGGGTAAAATATTTGATCTTAATCTGATTTGGATGATTGAAATTTAAATAATTAAAGGATAGAAACCTATTAAACAATTCAATAATAATTAAAATGAACTTTAATTAAAATAATTAATTAAATTTGGAAGAATAATAAATTGGAATTATTAAAATAGGGATGTTATTAGGAAGAAATTTGTTTTTTTTAATTTAAGAATCCCTAAATTAATCATCTCAATAATATTTAATTCCTAATTAAAGTGATAATCCATGTTTAAGGTTTAGAATGCTAAAAAACTTAATCATTAATTTAAGTTAAGGTTAAATTATTTAAAGTAAATCCCTTTAAAATAAAATATTAAATTAAAACAAATTAAATTAAATTAAAATTAAATTAAATTATAATTAAATTAAATCATATTAAATTAAATTAAATTAAATTAAATTAAAAAAAATTAAATTAAATTAAATTAAACTAAATTGAATTAAATTAAATTAAATTAAATTAAATTAAATTAAATTAAATTAAATTAAAACTAAATCAAATTAAATTAAATCAAATTGAATTAATTTAAGCTAAAGCATATCATATTAAATTAACTTAAATTAAATTAAATTAAATTAAACCACATTAAATTAAATTAAGTTAAGTTAAATTGAATTAAATTAAATATGACATCACCTAGGACATGAAGAATTCAAAAATGAATCTAAAATAACTTGAACACTATTCCAAACTTAAATCATTAATTTGAACTTAAATTTGAATCACAAATCATTAAATGTCATTTTGCCCTTAGGAGCTTTTACTTATTATAACTCTTAGATGGAGTATCAAGTGAAATGTCACTTCACTCATAAGAATATTCAAACATCCTAATTCAACGAGCAAGAAATAAAACTTAACTTAAACACCCTGGATAATTAATTCACTGCACGATAGAATTCATTTGGACTTAGTACGATTCTCGAAATATTGAAAAGATGTTTAAGATTCGTCTTAAACACTTCCTCAATATGATGGAATGTCCTTAAGAACAAATTGAGCTTAGTTGTTCTTTGGTGAAGAAAATCATCCTTAAAACCAAAATTGAAGACCTAGACGTCATAGGAATGACTAGCTATAGGATTAGGATTTTGGTAGAAAACCATAACCCTTCCCTTAACTTTACCTAGGAAATTGCTATAAATGCTTAAATGCTCTAAATTGTATTTTAAGTGCAGCTTGGGATGACGGGAAGACCCTCCAGGTACATTTTTATTTTATTGCAATTTATCTTTCTGCGATTCATTTATTCGTGTTGCATTCTACCTTTCTTGCATGATAAATAACAGTTGCATGAAAACCTACACCTTTAGGACAGAAACCAAAACTGAAACCCATAACTAAATTAAAAGACACTACAAGATAAAATTCACCGCCACAACATTCAAAATATAAAACAACTCAAAATTTAATCACAAACGAACAACAAAACTACAACTACAACTAAATTAAAACGTCTCATTGAATGATCGGGAATACCTCGGATGATGTAACCCACGTGTTGCTAACGGGATTTCCCACGGTCTAAATGAAAGTGCGGAACTCATTTAGTTGAGTTTAGCAAATTCATACGGACTAAGTGAATTCGATGAAAATAACGGTGCGGGATGACGGAACCGTGGGATCTTAATCGGTTCGTTTAATCAACTCTAAGACCTGTTTTAATTAAAACATTAAAGACACATGGAAATTAAGACTTTCTCTAAAACCAAACACTTCTCTCATCTCTTGATTTATCACCTTCTACAACTAAACCTGCGCAACAACAAGGAGCTCGGAGCATGGTGGGCGAGCACGGCCATCGTCATCGCAAAACTCGAGTCTACTTGACAAAACTTTCTTAGAATTAAATAACCAAGCCATAGGACTTCGGGGTAGTTTGCCTGGTGCAACATAAATCCTCAACTCTTTGTTAGGCATTTGCATGATCATATCATGTAAATTAAGCCCTAATCGGTCTTAGGACTCCGAGGTAGTCGTCCGATACTACATAAACCCTCACATCTTCGAGGCTATTTGTATAATTTTATCATACAAATATAAGTCCTAACCAATTAAAATTGGCAAGATCAAAACATTAAATAAACATTAGGATCTTCCTAAATTCAAGCCAAATAAGTAGGATAGTCGGGAAATTACCGAAGTTCGCTTCGAATCTGTGATTTCTCCTACCTTTCTTCCTTCGGATTCCCAAAATATAATGCTCTAAATTTGATCCATTCCCTATTGAAATTCCAAAACTCAATCCATTGAAAACTTAAACTTTGAAATTCTTGAGAGCAGAACTACTGATTATTATCGAGAGTTTTCTTAGGTGATTCCCGTCACTTAAGATGTAATTAACTATAGGGGCTTGCCCTTATAGGGAATTTTAAGAACCCGAGTAATATAAACCCTGTTTAATGTTTTCATATTAAACGAGGGAATTTGTCGGCTTATAAAATTGGTTCGCGGATCAAACGGATGTCACAAATCTTTTAGTTTATTTAATCGAGCCCCATCATCGAAGCAATGTGTCTATTCTTCGGGATAGATACATGGTTTGTGATACGGTGCTCGTTTATATAAACCGATTCGAGATGTGAGATCGGTTTGATTTCATATCTTAAAATTTTCAAATTTAAAATTATTTTCAAAATCAAATATTACTTTTCAAATTATATTTATTTAAATTAAAATTAAAATACGCCGACAATTTCGAGCGACTCCACTTGAGGAGAATTCCTCTCTCCATTTTAATCGAATAGTTACGCTTTCAAAAATCGGTAGTGTATTCATGTCCCTAATGGATCAAACTACCCTTCTTTCCGTTGGAATACTATGTTCATTTCTACCTTGAACGAGTATAGCCAACATTCTCTCGGATTTAGGAGCCACTTGTTTAGACACCCCTAAACGAGAGAGGTTCCGAGATCCTTTTGCCTCATTTCGAGGTGGGGTGGACCCCCAATAGGTGTTAGTTTAGGAATGATCCTTCGAGTCGAGACGTCTTGCATAAGACTTTCTTTTCCTTTCTAACTCTGAATCAGATTCATTACCTTCGAACATTCCGTTCTAAATAAACAAACCCTCTAATGAATGACTCTTTTAACAAATATACATGAACAAGAATGGGTTCAAACACTTTTCGTTCCCTTTCTTTTCGTCCTGATGAGAAGAAGCATAACTTGGGATCGACAATCGGAATCTACCTCGCGAAATGGAAGCCCCAAAGCCGATTTTCTCGTTCACCAATGGACTGGACTTCGCTGTGTACAAGGATGAGCTGCCCGATAATGGGATCATCCGGTTTGGACAAGGATTTGAGAACACAAATGTCAAGATCGCTGACGTTACTCTCTTCGCACTAATGGACAAAGTGCCAGAAACTGAGAAACCCAAGATTGAGTTCAACCTTAAATCAACTCAAGAATTTCCTCCTCTGCAAAGGATTCCAGCCGAGAGGAATACCGCCGTCCAAAGGAGGACTGTTATCTCTACCCCCACTCGGTCTAGTCGTCTCGCACCTACCCCGGCTTCCGCGAGCCGAAGGGGAAGGAGGTTCAAATTTGCAACGAATATGTTATCGTGGAGGGTACAAATTTTCGTGCAAGACCTTCGTTTTTGAAATTGGGTCCAGCTCGAGGTTCCACCCCTAACACGGACTCGGAGGAGAAGAGAGGCGGGAAGATTGCCGGGAAGGCCGGAGCTGCTGAAGTCGCTTTCCTAGAAGAAATTCCGAGTACACACCACTACTGAATACATACCATTGTCTGAGTATACACCCCTTTTGGAAGGAAGTAGATTCCACCCCCTTTCCGCCGCAGCTGACGAGGAAAATGTCCGCAGGATTGCTTCTACATTACCTCGACCCGCATATTATAGCGACAACAGAAAGAAAAGAGCAAGGATTACACCATTTGCCCGACTACAGACTGTGATTGTGAAGTTAGCAAAGAAAGAAAGATGCCCTGTATCGGAAATTTTAAGAAGGATAGGGCGGGTGCCAGCCAAATCCCGTCTTGGGCCGCGAGTAGAATGCAGCTATCGCTGCAGAAGAGCCTAATAAGAAGATGAAAGCTAGTCCACTGTTGTTGTTTCGAGGTTTACGGATCGGGGAGGATACCACTTTCCGAGCGATTCGGTGACGGACCATCCGGTCCTGGGCCTTCTACTGCTAGAAGGATGGTATGGCGTCCCACTGCCGGCCAATTAAGACCGAAACAACGACCGGAAAAGGAAAGTCTCGTCGGGGAGACTTGAATCCGAGGAAAGTGCTACCGCAGTAAAGGGGACTCATGAGAAAGAAACTCGACAGTTATCACATGACAACTGCAAGGATGTACAGAAAAGACCACTAGAAGATGCTATGGAAAAACTAAGAACTGATATTCGTCGACTAGCAAGGGAAAGAGAAGAGAAATTCGGAGATGAAGTTGACTCGTCAGAGTTCATGGATGATGAATATGCAGAAATTAACATGGTTGACACACGAGCTTCGTCAGCTTCGCAAGGTGCTCCTGCAGCTGCAGAAAGAGAGGAGCCGGAAGTAATGAGGAGGCAGCTTCAAGAGAAAGATGATACGATCGCCCAAATGGAGAAAAGGATGGAAGAGATGGCTATAGCCCTAGCCACTCTCCAGAGTCAAGTTCAACCCCAAAGGGAAACACCCCCAGAAGTCATTCACATTGTAGACGGAGGAAAGGAGATTACATCCGTCAACGGGGATGATCAATTAAAGAAGGATGCAACACAAAGCATGATTCCGGAAAAGGATATCAAGAGCTTGGTGGAACGAGCGGAGTGCGAGAAGCCTTGGCACAATCGAAGAGCGGGAAATCCATTCGGACGGGTAGACCTTACCCGAAGAATTCGATGCCGTCCGATATCCGAAAGGCTTTGTACCACCTGCGTTCGAGACCTTTGATGGAGCCGGAAATCCTCGGCGGCATGTTGCACATTTTCGTGCCGGTTGTTGCAATGCGGCGGAAGTGATGCTTTACTCTTCCGACAATTTGTCGGCGACATGTCGGGGATCGCCTTTGATTGGTATGCGGAATTACCAAACGGTTCGGTGAAGACATTTTCGGAGTTAGAGAACCTCTTCATCGAGCGATTTGCCGGAGCTCGGCACCACATCACTATAGGTGATTTAGTGGTAGAGAAGCAGAAGCGAATGAAACCTTGGTGGACTACATACTTCGATGGAGGAACCTAAGTATGAAGTGTGAGCCACGATTACAAGAACGGCATGCGGTCGGCATCTTACTTAAAAGCATCCTTGGCCGATAGCACTTCTCCTCGAGGATTTACTATCAAGACTTTCGAGAAGTTGTTAAGTAAGGCCGGAAGCTTGCAAGAGGAGGCGAAGCAATTAAGTTTCACCGATAAAACGGACAAACGAAGCCCGTGAAAACTTTTGAAAAGAAGTCCGGGATCGTCGCAACGATCGATAAAGGCAAGCAACCGATACAAATATCGTCGAACGGCCGCGACAACCTCAACGAGAATTACCGGCAACCCCGGCCCGGCTATCGGTCATCTCAACGGTATGAACAACCGCCTCGTCCACAACGTATGTTTAGGGAGTTCTCGAGCGAGGAGTATCCGTTCAAGAATGAGGCAGTGCCGAAAATGTTCCGCAGCCTGATGAAGACTCCAGATTTCCAACTGCCAGAGCCTAAAAGACCAGAAGAAGTCGACAAGAAAGGTGATCCTAACTTTTGCCCTTACCACCGGATGCTTGGGCACAAGATAGAAGATTGTGTTACCTTCAAGAGTTGGCTCAACGACAATCTTCGGAAAGGGAATATAACAATCCCGAAAGAATACATGAAGGAACCCCGAAGGAGGTTCCGTCGATGTTATCTCGACGGATTTCATTGTTCCGATAGATCCCTATGCGGCCGATGATGGATGGACTACCGCTTGGACAAAGTCTTCGAAGAAGGTTTTGGATCACATCCAAGCCGCTTCGGTGCGAGCCTCGATTCAGAGTTCGAAAGCGCTCGAGTCGGCGCTATCACTTGCGATAGAAGAACCGCCTCGACAAGAGACAATTGAAGAAAAGAAGAAAATTGACGAAGAAGAGAAGACCGAGGCACCCGAAGGCTAGACTAGGGGCTGCTTATCCTAGGATAGTTGTTTCCGATTCGGGGGAGAAATCCCTCGAACCTCTGACTCTGTATGATTATCTGCCCACTCCGGTGGGATCTTATAATGATGAGGGTTATGGCGTTGGCTACGTTTTGACTGTTTCTAACGATTACGTAACTAGCGACAATCAACCTAATCCGGACGTCGATTCCGATACAAATGACAATTCTCAAATCATACACAATCTCGACGATCACAATGACGAAGGAGACATCCACCAGGGAGGCTACGAGAGTTCAACGAGCAACGAGTCTATTTGTGAGTTTCGAGGAGCTCCAATCACAATAGAGTTAGAGCCTTCAGACTCCGAAGCTAATCCTGAAGAACTTGTCATTCCAATTCAGAAGGAGACACCAGCAAACTCAATGCTAGATTCGAAGAAATCACGAAGTCAACTTAAGAAGTGGAAGAGTTCTACCTCCAGAGAATGGGTCCAAAGGACGAAAGGAAAGCGGTGGTTGTTCGGGAAGAACCAACCCGGCGGAAGAAATACCCATTCGAGAAGAAAACGAGGCACATGAAAACAAAGTGGACTACAATGTGCTAGCCCATCTTAGGAAGCTACCGGCCAGGCGAGCATCTACGACGCTCTCATCTTATCGAAAGGAGATGAGAGAAGCTCGATCGAGGCCTTGCTTGATCCGAGAAATTTGCTTAGCTCGAATGGCCGGAGATTCCTTAGATGAGGTTTGCTCGTTAAAGGAACGGCGAGGAGTTACCTTCACGGACAATGACCTATTACTTGGGACGACGAGACCACAACCGGCCGTTGTACATTTCGGTTACTAATTGGGAAGTTTACACTCTCGGAGTATTGGTGGATCCGGGAGCATCAATCAATATAATGAATCTCCGAACGCTAGCATACTTGGAAATTGATGCTCGTGAGCTCGAAGCGGACAAAATGTTATTAAGAGGATTCGACGCGAAAGGAGAAAGAGCCCTCGGATCGATAACACTGCTAATGAAGACCGGTGACTTAGCAAAGACAACCGCGAAATTTCACATAATTGATTCGGAAACGTCGTTCAACGCTCTCTTGGGCCGACCATGGATACATGAAAACCGGATGGTACCATCATCTCTACATCAATGCATCAAATACTACGATGGAGGGGAACAATGCATCAAAGGTGACTTACAACCGTTCTCCGTACATGAAATTGGAATCCATGAAGATGCAGCTTATTATGCACCTCCGAAGAAAACAATCTTCTCCAAAGATACCATAACAAATGAAGTAAAGGAAATTTGGGACAACGAAGAACCTGAAATTCTAGTCCAACAGTCACTCACCACTCCCTTACGGCGAGATGGTGAAGGTTTCTCCACAACTCGCATCCGAGGTCGAGGCCGGGGACGAGGTCGTGGCAGAGACGTTAGGACGATTGGACAGAGGAAACCAGCCATCAATGTTGATTGGGAAGATAGTTCTGAAGATGAAAAAGAAATCAAACAAGGAGCAGCGACAATAAGTCGGAAGAAGCCGCAATTCAGAATCCCTTTCGAAGATGAAAGAAAAGAGGAATATAAATCGATGTACGAGAAGATTAACCACTATGTACATACTATGACCCTAACCCCGATCCATTCTAATAAGATCGAGGGTATGGAGGTCAAAGAGGTACGTAACGGCGGTGCAAAGCCCATCAAATTCTACCGTGGTGCTCCTTCCTCCAAAACTGAAAATAATGTACAATTTGAAGATGCTACTTCATCAGAATTAATGGAATTACCTTTTGAGTGGTACTCTCCCTGTGTGCAAAATTTAATTCAGCATGGTTTCTTACCTCGATAATGGACAAAAGGTCGATCACAACATTTTGAAAATTTATGGAATAACTCCGGTCGTCCACCCAATTCAAAGCATGGTCTCGGATTCGGCACGGTAGGATCGGTTGACGATGCTGAATTTTGCATGGTTGTCACTTACGAGTCTAATGAAAGCTGCATGGAAACTACGGAAGAACTTGAAGATTTACAAATTGGAAACGCTCCACAGAATTCGAAGAAGAGATCGAATCTACGATAGATGAGTTAACGGAAGTTAACTTAGGTACTAGCGAAGAGCCTAGACCTACCTTTGTTAGCTCCTTACTCGATAAAGAAGACTCCGAAGAAATAATCAATTTATTAATGGAATTTAAAGACTTGTTTTTCTTGGAGCTACGATGAGATGCCGAGTTTAGCTCCGGAGGTCGCGATCCATAAGCTAGGAGTGGATCCTCGCTCGTTCCGGTCGGACGAGGTCCTAGAAGAATGCGTCTAGAAATCGAACAACAAGTCATAGTTGAAGTTAAAAAGCTAATAGACGCTAAATTTGTCGATGAAGAACAATACCCGACTTGGTTAGCCAATGTGGTACCGGTCGGGAAGAAGAATGGTCGGATCGAGAATTTGTGTGGATTTCGAGAGATTTAAACGAGGCATGTCCAAAAGATGAATTTCCTCTACCGATCCCGGAATTAATGATCGACATCGCTTCAACACATGAAATATTCTCATTCATGGATGGATCTTCAGGATACAACCAGATAAAAATAGCTCCAGAAGATGAAAAACTTACGGCATTCAGAATGCCGATCGGAGTATATTGCTACACAGTGATGCCATTCGGACTCGAAGAACGCGGGAGCAACCTACCGAAGAGCAATGACAAGAATTTTTGATGATCTCATCCACAATCAAGTCGAATGCTACGTGGATGATGTGGTCATCAAAAGCAAAGTAAAAGAAAACCACCTGTATGATTTGAGAATTGTTTTCGAACGATTAAGATAATTTAACCTTAAGATGAATCCCTTAAAATGCGCTTTCGGCGTCACCTCCGGGAAATTCTTAGGATTTGTTGTCCGACATCACGGAATTGAAATCGACCCGGAAAAGATTAAAGCTATCTTAGAAATGCCGCCTCCCAAAACCTTAAAACAACTACGATCTTTTCAAGGGAAGCTAGCATATCTTCGACGCTTTATCTCGAACTTGTCGGAGTAGGTGTCGGCCTTTCTCGGCACTAGTTAAAAAAGATGCCAAATTTATTTGGGAAGAGAAATGCCGGAGGGCCTTCGAGGACATTAAGCAATATTTAATGACACCTCCTGTCTTAGCAGCCCTGAGTCTCGGGTAGACCGCGATACTTTATATCGCGGCTTTAGACGACTCTCTCGGAGCCACTGTTAGCCGGGTAAATGATGAGGGTAAAGAAAATGCTCTTTACTACCTAAGCCGTCGTTTACTTCCGACGGAAATAAGGTATCCCGCAATTGAAAAGCATTATTTGGCCCTGATCTTCGCCGCTCAAAAGCTCAGGCATTACATGCTTTCTCACAAGGTCAACTTGATTTTGAAAGTTAATCCTTTGCAATACTTGATGACCCGTCCAACGCTTTCGGCGGACTTGCCGGGTGGTCGATGATATTATTGCAATTTGATATAACTTTCGTGCCTCTTCGTGCCGTAAAGGGACAAGTCCTAGCGAGACTTCCTCGCGGCACACCGTTTGCGGCGAGAATCGCCTCTCGATGACGACTTGCCGGATGAACAAATAATGAACCTAGAAGACCACGATGATCGACGTTGGGAATTGTATTTCGACGGAGCATCTTCAGCACATAAAGACGAAGAATCGCAAGTGATAGTACCGGTAAGGCGGGGATCGGACTAATCTTTATAACACGGAGCGGGGGATGTTAAGATATTCCTACCACTTGACGAGCCGTGTACAAACAACGAAGCGAGAATACGAAGCTCTCATAACGGGACTGGAATTAACTATTCGAATGGGCATAACGGACATCAACATCTACGGGGATTCGCGGTTTATCATTCAACAAATCGCCTGGACGATACGGAATTTTAAAACCAAGACTCGAGCAATACTTCCGGTATGCCATACGAGTTTGTTGGAACAGATTCCGAATGTGACAATCTACAAAATTCCCAGAAAAGAAAACGCTTTAGCGGATGCGTTAGCCCGTCTCGCAAAAGAATTTTCCTGTTTGCAAGATGAATCAGTGGAAGTGTCAATTCACGGACATCAGGTCCTATCACAGCTCGACATAAACATAATACACAAATCATAAAAGGAAAAAGGATCAATTGCAGCAGTGACAGAAAACACAGAAGATTGGCGACAACCATTAATAGATTACCTGCAAACAGGAAAACTACCAGACGATAGGTCGTTAGCTCATCAGATCGAAAAGAACTGCGTCCTACGCATTAATAAACAACACATTATACGGAAGGTCTTTTGATCAAATGTGGCTAAGGTGCCTAAGCGGGTCCGAGGCCCGTGAAATTGTTAAAGAGGTGCATTCGGGACTCGTGGCGCTCACCGGTCGGGTCCAAAGATGAAAATGAAAATTAAAAGACTAGGGTACTACGGCCCTCGATGATGACCGACCGCATGAAAATCGCCAGAGGCGTCACCGGTGCCGAGTGCACGGAGTGGTTCTACACCAACCTCCAAATGTGCTACATCCGACAATTGCGTCGTGGCCATTTGAATGTCGGGGCACGGATATAGTGGGTCCAATAGAACCACCATCTTCAAAAGGACATCGCTTCATTCTTGCGGCTACAGACTACTTTTCAAAGTGGGCGGAGGCAGTTCCACTTAGAGAAGTGAAAGCACACCACGTGCTACAATTTTTCAAGAACCAAGTTGTCTTCCATTTCGGAGTGCCGCGCAGGATCATCTCAGATAACGGGTCAGCATTCAGAAGCACGCAAATCAACAATTTTGTCAGGAGACACGGAATCGAGTGGCGGTATTCAACAATTTACTACCCAAGAGCAAACGGCCTGGCTAAGGCTTTTAATAAAACTCTCGTTCAAATTTTAAAGAAGACATTGAACGATAATAAGAGAAATTGGCACGAGAAGTTATTGGAAGCCTTATGGGCCTACCGGACAACCTTCAGAACTCCTTCTCAAGCTACACCTTACGCTCTGGTGTATGGGTCCGAAGCGAGTGTTACCCTTAGAGGTCCGAGCTTCCTTCACTCGGGATTGCGGTTGCAAACAAAATCACGACAGAAGAGAATGCCAAATTACGACTAGAAGAATTGGAAAGCACTGGAAGGGAAAAGACTTGCGGCGCGAGTAGAATTTAGAACTGTACCAAGCTAAGATGGTTCGAGCCCATGACAAATTGAGTCGCGCAAGAACTTTCAAAGTTGGTGACTTAGTCCTCGTTCTCAAGAGACCTATCCTTGCACACCGCAAGATAGGAGGAAAATTTGAACCCAATTGAGAAGGACCGTTTGTGGTTGAGGCAGTCTACTCAGGAGGCTCCTACCAGCTAGTGAATTGCCAAGGAGAACGACATATGCTTCCGATCAATGGACGATACTTGAAAAAGTATTACACTACCTGATGTTTCGAAGGAATGAATTTTCCATCCCTAGAAGCACGGGTGAATTAATTACTTATGACTGGGTCCGAACCCAAAAATAATAAAAAATGTGCTGAAATAAACAAAATCATGATAATAAAGTTTTCCTTGTTTTCTCTTTCATATCAAAATCTCTTTCCTGATCTTATCCCATTTCATTCCTGTTAAATTGAAAAATACAAAAGTAATAAAAAAAAACTGTCTTTAATAAACATTTTCTTAATGTTCTTGTTCTTAGTACAGCCCCTGATCCTTTTCCTTGTCTTTTCGCGGGAAATGTCGAGCGGGCGGTTGATCCTGAACTTTAGAAATGGCGTAAGCCTTGCACTCGATGAAAAGAGGGTGAAAGATGGAGCGATAATAGAGATTGACTCAGACTTCGCACCAGCAGGCCTGCAATACGAGGAAAGTGACTGGGTCCCCGATTAACCGAGAGGAACGCCCGGTCGGACGGTAATGAAAGTGGGTGGCCCAAGCCACCAATCCGAGCAGTAAGAAAAGAAAAACAAACACCGAAGAGGACAAGAGAATCAAGTACGTAGTCGCTACGGCGAGAGGGCGAGCTTGTCGGCGCCGCGCCCACGAAACTCGGGAAATACGAAGAGCTACTCTCACGGCAACTCAACGAAGAAATAAAAATCGCCGTATCCGCAAGATGTTAACTAAATTAGCGGCGGACCGGCGCGACGAGGCGATTGCTACGCCGGTACATATACTTCGAGGACACCGATTCACCGGGAACACGAAGAAAGGAGACCGGCTACGAGGATAACGGAAGAGACCGGGGAAATCTCAAGAAGAACGAGAAGAAGAAGGCTACTACGCCACCGAGATAAAATCACCGGTAATGCATGACCTTGTTGCAGAAGCAACCCCGGAGGATGTCCCGACGGACATCATCCCCGAGGAGCCGAGGTATGCGGGAGAACGTGAAGGGATTGAGCCATATATCCCACGATACGTCACCGAGGCCTCGCCATTTGCAAATTATTCCGGAATACGAGCTAGAAAGAATACGAGAATGTCCGAAGAAAACTTTTGAATACTTCGAGAGAATCGGAGGCAGGAGGATCAATATCTTAGAAGGCCTCGAGTTACATACAGATGTGTTCTCAGAATACGAACAACAACAAATCGTGGACTGCATCCGGGATTTGAAAAAGATGGGCCGAGCAGGTCGCTTAAGAGAAAACACTTACTCAGAACCCCGGAGATGGATGCCAGGGAAGGGAAGAATTACAATACAATGTGGATGCTTGCTATAACTCGCGAGAAGACGGGAAGGGAAACCCACCGGGGATACTCCATCATGGCCGAGTGGATCCAATGCCATTAGTCATTAAAAGGATGGTAAAAAAAATGATAACATGGAGGGTACGCCGGCAAATTGCATACCCAACGGTTGCATCATTAATATTTACAAGAAGGGTAGTTGCATACCCCCGCACATAGATCACCACGACTTTGTCGGACACTTTACTGCACGATATCTTTTCGAATGAGTGTAATATCATGTTCGGATCGACCTCCGGATAGCGAGGCCCGGGTGAGTTCCGAGGGCCGGTAAAGATACCATTACCGATAGGTTCCGTCATGATGCGAAGGGCAACGGAGCGAGATGTTGCTAAACATTGCATACCGGGAGTACCGGTGAAGCGGATCTCGGTTACTTTCGGAAGGATGGACGACGAGAAAGCACCTTACCACTTCCGGCCCGGACCCGAAGTTAGAGAGCCTCCGGCCTTACGAGGTCGTGAGTTGCATGGAAAATATCACACCTCCAACGTACATCCATACGGCATCCTTGCCAAGGATGGCTTGGAAGGTGATGTTATTGACCATGTACCTCACTATTCAGACATGGATTTTTGACAGATACCCTTTTGGATGAATCGACAAAGATCATACATAGTCCGTTTTGAGTCTATATGGATTGTATGAGATGTATTCCAGATCGAGTTGTATGATGTATCTTCAACATGATTGGAATGAAAGTGACCATGTCACAATTTTGGCCTTCACCTTTTTTGTGCAAAACGACTGGGAAACGCCATTAAAGTTAAATGAACTTCGAACAAAGAACAGAAAAGAAACAAAAAGAATAAAAGAAAACTTTCCTTAAAAATCTAAAAAATGATAAACTCCAAATTCACGATTAAATAAAATTTGAATCGTTAAAAGACAAACAAAATGACCACAAATTTTAAATCCAATTTCAAATAGAATCTTTCCAAATTTCAAATCAAATCTCAATCAAATTTCAAATTCGATCTTTCCAAATCTCGAATCAAACCTCAATCAAATTCAAACTTAACCTTCCAAATCTGAAATCCAATCTGTTCTACTCTCTCCCTTGTCTGGGATGGAAGCGGTTGATTCCATTGACACGGATCGAATCTGATGGCGAGGAATCATATCCAACCCAAACCAGCAACTTTCGATCAACTCTTTTGAATGGGATATGTAGCATCTACATATTCCCTCCTAATCTATTTCATTCCATGAAAGTCTTTTACAATTTTCATGAAATTCTCGAAACGCCAAAATTCCACACTTTTCAAATCAACACTACAAATCCTTGCAAAATAAAAATTCAAATTTAAACCTTTGGGGTCGAGGATTTTACATCCGAGACTGCATTGCTTTAGGATTCTTTCCCTATCGCAATGAAATACATCAAAATTGAACTCTTGGGGTCGAGGATTTTACATCCGAGACTGCATTGCTTTAGGATTCTTTCCCTATCGCAATGAAATACATCAAATTTAAACCTTTGGGGTCGAGAATTTTACATCCGAGACTGCATTGCTTTAGGATTCTTTCCCTATCGCAATGAAATACATCAAATTCAAACCTTTGGGGTCGAGGATTTTACATCCGAGACTGCATTGCTTTAGGACTCTTTCCCTATCGCAATGAAATACATCAAATTCAAACCTTTGGGGTCGAGGATTTTACATCCGAGACTGCATTGCTTTAGGATTCTTTCCCTATCGCAATGAAATACATCAAATTAAACCTTTGGGGTCGAGGATTTTACATCCGAGACTGCATTGCTTTAGGACTCTTTCCCTATCGCAATGAAATACATCAAAATTAAACCTTTGGGGTCGACGATTTTACATCCGAGACTGCATTGCTTTAGGACTCTTTCCCTATCACAATGAAATACATCAAATTCAAACTTTTGGGGTCGAGGATTTTACATCCGAGACTGCATTGCTTTAGGACTCTTTCCCTATCGCAATGAAATACATGAAATTCGAACTTTTGGGGTCGAGGATTTTACATCCGAGACTGCATTGCTTTAGGATTCTTTCCCTATCGCAATGAAATACATCAAAATTAAACCTTTGGGGTCGAGGATTTTACATCCGAGACTGCATTGCTTTAGGACTCTTTCCCTATCGCAATGAAAAACATCAAATTCAAACTTTTGGGGTCGAGGATTTTACATCCGAGACTGCATTGCTTTAGGATTCTTTCCCTATTGCAATGAAATACATCAAAATCAAACTCTTGAGGTTAAGGATTTTACATCCAATACCACATTGCTCTGAGATCTCTCCTCATTGTAATGATTCAATCCACTCAATTCAATTTTCTTTTGAGGTTGAGGATGTTACATCCAAAACCATAAAATTTCAATTTTCATTTCAAATCAAATCCATTCAAAATTAATCTTAACAAAACTTCAATCTAAATGAAAACTCAAAATCTAAACTTACACATCAAAACTTAAACTAAAACAAAACGAAAATTTAAATCGAAATTTCCCCGGATCTTGTGATTTGGAATTCACCTCCTTTTCCCTTTCCGGCGAGAGTTCAGGAATCTCCGGTCTCAGAGATATACTGGACACTCCCCAGCGGAAACTCTTCTACTTCGTCCTAAGTTTGTCACTTGGACATCTGTGTTGGTTTTGTTGATCTTTTCGGTCAACGCCAACACGCGCGGTGTGCTTGGTTAGCACACCACACCTATTGGGGGTCCATTTGTTGACCTCATTTTTGATGAGGTCTTCTCTTCTTCTCTTTAGTACTTAGGATCTAGCCTTAGGCTTTTCCTTTGACTATCATAGAGGATTAGAATTGGGACCCACCACTTAGAAATTCAAACCACTTCTTAACTCCCTGCAAACTCCACAAACTTGATTGTAGACCCCTAATCACCTAGAGGGTTGAAATCAAATGTGGAAGTTTAAAGGATGAGTTCCTATAGGATTCTTTGGCCTTAGGACTGCCCTGGGTGGCCTGGTCTGGTGAAGGGGCTGACTTACACACACACTACACCTATACACTACACTTTCACATACCTCTTGAAACCACCCCCATACCCAATTTGGCCTCGTGACTCATGAAGGTGATTCACATGGATGGTCCTTAACCCCTAAGCCCTTGGCTAAGAGGGTTAGGAACAACATAGTGGATGCCTCAAATGAGTCCCTTCATGGCTCATGTGGGCTTGATATGGCTTCATGGCTCAACCAAAATGATTCCATTTCACTTACATTTACCCAATCTTCAATTTTGCAAATTTTCAATTTTTGACCCGGGACCCAACACTCGCCTTCTACCCAAAACCCTCGAAATTACCCAAATTTTCCAAAATCCTCCAAATCACCCAAAATTCCTCAAAACCAATCCCAAATATTCCCACATTACTCAAATTGATCATTCATAGCCAAAAATACCAAAAATTCCAAAAATACCTCCCAATACCCTCTAAATACCCAAAATACCCCTCTTAGCCAAAAAAATCCAAAAATTCAGAAAATTCCCAGAAAATTCCAGAAAATCCCAAATATTCCCAATTTCATTTTGTTCAACTACACCATGGGCCAATTTTGTCAATTTACCCCACTTTTATCAAAACCCCCAATTTGACCCATTTTAACCTCAAAATGAACCCAATGTTAAACCAAACCTACCCAATTGACCCAAATTCTGGTCCAATTCAATTCTAAACTTCAATTCAACATCCCCAACACCAATCTAGACCAAATCCAAGCCCAATTTGATTGTCATTGGGATCCAATTTCACTTTTGGCCTTAAAGCCCAATTTGGACCCATGACCCAAACTTAGCCCAAACTCACCCAATTCAACTCCAATTAACCCCAAATCTTTTCTAAACCTTCCTTAACATCCCAATAAACAAAACACTAACATGATTTGCCCAAAATTTAGACCCAAACCCCACTCAAATTCAACCCAAAATCAAAAAGCCCAATTTTGGCCTAAACCCAAACCTAACCCAAATAGGCCCAAACTCCAAAATCAAAACCCAACCAAAGCCAAAACCTCTTTGAAACACTCCCAAAAATATTTCCCAACATTTATTTTACATCAATTTCAACTCTAGCCCAACATTGGCCCAAGTTAGCCCAATTTGACCTACATTGGCCCACTTACCAAATAAACCCAAATTCAAACCAATTCAAGTCCAAATCACACCAAATTGACTCCAAACCACTCATGACACATCCCTAAACCAAACTCAACAATTATTTGGCCCAACCTCTTTACAAAATTCCCATCCATAAATTCATTTTTAAACTTAAAGGCCCATTCCTTAAACCATTTTAAAAGCCCATTTTTTACCACATCCAAAGGCCCAAAATTGGTCCCAAAGCCCATATGACATTTCCCCTCATCATGCTTTCAATTAAACTCAATACCTAAGTCCTAAATTCATCATTGGATTATTCCAAATCAAGCCCCATACAAATTCCCATCAAAATACAAAAATTTCCTTAAACCCATTTCCATGAAATTGACTAAACCTTTCCCCAAGCCAAAGGTGAGCCATGAAGCCATGCATGAGCCACATGTGAGCCATGAGAACCTTGGACACTCCACCATGCCATATTGAGTAAGAAGAGGGAGGGCTTTCCTTAATCCCTAAAGCTCATTAGCCTTAATCATGATTCACCTAAACTTAAATTTCATCCAAATATATTTGGATGGAGACTTCTCCATGCTAAACCAGCTGATCCCTTTGATCCACCACAGCACCCAAAGCCACCTTGAAGGGTGCACCAAGCCCAAAGGGGTGGATTGACCCATTTAGACTCAAAACTAGCCATGCCCCATTCTACTTTGGATCAAAGCCTTTACACATGGCAATTGCCAATTGCTTGCACCAAGTCCCAGCCCTGACCTCCCTGGTCAAGATGGTGACCCTTGCCTGCCGGCCGACCACACGGCCGCCGGAAAACACCATGGCCGAGACATGGGCAGGAGCCAAACATTGAAATTCCACCTTGCTTGAGCTGCCCCATGCCCGATGGCCACCATGGCTCGTTCTTCCCTTGACCTAAGCTAGCTGATCCCAAGCCTTGAACCCCCACAGGAGGCCCTCCGACCTCTCTATTTAAACCCCTCACCCTCTCGGCCAAAGGAGGTGCTGAACCAAACCTTAAGGAAACTCTGCCAAAATCATTCCAGATCACTCTCCACCCATAGAGCACTTGATCCTCACCGAATTCCGGCCCAATTCCCTCCAGGTCGAGCTCAATTTTGAGCTCAAACTTTAGCCCAAAACCGGGACACTTCTTCACGGTGAGCCAATCCCCAAATTGATTGGTCCTACACCTTCACCGGACCAAGAGGAGAAGTTTCCCACCGAAAGCCCCATCTCCAGAGCCACCCAGGTTGCTCCGGCCTCCAAGCTTTGTGATCGTACTGTGGTCACTTTCATAGGCTAGACAATTCACCGAGGTCAAGGGACTTCATCCGGAGCTTACTTGGACCCGATCGAAGGTGACACTGACTCTCGGATCGAAGCTTCACTTCTGCGAGCAAAGGTATGGACTCCCTCTTCTTCCCGAGCTTCCAGAGATTCTCATTTTAATTTGAATCAATTTAAATGCATGTTTACCGTATGGATGTATTCGTCTCTTCAAGACGAATCCATAGAGCATAAGAACATGAAAATCCGTTGAGAATCGAGTGAGTTCTTAGGGTTAGAGTGTGGATGGTCACGGGATCGCACCAGTCGTAGACGATGACCAGGAACCGTCGGATCTCGCGTGTCTCGGATGGATGGCTTGGATTGCGTCGGACCGGCAGATGGTACGTGAACCGCGGGGCCCCGGACAGCCGAGTCAGATGGCGGCGCCGAACCAGGGAGCGACGTGTGTCGATTCGGAGCCGCCGAGGTTGAGTCAGCGCCGATGTGGATAAGTAGAAAATTAGGTATTTTCTCGATTTATTTAAATACCGTAACTTCAAAAATGCATATCTTTGTGTAGAAAAATCACAAAAATAAAATAAAAATACCCTCTTGCTCGAGTGAACGAGAGGAGAATAATGTGGAAAAGAAATTAATTAATTTTGCCCAGTACTTTATTTTTAATTAATTATTTATTCTCTGCATTGTTTTAATTCTCCATGCATTCATACAATTCACCATGGCATGAGACCATAGGGCTTTTGAAGCCTCTGAACTTGGGAACATTCCCTGAATTTTCCAAGGTCGGAGGCCATCTCTGTGAAAAGTTATTGATTTTTCAAATGCATGTGGTCATTTTGAGTATTTTAATTCCAAAAATTAGCATGTTGTGAAATAAATTCTAAGAAAATTTGGTGATGTTCCTTATGACCAGAGAACCCTAGGAAAAATAAGACTTGAGTTAATTCACTCAGGTTAACCCTAATTGGCCTAAATACCCAAAATTGAACTTTAATTAATTAGAGTTAACCATAGATCAAATTGACTTGAAATCAATTCTCCACTGACCTTTAGGATCAGAGGAATCCACCATAAAAATTTCAAGTCAATTGGACTTGGTTAGCCCTACTAAATGGGTTGATTAAGCCATTTAGCCAATTTAAACTTTGAAAATTCGTAACTTTCAAAATACTTTTCAAAAATTCACTAAATTGGTTTTGGAGCCTCTCTGATATTAGGGGAATTTAAGAAAATTAAAATTTAAATTTTTCTAAAAAAGTTGATTTTTTTATCATTATTTTAATATTTTATAAATTAAAAAATAATAAAAATTACAAAAATAACAAAATTCACCAAAATGTCACATTTTGAATTCTAACTACTTAGGAACAAACCCCATATTTTTCTTATGTCTCTAGGTTGAGATATTAAATTTTAAAGCCTTGGGGTAATTTTTAAAATTAAAAAATACATTTTCTAGCATTTCCACTAAAATAATTCCAATAAATTAAGAAAAAATCGAGAAAATTGTAAAATTTAGTTCTCTCGGAATCGTTGATATCGTAGAGAATTTTAAAAATTATAAAATTCATTTTTCAACTTATATTCTATTTTTAAATTAATTAATACTCCATAAATTAAAATAATTTTAATAGATAAAATATAATTCAAAAGATCACAAAAATTGTTCCAAGTGGTCCTCTAGTCATTAGGAATGTCCCCTAATTTTCTTAAGGACAGAAACTTTCCCTTAGTTATATTATTAAATTTTCCTTGGAAATCCTTATTTTCCACCAAAAATAATTACATAAATAAATTAAATACAGAAAAATCACATTTTCTCCTCTAATGTCTTTATTGACATATGAGTGAAGTCACATAAAAATTTCAAATTCATTTGAGCTCAATTTAGTGAGTTATGAAATTATTAAGCTTGAGGGGTAAAATGGTAATTAAAATTTTAACCCTTAATTAAAACTTTAGGCTTAATAAAATTAAAGGGTAAAATATTTGATCTTAATCTGATTTGGATGATTGAAATTTAAATAATTAAAGGGTAGAAACCTATTAAACAATTCAATAATAATTAAAATGAACTTTAATTAAAATAATTAATTAAATTTGGAAGAATAATAAATTGGAATTATTAAAATAGGGATGTTATTAGGAAGAAATTTGTTTTTTTTAATTTAAGAATCCCTAAATTAATCATCTCAATAATATTTAATTTCTAATTAAAGTGATAATCCAAGTTTAAGGTTTAGAATGCTAAAAAACTTAATCATTAATTTAAGTTAAGGTTAAATTATTTAAAGCAAATCCCTTTAAAATAAAATATTAAATTAAAACAAATTAAATTAAATTAAAATTAAATTAAATCATATTAAATTAAATTAAATTAAATTAAATTAAATTAAATTAAATTAAATTAAATTAAATTAAATTAAATTAAATTAAACTAAATTAAACTAAATTAAACTAAATTGAATTAAATTAAATTAAATTAAATTAAATTAAATTAAATTAAATTAAATTAAAACTAAATCAAATTAAATTAAATCAAATTGAATTAATTTAAGCTAAAGCATATCATATTAAATTAACTTAAATTAAATTAAATTAAATTAAATTAAACCACATTAAATTAAATTAAGTTAAGTTAAATTGAATTAAATTAAATATGACATCACCTAGGACATGAAGAATTCAAAAATGAATCAAAAATAACTTGAACACTATTCCAAACTTAAATCATTAATTTGAACTTAAATTTGAATCATAAATCATTAAATATCATTTTGCCCTTAGGAGCTTTTACTATTATAACTCCTAGATGGAGTATCAAGTGAAATGTCACTTCACTCATAAGAATATTCAAACATCCTAATTCACTGAGCAAGAAATAAAACTTAACTTAAACACCCTGGATAATTAATTCACACTCGCACAATAGAATTCATTTGGACTTAGGACAATTCCCGAAATATTGAAAAGATGTTTAAGATTCGTCTTAAACACTTCCTCAATATGATGGAATGTCCTTAAGAACAAATTGAGCTTAGTTGTTCTTTGGTGAAGAAAATCATCCTTAAAACCAAAATCGAAGACCTGGACGTCATAGGAATGACTAGCTATAGGATTAGGATTTTGGTAGAAAACCATAACCCTTCCCTTAGCTTTACCTAGGAAATTGCTATAAATGCTTAAATGCTCTAAATTGTATTTTAAGTGCGGCTTGGGATGACGGGAAGACCTTCCGAGTACACTTTTATTTTATTGCAATTTATCTTCTCGCGATTCATTTATTCGTGTTGCATTCTACCTTTCTTGCATGATAAATAACGAGTTGCATGAAAACCTACACCTTTAGGACAGAAACCAAAGCTGAAACCCATAACTAAATTAAAAGACACTACAAGATAAAATTCACCGCCACAACATTCAAAATATAAAACAACTCGAAATTTAATCACGAAACGGAATAACAAACTACAACTACAACTAAACTAAAACGTCTCATTGAATGATCGGGAATACCTCGGATGATGTAACCCACGTGTTGCTTAACGGGATTTCCACGGTCTAAATGAAAGTGCGGAACTCATTTAGTTGAGTTTAGCAAATTCATCCGGACTAAGTGAATTCGATGAAAATAACGGTGTCGGGATGACGGAACCGTGGGATCTTAATCGGTTCTGTTTAATCAACTCTAAGACCTGTTTTAATTAAAACATTAAAGACACATGGAAATTAAGACTTTCTCTAAAACCAAACACTTCCCTCATCTTTTGATTTATCACCTTCTACAACTAAACCTCTGCAACAACAAGGAGCTCGGAGCATGGTGGGCAGCACGGCCATCGTCATCAGCAAAACCCGAGTCTACTTGACAAAACTTTCTTAGAATTAAATAACCAAGCCATAGGACTTCGGGGTAGTTTGCACAGTGCAACATAAATCCTCAACTCTTCGTTAGGCATTTGCATGATCATATCATGTAAATTAAGCCCTAATCGGTCTTAGGACTCCGAGGTAGTCGTCCGATACGACCTAAACCCTCACATCTTCGAGGCTATTTGTATAATTTTATCATACAAATATAAGTCCTAACCAATTAAAATTGGCAAGATCAAAACATTAAATAAACATTAGGATCTTCCTAAATTCAAGCCAAATAAATAGGATAGTCGGGAAATTACCGAAGTTCGCTTCGAATCTGTGATTTCTCCTACCTTTCTTCCTTCGGATTCCCAAAATATAATGCTCTAAATTTGATCCATTCTCTATTGAAATTCCAAAACTCAATCCATTGAAAACTTAAACTTTGAAATTCTTGAGAGAAGAACTACTGATTATTATCGAGAGTTTTCTTAGGTGATTCCCGTCACTTAAGATGTAATTAACTATAGGGGCTTTCCCTTATAGGGAATTTTAAGAACCCGAGTAATATAAACCCTGTTTAATGTTTTCATATTAAACAGGGGAATTTGTCGGCTTATTAAATTGGTTCGCAGACCAAACGGATGTCACAAATCTTTTAGTTTATTTAATCGAGCCCCATCATCAAGCAATGTGTCTATTCTTCGGGATAGATACATGGTTTGTGATACGGTGCTCGTTTATATTAACTGTTCAGGATGTGAGATCAGTTTGATTTCATATCTTAAAATTTTCATATTTAAAATTATTTTCAAAATCAAATATTACTTTTCAAATTATATTTATTTAAATTAAAATTAAAATACGCCGACAAGCCATTCCACTTGTTTGTGGGTGATAAGCAGTTGCAATTCTATGTTTGATTCCAAATTTTTGTAGTAATGATTGGATTCTTATATTCCTGAAATGACTTCCACCATCAGTGATAATTACCTTAGGCATTCCAAATCTTGAAAATATCATTTTCTTTAAAAATTTTGAAACACTTTTGGAATCACAGTTTGGTAAAGCAACAGCTTCAATCCACTTTGAAACATAATCAACAGCTAATAAAATATAAATTTTTCGAGATGATGGAACAAATGGTCCCATAAAGTCTAAACCGCATATATCAAAAATTTCAACTTCCAATATATAGTTTAAAGGTATTTCATCTTTCCTAGATATATTTCCCATCCTTTGACATCGATCACATGTTTTCACATATTGTCTCACATCTTTAAATAAGGTAGGCCAATAAAATCCGAATTTAAAATTTTAAATGCGGTTTTATCTATGCCAAAGTGTCATCCAAAATCAGAATCATGACATTTTTGAATAATGGCAAAAGTTTCCTCATAAGGTACACATCTTCGAATCATAGAATCTTTACCAATTTTAAATAAATGAGGTTCTTCCCAAATATAAGATTTAGCATCATATTTAAATTTCTTAATAAATTTGTTATCCAAGTCATAAGGCAAAATATTGCTTATCTAAATAATTAACAATATCAGCATACCAAGGTGTTTTGCATCTTTGAATAACATATAAAGATTCATCAGGGAACTTCTCATTTATATTTTCTTCCGAAATAATATCATTTTTAATTCTAGACAAATGATCAGCAATTTGGTTTTCATTTCCTTTTCTATCTACTATTTGAAAATCAAATTCTTGTAGAAGTAAAACCCATCTTATAAGTCTAGGTTTAGAATCCTTCTTAGATAATAGATATTTAATAGCAGAATGATCAGTATGAACTATGCATTTAGTACCAAGAAGATAAGGTCCAAATTTATCAAAGGCATATACTATAGCTAGAAGCCCTTTCTCAGTGGTAGTGTAATTTCTTTGTGTTTCAGTGAGAGTTTTACTAGCATAATATACAACTTTGAAAACTTTCTCATATTTTTATCCTAATACACCTCCAATTGAAAAATCACATGCATCACACATTAATTCAAAAGATTTATTCCAGTCAAGTGCAACAATGATAGGTGCAGTTATTAATTTTTCTTTTAGAATATTAAAAGCATTAATACATTCTTTATTAAATTCAAATTTTGCATCTTTTTCTAATAAATGACAAAGAGGTTTAGCAATTTTAGAAAAATCCTTTATGTATCTTCTATAAAATCCAGCATGACCTGGAAAACTTCTCACATCAGTAACAGTAGTAGGTGGTTGCAATTCAGCAATAATTTTCACTTTTGATTGATCTACTTCCATCCCTTTTTGTGATACTTTGTGACCAAGTACAATGCCTTCTGTAACCATGAATTGACATTTTTCCCAGTTAAGAACTAAATTTGTTTCTTCACATCTTTTCAAATCTTTGGCTATGTTTTCCAAACAAGATTCAAAAGAAGTTCCAAAGACTGAAAAATCGTCCATGAATATTTCAATTCCTTTGTCAATCAAATCACAAAATATTGACATCAAACATCTTTGAAAAGTTGTAGGTGCATTACATAAACCAAAATGCATTCTTCTAAAAGCAAATGTTCCATAAGGACTTGTAAATGTTGTCTTTTCTTGGTCCGTAGGAGCAATAAGTAATTGATGATAACCAGAATATCCATCCAGAAAATAGAAATATGAGTGTCCAGCTAATTTATCGAGCATTTGATCCAAGAAAGGTAAAGGAAAATGATCCTTTCTAGTGGCTTTATTTAGTTTCCTATAGTCGATACAAATTTGCCATCCGAGTAACTTGTCTTGTAGGAATAAGTTCATTTTTATCATTAACAATGACAGTTACACCTCCTTTCTTTGGAACACCATGAATAGGACTTACCCATTGACTATCCGAAATAGGATAAATAATACCAGCATCTAAACACTTAATAATTTCTTTTTTAACAACCTCTTTCATAATAGGATTTAATCGTCTTTGCGATTCTATAGTAGGTTTAAAATTTTCTTCCATTAAGATTCTATGCATGCAAATGGAAGGGCTTATTCCTCTTATATTAGCAATAGTCCAACCAAAAGCTTTCTTATAATTCTTTCACACCTAGTAATTTTTCTTCTTGATCTTTACTCAGTTCAGAAGAAATAATAACAGGTAAAGTTAACGAATTTCCAAGAAACACATTCTTTAAATGGGAAGGTAACATTTTTAATTCCGGTTCGGGTGCTTTTTTAATTGAGGGTAAAAGTATATCATTTTGAGTTATGTCTAAAGTTTCCCAATTATCTTTAATAAAACGAGTCTCTTCTTGTTCTACTACTTCATCTTCATCGATTAAAAATTCAAATTTTTCTTCGAAATAACTTTACATTTTCTTGATAATGTTTCTCGATTAAATAATCAATTATATCCATTCGATAACATTTCTCTTTATCAGGGTGCTTCATTGATTTAAGAACATTGAATTTAATTTCTTGATCGTTAACTCTCATGGTTAATTCTCCTTTTTGCACATCAATATAGCTCGTCCGGTAGCTAGAAAAGGTCTTCCTAAAATAATAGGTATCTCTTTATCTTCTTCCATATCAAGTACTACGAAATCTACAGGGAAGATAAATTTATCCACTTTAACAAGGACATCCTCTATAACTCCTTTAGGATAAGTGATAGATCTATCGGCTAATCGAAGAGTTACGATGGTGGGAGTAATCTTTCTAAATCCAATCTTCGAAAGATAGAAAATGGCATGAGATTAATACTTGCTCCTAAATCACATAAAGCTTTTCCGCAAAATTTTTCTCCAATAGCACAGGGTATAGTGAAACTTCCAGGATCCTTAAGCTTTTCAGGTAATTTCTTTTGAATTATTACACTACATTCTTCACTTAATGCAATGGTTTCAAAATCTTCAAATTTTCGTTTTTTGCTTAAAATATCCTTCATAAATTTTGCGTAAGTTGGCATTTGTTCCAAAGCTTTAGCAAAAGGTATGTTAATAGTAAGTTTCTTAAAAATTTCAAAGAACTTAGAAAATTGATGATCTAATTTCTGCTTGTTTAAGTCTTTGAGGAAAAGGTGGTGGTGGTTTTTCAACTTCCACATTAACGAGTAAAACGAGTCGATCTTGGCTAGGAGAGAGAGTTTCTTTAGGTTTTTCAATCTCTTGACCTCGATCTCTTTTCAATTTCATTCTCGCAATCTTTCTTTTAATTCCTTTCCACTTCTAAGTTGCACGACTTTAACTTGTTCATGTTCTTTTCCGGTTTCCTTTGGATTGATTTCAACATTACTAGGAAGTGTTCCTACAGGTTTGTTATTAATTAAAGTAGCAATTTGCCCCATTTGATTTTCAATATTACGAATAGCAGTATTTTGATTTTGTAATTGATTATTCATTTACATTATTAATTCTTCTATTGATAACTTTTTCTGTTGATTATTAAATCCAGGATGTTTATAATTTGAATTAACTTGATTATTCCAATTTTGAGTGGGATGAGATTGATTATTACCCCATTGTTGTTGTGAATTATTCCAGTTAAAATTAGGATGATTTTTCCACCCAAGATTATAATAATTTGAATAAGGATTATTTTTACTTGCAATAGCTTGTAAAGTTTCAATAGTTTGAGAATCTTCAATATTAGCAGTTATTATGTGAAATATTAATTGTAAAATTATCTAATTTCTTAGACATTGCCGTAATTTATGAAGCTAAGATAGAAAAGGCTTCATTATCTTGAATGTTGGCCATCTTTTTAGGATTAATCCTTTCGGAAGGCAATTGAAAATTGTTATTAGCCATTTCTTCAATTAAAGTGTAAGCTTCTTCAAATGATTTAGACATTAATGAACCTCCAGTGACGACATCGATAATTGATTTTAAAGATCCAATTAATCCATTATAAAATGTTTGAATAATCAACCAATCAGGTAAAGCATGACGAGGACATTTTCTTAATAGTTCTTTAAATCTTTCCCAAGTTTAGTATATTGTCTCCCCGTCAAATTGACTAAACGAAGTAATATCATTTCTTAATTTAGCAGTTTTAGAAGGAGAAAAATATTTAGCAAGGAATTTTTGTGCCATTTCAGACCATGTTTTAATAGAACCAGTCGCTAATGAGTTTAACCACATCTTTGCTTTATCTCTTAAAGAGAAAGGAAAGAGTCTAAGTCTAATAGCATCATCAGAAACATTGTTATATTTAAAGATAGCACAAAGTTCTAAAAAACTAACAAGATGTAAATTTGGATCCTCATTTAGTGATCCACTAAATTGATTGTTTTGCACCATTTGAATAATAGATGGTTTAAGTTCAAAAGAATTAGCATCTACAGTAGGTATTTGAATACTACTATGAAGTTCATCAACTGTAGGGTTAGCATAATCTCTTAATGGTTTATAAACATTTTGATCATTAAGTTCAATTGGATTTTGTAAAGTAGCCATTTCTTGAAATTTTTGAATTTGTTTTCCCTTTTTAATTTTTCTAATTGTACTTTCCAATTCAGAATCTAAAGTTATTAATCCTTCAGAACCAAATCTTCACATAAAACAAGGAATAAAATATATATTTCTCTTTTTTTTTTAATAAGAAAATTTATTCTATTCTATTTCTTTCTTCCCCGGCAACGGCGCCAAAAACTTGACCTGACCGCAAATAACACAGTAATGTTTGCTTCCAAAAGATAGCCAAAAACTTTGACTCAATTTATAAATAGCGGCTAGTGTATAAAATTAATATGATGTAAATTTAGAAAACATTTTTACACACTAGGGGTACTACGCAAGTATACGTATCGTTTCAAGTAATATAGGGTTTTGAAACAAAGACCCCAGTATCGATCCCACGGAGAAGAATTATAGTGATAAATTTTCTAAATAAAAAAAATAAAATAAAATAAAATAAATAAATAAAATAAATAAATAATATTTTTATTTTATCTTTTAATTTAATTATAAATTACTATTAATTTACTAGATGCAAATAAAGAAAACAATAGTAAGAAAATGATTTTATGAAATCTATATAAAATAAACAACTTTCTTTCCTTCAATTAATCTAAGATTTTTAAGATAATTTAATATTCGTTGGAGAATTTGATTTATAGTATTGTGCCAAATAGAAGCATTCCGATTCTTTACCCATTGATCCAGTCGCAAAGAACATTGGCTAATTTACAGAATAGGTCCGGATGTATTGTTAGTAGAATGGGTTAATCTAGGCTCACACTTCTAGATATCCAAGGGTGGCTATGGTCGGCCCTACTAGTGACCCTTTTCTAATCTAAAAATCAAATTATAAGAATTTAGTCTGTCACTCTAAAAACATATCAATTTTACGCCCTTTAAATCTTATCTTCCTATTTATTTGCACTTCACCTTGAATAGCCCGCACATGGCCTTCGACTACCCAAGGATTCATGTGACATTTACAAGTTAAGAGTTCTTCTCCTTCAAGGTCTTAAAACTCTTCAACAGGTTTTAACAATTTAAATGACCAATTTAAAAGTAAAGAAAGATCAGGTATTAATGTCATCACAATGTTTTGAAAATATTTTGAATTTCAATTCTCCATCGAATCTTTATATTATCTTATCTATCTCTTCATAATTGAAGGAAGAAAGTAAGCTGACTACTCAGAACACATTGAAAATAAATAGCAAAACATGATAATTAAACTTTGAATCAAATATAAAAATACTTATCTCAAATATTTCTTCTATAGATTTTCTGATTCCTATTGACTCCACAGTGTAATGAACTCCAGATGCAACAACTTGAAAATAAACTCACTAAACTAAACAAAAGTGGCCCTAAATTTCTCTCTTTATTTCTCTCTCTAAGGATGAGAGATCCTAAAGTGGATAAGAGAAAGGGTTACAATGGGAGGGGCACGTTTTCTGAAGAAATGGACCCCTATTTATAGGCTTCAAGGGTTGCCTTGAGGCACCTCTTCAAAACATGTCCACATTCAATGAATCTTCTAGAAGGTCGGTCTGGAGCCTAGGCGCCGGAATCTGGCACCTAGGCGCCTGACACCGCGTCCAGTTCTTCGCACCTCTTCAGTTTGGCTCACACCTCTTCGCATTTAAAATCATTTTGGAGCGTCCAAATGCAATGTATCACATGTCCTATTATCAAGGAACAACTGCCAGTCTTCTAGAATGTCCAATAACCGCTCACTCCGTCAAAATAACAGATCAAACGTTGTCAAAAACTTGACAGTTTTTGGATCGAGTCTGGTGCTTAGGCGCCAGCTTCTGGCGCCTAGGCGCCAGGCCATAATTTTTTATACTTTTTGTATTTTGCTCCATTTTTGCTCCTTTTTGCTCCATTTTCTTTTTTAGACCTTTTTACATTACCTACATCCAAAAACACAAAAAATACCTTTCATTAAAGCATAATATCCTTAGAAATTAATAAGAATTAAGACATAAAGAAATAGGTATTTTTTATAGATCAGTCCCGCGGTCCCGTTCCGACTTCTGGTCTGACTTGATCTTCGCCGTTCAGCTGATACACAATCGATCGGACGGCTCCTGGTCATCGTCTATGACTAGTGCGTCCAGTGAGCTGTTGACCTTCTAACCCTAATATCTCCCTCGATTCTCAACGGATTTTCGAGTTCTTATGCTCTATGGATTCATCTTGAAAAGACGAACACGTCCATACGGTAAACATTCTTTGAAATTGAGTTAAATAAAATGAAGAATCACTGGAAGCTCGAAAGGAAGAAGAAGGCAATACCTTGGCTCTGAGAAGTGAAGCTTCTATCAGAGGGGCTTGGCACATTTTTTGGAGTCCAAGGAGGCTAGGGATGAAGCCTGGAGCTGTGGTGAAATGTCTAGGCTTAACTTTCACCAGGCCCGATCACAAAGCTTGGAGGCTGGAACAACTGGGTGCTCTGGAGAGGGGGCTTTCACTAGGAAACTCCTTCTCTACCTCTGGTGAAGGTGTGGGAAGAGTTAATTTGGATTTGGTTAAGTTTCAGAGAGTGTCCTGTTTCTGGCCTGATTTTCAGCTGAGAAAGTGAGCTCAGCTGGGAGAATTCAGGGCAGGAGAACAATGGGATTCTTCTTCTCTAGGCTGGGAGAAGCTCTGGGAGTGATTTGGTGAGGTTTGGATGATAAAAATTCCAACACCCTTCAGCACCTTTTTCATGACCGAGAAGAGGTGTTTAAATAGCCAGGGCCATTGGGCTGAGCTAGGGCTCAATTGGTGGGTGGATTCCACTGCTTAGGTGGAGGGCAGTGGAGCTCTCAAGTTTGATTTGGCTGAGGTGGACAATTGGGTGAGTTTGGGTTTGATTCACTGGGTGGTGGCCCTCAATTTTGACTCCCTCCGGCGGCTAGGCCAGCCAGCAAGAACAAGGGAGCTGGCCATGGGTCAGGTCAACCAATGAGTAGGGTTTAATGGTGATAAACCAGGCAAGGGGGGATTTGGGGTGAGGCAAAAGAGGATTTGTCCATTCAAGGGAAGAGATCCCTTAAAATGGGGAACCATTGGTCCATGGCACACTTAGCTTGGGCTAGGTGGATCTAGGGTGGTTCCTAAGGCTCACTTAGTGGCTATGGATAGGTTGGTTTAGCCACATTTGGTTCAATTTGGTTTGGTTTGGTCATGGGTTCAAATTGACTCATTTGGGTTTGGGTTGAGCTAACTTGAGTTAGGACTTAATTTGGGTCCAAATGTCTTGTGCAATTTTGAAGAGGTGATTTCCATGAAGAACTTTCATGAAGACATGGGGAGGTTTTGAGTTCAATTGGAAGGCAATTTGGTGGATTTTGGTATTTTGGTTAATTTAGGGAGGGTTGAATCAACTTGGGTCCAAGTTGGGTTAAGGTGGGGTTTAGACCCAATTGAAATTTTCAAATGGTCTAGGGGAATGTATTGAAGAGTTTCCAACATCAATTGGGAAGAAATTTTAGGGTTTGGCTAATCAATTTGGTAGGTTTAGGGTATGGGTTCACTTTAGGCTAAAATGGGGGTATTGGATTTCAAATGGGATTGAACTCTAATGTGAATCAAATTGGGCTTGGATTTGGTTTATATTGATAGTAATGATGTTGAATTGAAGTTTAGAATTGAAATTTGGCAAAATTGAGGTCAAATGGGTTGGTTTGTTGTGACATTGGGTCCATTTAGATTAAAAATGGGTCAATTTGGGGATTTTGACAAACGTGGGTTATTCTGGCAAAATTGGGCATCAATTTCCAAGTATGCTAGCGTTCGAAGATTCATTATATTGATTGATGCTCCTGGATCCACCAATACTGCGAGAGTGTAAATTTTCCGATTGTAACTGAAATGTACAACGGTCGGTTGTGACTTCGCTGTTCCAAGTAGTAGGTCGTCGTCTCGTGAAGGTAACACCTCGCTGTTCTTTTAACGAGCAAACCTCATCTAAGGACTCTCCGGCCATTTGAGCTAAGCAAATTTCTGGATCAAGTAAGGCCTTGATCAGAGCTTCTCTCATCTCCTTTGATAAGATGAGAGCGTCGTAGATGCTCAGTTTGGCTGGTAGTTTCCTAAGATGGGCTAGCACGTTGTAGTCCACTTTGTTTTCATGTGTCTCGTTTTCTTCTCGAATGGGTGTTTCTTCTGCCGGGGTTGGTTCTTCCTGAACAACCACCTGCTTTCCTTTGTCTTTTGGACCCATTCTCGGAGGTAGAACTTTTCCACTTCTTAAGTTGACTTCGTAATTTCCTCCGAATCTATCGTTGAGCTTCGTCGATGTCTTTTCTTGAATCGGAATGACGGGCTCTTCCGGATTAGCTTCGCAGTCCGAGGGCTCTAACTCTATCGTGACCGGAGCTCCTCGAAACTCACAGATAGATTCGTTGCTTGTTGAACTCTCGTAGCCTCCTTGATGGATGTCTTCTTCATTATTTTGCTTGTCGAGATCGTGTATGATTTGAGAATTGTCGTTGGTATCGAAATCGATATCCGGATTATCGTTAGTTACGTAATCGTTAGAAACAAGTCAAAACGTAGCCAACGCCATCACCCTTATCATTATATGATCCCACCGAAGTGAGCGAGATAATCATACGGAGTCAAGGGTTCGAGGATTTTTCCCCGAATCGGAAACAACTATCTTAGGATAAGCGGCCCCTAGTCCTAGCCTTAGGTGCCTCGGTCTTCTCTTCTTCGTCAATTTTCTTCTTTTCTTCGATCGTCTCCTCGTCGAGGTGGTTCTTCTATCGCAAGTGATAAGTACCGGCTTAACAGGTTTCAAACTCTGAATTGAAGCTCGCACCGAAGCGGTTTGGATGCTGTCTAAAATCTTTTTCGAAGACCTCGTCCAAGCGGTAGTCCACCCATCGTCAGTCGTATAGGGATCTATCGGAATGATGGGATCAGTCGAGACAACATTGACGGAACCTCCTTTCTGGGGTTCCTTCATGTACTCCTTTGGGATCGTTATATTCCCTTTCCGCAGGTTGTCATTGAGCCAACTTTTGAAGGTAATACAATCTTCTATTTTGTGTCCAAGCATCTGGTGGTAAGGGCAAAAGTTGGGATCACCTTTCTTGTTGATCTCTTCTGGTCTTTTAGGCTCTGGCAGCTGGAAATCCGGAGTCTTCATCAGACTACGGAACATTTTCAGACTTGCTTCATTCTTGAACGGATACTCTCGCTCAAAAGCTCCCTTAAAGTACGTTGCGGAAGAGGCGGTTGTTCATACCGCGGAGATGACCGATAGCTGGGCCGGGGTTGCTGGTAATTCGTTGTGGTTGTTGCGGCCGTTCGGTGGTATTTGCAGTCGGTTGCTTGCCTTTGTCAACCGCTCGCAACGATCCCGGATTTCTTTTCAAAGTCTTTACAGGCTTTTGTTTATCCGTCTTGTCGGTGAAACTTAATTGCTTTGCCTCCTCTTGCAAGCTTCCGGCCTTGCTTAACAACTTCTCGAAAGTCTTAATAGTAAATCCCTCGAGGAGAAGTGCTATCGGGCCATGGATGCTTTTTAGCAAAATGCCGATCGCATGCTTGTTCTTGCAGTTGTGGTTCACACTTCATACTTAAGTTCCTCCATCGAAGTATGTAATCCACCAAAGTTTCATTCGGCTCAGCTTCTCTACCACTAAATCACCTATAGTGATGTGGTGTTGAGCTCCGGCGAATCGCTTGATGAAGAGGTTCTCTAGCTCGAGAATGTCTTAACCGAACCGTTTGGTAATTCCGCATACCGGTCGAAGGCGATTCTCGACGGACTGCTGACGAACTGTCGGAAGAGTAATGCATCGCTCCCGCCGGCATTGCAACAACTGGCACGAAAGTGTGCCACATGCTGTCGGGGGTCCCGGTTCCGTCGAAGGTCTTGAACAGAGGTGGTACGAAGCCTTTCGGGTATTGGACAGCGTCGAATTCTTCGGGGTAAGGTCTACCCGTCCGAATGGATGTCCCGCTCTTTGATTGTGCTAAGGCTTCTCGCACCTGCTGTTCCACCAAGTTCTTGATATCCTTTTCGAGAATCATACTTTGTGTTGTATCCTTTTTCACTCGATCATCCCCATTGACGGACGTAATCTCCTTTCCTCCGTCTACAATGTGAATGACCTCTCGGGGGTGTCTCTCATGTGGTTGTACTTGACTCGGAGAGTGGCCGAGCTACGGCCATCTCTTCCATCCTTTTGCCATTTGAGCGATCGTATCATCTTTCTCTTGAAGTCGTCTTCTCATCGGTTCCGGCTCCTCTCTTCTGCGGCCGCAGGAGCACCTTGCGAAGCCGATGAAGCTCGTGTTTCAACCATGTTGATTTTCGCGTATTCGTCGTCCATGAATTCCGATGAATCAATCTCGTCTCCGAACTTTTCCTCTCTTTCTTTTGCCAACCGTCGGATATCGGTTCTCAACTTTTCCATGGCATCTTCTAGCGGGGCTTTCGTGTGTCTTCGTGGTTGTCGTGCGATAGCTGCCGGGTCCCCTTCTCACGAGTCCCCTTCATCGCGGTAGCACTTTCTTCAGATTCAAGTCTCCTGGCGAGACTTTCTTTCTCGGGCTGCTGTTTCAATCTCAACTGCCCAGTAGTGGGACGCCATACCATCCTTCTGTCAGCAGATGGTCTGTCGGCCAAATGCTGGAAGGTGGTATCCTCCCTAATCTGTAATCCTGAGACGACAACAGGCGGACTAGCCTTCATCCTTTTACTTGGCTTTTCTGCCATGATGGCGGGTTCTACTCGGGGCCCAAGACGGGATTTGACTGGCACCCGCCCTATCCTCCGTAGAATTTCTGATACGGGGCAGTTTTCCTTCTTCGCTAACTTTTCTACCAAAGTTTGCAGTCGAGCAAACGGCGTAGTTCTAGTTCTTTTCTTGCGGCTATCGTTGTAATATGCGGGCTCGTGGTAATGTGGCAACGAATCTTGCGAATATTTTCTTCATCTTCGCGGCGGAGAGGGGATGAAACCCGCTTCCTCCCAACGAGTGGTATGTATTCGAGCAGCGGTGTATATTCCTAGCAGTTCCGGAATTTCTTCTAGGAAAGCAATTTCAGCGGCCTCGGCTTCTTTAGCGATCCTTCTATTTTTGTTTCTTCTCGCGGGTCTTTGTTAGTGACGGAATTCTTGAACCGGACCCGATCTCGAAAACGGAAGGTCTTACGAGAAGATCCGTACCCTCCACGGTAACGAGTCCATCATAATTCGGATTTCTTTCCCCTTCGATTTGGCAAAAGTCGGGGTAGGTGCGAAACAACTAGACCGGCTGGGGTAGAAAGAACGGTCCTCCTGCGGGCAACGGTATTCCTCTTAATCGGGATCCTTTGCGAGAGGAGGGAATTCTTGAGTTGACCTAAGGTTGAACTCGAGCGACGGCTCTTCAGCTTCAGATACCTTGTTCATCAGTGCGAAAAGGGAGACGTCGGTGATCTTGACGTTCGTGTTTTCAAATCCTTGTCCAAATCGGATGATTCCATTGTCGGGCAACTCATCCTTATAGACAGCGAGGTCCAGTCCATTGGTGAAGGAGAAAATCAGTTTTGGGGCTTCCATTTCTCGGGGTAGATTCGGTTGTCAGTCCCAAGTTATGCTTCTTTTCTTTAGGACGAAAAGAAAGGAATTGAAAAGAGTCCGAACTCAGTCATGTTCATGTATTTATAAAAAGGAATCACTTATTAAAGGGTTTGTTTATTTAGAACGGAGTGTTCAAAGGTGTAGAGAAGGTAAGGAATCTGAATCGGAGTTGGAAGGGAAAAGAGAGTCTTAGGCAAGACTTCTCGACCCGAAGGATCACTCCTAAACTAACACCTATTGGGGGTCCACCCCACCTCAGAAATGAGGTAAAAGGATCTCGGAACCTCTCTGTTTATGGGTGTCTAAACAAGTGGCTCCTAAATCCGAGAGAATGTTGGTTATACTTGTTCAAGATAGAAATGAACATAGTATCCCAACGGAAGGAAGGGTAGTTTGACCCACAAGGGATATGGATACACTACCGATTTTGAAAGCGAATTATTCGATTAAGATGGAGAGAGGAACTATTCCCAACGGAGTCGCCGAAATTTGTCGGCATATTTTTAGGTTGAGTGTTGTATTTAAAAGGGGTCGCCTAACGTAAGTTGTCGGCGAATTTTAAATTTAAATATAGATATAATTTAGAAAGTAATATTTGATTTTGAAAATAATTTTAAATTTCGAAGATTTTAAGATATGAAATCAAACTCGATCTCACATCCCGAATAGTTTACATAAACGAGCACCGCACCACTAACCTGTGTATCTATCCCTAAGGATAGACACACTCGCTCGACGATGGGGCTCGGTTAAATAAACTAGAAGATTTGTGACATTCGTTTGGTCCGCGAACCAATTTTATAAGCCGACAAATTCCCTCGCTTAATATGAAACTATTAAACGGGTTTATATTACTCGGGTTCTTAAAGTTCCCTATAAGGGCAAGCCCACATAGTTAATTACATCTTAAGTGACGGGAATCACCTAAGAAAACTCTCGATAATAATCAATAATTCGCTCTCAAGAATTTCAAAGTTTAAGTTTTCAAAGGATTGAATTTTTGAAATTTCAAAAGGGATTGGCTCAAATTTGGAACATTTTATTTTTGGAAATTCAAAGGAAGAAAAGTAGGAGAAATTACGGATCCGAAGCGGACTTCGATAATTTCCCGACTATCCTATTATTTGGCTTGGATTTAGGAAAATCCTAATGTTTATTTAATGTTTTAATCTTGCCAATTTTAGTTAATTAGGGCTTATATTTATATGATAGAATCATACAAATTGCTCAGAAGGTATGAGGGTTTATGTCGTATCGGACGACTACCTCGGAATCCTAAGACCGGTTAGGGCTTAATTTGCAGTGCAAATGCCTAACGAAGAGTTGAGGATTTATGTTGCACTAGGCAAACTACCTCGAAGTCCTATGGCTTTGTTGTTTAATTCTAGGAAAGTTTTGCTGAAGTAGGTTCAAGTTTTGCTGACGACGATGGCCGTGCTGCCCACCATGCTCCAAGCTCCTTGTTGTTGCAGAGGTTTAGTTGTAGAAGTCATAAATCAAGGGATGAGAAAAGTGTTTTGGTTTAGAGAAGTCTTAATTTCCAAGTGTTTTTGTGTTTTAATTAAAACAAATCTTAAAGTTGATTATAACGACACCGGTTAAGATCCCACGGTTCCATCCTTCCGCATCATTATTTTTATCGGATTCACTTAGTCCGGATGAATTTGCTAAACTCAACTGAATGAGTTCCACACTTTCATTTAGACCGTGGGAAATCCCGTTAGCAACACGTAGGTTACATCATCCGAGGTATTCCCGATCATCCAACAGGACGTTTTAATTTAGTTGTAATTGTAGTTTTGTGTTCTGTTTGTGATTAAATTTTGAGTTGTCTTATATTTTGAAATGTTGTGGAGGTGAATTTTATCTTGTAATGTCTTTTATTTTAGTTTTGGGTTTCAGTTTTGGTTTCTGTCCTAAAGGTGTCGGTTTTCATGCAACTGTTGTTTATCATGCAAGAAAAATAAAGTGCATTTGCAATAAAATAAACTGCAATAAAACAAAAGCGTACCTGGAGGGTCTTCCCGTCATTCCAAGCTGCACTTAAAACATAGTTAGAATATTTAAGCAAGTTCCTAGGTAAAGCTAAGGGAAAGGTTTATGGTTTTCTACCAAATTCCTAATCCTATAGCTAGTCATTTCCTATGACGTCTAGGTTCTTTGTGTTTTTAGTTTGAAGACGATTTTCTTCATCAAAGAACAATTAAGTTCAATTGTTCTTATCAACATCCTATCATATTGAGGAAGTGCTTAGGAGAGATCCCAAACATCTTTTCAATATTTCTAGGATTGTTTTAAGTCCAAATGAATTTAATTGTGTAAATGAATCGATCATCCGAGATTTTCAAGTTTTGTTAACTTGCTCAGTGAACTAGGACATTTGAATGTCCTATAAGTGAAGTAACATTTCATTTTAATGTTCTATTTAGGAGTTATGATAACTAAAGCTCCTAAGGGCAGAATGATATTTAATGATTTGTGATTCAAATTTAAGTTCGAATTAATGATTTAAGTTTGGAATAGTGTTCAAGTTATTTTAGATTTATTTCTTCATGTCTTAAGTGAGGTTATTTAATTCAACTTAATTTAATTTAATTTAATTTAATTTAATTTAATTCAGTTTAATTTATTTTGATTTGATTTAATT
This sequence comes from Papilionanthe hookeriana x Papilionanthe teres, assembly GCA_022702705.1. Lineage (NCBI taxonomy): Eukaryota > Viridiplantae > Streptophyta > Magnoliopsida > Asparagales > Orchidaceae > Papilionanthe > Papilionanthe hookeriana x Papilionanthe teres. Next base: position 2,688,066 of record CM040434.1, on the reverse strand, counting down.
TAATTCAATTTAATTTATTTGATTTAATTTCTTAATTTAATTTAATTTAATTTTAATTTAATTTAATTTAATTTAACTTAATTTAATTTATTTAATTTAATTTAATTAATTTATTTAATTTTATTTAATTTAATTTAATTTAATTTTATTTATTTAATTTAATGTATTTAATTCATTTAATTTAATTTAATTTGTTTATTTAATTTAATTTAATTTTAATTTAATTTAATTTAATTTAATTGAAATTTTTTTGAAAGAGTTTAATGATTTAATTTTAGTTTAATGATTAAGTCTTTTAATATTTTAAATTTGAGTTATCATTTTAATTAAGAGTTGAGTATTAATGAGATGATTAATTTAGGGATTTTTTAAATTAAAGAATAAATCTCTTCCTAATAATATCCCTATTTAAATAATTCCAATTTTATTATTCTTCCAAATTCAATTAATTATTTAATTGAAGTTTAATCATTTTAAATTGCTTAATGGGTTTCTATCCTTTAATTATTTAAATTTCAATCATCCGAATCAGATTAGGATCAGATATTTTACTTGTTAAAAATTTTTATTAAACCTAAAGTTTTAATTAAGGGTTAAAATTTTAATTACCATTTTGCCCTTTAAGCCTAATAATTTCATAACTCACCAAATTGAACTCAAATGAACTTGAAATTTTTATGTGACTTCACTTATGTGTCAATAAAGACATGAGAGGAGAAAATGTGATTTTTCTGTATTTAATTTATTTATATAATTATTTTTTTAGTAGAAAATAGGAATTTCCAAGGAAAATTCAATAACATGACCAAGGGAAAGTTTCTGTCCTTAAGAAAATTAGGGGACATTCCTAATGACCAGAGGACCACTTGGACCAAATTTTGTAATTTTTTGAATTATATTTTATTTATTAGAATTATTTTAAGTTCTGGAGTATTAATTAATTTAAAAATAAAATAAATGTTGAAAAATAAATCTTATAATTTTTAAAATTCTCTCTGATATCAAGGATTCCAGAGAACCAAACTTTACAATTTTCTGATTTTTCTTTGATTTATTATAATTATTTTGGTGAAAATGCTAGAAAATACATTTTTTAATTTTAAAATTACCCTAGAGCTTTAAAAATTAATATCTCACTAAATAGACCTAGGAAAAATATGGGACTTGTTCCTAAGTGATTAAAATTCAAAATATGACATTTTGGTGAATTTTATTATTTTTGTGATTTTTATTATTTTTTAATTATTAAAAATATTAAAATAATATTAAAAATCAACTTTTTTAGAAAATTGAAATTTTAATTTTCTTAAACTCCCCTGATATCAGAGAGACTCCAAAACCAATTTGGTGAATTTTTGAAAGATATTTTGAAAGTTATGAATTTTTAAAGTTTAAAATGACTAAGTGGCTTAATCAACCCAATTAGTGGGGCTAACCAAGTCTAATTGACCTCAAATTTTTATGATGGGTTCCTCTGATCCTAAAGGTCAGTGGAGAATTGATTTCAAGTCAATTTGATCTATGGTTAACTCTAATTAATTAGAAACCTATTTTGAGTGTTTAAGCCAATTAGGGTTAATCCGAGTGAATTAACTCAAGTCCTATTTTTCCTAGGGTTCTGCTGGTCATAAGGAACATCACCAAATTTTCCTAGAATTTATTTCACAACATGCTATTTATTGGATTTAAAATACTCAAAACAGTGACATGAATTTGAAAAATCAATAACTTTTCACAGAGATGGCCTCTGACCTTGGAAAATTCAGGGAATGTTCCCAAGTCCAGAGGCTTCAAAAGCCCTATGGTCTCATGCCATGGTGAATTGTATACATGCATGGAGAATTAAATGTATGCAGAGAGTAAATAATTAATTAAAAATAAAATACTGGACAAAATTAATTAATTTCTTTTCCACATTATTCTCCTCTGTTCACTGAGCAAGAGGGTATTTTTATTTTATTTTTGTGATTTTTCTACACAAAGATATGGATTTTTAAAGTTCGGGAATTAAATAAATAGAAAATACCCCTATTTATCTACTTAAGTGACGCGGCGCCGCGTCAACCTTAACGTCTCCGAAGGCACACGCGTCACGATTCCATTCGACGCCGCCATCCGCGTCGGCGCTCCGGGACCCTGCCGTATCGCTCCGTCTTCTCATCCGGCGCGATCCCGGCCGTCCGTGCGCGCGTGTATTAAATAGACGGCATCCGTTCATCGTCCATGACCGGGTGTGATCCCGTGACCGTCCACACTCTAACCCTAAGAACTCACTCGATTCTCGATGGATTTTCGTGTTCTTATGCTCTATGGATTCGTCTTGAAGAGACGAACACATCCATACGGTAAACATGCATTGAAATTAAGGCATTTGAAATGGAGAATCTCCGAAGCTCGGGATGAAGAATTAGCTCATACCTTTGCTCGGAGAAGTGTGGCTTCGGTCCGAGAGTTGCTTGCACCTTCGATTGGGTCCTAGCAAGCTCCGGATGAAGTCTCCTGGTCCGGTGAATTGTCTCAGGTTGGACTTCGACCACGGCCGATCACAAAGCTTGGAGGCTGGAGCAACTGGGTGACCTGGAGATGGGGCTTTTACTGGTGGACACCTTCCCTTGGTCTGGTGAAGGTGTAGAGACAATCAATTTGGGGATTGGCTCACTGTGGAGAAGTGTCCTGGTTTTGGGCTTGGATTTCAACTCTGAAATTGAGCTCACAGAGAAGAAATGGCAGGGGGATCTCACTTGGGGATCAAGTGCTCGTGTATGAGGAGGGGTCCGGAACAATTTTGGCGAGTTTTGGCAAGGTTTTGCAACTCCCCCTCATGGCCGTGAGGGGTGGTGTTTAAATAGGCATGGTCGGAGGCTCTCCCGGGGGGTTTAATGGTTGGGATCAGTTGCTTAGGTCAAGGGAAGAACAGCCATGCTATCCATTCGGGTTGGGACAAGTCAGCAATGGAGAATTCCAATGTTGGCTCATATGTGAGCTTTCGGCCATGGTGTTTTCCGGCGGTCGGGGTGGCTGGCCGGCAGCATGGGTCACCCTCGGGGTCGGAGTGGGTCGGGGCTTGATGTTTGTGAAGGCAATTGGTGGTTGCCATGTGTAAAGTGGTTGAATCAAAATGGAATGGGGAAGGGGTCATTTTGGCTTCAATTTGGTCAACCCATTGGTTTGGGTTGGGTGCACCTCCCCATGGCCTGATTTTGGGCCGAGAGGATCAGTTGAGTCGACTGCCATGGAGTGGTGAAGTCTCCATCCATGGTGAGGTGGCTAAGCATGGTTTAGTGTGTGACATGCTTAAGGTAAAAAAAGGTTAAAGGAGGTTTAAGAAAGAACCCCCTCTTCTTGCCATAAATGGACTAATGACAAGTCAAAGCCCTCATGGCTTCATGTGGCTTGAGAATGGCTTGTTCATGGCTCCATTTGGCTTGGGAAAAGGTTGATTTGTTTCATGAAATGGGTTTTAGAAATATTTGACATTTAGGGGATAATTTGACATGTGGCTTGATTTGGAATGGTTTAATTGATGATTTTGAAACTTAGGGGTGATATTGATCAAATGGATGATGAGGGGAAATGTCATATAGGCTTTGGGACCAATTTTGGGCCTTTGGATGTGGTAAAGTATGGGCTTTTAAAATGGTTTAGGAAAGTGGGCTTTTGAATTTTAAAATGGATTTTGGTATGAAATTTTGGTAAAGGCTTGGGCCAAATAATTGTTGAGTTTGGTTTAGGGATGCTTCATGAGTGGTTTGAAACAAATTTGAGGTGATTTGGGTTTGAATTGGTTTGGATATGGGCCTTTTTGGTAAAGAGGCTAAGGTGGGCCAAAATGGGCTACCATGGGCCAAAGTTAGGCTAGAGTTGAAATTGATGTAAAATTAATGTTGGGAAATGTTTATGGAAGTGTCTCAAAGAGGTTTTGGCTTTGGTTAGGTTTTGATTTTAGGATTTGGGCTCATTTGGGCTAGGTTTAGGTTTAGGTCGAAATTGGGCTTTTTGATTTTGGGTTGAATTTGAGTGGGGTTTGGGTCTAAATTTTGAGCAAATCATGTTAGTGTTTTGTTCATGGGGATGTTAAGGAAGGTTTGGAAAAGATTTGGGGTTAATTGGAGTTGAATTGGGTGAGTTTGGGTTAGGTTTGGGTCATAGGTCCAAATTGGGCTTTAAGGCCAAAAGTGAAATTGGACCCAAATTTCAATCAAATTAAGCTTGGCTTTGGTCTAGATTGGTGTTGGGGATGTTGAATTGAAGTTTAGAATTGAATTGGACCAGAATTTGGGTCAATTGGGTAGGTTTGGTTTGACATTGGGTTTACTTTGGGTTAAAATGGGTCAAATTGGGGGTTTTGATAAAAGTGGGGTAAATTGACAAAATTGGCCCATGGTGTAGTTGAACAAAATGAAATTGGGAATATTTGGGATTTTCTGGAATTTTCTGGGAATTTTCTGAATTTTTGGATTTTTTGGCTAAGAAGGGTATTTTGGGTATTTGGAGGGTATTGGGAGGTATTCTTGGAATTTTTGGTATTTTTGGCTAGGAATGGTCAATTTGAGTGATGTGGAAATGTTTAGGAATGGTTTTGAGGAATTTTGGGTAATTTGGAAATTTTGGAGGATTTTGGGTAGTTTCAAGGGCATTTGGTAGGTTAAGCGGGGTGTAGGGTCCCTGGGGTCAAAAATTGAAAATTTGGAAAATGGAAGATTAGGTGAATGTAAGTGGAATAAAATCATTTTGGTTGAGCCATGAAGCCACATCAAGCCCACATGAGCCATGAAGGGTCTCATTTGAGGCATTCACCATGTTGTTCCTAACCCTCTTGCCGAGGGCTTAGGGGTTAAGGACCATCCATGCGAATCACCTTTATGAGTCGGGAGGTCAAGTTAGGTATAGGGGTGTGATTTTTAAGAGGTGTGTGAAAGTGTAGTGCACGGGTGTAGTGTGTGTGCAAGTCAACCCTTCACTGGACTGGGCCACCTGTGGCGATCCTAAGGCCAAAGAGTCCTATAGGAACTCATCCTTTAAACTTCCACATTTGATTTCAACCCTCTAGGTGATTAGGGGTATACGATCGAGTTTGTGGAGTTTGCGGGGAGTTAAGAAGTGGTTTGAATTTCTAGGTGGTGGGTCCCAATTCTAATCCTCTAAGATAGTCAAAGGAAAAGCCTAAGGCTAGATCCTAAGTACTAAAGAGAAGAAGGGAAGACCTCATCAAAAATGAGGTCAACAAATGGACCCCAATAGGTGTGGTGAGTCGACGGAGCACACCGCGCGTATTGGTGTTGACCGAAGCGATCAACAAAACCAACACGGATGTCCAAGTGACAAGCTTAGGACGAAGTAGAAGAGTTTCCGTTGGGGAGTGTCAAGTATATCTCTAAGAATGGAGATTCTTGAACTCTCGGCCAGGGAAAGGAAAAGGAGGTGAATCCCAAATCACATGATCGCAGGAGAATTTCGATTTAGATTTTATTTTGTTTCATGTTCAAGTCGTGATGTGTGAATTTAGATTTCAATTTGGAGTTTCAATTTAGATTGGAGTTTGTCAAGATTAATTTGAAGGAATTTGATTTGAAATGAAAACTGAAATTTTGAGGTTTTAGATGTAACATCTTCAACCCCAAAAGAAGATCGAATCGATTGGATTGGATCATTACAATGAGGAAAGATCTCAGAGTAATGCGGTATTGGATGTAAAATCCTTAACCCCAAGAGTTTGATTTTGATGTATTTCAGCGCAATAGGGAAAGAATCCTAAAGCAGTGCAGTCTTGGATGTAAAATCCTCGACCCAAGGAAATTGAACTTGATGTACTTCAGTGCAATAGGAAAAGGATCCTAAAGCAGTGCAGTCTTGGATGTAACATCCTCGACCCAAAAGTTTGAATTTGATGTATTTCAGTGCAATAGGAAGAGAATCCTAAAGCAGTGCAGTCTTGGATGTAAAATCCTTGACCCAAAAGTTTGAATTTGATGTATTTCAGTGCAGTAGGAAAGGAATCCTAAAGCAGTGCAGTCTTGGATGTAAAATCCTTGACCCAAAAGGTTTGAATTTGATGTATTTCAGTGCAATAGGAAGAGAATCCTAAAGCAGTGCAGTCTTGGATGTAAAAATCCTCGACCCAAAGGTTTGAATTTGATGTACTTCAGTGCAGTAGGAAAAGAATCCTAAAGCAGTGCAGTCTTGGATGTAAAATCCTCGACCCAAGAGTTTGAATTTGATGTATTTCAGTGCAGTAGGAAGAGAATCCTAAAGCAGTGCAGTCTTGGATGTAAAATCCTCGACCCAAAAGTTTGAATTTGATGTATTTCAGTGCGGTAGGAAGAGAATCCTAAAGCGAGTGCGGTCTTGGATGTAAAATCCTCGACCCAAAAGTTTGAATTTGATGTATTTCAAGTGCAATAGGGAAAGAATCCTAAAGCGAGTGCGGTCTTGGATGTAAAATCCTCGACCCAAAAGTTTGAATTTGATGTATTTCGGTGCAGTAGGAAGAGAATCCTAAAGCGATGCGGTCTTGGATGTAAAATCCTCGACCCAAAAGTTTGAATTCGATGTATTTCGGTGCGGTAGGAAGAGAATCCTAAAGCAGTGCAGTCTTGGATGTAAAATCCTCGACCCAAAAGTTTGAATTTGATGTATTTCAGTGCACTAGGGAAAGAATCCTAAAGCAGTGCAGTCTTGGATGTAAAATCCTCGACCCAAAAGTTTGAATTTGATGTATTTCAGTGCAGTAGGAAGAGAATCCTAAAGCAGTGCAGTCTTGGATGTAAAATCCTCGACCCAAAAGTTTGAATTTGATGTATTTCGGTGCTGTAGGAAGAGAATCCTAAAGCGGTGCGGTCTTGGATGTAAAATCCTCGACCCAAGAGTTTGAATTTGATGTATTTCGAGTGCAGTAGGAAGAGAATCCTAAAGCAGTGCAGTCTTGGATGTAAAATCCTCGACCCAAAAGTTTGAATTTGATGTATTTCAGTGCAGTAGGAAGAGAATCCTAAAGCAGTGCAGTCTTGGATGTAAAATCCTCGACCCAAGAGTTTGAATTTGATGTATGTTTGATGTGAGATCTGGAAAGATCGAATTTGAGATTTGATAGGGATGAGTTTGAATTCGGAAAGATTGAATTTGAGATTTGATAGGGATGAGTTTGAATTCGGAAAGATTGAATTTGAGATTTGATTGAGATTTGATTCGAAATTTGATTGAGAATTTTGATTTAACATTCTTGTTGGTTTTGTTTATCCTTTAATGATTCAAATTTTATTTTGTTGTTTGTTTAATGTTCATGTGAATTTGGTGTTTGTCATTTTTTAGATTTTTTTTTTTTAGGAAGTTTTCTTTTATCTTTTTTTTTCTTTTCTGTTCTTTGTTCGAAGTTCATTTAACTTTAATGGCGTTTCCCAATCAATTTGCACAAAAGAGGTGAAGGCCAAAAAAATGTGACATGGTCACTTTCATTCCAATCATGCTGAAGATACATCGTACAACTTGATCTGGAATATATTTCATACAATCCATGTAGACTCAAAACGGATCGTGTATGATCTTTGTTGATCCATCTAAAGAAGCATCTGTCAAAAGTCCATGTCTGAATAGTGAGATGCATGGTCAATAACATCACCTTCCAAGCCATCCTTGGCAAGGATGCCGTATGGATGTACATTGGAGGTGTGATATTTTCCATGTAACTCACAGCTCGTAAGGCCGGAGGCTCTCTAGCTCCGGGTCTGGCTGGAAATGGTAAGGTATCTTTCTGTCGTCCATCCTCCTGAACGTAACTGAGATCCGCTTCACTGGTACTCCTGGTATGCAATGCTTGGCGATATCTGCTCCGTTACCCTTCAGTATCATGACGGAACCTACCGGTAGTGGTATCTTTACTGGCCCTCGGAACTCACCTGGGCCTGCTATCCGGAGGTCAGATCCGAACATGATGTTACACTCGCTCAAAAAGAGACGTGCGTAAAGGCTCGACAAAGTCATGGTGATCTATGTGTGGGGGTATACGATCACCTCCGTTTGTAGATATTGATGATGCAGCTATTGGGTATGCAGTCTGCTGGCAGTACCCTCCATGTTATCAATCTCTTTACCATTCTCTTGATGACTGATGGCATCGGGTCCACTTGCCCATGACGGAGTATTCCCGGCGGGTTTCCCTTCCTGTCCTCGGCAAAGTTGTAACGACATCCACATTGTATTGTGATTCTTCCTTTCCCCGGCATCCATCTCCGGGGCTCCGAGTATGTGTTTTCCTTAGGCGGCCCGCTCGGCCTCGTCTTTTCAAATCCGGATGCAATCCACGATTTGCCGTCGCTCATACTCCGAGAATACGTCCGTATGTAATTCGAGGCCCTCCAAGTATATTGATTCTTCCGCCTCTAATCCTTTCAAAGTATTCAAAGGTTTTCTTTTCAACATTTTGCATTCTCTCCAAGCTCGTATTCGGAATGATCTGCGGATGGCGAGGCCTTGTGACATATTGTGGGATGTATGGTTCAATCCCTTCACGTTCTCCCCGCATACCTCGGCTCCTCAGGGATGATGTCTATCGAGACATCCCCTGGGGTTGCTTCGCAACAAGGTCATGCATCACTGGTGGTTCTATCCGGTGGCGTGGTAGCCTTCTTTCTTCTGGTCTTTGTGAGATTTCTCTGGTTCTTTCTGTCATCCTAGGAGCCGGCCTCCTTTCTTCCGGTTCTCGGTGAACCGGTGTCCTTGAAGTGTATGCATCGACATTAGCAATCTGCCTCGTCGTGCTGATCCGCGGCTAGTTTTGTCAACATCTTCCGGATACGGCGATTCTTATTTCTTCGTTGCGTTGCTTGTGAGAGTAGCTCTCCGAACTTCTTGAATCTCTGTGGGCGCGGCGCCGACAAGCTCGCCCTCCGTCGTAGCGACTACGCGTACTTCATTTTCTTATCTTCTTTAATATTTGTCTTTCTTTTCTTGTTCTTTGGATTGGTGGCTTGGGCCACCCACTTTCATCACTCGTATGTCCGGGCGGTTCTTCTCGGTCAACCGGGACCCGAGTCACTTTCTTCGTACCGTAGGCCCTGCTGGTGCGAAATCTGAGTCAATCTCGATTACCGCTCCATCTTTCACCCTCTTTTCATCAAGTGCAAGGCTTACGCCATTCTTAAAGTTCAAGACCAACCGCCCGCTCGACATTTCCCTGCGAAAAGACAAGGAAAAGGATCAGGGGCTGTACTAAGAACAAGAACATCAAGAAAATGTTTATTAAAGACATCTTGTTTTATTATTATTCTTATATTTTTAAACTTAACAGGAATGAGGTGGGATAAGATCAGGTAAGAGATTTTGATTTGGAAAAGAAAACAAGGAAAATTTTATTGTCAGGATTTTATTTATTTTGGCACATTTTTTATTTTTCTGGGTTCGGACCCAATCATAAGTAATCACTTCGCCCGTGCTTCTAGGGATGGAAAGTTCATTCCTTCGAAACATCAGGTAGCGTAATACTTTTTCAAGTATCGTCCATTGATCGGAAGCATATGTCGTTCTCCCTGGCAATTCACTAGCTGGTAGGAACCTCCTGAGTAGACTGCCTCAACTACAAATGGTCCTTCCCAAGTGGGTTCAAATTTTCCTCCTATCTTGCGGTGTGCAAGAATAGGTCTTTTGAGAACGAGAACTAGATCACCAACTTTGAAGGTTCTTGGGCGGACCAGTTTATCATGAGCTTGAATCATCTTAGCTTGGTATAATTCTAAATTCTGTTGCGCTGCAAGTCTTTTCCCTTCCAGGCTCTCTAATTCTTCGAGTCGTAATTTGGCGTTCTCTTCTGTTGTGATTTTATTTGCAACTGCAATTCTGAGTGAAGGGAGCTGAACCTCTAAAGGTAACACTGCCTCGGACCCATACACCAGAGCGTAAGGTGTAGCTTGCGTAGGAGTTCTGAAGGTTGTCCGGTAAGCCCATAAGGCTTCTAACAACTTCTCGTTCCAATTTCTCTTATTGTCGTCTAAAGTCTTCTTTAAAATTTGAACGAGAGTTTTATTAAAAGCCTCGAGCTAGGCCGTTTGCTCTTGGGTAGTAAATTGTTGAATATCGCCGGTCGATTCCGTGTCTCCCGACAAAATTGTTGATTTGTGTGCTTCGAATGCTGACCCATTATCCGAGATGATCTGCGCGGCACCCGAAACGGTAAACAACTTGGTTCTTGAAAAATTGTAGTACGTGATGTGCTTTCACTTCTCTTAGTGGAACCGCCTCCGCCCACTTGGAAAAGTAGTCCGTAGCTGCAAGAATGAAGCGATGTCCTTTTGACGACGGCGGTTCTATTGGACCCACTATATCCGTGCCCCAACATTCAAATGGCCACGATGCAATTGTCGGATGTAGCACATTTGGAGGTTGGTGTAGAACCACTCCGTGCACTTGGCAGCGATGACGGCTCTTGGCGATTTTCATGCGGTCGGTCATCATCGAGGGCCGGTAGTACCCTAGTCTTTTAATTTTCATTTTCATCTTCGGACCCGACCGGTGAGCGCCACGAGTTCTGAATGTACCTCTTTAACAATTTCACGGGCCTCGGACCCGCTTAGGCACCTTAGCCACATTTGATCAAAAGACCTTCTGTATAATGTGTTGTTTATTAGTGCGTAGGACAGAGTTCTTTTCTTGATCTGATGGGCTAACGACCTATCCTCTGGTAGTTTTCCTGTTTGTAGGTAATCCATCAATGGTTGTCGCCAATCTTCCGTGTTTTCTGTCACTGCTGCAATTGATTCTTCTTCCTTTTCTGATTTGTGTATCGTGTCTATGTCAAGCTGTGATAGGACCTGGCGTCCGTGAGCCGACACTTCCATCGATTCATCTTGCAAACAGGCAAATTCTTTTGCGAGACGAGCTAGCGCATCCGCTAAAGCGTTTTCTTTTCTGGGGATTTTGTAAATTGTCACATTCGGAATCTGTTCCAACAGCTGTATGGCATACTGGAAGTATTGCTCGAGTCTTGGTTTTAAAATTCTGTATTGTCCGGCGATCTGTTGGATGATTAGCTGCAATATTTGATGATCATCGGGGTCTTCTAAGCTCATTATCTGTTTGTCTGGCAAGTCATCATTAAGAGGCGATTTTGCTTATAAAGGGTGTGCTGCGACGAAGTCTGCTAGGACTTGTCCTTTTACGGCACGAAGAGGAACGAAAGTTATATCAAATTGCAATAGTATCATCGACCACTTGGCAAGTCTGCAAGAAAGTGTCGGGCGAGTCATCAAATATTGCAATGGATTGAACTTCGAAATAAGGTTGACCTTATGAGAAAACATGTAATGCCTGAGCTTTTGAGCGGCGAAGATCAGGGCCAAACAATGCTTCTCAATAGGAGATACTTCACTTCCGTCGGAATCAGATGACGACTTAAGTAGTAGAGTGCATTTTCTTTACCCTCGTCATTGACCTGGGCTAACAGGGCTCCAAGGGAGTCGTCTAAAGCCGCGGTATAAAGTATCAACGGTCTACTCGAGACTAAGGCTACTAAGACAGGAGGTGTCATTAGATATTGCTTAATGTCCTCGAAGGCCCGCTGGCATTTCTCTTCCCAAACGAATATGGCATCCTTTTTAATTAATACCGAGAAGGGCTGACACCTACCTGACAAGTTCGAAATAAAGCGTCGAAGATATGCCAATTTTCCTTGAAAGGATCGTAGTTGTTTCAAGGTTTTGGGAGGCGGCATTTCTAAGATAGCTTTAATCTTTTCTGGATCGACTTCTATTCCACGATGTCGAACAACGAATCATAAGAATTTCCTAGAGGTTACACCGAAGGCGCATTTCAAGGGATTCATCTTAATGTTAAATTGTCTTAATCGCTCGAAAACAATTCTCAAATCATACAAATGATTTTCCTTCAGTTTGCTTTTTATGACCACATCATCCACGTAGCACTCTACTTGGTTGTGAATGAGATCATCAAAAATCCTCGTCATTGCTCTTTAGTAAGTTGCTCTTGCGTTCTTCAATCCGAAAGGCATTACTGTGTAGCAGTATATTCCGATTGGTGTTCTGAAGGCTGTGAGCTTTTCATCTTCTGGTGCCATCTTTATCTAGTTGTATCCCGAAGATCCATCTATGAAAGAAAAGATTTCATGTGTTGAAGCGATGTCGATCATCAATTCTGGAATAGGTAGTGGGAATTCGTCTTTTGGGCATGCTTTATTTAAATCTCTGAAATCCATGCAGATTCTGATCTGTCCATTCTTCTTTCTGACAAGTACCACATTGGCTAACCAAGTAGGGTATTGTTCTTCACGGACAAATTTAGCGTCTATTAGTTTCTTAACTTCAGCTATAACTTGTTGTTCAATCTCTAGACGCATTCTTCTGGGAGCTTGTCTAACTGGAACGACAGTGGGATTCATTCCTAGTCTATGAACTGCAACCTCTGGAGCTAATCCTGCGATTTTGTCATAATTCCAAGTAAAAAAATCCTTGAATTCCATTAATAGCTTGATCATCTCTTCGGAGTCTTCTTTATTGAGTAAGGAGCTAACAAAGGTCGGCCTAGGCTTTTCGCTAGTACCTAAGTTAACTTCCATTAACTCGTCTATTGTAGATTTAATTTCTTCTTCAAATTCTAGCGGAGCATCTCCGATTGGTAGACCTTCAAGTTTTTCTGAAACTTCCAAGCAGTCTTCACTAGGCTTACTAGCGACAACCAAGCAAAATCCTGTATAATCAACTAATCCTACTGTGCCGAATCCAAGACCATGTTTTGAATTGGGAGGCCGACTGACATTGTTCCATAACTTTTCAAAGCGCTGTGATTGATCTTTTGACCACTGTTTAGGTAAAACACCACGTTGAATTAAATTTTGAACACATGGAGAATACCACTCGAACAACAATTCCATTAATTCAGAAGAAGTAACAACTTCAAATTGTACATCTTTTTCAGTTTTGGAAGAATAAGCACCACGGTAGAACTTGATTGGTTTAGAACCACCACCATGTATTTCCTTGACCACCATACCCTCGATCTTATTAGAATGGATTGGGGTCAAGGTCATAGTATGTACATAATGGTTTATCTTCTCGTACATTGCTTTGTATTCTTCATTCTTTTCATCTTCGAGAGAGATCTTGAACTGGGGTTTCTTTTGGTTTACTGTCACTGCTTCTTTCTTGATTTCTTCTTCTTCTTCAGAGATATTCTCTCAATCAACATTGATGACCGGTTTCTTCTGTTCAACTGTTCCACCGTTTCTTCCTCGACCTCGTCCCCGGCCTCGACCTCGGGTGCGAGTTCTGGAGAAACCTTCACCATCTCGTTGTAAGGGAGTGGTGAGTAACTGTTGAACTAGAATTTCAGGTTTTTTGTCGTCTCGTGCTTATTTTTCTTGATTTGGTATGGCATTTCTGGAGAAGATAGTTTTCTTTGGAGGTGCGTAGTAAGCTGCATCTTCATGGATTCCGATTTCATGCACAGAGAATGGTTGCAAATCACCTTTGATACACTGTTCTTGTCCTCCTTCATAGTACTTTATGCACTGGTGTAGAGACGATGGTACCATCCGGTTCTCATGGATCCATGGCCGGCCCAGTAGAGCATTGAATGACGTCTCTGAATCAATTATGTGGAACTTTGCGGTTGTCTTGGCTAATTTACCGATCTTCATTAATAGTGTTATCGATCTAAGAGCTCTTTCTCCTTTCTGGTTGAAGCCTCTCAGCATCATCTTGTCTGCCTCGAGATCACAGGCGTCAATCTCTAAATAGGCTAGCCTTCGAAGGTTCATTATATTAATTGATGCTCCCGGATCGACTAGTACCCTGGAGAGTGTGAACTTTCCAATACTGACTGAAATGTACAACGGTTGGTTGTGATCTGCTGTTCCAAGTAGTAAATCATCATCCGTGAAGGTAACATCGCGCTGTCCTTGCAATGAGCAAACCTCTTTGAAGGAATTACCAACCATTTGAGCTAAGCAAATTTCTGGATCAAGCAAGGCCTTGACCAGAGATTCTCTCATCTCCTTTGACAGGATCAGAGCATCGTAGATGCTCAGTTTAGCCGGTAGCTTCCTAAGATGGGCTAGCACATTATAGTCCACTTTATTACCAGGCTGTTCAATTTCTTCTCGAATGGGCAATTCTTCCGCTGGGGTTGGCTCTTCCTGAGCAACCACCAGCTTTCCTTTGTCCTTTAGACCCAATCTCGGAGGTAGGACCTTTCCACTCCTTAGATTAACTTCAGTAATTTCATCTGGATCTACCGGTGTCTCCTCTTGGATCGGAGCGACTGGCTCTTCTGAAGTTGCCTCGGCGTCAGATAGTTCTAACTCTATCGTGATCGGAGCTCCCCGGAATTCACAAATAGACTCGTCACTTACTGAACTTTCGTAGCCATCCTTGTGAACGTCTTCCTTTTCATCGTGGTTATCTAGGTTTTCTATGATTTGAGAATCGTTATTTGTGTCGAAATCGAGATCCGGATTAGGTTGGTTGTCGTTAGTTACGTAATCGTTAGAAACAGTCAAAACGTAGCCAACACCAAAGCTCTTATCATTATAAGATCCAGCCGGAGCGAGCAAATAATCATACAGAGTCAGAGGTTCGAGGGATTTCTCCCCCAAATCAGAAATAACCATTCTAGGATAAGCAGCCCCTAGTCTAGCCTTCGGAGCCTCGGTCTTCTTTTCTTCTACGATCTTCTCCTCCTCCTGGGGCGGTTCTTCAATCGCAAGTGATAGTGCCGGCTCGACAGGTTTCAAACTCTGAGTTGAAGCGCGCACCGAAGCGGTTTGGATGTGATCCAAAATTTTCTTTGAAGACTTTGTCCAGACGGTACTCCATCCCTCATTAGTCGTGTACGGGTCGATCGGAACAATAGGTTTCATCGAGATAACATTGACGAAACCTCCTTTGTGGGGTTCCTTCATGTATTCCTTCGAGATCGTTATGTTCCCTTGTCGAAGGTTGTTCGCGAGCCAGTTCTTGAAAGTGAAGCAGTCTTCGATTTTGTGCCCGATCATCCGATGGTAGGGACAGTAGTTCGGATGATCCTTCTTGTCGACTTCTTCAGGCTTCCTGGCCTCTGGTAACTGAAAGTCAGGCGTCTTCATCAAGTTATGAAACATCTTAGCCACTTCCTCAGTCTTGAAGGGGTATTCTTTGTTCAACAGTTCCTTCAGAGGACAGAGCGGACAAGACGGCTGTTGATCGTACCGCGGCGACTGATAACTCGGTCGAGGCTGAAAACTCTGTTGAGGCTGATAATTTTGCTGAGGGTGTTGATAAGTTTGTTGCGGTTGCTCTGGCCGTATTTGCAATGGCTGCTTACCTTTGTCCACTGCTGCGACGGTCCCAGATTTCTTCTCGAATGCTTTCACAGGCTTCTGCTTATCAGTCTTGTAAACGAAACTTAGTTGTTTCGCTTCCTCCTTCAAGCTCCCGGCCTTGCTAAGCAACTTCTCGAAAGTCTTAATGGCGAATCCCTTAAGGAGAAGTGCTATCGGGCCATGGATACTCTTAAGCAACATACCGACTGCATGTTGTTCTTGAAGCTGTGGTTCACACTTCATGCTCAGGTTCCTCCATCGAAGTATGTAATCCACCAAAGTTTCATTCGGTTTCTGTCGCTCCACCACTAGATCACCGATGGTGATGTGGTGTTGAGCTCTGGCAAACCGCTTAACGAAGAGATTTTCCAATTCTGCAAAAGTCTTGACTGATCCATTCGGCAATTC
This sequence comes from Papilionanthe hookeriana x Papilionanthe teres, assembly GCA_022702705.1. NCBI lineage: Eukaryota > Viridiplantae > Streptophyta > Magnoliopsida > Asparagales > Orchidaceae > Papilionanthe > Papilionanthe hookeriana x Papilionanthe teres. The sequence continues at coordinate 2,672,357 of CM040434.1, read as the reverse complement.
TGCATACCAGTCGAAGGCGATTCCTGACAAACTGCTGATGAACTGTCGGAAAAGTAAGGCGTCGCTCCCACCGGCATTGCAGCAACTGGCATGAAAATCTGCGACATGTTGCCAGGGGTTTCCCGTTCCATCGAAAGTCTTAAACAGAGGTGGTACAAAGCCCTTCGGGTATTGGACTGCATCAAATTCTTCAGCGTAAGGTCTACCCTTCTGAATAGATGTTCCATTCTTGGACCGAGCTAAGCTTCTCGCACTCTGCCGTTCTACCATGCTTTTAATATCCTTTTCGGGAATCATGTTCGTGCGGAATCTTTCTTTAGCCGATCATCTCCGTTACCGTATGTAATCTCTTTTCCTCCATCTGTAATATGGATGACCTCCGGGGGTATTTCTTTTTCTGAGGCTGGGCCTAACTCTCGAGAGTGGCTAAGGCGGCAGCCATCTCTTCCATCCTTTTCGCCATATGGGAAATCATATCATTATTTTCTCGAAGCTGTGCTCTCATTAATTCTGGCTTGTCTCTTTCTAAAGCTGGCGAAACTCCCTGCGAAGCTGACGATGCTCGTGTTTCAACCATGTTAATCTCAACATACTCTTCATCCATAAAATTTGACAAATCCACTTCGTCCCTTAATTCTTCTCCTCTTTCTCTTGCTAGCTGCCGGATGTCCATTCTTAGTTGCCCTATGGCATCCTCAAGTGGCCTTTTCTAAGAGATCTTATGGTTGTTAGGAGATGGCTGTTGAACCTCTATTTCAGGAGTTTCCTTCACTGCGGCACTCTCTTCAGATCTGGGATCTTCAGTGAGACTTCTCTTTCCAAAACGTTGTGTTTGTATTGGTTCGGCAATAATAGGTCGCTACACCATCCTTCTTGTAGCAGAAGGCCTAGGACCGGCTGGTCTGTCGGCGGTGCGTAAGTAGGTGGTGTCCTCCCTAATATAGAGACCCGATACAACAACAGGTGAGCCTTCCTCGCTAGTTCGCACCTTTTTCTTTGGTCTTTCAGGGACAGTAGCAGACTCTACTCGAGAACCGAGGCGAGACTTAACCGGCACTTATCCCATTCTTCTCAGAATCTCTGATACTGGCAAATTTCTCGACCACCGCACGCAATCGGGTGAGCTGTGTAGCCTTGCTCTTCTTCTTCTTATTGTAATATGCAGGCCGGGTTAATGCAGCGACGATCTTTTTGGCCTCTACTTCATCAGATGCAGCAGAGAGAGGGTGGAATCTATTTCCTTCCAACAGTGGTGAGTATTCTGGCAATTCTTCCTCTTTCTCTTAAGGTAATTCTTCAAGACAGGAGGTTTCAGTTTCTCTGACCTTCTTGATCTTAGCAAACTTCCTGTTCTTATTCCTCCTCTGTGTCCGGGTTAAGGGCCTATACTTCGAACCGGACCCTATCTCGAAAACAGATGATAACGCAGCGAAGTCTGAACCCTCCACGGTGACAGGCTCATAACTGACTTGTACTTCCTTTCCTTTCAGTTTGGCAGGAACCAGGGTAGGTGCAGTAATGACCAGACCGGTGGGGGTAGAGACGAAAGTTCTGGGGGTAGCAGTCAACTTCTTATAAACAGCAGCATTCCCTTCAACTGGTGCTCTCTACTGGGGAGGGGATTCTTGAGTCGACTTCACGTTAAACTCAATCATAGGCTCTTCAGTCTCAGGCACTTTGTTCATCAGTGCAAAAAGAGTAACATCGGCAAACTTAACGTCCTTATTGTCAAATCCTTATCCAAAGCGGATGATTGCATCGCTAGGCAGCTCATCCTGGTAAACAGCTAAGTCAAGTCCGTTGGTGAAAGAGAAGATTAACTTCGGGACAGGCATCTTCTGCAAGGCAAGTTCCAACTATCAGTCCTGAATTATGCTTCCTTCGTCAGGACAAAAAGAGAGAAATCGAAAAGTGTCCGAACACAATTTATTTAAGTTTGATTAAAAGAGATTTTGTTTGTTAGGCGGTTAGTTTATTCATTAAAAATGAGAGGAGATTAGAGAGGGTAAAGGACACAATCCAGAGCTCAGAAAGGAAGGGAAAATCTCGTAGGATTTCCCAACCCGAAGGACCGCTCCTAAACTAACACCTATTGGGGGTCTACCTCGCCTCTTCGGAGAGGTATCAAAAGGAGGATTTCAGAACCTCTCTGCTTAGGAGTGTCTAAACAGTGGCTCCAAAATCCAAGAAGAGTTGACTATACCCGTTCAAGAAAGAAATGAACGTGGTATGCCAACGGAAAGAATGGCAGTTTGGTCCACAAGGGGCATGGACTCATTGCCGATTTATGAAAGCAAAACCATCCGATCAAAATGGAGAGAGGAACTAGTCCCCAGCGGAGTCGCCAGAAAGTATGTCGGCATATTTTTTTAGGTTGAGTGTCGTATTTTGAAAAGGAGGTCGCCTACAGAAGTTGTCGGCGAATTTTTTTTAATTTAATTTAAATATATAATTTGAAAAGTAGTATTTGATTTTTTTAAATAATTTTAAGTTTGAAAATTTTAAGATATGAAAAAAATCAAAACGATCTCACATCCCAATAGTTTATATAAACGAGCACCGCATCGCAAACCTTGTATCTATTCCGAAGAATAAACACACTGTTTGATGATGGAGCTCGATTAATTAAACTAGCAAATTTGTGACATCCGTTTGGTCTGCGAACCAATTTTATAAGCTGACAAATTCCACTGCTTAATATAAAGGAATTAAGCAGGGTTTATATTACCTGGGTTCTTAAAGTTCCCTATAAGGGCAAGCCCCTATAGTTAATTACATCTTAAATGACGGGAATCATTTAAAAAACTCTCGATAATGATCAGTGGTTTTGCTCTCAAGAATTTCAAAGTTTAAAGTTTTCGAAGGATTGAATTTTAGAATTTCAAGAGGGATTAGCTCAAATTTGGAACAATTAATTTTACGAGTCCAATGGAGGAGAAGTAGGAGAAGCTGAGGATCCAAGAGGAATCTTGGCAACTTCCCAAACTATCCTATTATTTGGCTTCAATTTGATAATTTATTTAATGTTTTAATCCTGCCAATTTTAATTAATTAGGACTTATATTTATACGACATAATCATACAAATAGCCTCGAATATGTGAGGGTTTGTGTCGTATCGAACGACTACCTCAGAATCCTAAGACCAATTAGGACTTAATTTGCATAAAATGATTATGCAAGTGCCTAACGAAAAGGTTGAGGATTTATGTTGCACTAGGCAAACTACCTCGAAATTTTATGGCTTGGTTATTTAATTCTAAGAAAGGTTTAGCTGGTGTAGATCCAAGTTTTGTTGAAGACGATGGCCGTGCTGCCTACTATGCTCCAAACTTCTTGTCGTTGCAGAGGTTTAGTTTTAGAAAGTGAAAAATCAGGAGATGAGAGAAGTGTTTTGGTTTAGAAATCTTAAAGTCCAAATGTCTTTTAGTGTTTTAATTAAAACAAATCTTAAGGTTGTTTAAACAGAACCGATTAAGATCCCACGGTTCTGTCATCCCGGCACCGTTATTTTCATCGAATTCACTTAGTCTAGATGAATTTGCTAAACTCAACCGAATGAGTTCCACACTTTCATTTAGACCGTGGGAAATCCCGTTAACAACACGTGGGTTAAATCATCCGAGGTATTCCCGATCATTCAACAAGATGTTTTAATTTAATTATAATTGTAGTTTTGTTGTTCTGCTTGTGATTAAATTTTGAGTTGTTTTATATATTGAAATGTTATGGCGGTGGATTTTATCTTCTAGTGACTTTTAATTTATTTTTGGTTTCAATTTTGTGGCTATCCTAAAGGTTTTGGTTTTCATGCAACAATCTTGTTTAACATGCAATAAAAGTAAAGCACAGCGCAATAAAGTAAATTGCAATGACATAAAAAATGTACCCGGAGAGTCTTCCCGTCATTCCAAGCTACACTTTGAAACACATGTTAAGGCATTTAAACATTTCAACAAGTACCTAGGTAAAGACGAAAGGAGTGATTTTGGTTGTCTACCAGAATCCTAATCCTATAGCTAGTCATTTCCTATGACGTCTAGATTCTTGATTTTGGTTAAGGATGATTTTCTTCATCAAAGAACAATTAAGTTCAATTGTTCTTTAAAACATCTCATTGTATCGAGGAAGTGTTTAGAACGAATTTCAAACAACTTTTTCATACTTCTGAGATTATTTTGAGTCCAAATGAACTTCATTGTACTGGTGAATTGATCATCCAAGGGTTTAGTTAGGTTTTGTTCCTTTGCTCAGTGAACTAGAATGTTTGATTATCTTATGAGGTGACATTTCACTTAACGCTTCATTTAATAGTTATAATAATTTAAAGCTTTCAGAGGCAAGTTAATTTGTTAAAGATTTTTAATTATTTTATTTAAAGTTGATGATTTATCTTGATGTGATTTAATTATGAAATTTTAATCAATGGTTTTAAGTTTAGAATAGTGTTTGATTCATTTAAGTTAAACCTCTTATAAATGATATCAATTAATTTAATTTTTACATCATGTTTTAAGTTATGTTATCTTAAAATTATTTAAAATTTACAAATTTGTTTTAAGTTTGTTTTGAAATGATTCTTAATCAGTTCCAAATATTTTAATTTACTTTTAAAATTATTTAACATTTTAAGTTTGAATCGATCGTTAGATTATTTAATGATGTGGGTTTTAGTCAAATTAAGAATTATTTATTTTTTATCATTTAATTATTAATTCCACTTATCCTCTTAAGTTTAAGAGTTAAATATTATTAAGTGATTTATTTAGGGATTTTTAAATTAAAGAATTAATATCTTCTTAAGTTATATCCTCATTTTAATAATCCAATTTTAATTAATCTTCTAAAATTTAAATTATTCAATTAATTAAAATTTCATTTTTGGGTTTATTAAAGTGATCAATGGGTTTCTACCCTTCAAGTTCCCAAAGTGTCAATCATCTAAGAGTAGATTAAAATCAGATATTTTACCCCCATGTTGATTAAACCTAAAGTTTTAATTAGGGGTTAAAATCTTTTAATTACCTTTATGCCCCTTTAAGCTTATTTATTTTATAACTCATTAAATTAAGCTTAAATGAACATAAAATTTTTATGCCACTCCACTCACATGTCAATTAAGACATTAGAGGAGAAAAATGTGATTTTTCTGAATTTAATTTATTTATATAATTATTTTTAATGGAAAATAGGGGTTTTCAAAGAAAATTCATCAACATGACCAAGGTCAAATTTCTGTCCTTAAGAAAATTATGGGACATTCCTAATGACTAGAAGACCACTTGCACCAATTTTGGTGATTTTTTGAATTATATTTTATTTATTAAAATTTTTTTAAGTTTTAGAGTATTAATTAATTATAAAATAAAAAAAAAGTTGAAAAACCGATTTTATATTTTTCAAAAATCTCTCTAATCTCAAGAAAGTCATGGAAACAAATTTTATATTTTTATGATTTTTCTTTGATTTATTAGAATTAATTTAGTGAAGATGTTGGAAAATCCATTTTTTTAATTCAAAAATTGTTTTAAGAATTTAAAATTCAATATCTTTACTTTGAGACTTGGGAAAAATATTTAGTTTGTTCCTAAGTGATTAGGGGACCAAATATGACATTTTAATGATTTTTATTATTTTTATGATTTTTATTATTTTTTAATTATTAAAAATATTAAAACATGCTCAAAAATGAAAACTTTTAGAAAATTCTAATTTTATTTTTTTTAGACTCCTCTGATATCAAAGAAGTCCCAAAATTAGTTTGGTGAATTTTTGAAATGTATTTTTGGAGTTATGAATTTTTAAAGTTTAATTTTGATTATGTGGCTTAATTAATCCATTTAGTGGGGTTAAACATTTCCAATTGGCTTCAAATTTTTATGTGAAGTTCCTCTGATCCTAGAGATTAGTGGAGAATTGATTTCAAGTTATTTTAATGTGTGATTAATTCTAATTAATTAAAGCTCAATTTTGAGCGATTAGGCCAATTAGGATTATTTTTAATGAACTAGCTCAAACCATAATTATCCTAGGGTCCTCTGGTCCTATGGAACTTCACCATATTTTTCTGGAATTTTCTGAACAACATGCTAATTTTTGGAATTAAAATATCAAAAACAGTGACATAAAATTGAAAAATACATAACTTACCTCAGGGATGGCCTCTGACCTTGAAAAATTCAGAGAATGTTCCCAAGATCAGAGGCTTCAAAAGCCCTATGGTCTCATGCTATGGTGAAATGTATACATGCATGGAGAATTAAAATGCTCAAAATAGTATTAAATTAATTAAAAATAAAATACTCAACAAAATAGATCAATTCTTTTTCCACATTATTCTCCTCTGTTCACTGAGCAAGAGGATATTTTTTTTTATTTTTATGATTTTTCTATGCAAAGATATCAATTTTTGAAATTTCAGGTATTTAAATAAATAAGAAAAATTGGATTTTCCTACTTAAACCAGTCAGCACTGCGTCAACCTCGGCGGCTCCGAAGCTCTACGTGTCGCGCTCTCATTCGACGCTTCCATCTGAGTCAGCTGCACGCGTCCCACGGTCTCGTTCCTTCTTCTGGTCCGACTTGATCTCCGCCTTTCAGCCGATACACAATCGATCGGACGGCTCCTGGTCATCGTCTACGACTGGTGCATCCCGTGAGCCGTCGACCTTCTAACCCTAATATCTTCCTTGATTTTCAACGGATTTTTGAGTTCTTATGCTCTATGGATTCGACTTGAGAAGACGAACACATCCATATGGTAAACATGCATTGAAATTGACTTAAATAAAATAAAGAATCGCTGGAAGCTCGGGAAGAAGAAGAAGGCAATACCTTGGCTCTGAGAAGTGAAGCTTCTATCAGAGAGGCTTGGCATGTTTGATGGAGTCCAAGGAGGCTAGGGATGAAGCCTGGTGCTGTGGTGAAATATCTAGGCTTGACTTCCACCAGGCCCGATCACAAAGCTTGGAGGCTGGAACAACTTGGTGGTCTGGAAGGGGGCTTTCACTGGGAAACTCCTTCTCTACCTTTGGTGATGGTGTGAGAAGAGTTAATTTAGATTTGGTTAAGTTTCAGAGAGTGTCCTATTTCTTGCCTGATTTTCAGCTGAGAAATTGAGCGCAGCTGGGAGAATTCAGGGCAGGAGAACAGTGGGATTCTTCTTCTCTAGACTGGGAGAAGCTCTGGGAGTGATTTGGTGAGGTTTGGTTGAGAAAAATTCCAACACCCTTCAACACTTTTTTCATTGCCGAGAAGAGGTGTTTAAATGGTCAGGGCCATTAGGCTGAGCTAGGGCTCAATTGGTGGGTGGATTCCACTGCTTAGGTGGAGGGCAGTGGAGCTCTAAAGTTTGATTTCGCTGAGGTAGCCAATTGAGTGAGTTTGGGTTTGTTTCACTTAGTGGTGGCTCTCGGTTTTGACTCCATCCGGCGGCTAGGCCAGCCGGCAAGGACAAGGGAGCTGGCCATGGGTCAGGTCAACCAAGGAGTAGGGTTTAATGGTGATAAACCAGGCAAGGGGGGATTTGGGGTGAGGCAAAAGAGGATTTGTCCATTTAAGGGAAGAGATCCCTTAAAATTGGGAACCCTTAGTCCATGGCTCACTTAGCTTGGGATAGGTGGATCTAGGGTGGTTCTTAAGGCTCACTTAGTGGCTGTGGATAGGTTGGTTTAGCCACATTTGGTTCAATTTGGTTTGGTTTGGTCATGGGTTCAAATTGACTCATTTGGGTTTGGGTTGAGCTAAATTGAATTAGGTCTTTATTTGGGTCCAAATGTCCTTAGAAATTTTGAAGAGGTGATTGTCATGAAGAACTTTCATGAAGACATGGGGAGGTTTTGAGTTCAATTGGAAGGTAAATTTGGTGGATTTTGGTATTTTGGTTAATTTAGGGAGGGTTGAATCAACTTGGGTCCAAGTTGGGTTAAGTTTGGCTTTAGACCCAATTGAAAGTTTTAAATGGTCTAGGGGAATGTATTGAAGAGTTTCCAACATCAATTGGGAAGAAATTTTAGGGTTTGGCTAATCAATTTGGTAGGTTTAGGGTATGGGATCACTTTAGGCGCAAATGGGGGTATTGGATTTCAAATGGGATTGAACTCAAATGTGAATCAAATTGGGCTTCGATTTGGTTTATATTGATAGTAATGATGTTGAATTGAAGTTTAGAATTGAAATTGGGCAAAATTGAGGTCAAATGGGTAGGTTTGGTGTGACATTGGGTCCATTTAGATTAAAAATGGGTCAATTTGGGGATTTTGACAAAAGTGGGTTATTTTGGCAAAATTAGGCTATGGTGTAGTTGAAAAAAATGAAATTGGAAATATTTGGGATTTTTTGGAATTTTCTGGGAATTTTTGGAGTTTTTTGGAATTTTGTGCCAAAAGGTTATTTTAGGGTATCAAGAGGTTATTTGAAGGGTATTGAGGTATTTTGGTAAATTTAAAAGGTGAGGGTTGTTTCAAAATGATTTTTAGGATTTTTGGGAATTTTGGGTAACTTTTGGGGAATTTTGAAAAATTTGGGATAATTTGGTAATTTTAGGTAGGTTTGAAGGACTGAATGTCACAACTAGGCATTTGGCAAAAGTTGAATTTTGATTGTGATGGAGCTTAAAGTGAGCCATGGACCAAGAAATGTCCACCCTGAACATCTCATGGGTTGTTTCCAACCCTCTTAGTAAAAGATCTAGGGGTTTGGACTTAGCCATATGAGTGCTCAAATGAACTAGGGGGAGAAATGGATAAGGATGGTGTGTGTGAGAGTGCAGTGTGTGTAAGCCAGACTTCACCGGGATCAGACCACCCAGGGTAGTCCTAAGGCTTGAACAACCTTTTAGGAGCTCACTATTGGTTTCCCATATGGTGGTCTTAACCTTCTAAGGTGATTTAGAGGTTTGCAATCATCCAAGTGGGGTCCCAAGAGGAGTCAAGAAGTAGCTGAATTGCTAAATGGTGGGTCCCAATTCTAGTCCTCTAGGATAGTCAACGAGAAAACCTTATGGCTAGATCCTAAGAAGTACTAAGGAGAGAAAAGACCTCACCAAAAATGAGGTCAACACCTGGTAGTTTCACAATTCCATGTACAATCGGAGAAAGATTCTGTGGAAAAGCTTTATGTGATTTGGGTGCAAGCATTAACCTTATGCCTCTATCAATATTCAAAAGATCGAGACTAGGAGAAATAACCCCAACTACCGTAACTCGCAATTATCGGATCGTTCGATCACATATCCTAAAGGAGTTATAAAAGATGTTTTGGTAAAAGTGGATCAATTTATTTTTTCTGTGGATTTCATTGTGTTAGATATGGAGGAAGATAAAGAGATACCCATAATTTTAGGGAGACCTTTTCTAGCTACAGGCAGAGCCATGATAGATGTGCAAAAAGGGGGTTTAACGATGAGGGTTAATGATCAGACTGTTACATTTAATATTTCAAAATCGATAAAATATCCTGCTAGAGGTAAAGAAGATGAGTGTTATAGGATGGATGTTGTTGAATATTTAAGTGAATGTCCTTTCAAATCAACTTATGAAGAGAAAGCTGAAAAGAAGAATGTGAATATAAGCAAGAAGAGGAGTTATTTGATTCTGAAGATTTTCAAGAGGAAGATTTAAAGTTTATTCATGAAAGTTTTGAATTGTTGGATATGACTGAGAAAGATGAATCTTATGGTCCATCAGTTGAAAAATCTCCTGAACTTGAGCTAAAATGCTTCCTGATCATTTGAAGTATGTTTTTCTAGGTGAATCCTCAACCTTGCTCGTTATAATTTCCTCTCAATTAACCGAAAAAGAAGAAGAGAGTTTGCTTGAAATTTTGAAGAAGCACAAGAAAGCCTTTGGATGGACAATTGCTGATATTAAAGGAATCAGTCCTTCAATTTGTATGCACAGAATTCTTATGGAAGATAATTGCAAATCGCGGGCTGATCCCCAAAGGAGATTAAATCTTATCATGAAAAATGTTGTTAAGAAAGAAATTTTAAAATGGTTGGATGCTGGAATTATCTACCCTATTTCAGATAGTGCATGGGTTAGTCCTATTCACTGTGTTCCTAAGAAAGAAGGAGTAACTATGAATTTTAATGAAAAGAATGAAATGATACCAACAAGACAAGTTACAGGGTGGCGAATATGCATTGATTATAGAAAATTAAACCTTACCACAAGGAAAGATAATTTTCCACTCCCTTTTCTAGATTAAATGTTGGATAGACTGGCTAGGCATAAATACTTTTGTTTTCTGGATGGATATACTGGTTACCACCAAATTCAAATTGCTCATGAGGATCAAGAGAAAACTACGTTTACCAGTCCTTATGGTACGTTTGCTTTTAGAAGAATGCCCTTTGGTTTATGTAATGCACCTGCTACAATTTAGAGATGTATGATGGCTATTTTTTATGATTTAATTGAAAAAGGAATTGAAGTTTCTATGGATGACTTTTCAGTGTTTTGAATTTCATTTAAATCATGTTTAGAACATCTATCTAAAGTTTTAAAACGCTGTGAAGAAACTAATTTGGTCCTTAATTAGGAAAAATGCCAATTTATGGCAGTAGGATGAATTATTTTGGGACATCGGATTTCAGAAAAAGGTTTGGAGGTAGATCCTGCAAAAATTGAAGTTATATCTAATTTACCTTGCCCAACCAATGTAAGGGGAATTAGAAGTTTTTTAGGAGATGATGGATTCTACAGGCATTACATCGAAGACTTTTCAAAGATTACAAAACCTTTATGTCGTTTACTGGAGAAGGATGCAATTTTTAATTTTGATGACGACTGCCGTAAAGCCTTTGAAACATTAAAAGAAAAATTAATCACTGCACCTGTAATAATTTCACCAAATTGGGAAAAACCTTTTGAATTAATGTGTGATGCTAATGATTATGTTATTGGTGTTGTTTTAGATCAGAAATATGATAAAATTTTCAAAGTAATTTATTATGCCAGTAAAACTCTTAATGAAGCTCAAATTAATTATACCACTACTGAGAAAGAGTTATTAGCTATAGTATTTGCCTTTGATAAATTTCGATGATATTTAATTGGAACTAAATGTGTGGTGCATACCGATCATTCTGCTATCAAATACTTAATGAAGAAAAATGATGCAAAACCGAGACTTATAAGATGGATTCTTCTTTTGCAAGAATTTCATTTTGAGATAGTAGATAGGAAGGGTTCTGATAATCAAATTGTTGATCACTTGTCCAGGCTTGAAATTGAAAAATCTCTCTGTGATATTGAAGAAATTAATGAACATTTTCCTGATGAAAAACTGTTCACTGTTAAAGAATGGAGTGTTCCGTGGTATGCAGACATAGTAAACTTTATTGTTAGTAATATTATACCCTATGGTTTGACATGTCATGAAAAGAAGAAATTTCTGTCTGATTCTAAGACTTATTTTTGAGATGACCCATTTTTATATAAACAAGGAAAGGATCTTATAATTTGAAGATGTGTACCTTTGGAAGAGACTTATGAAATTATTCAAAAATGTCATGATTCTGATTATGGGGGACATTTTGGAAGTGATAAAACTGCATATAAAATATTACAATCAGGATTTTATTGGCCTACAATTTTTAAGGATGTGAATGTTTATATTGAAAATTGTGATAGATGTCAGCGTGTAGACAATATTTCTAGAAGAAACGAGATGCCCCTCAATTATATATTGGAAGTTGAAATATTTGTTGTTTGGGGACTAGCTTTTATGGGACCATTTACACCATCTGTTAGAAATGTTTATATTTTGATAGCAGTAGACTATGTTTCCAAATGGATTGAAGCTATTGCTTTACCTCGATGTGATGCTCAAAGTGTTGCTAAGTTTTTAGAAAAGAATATATTTTGCAGATTTGGAATACCAAGAGTAATTATTACTAATGGGGGAAGTCATTTTAGAAATGCGATTAATGGGAAGTTAGCAAAGAAATATCATATTAATCATCGCATTGCTACTGGTTATCATCCACAGACAAGTGGTTTGGTTGAATTATCCAATCGTGAAATTAAAAGAATATTGGAAAAAAACTGTTAATCCAAATAGAAAGGATTGGTAAATCAAAATGGATTATGCTTTAGGGGCCTATAGGACTGCTTACAGAACATCTATAGGAATGTCCCCATATAGGCTGATTTTTGGAAAAGCTTGTCATTTACCTTTTGAACTTGAGCATAAAGCATATTGGGCTATTAAAGTGTTCAATTATAATTCGAAAGATGCCGCTGAAAAGATATTATTGCAATTGAATGAGCTTGAAGAAATAAGGAATGAATCTTATGAAAATGCTAAGATTTATAAGAAAAAGATGAAGTTATGGCATGATCGGAAGATTCTTACTAAAAATCTTGTACCAGGACAAAAAGTTTTACTGTATAATGCTAGATTGAGAATATTTTCTGGAAAACTTAAGTCCAGGTGGATGGGTCCATTTATTGTGATAAAAGTTTATTCTTATGGAGTTGTAGATATTCAAGATCCTAAGACTGGAAAAATATTTAAAGTTAACGGACATAGACTTAAACCATATTTTTCAGTCAATAAATCTAAATCTGATAATTATTTGATGTTGGGTCACTCAGAATGAGTTCTGGGTATGTCAGGCTGAAGACGTTATAACAAGCGCTTTGTGGGAGGCAACCCATAAATATCGGTGTGCTTTGCTTTATGTTTGTTTTGTGTGCTTAGTTTGCTTTGTTTGGTTTGTTTTTATATTTTTAGTGGTAGTAATTTCGAGTTTTTAAACTATAGTAGAGTTTATTTGACCTTAATTGATGATTTAGAGAAAGTTTGGATATCTCCCTGTTAGCAGACCTGTGCTAAATTGAGCACTGGCGGCTAAACGCCGACTGGTTGGTGCTTAGGCGCCGCAGTTATAAAAAATGTGAAAAATAAGGTTCTAGAAGCCTAGGTTGTGGGGGAGTGGTTTTGGAAGTTATTTTGGAGTTTTAAAACGTCTTGGGGCAGTTTTAGCATTTCCCATGTCTATAAAAAGGACCTGATTTAAGAGAAACACTTGCCCCAAGTCCTATTTTCATTTCTGAATCTTAAGAAGAGAGTTTTGAGTGCATCATGTCTTCCTGGGAGAATGAGATTAAGAAGAAGCAAGATTCTGACAAGAGTAAGTTCGTTAGTGACAGTGCTAAAGAGTTATTCAATGGATATCTCCCCGTTAGTATTCAAGGGATTGCTGAAATAATTGCAAAAATTGAAGCCCGAGTGACTTAAATGGAAGCAAAAATCCATGAAAGTAACCTACATTTGAAGCACGTGGGATGGCAACTCAAGATTCAATTCAGTCATTCAAGGTACGTGGAAGAAGCGGATAAGGTGATATTTCTGAAGAACAAAAGGAATGAAGAAGATGATTTAAGGATGAACAATTATCGCCCGTTTTATCATATTTATATTCCAGAAGGGTCAAATGAGAATCATTATGGTTCGGGATATAATCCGCCTAATGGAGAATGGAATTAAGAGTGCTTTGTTCTTATTTGTTTAGTGTTCTTATGTGTTATGTTTAGTGTTCATGTGTGTTATGTTTCGTGTGTTTAGTGTTTATATTTAAGCATTAATTACGCCTTATGATGTGATAGTTACATCCTAGAGATGTATATTTATCAGTTTGAGATTAAAGTCTCTTGTATTTAGAGAATTTCATCCTTTATGTGTGGATATAAATTCTAGAATTGTATTAAGTGTTATGTTTGTTTTAATATAAGTTTGCGTTTGTGTGAAATTTGTGTGGAATCAATGGATATTAAATTTTGATTTGGAATATTGGAAAATTTATGTGGGGAAAAATAATTATTCTGGAGTAATTAAGGGTGATTAACAAAGTGATTTAGTGCATCTAGCTTAATTGGGAAAATCTGGGTACTGGCGGCTAAGCGCTGAGGAGTTCGTGCTTAGGCGCCAGTTCGTAAAATTGGTTCCCAGCAGTTAAAAACCCGAAAATTGCCATTTTTAAACCACTCCATCATCTTCAACCTTCGGTTTATCGCGAAAAAGGAGCCTAGGGCCTCATATTGTGGATCATTTAAGAGCCGATCTCAACAAAAATTGTTAGATTTGGATTCCATGAGGTAAGAGCACTACTCCTAAGTAAAATTTTTTTTATTTTCATCAGGTATTTTGAGATATTTTGGAAAATCTTAAAATCACTATTCATGGTGAAAATTTGAGGAAAAACTTGAGAAATTGCTTGGGTTTAGTGAAAATATCTTTTGGAAGATAATTTAGCAAGTTTAGTTTGATTTTGGAATTTATGGTGAATTTTTTGTGAATTTTTAGAGATGGCTCCAAAGTCAAAGCGTGTGAGAGAAAAGGCCAGATTTGATTCTGACAAGTTTGTTAGCACGAGGAATGAGGAACGATACGTTGACGCACTGCAGTCACGTAAATTGATTCCTGAGCATGTATTTAGTAAGCCAGGAGAAGTAATTGAAGATATGATTGTTAGAAGGAACTGGGAGAATTACTGTTGCTTCTCCGCTGTTGTTGTTATTTCTGTGGTCATAGATTTTATGCAAATTTGTCTGCTGTAGAAGAGAAACAAGTGATGGTTATGAGGCATGAGGTCAACTTTTCTTCTGGGGCAATCAACACTTTTTATGGACTACCTCCTGACATGTTCTGTTTTTATTCTAACTATCATCCTACAGAAGCAGAATTAGATGAGATCATGGAATTTCTGACTGATGGAAGAGGATTATGGAAATTAAAAAATGTTAGAAGAGTGAATTTTCCTGCTTCCAAATTGAATGCCACTTCTAAGGTGTGGCATTATTTTATCTCATCTAAATTGTTACCTTCGAATCATACTAGTGAAGTAACGAGAGAAAGAGCTGTGTTGAACCATTGCAATCAGCAAGGGAAGCCTATTGACATTGGAGGTATAATTTATGATTATGTTTTGAACTGTGCTTGATCAACCACTGCTGCAGGTGTGGGATTTCCTTCCTTGATTCATTCATTATGTGAACGATCTGGAGTGAAGTTTGAAACCTGGGAAGAGATACTTCAGCCATTAAGACCAATTACCAGTGTCAACGTTGATGCTTACACTGTACATTCAGAGTTTAGTTGGAGAGGAGGATTTGGTAGGGCTTCTACTGCTTCTGCTTCTGCTGCATCTATTTCTCGTGCTACTACTTCACATGCTTCATCATCTACAGATTCACAGACTATTTTGTTTAGAAAGATTTTGAAGAAAGTGAGTTTTACTCGTGAGCATGTTAGAGATATTGATGGTAAAGTGGATAATGTGGAAATATATATTGTGAAACATGATGAGTATGAGGAGAGTTATCAGCAATATTTGGATAGACTGATTAGAGGTAATTAGAGTGCTGAGATGTCCCCTCATCCATTCTACATACCTTATGTGTCATCTAGGGATTGGAACGAGCAGGATGATGATGATGATGATGAGGATGATGAGTAGATTTGTGTTATTTGTTTTCGTTGTGGTGTTGTTGATGTACTGAATTGTGTTTTGTTTAGTATTTAGTTTGATCATTGTGTTGTGATGTGAACCTTGATAGTATGCAGACTGTAGTTTTTATTATTTTTCTGTTATGCATATTCAGATGTATTGTTGTTGTTGTATTGATGTTTTATATGTTGCTTTGTGATAGTGTGTGTAATAGTAAATGTTTTTATGTGTATGTTATGTTAGAGTATTTAGTAGTGATTCAAAAACTGTTAGGAGATTATAAACTTCTATTGGGAACTTCTACTTAGGAAACTACATGTTCAAAATTTTTTAAATTCCACTATCATCTGTTATATGTATCAGTGTGTTATTTTAGTTGAGTATTTGGTTTAAAAACCTCCACTACTGTAGAAGTATTTTTGAAATTTTTACTTTTCTTTGTATAAAAATTGTTTTTAAAAACTAAATTTGATTTCATTTTACTCATGTTATTTAAATTGTTATACATGGGATTTGTTCCTAGAGCTTCATCTAGCCTAGATGAACCTATCCATATAGTTTATACGGTATGAAATACATTATACAATTATGGAGGACGAAGAAAAGCTCGGGAGGAAGAGTGAGTGCAATACCTTTGTCTGAGAGGGGAGGCATCAATAAAATGGTTGTGGCAGCTTTGATTGGTAGCTTTGATTGGTCCCAACGAACCTCTAGATGGAGCCTTTTACCCTGGTGAATTTTCTATACCCAAACTCGACCAGACCCAATTTCAGGTGTTGATGGAAGTCTGGTGCAGAGGCCTTCTGTGATGGGGCCTTGATGGGGGATTTTTCTTCATTCACTGCTGAGAAGGTATGGGTGCAGTTAATTGAACTTTGGTGCACTGTGGAGGTTTGGTGAAATATGTCCTGGTTTCTGATCCCCGATAAATATATGTTCTTACGATTTAGATTTAAAAATTATCATTTTATAATATGGGATACTACGCAAGTATACGTATCATTTATCAAGTAGTATAAGAATTTCTGATTAAGCCCCAAGCTATCGAACCCACAGGGAAATGTAAAAACTTTTTAAAGAAATAAGAAAATTATATTTTTACTTTGTAAATGACTTTTGAAAGTATGTTTTGATTTGTAAATTTTGAAAGTTTTTTTTGGTATTTTTGCTAAAAGCTAAGCAGGAAATGAAAATTATCAGAACTTTAAAATACGGTATAAAACAATAGGAAATAAAATATATTTTTCTTTCTCTTATAAAACAGTAATGATTATGAAAGTATTGTTGTGGAATTATTTAAATGTATTGTGACAAATAGGAGCGAATTTATTCTTTACCCTTGGTTCTATAAAGAACATTGGTTAATTTGAAATTTTAAAATTTTGAAAATGGTTAGGCAGGGAAGATACTAGCTCTCACTCTAGAGTTCTCTCGATTCTCTCCACCTGGGGGCTAACTTCTCATAACAAATTTAAAATATCTAATCAAATTAGGGGGCTTTAGCCTGTCACTCTAAAGTTCTCTAATTTTACTCCCCATTAAAAACATATCTCCTAATATAATTGCATTATTTTATATGGACTACAATTCTCACCCATATAATTGCATGTGATTTTTACCAGTTGTTGTTTGAGACAATACCGCATTGGATCTTACATAATCTCACAACAAATTTTAACATCTTAGCTGGCCAAATTAAGAAGTAAATTAAGTTCATGGAATTAAATCATCACAACTTATTCCAACATTAAACACTTATACATTCCACAACAATCCTACATAATTTAATTACTTCTTCATTTAAGAAAGAAAAAGATAAATAAAACTACTCAGATCTCATGGAGAAAACACAAGGACACATTAATTTGAAAATAGAAATCATAATGAAAACGCAACAAGTTTTAATTAAAAATTAAATATAAAAATAGAAGTAAACACTTATATGAAAATACTCTCCACAAGACTTTGGAAGTTCCTTCGAAACTTCACTTTCCAATAAAACACTCCTCAGAGTGGGTCGCCGAACTCTGATGACTCATAAACAAACTTCAGATTTCAATAAAAACTAAATAAAAGGAAGGAAGAAAATTGGTAAGAAGAAGGCTTCACTCCAATCCCTTTCTCCTTTCTTACTCTCTACTAACTCTAGAAGACTTTAAAAAATATAAACAATAAAAGAAAAAAAGTAAAACTAGAAGAGGACTCCTTAAAACTAATTCCAAGTCTTCATGATATATTTTTCCAAAAGGTGCCTTGGTGTCGCTTCAAATCATGTCCAGATTTTACGTATCCACAAAAAGATGCATCCCTTCATTCAAATTTTCCGCCCATGGGAAGTTAAGGAAGTTACCACCAAAAGTTGCTTCAATCACCCCTTGAAATTGGCTCCAAAAATGAAGAAAATTCAATTTTTAACTGTGGCACCTAAGAGCAGAGTAGGCGGCGCTTAGCTGCCAGTGTCCAATTTTTAATTTTTCATTTTTTTGCTCCAAATTTAATCCAATTTTGCTCCTTTCATCATAATCACTCATCTTCATCATACATGCAAGAAAAACACAAAATACCTTCCATTAAAGTGCAATATCATAAACATGTTGACCTCATTTTTGATGAGGTATTCTCTTCTCTCTTTAGTACTTAGGATCTAGCCTTAGGCTTTTCCTTTGACTATCTTAGAGGACTAGAAGTGGAACCCACCCTTTAGAAGTCCAGACACTTCTTAACTCCCTGCAAACTCCACAAACTTGATTGTAGACCCCTAATCACCTGAGAGGGTTGAGATCAAATGTGGAAGTTTAAAGGATGAGTTCCTATAGGACTCTTTGGCCTTAGGACTGCCCACAGGTGGCCTGGTCTGGTGAAGGGTTGACTTACACACACACTACACCTATACACTACACTTCCATACACCTCCTAAAACCACACCTATACCTAATTTGACCTCCTGACTCATGCAGGTGATTCACATGGATGGTCCTTAACCCCTAAGCCCTTGCGCAAGAGGTTAGGAACAAACTAATGGGTGCCTCAAATGAGTCCCTTCATGGCTCATGTGGGTTTGATATGGCTTCATGGCTCAACCAAAATGATTTTATTCCACTTATATTCACCCAATCTTCAATTTTCCAAAATTTCAATTTTTGACCCCGGGACCCTACACCCGCCTAACCTACCCAAAACCCTTGAAATTACCCAAATTTTCCAAAAATCTCCAAATCACCCAAAATTCCTCAAAACCAATCCCAAACATTTCCACATCACTCAAATTGATCATCCATAACCAGAAAGACCAAAAATTCCAAAAATACCTCCCAATACCCTCCAAATACCCAAAATACCCCTCTTAGCCAAAAAATCCAAAAATTCAGAAAATTCCCAGAAAATTCCAGAAAATCCCAAATATTCCCAATTTCATTTTGTTCAACTACACCATGGGTCAATTTTGTCAATTTATCCCACTTTTATCAAAACCCCCAATTTGACCCATTTTAACCCAAAGTGAACCCAATGTCAAACCTAACCTACCCAATTGACCCGAATTCTGGTCCAATTCAATTCTAAACTACAATTTAACATCCCCAACACCAATCTAGGCCAAATCCAAGCCCAATTTGATTGGCATTGGGATCCAATTTCACTTTTGGCCTTAAAGCCCAATTTGGACCCATGACCCAAATTTAGCCCAAACTCACCCAATTCAACTCCAATTAACCCCAAATCTTTTCTAAACCCTCCTTAACATCCCCATAAACAAAACACTAACATGATTTGCCCAAAATTTAGACCCAAACCCCACTCAAATTCAACCCAAAGCTAAAAGACCCAATTTTGACCTAAACCCAAACTTAACCCAAATGAGCCTAAATCCCAAAATCAAAACCTAACCAAAGCCAAAACCTCTTTGAAACACTCCCATAAACATTTCCCAACATTAATTTTACATCAATTTCAACTCTAGCCCAACTTTGGCCCATGGTAGCCCATTTTGGCCCACCTTAGCCTCTTTACCAAAAAGGCCCATATCCAACCCAATTCAAACCCAAATCACCTCAAATTTGTTTCAAACCACTCATGACACATCCCTAAACTAAACTCAACAATTATTTGGCCCAAGCCTTTACCAAAATTTCATCCCAAAATCCATTTTAAAATTCAAAAGCCCACTTTCCTAAACCATTTTAAAAGCCCATCTAAAACCATTTCAATGAGCCCAAAATCTACCCTAAAGCCCACATGACATTTCCATTTGACATCCACTTAATCAAAGCCATTCCCTAAGTTCTAATCACATCATCAAATAATTCCAAATTAAGCCTCATGCCAAATCACCCCTAAAATACCAAAATTTTTCTTAAATCCATTTCCATGAAATTGACTCAACTTTCCCAAGCCAAAGGTGAGCCATGAAGCCATGCATGAGCCACATGTGAGCCATGAGGGCCTTGGACACTCCACCATGCCATATTGGGTAAGAAGAGGGGGCTTTCCTTAATCCCTAAAGCTCATTAGCCTTAATCATGATTCACCTAAACTTAGATTTAATCCAAATATATTTGGATGGAGACCTCTCCATGCCAAACCAGCTGATCCCTTTGATCCCCCACAGCACCCAAAGCCACCTAGAAGGGTGCACCAAGCCCAAATGGGTGAATTGACCCATTTAGACCCAAAACTAGCCATGCCCCATTCTACTTTGGATCAAAGCCTTTACACATGGCAATTGCCAATTGTTTGCACCAAGTCCCATCCCTGACCTCCCTAGCCTTGAGGGTGACCCTTGCCTGCCGGCCGACCACCTGGGCCGCCGGAAAACGCCATGGCCGAGACATGGGGAGGAGCCAAACCTTGGAATTCCACCTTGCTGAGCCGCCCCATGCCCAATGGCCACCATAGTCGTTCTTCCCATGCCCGGAGCAGCTGATCCCAACCCTCGGCCATCCCCGCGAGGCTCTCCAGCCACCTCTATTTAAACCCGACCCCTCACGGCCATGGAGGAGAGTTGCAAAAACCTTGCCGAAACTCGCCAAAATTGTTCCAAACCCTACTCCACACTTAGAGCGAGTTAATCCCCGGTGTCAATTTGCCCTAATCCCCACTCGACGGAATCCAATTTCTCAGCCGAAATTTCACCCAAAACCAGGACATCTCCTCACAGTGAGCTAATTCCCAAATTGATTGGTCCTACACCTTCAACTGGACCAAGGAAGAAGTTTCCCACGTAAAGCCCCATCTCCAGGGCCACCCGGTTGCTCCAGCCTCCAAGCTTTGTGATCGGCCGTGGTCACTTTCATAGCTAGACAATTCACCGGGCCGAGGACTTCATCCGGAGCTTACTTGGACCCAATCGAAGGTGACACAACTCTCGGATCGAAGCTTCACTTCTCCGAGCAAAGGTATGGACTCCCTCTTCTTCCCGAGCTTCCGGAGATTCTCATTTTAATTTGAGTCAATTTAAATGTATGTTTACCGTATGGATGTGTTCGTCTCTTCAAGACGAATCCATAGAAGCATAAGAACACGAAAATCCATTGAGAATCGAGTGAGTTCTTAGGGTTAGAGTGTGGACGGTCACGGGATCGCACCCGGTCGTAGACGATGACCGAGAACCGCTCGGATCGCGCGTGTATCGGATGGACGGCTTGGATTGCGTCGGACCGGCGGATGGTGCGTGAACCGCGGGGCCCCGGCAGCCGAGTCGGATGGCGGCGTCGAATGGGAGCGCGCCGCGTGGTCGTTCGGAGATGCCGAGGATGACAGGGCGCCGCGTGGATAAGTAGGAAATTAGGGATTTTTCCGATTTATTTAAATACCGAACTTTAAAAATCCATATCTTTGTGTAGAAAAATCACAAAAATAAAATAAAAATACCCTCTCGCTCGAGTGAACGAGAGGAGAATAATGTGGAAAAGAAACTAATTAATTTTGTCTAGTATTTTATTTTTAATTAACTATTTACTCCCTGCATTGTTTTAATTCTCCATGCATTCATACAATTCACCATGACATGAGACCATAGAGCTTAAAGCCTCCGAACTCGGGAACATTCCCCGAATTTTCCAAGGTCAGAGGCCATCTCTGTGAAAAGTTATTGATTTTTCAAATGCATGTTGCTATCTTGAGTAATTTAATTCCAAAAATTATCATGTTGTGAAATAAATTCTAGGAAAATTTGGTGATGTTCCTTATGACCAGAGAACCCTAGGAAAAATAGGACTTGAGTTAATTCACTCAAAATAACCCTAATTGGCTTAAACACCCAAAGTAGACCCCTAATTAATTAGAGCTAACAATACATCAAATTGACTTGAAATCAACTCTCCACTGACCTTTAGGATCAGAGGAACCCACCATAAAATTTCAAGTCAATCGGACTTAGTTAGCTCTACTAAATAGGTTGATTAAGCCATTTAGTCATTTTAAACTTTCAAAATTCATAACTTTCAAAATACCTTTCAAAAATTCACCAAATTGGTTTTGGAGCCTCTCCGATATCGGGGAATTTAAGAAAATTAAAATTTCAATTTTCTAAAAAGTTAGTTTTTTAGTATTATTTTAATATTTTAATAATTAAAAATAATAATAATAATCACAAAAATAATAAAATTCATCAAAATGTCATATTTTGAAATTTAATCACTTAGGAACAAACCCCATATTTTTCTTAGGTCTATTTAATGAGATATTAAATTTTAAAGCCCTAGGGTAATTTTAAAATTAAAAAAATGTATTTTCTAGCATTTTCACTAAAATAATTATAATAAATCAAAGAAAAATCAGAAAATTGTAAAATTTAGTTCTCTAGAATCCTTGATATCAGAGAGAATTTTAAAAATTATAAAATTCATTTTTCAACTTATATTTTATTTTTAAATTAATTAATACTCCAGAACTTAAAATAAGTCTAATAAATAAAATATAATTCAAAAAATCACAAAAATTGGTCCAAGTGGTCCTCTGGTCATTAGGAATGTCCCATAATTTTCTTAAGGACAGAAATTTTCCCTTGGTCATATTATTAAATTTTCCTTGGAAATCCTTATTTTCCACCAAAAATAATTATATAAATAAATTAAATGCAGAAAAATCACATTTTCTCCTCTAAAGTCTTTATTGACATATGAGTGAAGTAACATAAAAATTTCAAGTTCATTTGAGCTCAATTTAGTGAGTTATGAAATTATTAGGCTTGAAGGGCAAAATGGTAATTAAAATCTTAACCCTTTAATTAAGACTTTAGGCTTAATGAAATTAATAGGCAAAATATTTGATTTTAACTTGATTTGGATGATTGAAATTTAGATAATTAAAGGGTAGAAACCTACTAAACAATTTAAAATAATTGAAATAAACCTTAATTAAATAATTATTTAAATTTGGAAGAATAATAAAATTGGAATTATTAAAATAGGGATATTATTAGGAGGAGATTTATTCTTTAATTTAAAAATCCCTAAATTGATCATCCCAATAATATTTAATTCCTAATTAAAATGATAATTCAAGTTTAAGATTTAAAATGCTAAAAGACTTAATCATTAAATTAAATTAATGTTAAATTATTTAAAACAAATTCCTTTAAAATTAAAAATTAAATTAAAAATTAAGAATTAAATTAAACTAATTTAAATTAAATTAAATTAAATTAAATTAAATTAAATTAAATTATATTATATTATATTAAATTAAATTAAATTAAATTAAATTAAATTAAATTAGATTAAATTAAATTAAATTAAATTAAATTAAATTAAATTAAATCATATTATATTAAATTAAATTAAATTAAAAGTAAATTAAATTAAATTAAATTAAATTAAATTAAAAGTAAATTAAATTAAATTAAACTAAATCATATTACATTAACTTAAGTTAAATTAATTTAAATTAAACCACATTAAACTAAATTAAGTTAAATTAAATTAAATTAAGTTAAATATAAAGACATGAAGAATTCAAAAATAAATCTAAAATAACCTGAACACTATTCCAAACTTAAATCATTAATTTGAACTTAAATTTGAATCACAAATCATTAAATATCATTTTGCCCTTAGGAGTTTTTACTATTATAACTCCTAAATGGAGTATCAAGTGAAATGGCACTTCACTCATAAGGATATTCAAACATCCTAATTTACTAAGCAAGAAATAAAACTTAACTCGAACGCCTCGGATGATTAATTCACTTGAACAATAGAATTCATTTGGACTTAGGAAAATTCCCGAAATATTGAAAAGATGTTTAAGATTCGTCTTAAACACTTCCTCAATATGATGGAATGTCCTTAAGAACAAATTGAGCTTAGTTGTTCTTTGGTGAAGAAAATCATCCTTAAAACCAAAATTGAAGACCTAGACGTCATAGGAGATGACTAGCTATAGGATTAGGAACTTGGTAGAAAACCAAAACCTTTCCCTTAGCTTTACCTAGGAACTTACTTTAAATGCTTAAATATGCTAACTGTGTTTTAAGTGCAGCTTGGGATGACGGGAAGACCCTCCAGGTACGCTTTTATTTTATTGTGATTTACTTTACGGCAATTTATTTAATCGCATCGCACTTACTTTTCTTGCATGATAAACAACAGTTGCATGAAAACCTACACCTTTAGGACAGAAACCAAAACTGAAACCCATAACTAAATTAAAAGACACTACAAGATAAAATTCACCTCCACAACATTTCAAAATATAAGACAACTCAAAATTTAATCACAAACAGAACAACAAAACTACAACTACAACTAAATTAAAACGTCTCATTGAATGATCGGGAATACCTCGGATGATGTAACCCACGTGTTGCTAACGGGATTTCCCACGGTCTAAATGAAAGTGCGGAACTCATTTAGTTGAGTTTAGCAAATTCATCCGGACTAAGTGAATTCGATGAAAATAACGGTGTCGGGATGACGGAACCGTGGGATCTTAATCGGTTCGTTTAATCAACTTTAAGATTTGTTTTAATTAAAACATAAAAAACACTTGGAAATTAAGACTTTCTTTAAACCAGAACACTTCTCTCATCTCTTGATTTATGATTTCTAAAACTAAACCTCTGCAACAACAAGGAGCTCGGAGCATGGTGGGCAGCACGGCCATCGTCGTCAGCAAAACTGAAATCTACATCAGCAAAACTTTCTTAGAATTAAATAACAAAGCCATAGGACTTCGAGGTAGTTTGCACTAGGGCAACATAAATCCTCAATTCTTCGTTAGGCATTTGCATGATCATATCATGTAAATTAAGCCCTAACCGGTCTTAGGATTTCTGAGGTAGTCGTCCGACACGATATAAACCCTCACATCTTCGAGGCTATTTGTATGATTTTATCATACAAATATAAGTCCTAACTAATTAAAACTGGCAGGATCAAAATACTAAATAAACATTATGACCTTCCTAAATTCAAGCCAAACAATAGGATAGTAGGGAAATTACCAGAGTTCGCTTTGGATCTGTGATTTCTCCTACCCTTCTTCCTTTGGACTCCTAAAATAAAATGTTCCAAATTTGATCCATTCCCTATTGAAATTCCAAAATTCAATCCCTTGAAAACTTAAACTTTGAGATTCTTCAGAGCAGAACTACTGATTATTATTGAGAGTTTTCTTAGGTGATTTCCGTCACTTAAGATGTAATTAACTATAGGGGCTTGCCCTTATAGGGAACTTTAAGAACCTGGGTAATATAAACCCTCGTTTAATGTTTTCATATTAAACGGGGAACTTGTCGGCTTATAAAATTGGTTCGCAGACCAAACGGATGTAACAAATCTCCTAGTTTATTTAATCGAGCCCCATCATCAAGCAGTGTGTCTATTCTTGGGAATAGATACACGGTTTGTGGTGCGGTGCTCGTTTATATAAACTTTTTGGGATGTGAGATCGGTTTGATTTCATATCTTAAAACTTTTAAACTTAAAATTACTTTCAAAATCAAATGTTATCTTTTAAACTATACATTTAAATTAAATTTAAAATATAAAAAATTCGCCGACAATTTCGTAGGCGACTCCCTTTCAAAATAAAACACACAACCTAAAAATATGCCGACAAAACAATAGGTATAAAAATGTGCATAAAAACACTATATATTTTAGTTGATCAATATCCCCCAAACTTAAAATGTTACTTGTCCTCAAGTGACTCTTAATCACATAGAAAATTTTAGCATGCAAATTATGTAATGAGTTTCTTAGGAAGTTAACAAAATTTTGTTCTAGAAATGGAATAGTCCAATTTACAAAAAATTTCAATAATTAAGACCAACTTAAAGTTTAGAAAGTTATTAGGTAAAGGATAATAAAAAATATAGGTTTATATCTAATTCGGAAATACTTGTATATTCTTCAAAATATAATATTCACACACTTATTTATTTTAACTTAAAAATCATTATTCAAAAATAATTTTACTTACTATATTATAACCTTAAGCTTTAGATTTCCTCAGAACTTATATCTTATACTTTAGATATGGAACCAATTTTTGATTAGGCCCTTAAATCCTCAAGCTTCTCCTCCCTTTTCACATACTTTTTTTTTAATGAAGCAAGGATTACTGTATCTGGATATGCCTTTAATGATTTTGAATTCCACCCTTTCATTTAAAATAAAGGTCTGATATACATTTTTCACTTTAAAATCATAATAATAGTATTTGAAAATTACCCCTCAATAAAAGAAATTTAAGTTTTGAAGAATAAAAGTTAAATCTTCTATTTATCCAAAAATACAACATTTCTTACTAAAGATAGTTGAACTATATTTAACACTACTTTACTAAGAAAATTTTAACTTTAAATTTTTCATTATTACTATAAATTTTAAGAAAATTCTCTTATTTATTTCTATATTCAAAATTTTTGTTCCCCTAATATAACTTTATATACATAATTATTTTCAATCAAAAATCAAATTAATTTTAAGTATTCTTGAGAACAAATAAAATTTTAGGTTTTTCAAAAATTTTCTGTTTTTAAAATTCCCCCCAAACTTTAATTTTTAGTTAGGATAAAACATTTAAGCATAAGAAATCATACATGGGTGAGAATTAAAAACTAGCATAACATGCTTGCAGGAATCTTAATAACCTAAATATTCAAGTATAACAATTTAAAAGCAGGTATAAAAAAAATCAAATTCAATTTTTTTTATAAAGAGAAACGTAAAAATTTCAAAAGACTTCTATAGTAGTAGAGGTTTTCAAAGAAAATATTCACCAACTGAAAATAACTGAAATCACACCAATACTAGATAACAAATGGTAGTAGTAGATTTTGAAAAGTTTTAAACATGCAGTTTTTAAATAATAGTTTTTAATAGTGTTCCATATTCTCCTAACAGTTTTGGAATTAAAGTACACACTATAAACACTCTGACACAACATACACATTAAAACATTTACTACTACACATATATCACACAAAGCAACATATAGAATATCAATCAAACAAAAATACATCCGAATATGCATAAAAATATAGTCTAACTACAATCAGCATACTACCAGAGTTCACACCACAAACACAACATCAAAATAAAACACAAGACACAACATACATCAGTACATCTACTGAAACTCAGTAACACATTAAAAAAAAAATCTACTAATCATCCTCATCATCATCATCATCTTGCTCGTTCTAATATCTGGATGGAACATAAGGTATATAGAATGGATGAGGGGGCATATCAGCACTCAGATCACCTTTAATCAATTTATCCAAATAATGCTGATAATTCTCCTCATATTCATCATGTTTTACAATATATCTTTCCATATTATCCATCTTACCATCCATGTAAGACTCACCTTCTTCAAAATCTTTCTCAACAAACCAGTCTGTGAATCATTAGATGATGAAGCTCGTGAAGTAGTAGCACAGGATGTAGAAGTAGTAGAAGCAGAATCAGAAGCAGTAGAAGCCCTACCAAATCCTCCTCTCCAGCCAAACTCTCTATGTACAGTGTAAGCTCCAATGTTTACATAGGTAATTGGTTTCAAAGGCTGAAGAACCTCTTCCCAAGTTTCAAATTTCACACCAGACCGCTCACATAATGAATAAATCAAGGAAGGAAATCCCATACCTGCAGTAGTGGTAGATCTGACACAATTCAAAATGTAATCATAAGTGATTGCTCCAATATCTATATGCTTCTCTTGCTGAATGCAATAGTTCACACAGCTCTCTCCCTTGTAACTTCACTAGTATGACTTGAAGGCAACAGCTTAGATGAGATAAAATAATGCCATGCTTTAGAAGTGGCATTTAACTTAGAGGCCTGAAAATTAACTCTTCTATCATTAGTTATCTTCCATAATCCTCTTCCATCAGTCAGAAATGCCATTATCTCATCTAACTCTCCCTCAGTAGGATGATAGTTAAAATAAAAACAAAACATATCAGGAGTTAGTCGATAAAAAGTATTGATTACTGCAGGTGAAAAATCAACTTCTTACCTCCTCACCATCACCAAATTCTCTTCTGCTGCAGATAAGTTCGCATAAAACTCTCGGACTACAGAAATAACAGCGACAGCAGAGAAACAACAGTAATTCTCCCAATTCCTTTTAGAAATCATCTCTTCAATAACTTCTCCTGGTTTACTGAACACACGCTCACATGACTGTAGTGCGTTGACGTATCGTTCCTCAACCCTTGCACTAACAAACTTGTCAAAATCAAATCTTGTCTTTTCTCTCGCGCGCTTTGACTTTGGAGCCATCTCTAAAAATTCACGAAAAAATTCACCATAAATTCCAAAATCAAACTAAACTTGCTAAATTAACTTCCAAAAGTAATTTCCACTAAATCCAAGAAATTCTCATCTTTTTTCTCAAATTTTCACCATGAATAGTGATTTTAGGATTTTCCAAAAAGTACTCAAAATACACGGTGAAAATAAAATATTTTTACTTAGAAGTAGTGCTCTTACTTTAAGGAATCCAAATGTAACAATTTTTGTTGAGATTGGCTCTCAAATGATCTAATATATTGATGCCCTAGGCTCCTTTTTCGTGAAAATCAGAGGTTAAAGATGATTGGGTTAGTTAAAAATGGCGATCTTTGGGTTTTTAACTGCTGAAAATTAATTTTCGCGAACCGGCGCCTAAGAGCGAGGCCTACGCGCCTAGCCGCGAAATCTGGCGCTTAAGCGCCGGCACTCTGGCACTTAGTTGCCAGTGCCAAGATTTTCACAATTAAGAAAATGCACTAAACCACTTAGTTAATCACCCTTAATCTTCTTAAAATAATTGTCTCTTCCTCATAAATCTCCGAATACTCCAATTTCAAATTTTAATATCCATCGATTCCAATCAAGTTTCACACAAACACAAACTTATATTCATTAAAAATAAACCACACTTAAAACAAACTAAAACTTTCTATCCAAACACCGTGGATGAAATTCCCTAGATACAAACGGACTCAATAATCATAAAGATAGGTTTACATCACTAAGATGTAACAATCACACATTAAAGTGCAACAGAACACAAACATAAAACATTAAACACTTAAAACATTAAACGCATAAAACATAAGATACACAAAACAAACCACAAGATCAAACTAACATTTAATTCCACTCTCCAGTAGGCAGAATATATCCAGAATCACTATTATTTCCATTTGACCCTTCTAGAATAAAAAACTGATAGAACGAGCGATGATTGAACATTCTTACATCTTCTTCTTCTAACCACTTATTCTTCAGGAACAACGCCTTATCCTCTTCTTCGACGTGACTTGTATGACTGAATTGCATCTTGAATTGCCATCCCATATGCTCCAAATGTGCGTTAATTTCATTAATCTTTGCTCCGATTGAATTCACTCACGCTTCAATCTTTGCAATCTTTTTTGAAATTCCTTGAATATTAACGGCGAGAAATCCATTGAATAACTCTTTAGCACTATCACTAATAAACTTAATTTTGTCAGAATCCTCTTTCTTCTTGATCTCGTTCTCCTAGGAAGACATGATGCACTTAAAACACTCTTCTTAAGACTTAAGAATGAAAGGACTTGGGGCGAGTGTTTCTCTTATTCCAGACCCTTTTTATAGGCTTTAAAAGTGCATAAACCACCCTTAAACGTTTTAAAACTCCAAAATAACTTCAAAAACCACTTCCACACAATCTAGGCTTCTAGAACCTAATTTATCTCATGCTTTATAACTCCGGCGCCGCTTAGCTGCCAGTGCTCAATTTAACACAGGTCTGCCATATGTCCAAAATTTCATTCCGACTCCTCTAAGTCATAAAATAAAGTCAAATAAACACTAATATAACATAAAAACTCCAAAATACTACTACCAAAACATAAAAACAAACCAAACAAAGCACACAAAGCAAACATAAAGCAAAGCACACCGATAAATATGGGTTACCTCCCACAAAGCGCTTGGTTTAACGTCTTCATCCTGACATACCCGAAACTCATTTTGAGTGACCCAACATCAGATTCTCATCAGATTTAAGTAGATCGATTGAAAAATAAGGTTTAAGTCTATGACTGTTAACTTTAAATATTTTTCCAGTCTTAGGATCTTAAATATCCACAGCTCCATAGGAATAAACTTTTAACACAATAAATGGACCACCACCTGGACTTAAGTTTTCAAAAAAATATTCTAGATCTGGCATTATACAACAAAACTTTCTGTCCTGGCACAAGATTTTTAGTAAGAATCTTCCGATCATGCCATAACTTCATCTTTTTCTTATAAATCTTAGCATTTTCATAAGATTCATTTCTTATTTCTTCAAGCTCATTGAATTGCAATAATCTTTTATCACCAGCATCTTTCAAATTATATTTGAACTCTCTAATAGACTAATATGCTTTATGCTCAAGTTCAATAAGCAAATGACAAGCTTTTCCAAAAATCAGCCTATATAGGGACATTCCTATAGGGGTTCTGTAGGCAGTACTATAGGCTCACAAAACATAATCCAGTTTAATTGACCAATCCTTTCTGTTTGGATTAACAGTCTTTTCCAATATTCTTTTAATTTTATGATTGGATAATTTAACCAAACCACTTGTCTGAGGATGATAAGCAGTAGCAATGCGATGATTTAAATGATATTTCTTTGCTAACTTCACAATAATCGCATTTGAAAAATGACTTCCCCCATCAGTTATGATTACTCTTGGTATTCCAAATCTATAAAATATATTATTTCTTAAAAACATTGCAGAGCATCACATCGAGGTAAAGCAATAGCTTCAATCCATTTGGAAACATAGTCTACTGCTATCAAAATATAAACATTTCCGTAAGATGGTGTAAATGGACCGATGAAATATAACCCCAAACATCAAATATTTCAACTTCCAACATATAATTGAGGGGCATCTCATTTCTTCTGGAAATATTGCCTACACGCTGACATCTATCACAATTTTTAATATAAGCATTAACCTCCTTAAAAATTATAGGCCAATAAAATCCATATTGTAAGATTTTATATGCAGTTTTATCAACTCCAAAATGTCCCCCATAATCAGAATCATGACATTTTTGAATAATTTCATAAGTCTCTTCCAAAGGTACACATCTTCAAATTATAAGATCTTTTCCTTATTTATATAAAAATGGGTCATACCAAAAATAAGTCTTAGCATCAGACAAAAATTTCTTCTTTTTCTGGTATATCAAACCATAGGGTATAATATTACTTACAATAAAGTTTACTATGTTGGCATACCACGGAACACGCCACTCATTAACAGTAAATAATTTTTCATCAGGAAAATGTTCATTAATTTCTTCAGCATCTCAGAGAGATTTTTCATTTTCAAGCCTGGACAAATGATCAGTAATTTGATTATCAGAACCCTTCATATCCATTATCTCAAAATCAAATTCTTTCAAAAGAAGCATCCATCTAGTCAATCTTGATTTCGTATCCCTCTTCTTCATTAAATATTTGATAGTAGACTGATCAGTATGCACCACACATTTATTTCCAATTAAATATGATCGAAATTTATCAAAGGAAAATACTATAACTAATAACTCTTTCTCAGTAGTGGTATAATTAATTTGAGCATCATTAAAAGTTTTACTAGCAAAGTAAATAACTTTGAAAATTTTATCATATTTCTGACCCAAAACAACACCAATAGCATAATCTCTAGCATTACACATTAATTTAAAAGGTTTTTCCTAATTTGGTGAAATTATAAAATGTGTAGTGATTAAATTTTCTTTTAATGTTTCAAAAGCTTTAGGAAATCATCATCAAAACAAAAAATTGCATCATTTTCCAGTAAACGACATAAAGGTATTGTAATCTTTGAGAAGTCATTGATGTAACACCTGTAGAATCCGGCGTGTCCCAAAAAACTTCCAATTCCCCTTACATTGGTGGGCAAGGTAAATTAGAGATAACTTGAATTTTTGTAGGATCTACCTCCAAACCTTTTTCTGAAATCCTATGTCCCAATACAATTCCTCCTGCTACCATAAATTGACATTTTTCCCAGTTAAGGAATAAATTAGTTTCTTCACAGTGTTTTAGAACTTTAGACAAATGTTCTAAACATGATTCAAATTAAATTCAAAACACTGAAAAGTCATCCATAAAAACTTCAATCCCTTTTTCAATTAAATCACAAAAAATAACCATCATACATCTCTGAAATGTAGCAGGGGCATTACATAAACCAAAGGACATTCTCCTAAAAGCAAACGTACCACAAGGACTGGTAAACATAGTTTTCTCTCGATCCTCAGGAGCAATTTAAATTTGGTGGTAACCAATACATCCTTCAAGAAAACAAAATTATTTATGCCCAGCTAGTCTATCCAGCATCTGATCCATAAATGGGAGTGGAAAATGATATTTCCTTGTTGCAAGATTTAATTTTCTAAAATCAATGCATATTCGCCACCCTGTAACTTGTCTTGTTGGAATCATTTCATTTTTTTCATTAACTGTTACAGTTACTCCTTTCTTAGGAACACAGTGAATAGGACTAACCCATGCACTATCTTAAATAGGGTAGATAATTCTAGCATCCAACCACTTCAAAATTTCTTTCGTAACAACATCTTTTATGATAGGATTTAATATCCTTTGGGGATCAGCCCGAGGTTTGAAATTATCTTCCATAAGAATTCTGTGCATACAATTTGAAGGACTGATTCCTTTAATATCAGTAATTCTCCATTCAAAGGCTTTCTTATACTTCTTCAAAATTTCAAGCAAACTCTCTTCTTCTTATTCAGTCAATTGAGATGAAATTATAACAGGGAAGGTTGAGGACTCACCCAGAAAAATATACTTCAAATGATCAGGAAGCATTTTTAACTCAAGTTCAGGAGGGTTTTCAATTGATGGACCATAAGATTCATCTTTTTCAGTCATATCAAACAATTCAAAATTTTCATGAACATAATTTAATTCTTCCTCATGAAAATCTTCAGAATGATGAAACTCCTATTCTTGCTTATGTTCCAATTCTTCTCTTTCAGGTTTTTCTTCATAAGTTAACTTGAAATTACATTCACTCAAATATCCGATAACATCAATTCTATAACATTCATCATCTTTACCTCTTGCAGGATATTTCATCGATTTCGAAATATTGAATGTAACAGTTTGATCATTAACCCTCATCGTTATTCCCGTTTTTTCACATCTATCATTGCTCTGCCTGTGGCTAGGAAATGTCTTCCCAAAATGATGGGTATCTTTTTATCTTCCTCCATATCAAGCACAATGAAATCAAAAGGAAAGATAAATTGATCCACTTTAACCAAAACATCTTCTATAACTCCTTTTGGATATGTGATCGAACGATCTGCTAATTGCAAAGTTACAGTAGTTTGGGTTATTTCTCCTAAGCCAACCTTTTGAATATTGATAGTGGCATAAGTTTAATGCTAGCACCCAAATCACATAAAGCTTTTCCATAGAACCTGTCTCTGATTGCACATGGAATTGTGAAACTACCAGAATCTTTAAGCTTTTCAGGAAGCTTCCTTTGAATTGTTGCACTGCACTCCACACTAAGTGCAACTATCTCATTATCTTCAAACTTCCTCTTTATGTTGAGAATATCCTTCATAAATTTCACATAGCTCGGCATTTGTTCTAAGGCTTCATCGAATGGAATATTAATGGTAAGCTTCTTAAATATCTCCAAGAATTTTGAAAATTGCTTATCCAAATTTTGTTGACAAAGTCTTTGAGGAAATGGAGGTGGTGGCTTTTCCAAATCAACCTTAGGTGGAGAAATTTGTCTTTCCAAACCTTTCAAAGTGTCTTCTTTTGGTTCTTCAATCTCTTCTTTCTTTACTTCAGTTTCTTTCTGAACTCTACCTTCCAACTCTCTTCCACTTCTCAGTTGATTTGCTTTTACATGCTCTTTATTCTTATCTCTTGGATTCACTTCAGTACTACTTAGAAGCATTTCTTGGGATCTATTACTTGATGAATTTGCAATTTTTCCCAATAGATTTTCAATATTTCTGAGGGTTGCTCCATGAATTTGCAATTGGTTTCCCATATGTGACACCACTTCTTCAATAGACAACTTCTTCTCCTTTAATTGTAAAGCATTGTTAAAACTTGGAGGATAGGTTAGTCTATAATAATTATTTCCTTGGTTGTTTCAGTTCTCCAATGGGTTTACTTGGTGGTTCCCCCATTGTTGATTAATACCACCCTGATTATTGGTATTCCAGTTAAAGTTTGGGA
Source organism: Papilionanthe hookeriana x Papilionanthe teres (assembly GCA_022702705.1). Lineage (NCBI taxonomy): Eukaryota > Viridiplantae > Streptophyta > Magnoliopsida > Asparagales > Orchidaceae > Papilionanthe > Papilionanthe hookeriana x Papilionanthe teres. The sequence goes on along the minus strand of CM040434.1, from coordinate 2,638,178 downwards.
GATTTTTCCAACCTGGGTTATAATAACTGGAATATGGGTTATTAGGCTTGCTTGTAGTATTCAAAGTTTCTAGTGAAGAATAAGAATCAACCATTTGGCCTAATGAATTTTCTTCAATCATGGAATTTGGCTGAGAAAAATTCATCCCAAATTGGTCTATCTTCGTTGAAATTGCAGCAACTTGATTTGCTAACATTTTCATGAACACTGTCCACCTTTTAGGATTTAACCTTTCAGAAGGCCATTGAAAATTATTAGTAGCCATTTTTTCAATTAAAGCATAAGCATCAGAAAACTGTTTAGACATTAATGATCCACAGTGACGGCATCGATAATTGATCTAAGAGATCCAACTAATCCATTGTAAATGGTTTGAATTATTAACCAATCTGGTATCGAATGATGTGGACATTTCCTGAGGAGATCTTTAAATCGTTCCCATGCTTCATATATTGATTCACCTTTAAACTGACAAAAAGATGTAATATCATTTCTCAACTTCGTAGTCTTTGATGGTGGAAAATATTTAGCAAGGAATTTTTGTGCTAAATCACCCCAAGTTCTGATAGATCCAGGTGCTAATGAATTTAACCATATCTTAGCTTTATCCCTTAGTGAGAAAGGAAAAATCATCCAAAACACCATCATATTTAAAAGTAGCACACAACTCTAGAAAATTAGTAAGATGAAAATTAGGATCTTCAGTTGTTGCTCCCCCAAAATGATTATTAGACACCATTTGGATAATAGCAGGATTAAGCTCATAGGAATTAGTAGCTACAGCAGGGTGTTGAATACTACCATGAAGTTCATCCACTGTAGAGCTAGCATAATCTCTTAAAGGTTTGAATTCTTGATGGATACCAACATTTTGATTTTGATGATTTGCCATTTCTTGAATATTTTTATCTTTTTCTATATTTTAAATTTTTTGGATTTTTTTATAGTTATTTCTAATTCAGAATCGTAAGGCACAAGTCCCTCAGAACCTGAACTACGCATAAAAAATAAAATAAAACAAAACACACAAACAAAAACAAAGAAAAGAAAAAATTTAAATTTTCTTAATTTTCTTTAAAAATGAAGTTTTAATTAATTTCCCCGGCAACGACGCCAAAAACTTGATCCCATACAAATATATGTGCATATGATTTAGAAATGAAAATTATGATTTTATAATATGGGATACTACGCAAGTATACATATCGTTTATCAAGTAATATAGAACTTTCTGATTAAGCCTCGAGATATCGAATCCATAGGGTAATGTAAAAACCTTTTAAAGAAATAAGAAAATTATATTTTTACTTTTTAAATGACTTTTGAAAGTATGTTTTTGATTTGTAAAGTTTGAAAGTTGTTTTTGGTATTTTTGCTAAAAGATAAGCATGAAATGAAAATTATCAGAACTTTAAAATACAATTTAAAACACTAGGAAATAAAATATCTTTTTCTTTCTGTTATAAAGCAGTAATAATTATGAAAGTATTGTTGTGAAAGTATTTAAATGTTTTGTGACAAATATGAGCAAATATATTCTTTTCCCTTACTTGGTTCTATAAAGAACATTGGTTAATTTGAAATTTTAAAATTTTGAAAATGGTTACGTAAAATTTTAAAAATGGTTAGGCAGGGAGGATACAAGCTCTCACTCTATAGTTCCCTCGATTCCCTCCACCTGGGGCCTAACTTCTCATAACAAAATTTAAAATATCAAACCAAATTAGGGGGTCTAGCCTGTCACTCTAAAGTTCTCTAATTTTACTCCCTATTAAAAACATATCTCCTAATATATTTGCATTCAATTATATTAAATACAATTCTTTCCCACATAATTGCATATGATTTATACCAATTGTTGTTTGAGACAATATCGCATTGGATCTTACATAATCTCACAAAAAATTTTAACATCTTAACTGGCCAAATTAAGAAGTAAATTAAGTTCATGGAATTAAATCTTCACAACTTATTCCAACTTTAAACACTTATACATTTCACCACACTCCTACATAATTTAATTACTTCTTCATTTAAGAAAGAAAAAGATAAAGAAAACTACTCAGATCTCATGGAGAAAATACAAGCACACATTGATTTGAAAATAGAAATCAGAATGAAAACACAACAATTTTTAATTAAAAACTAAATTTAAAAACAGAAGTAAACACTTATCTGAAAATCCTCTCCACAATACTCTGAAAGTTCCTTTGAAACTTGAGTTTCCACTCCTCAGAGTGGGTCGCTCAACTCTGATGACTCAGAAATAGACTTCAAACTTCAAAAAAAACTAAATGAAAGGAAGGAAGAGAATTTGTGAGAAGAAGGCTTCACTCCAATCACTATCTCCTTTCTTACTCTCTACTAACTCTAAACGACTTTAAAAACTATATACAATAAAAGACAAAAAAGTAAAACTAGAAGAGGACTCCTTGAAACTAATTCCAAGTCTTCATAATATATTTTTGCAAAAGGTGCCTTGGTGTTTCTTCAAATCATGTCCAGATTCAATGTATCCACCAATAAATGCATCCCTTCATTCAAATTTGATGCCCATGGGAAGTTAAGGAAGTTACCACCAAAGGTTGCTTCAAACACCTCTTGAAATTGGCGTCAAAAATGAAGAAAATTTGATCTTTAGCGGCTAAGCACCGACCAGGCGGCACTTAGCCTCATGTGTCCAATTTTTCATTTTTTCATTTTTTTTGCTCCAAATTTGATCCAATTTTGCTCCTTTCATCATAATCACCTATTTTCATCATACATGCAAGAAAAACACAAAATACCTTCCATTAAAGTGCAATATCATCAAAAATAGGTATAAAAATGTGCATAAAAACACTATATATTTTAGGTGTATCTGTTTCCAACCAAATTTGAGCTCTGGCAGTGGGAATCAGAGAGAAAAAATGGCTGGAATGAACTTAAGGTAGTCTGGAGGAGCTTTGGTAAAGTTTTAACAGAGTTTGGTTAAGATATTTTCAACACCTGGTTTTGGCCCCGAAGAGCTCTATTTATGTCCAGGACCATTAGGCTGAGCCTAGGGGCTGGTGATGGGTGGATTCAACTGCCTAGATGGAAGGCAGATGAGCTTCAATGAGAATTTTAGGCTGACCTGGCTATGGGGTGGAGTTTTGGTTTGCTTGGCTTGAATGTGGCTCTCGGTTTAGGCTCCTCCAGCAACTAGGTTGGCCAGCAAGGACTCGGAAGCTGTCCATGGGTCAGGTGAGTCAGTGGTCAGGTGAGCCAAGCCATCAAGTGGTAGCAATTAAGTTGGTGAGCAAATTTTGTAAGGATCCATATGGTTTAAGCAAATATGGAAGGGGATCCACCAAATTGAGGATCCTTTGGTCCATGGCTCGCTAACTTGGGCTAAGAGCATCTAGGGTGATTCGTAGGATCAGTTTAGTGGCTGTAGTGGACCTAGGTTGGTCACATTTGGTTCAATTTGATTAAATTGGGTCGTAGGTTCATTTAGGTCACTTTGGGTTCACATTGAGCTAACTCAGGTTTGAGCTTGGGTTGATCCAAAATGATTGGACAAAATGGTGTGTATGATTGTCATGAAGTGTTTAGAAGAGGTTTGGAGTGGTGTTGAATTGATTTGGTAGGTCAATTTGGCTTGGTTCGCTGTTTTGGTCAATTTGGAGCAAGTTGGCTAAGCGTTGGTTTAGGTTGGGCTAGAGTGGGGTATAGGCCCAATTGAAGGTTCCAGATGGTTTAGGGGAATGTAATAAAGAGTTCCCAACATCAATTGGGTTGAAATTGTGGGACTAGGGCAATCAATTTGAGAGATTTTTGGCATATGACATGTTTGGGTCAAAAATGGGTAAGCTTGGTTAAAGTGGGTTTGAATGAGGCTTAGATCCAAATTGGGGGGAATTGATGGTTCAATTCAGTTTAGGGGAGTGCTATGAAGGGTTTGGAATTGAAATTGGGGTAAGACTGATTGACATTAGGTCAATTTGGGGGATTTGGGTCACTTAGGAAGAATTAGGGAATTTGAGTTTTAAGTGGAATTAAACTGAAATGTGGATCAAATTGAAATTGGATTTGGTTTAAATTAGTTTTAGAGATGTTGAATTAAAGTTTGGAATTTTAATTGGGCAAGATTGGAATAAATTGGGTAGACATTGAGTTCAATTTGGGCACTTTTGCGTTAAATGGGTCAAAATTGGGCTTTTGGTTAAATTGGGCCAAATTGGCCAAATTGGGTCATGTGGTAGTTAAGAGAAATGAAATTGGGAATATGTGAGAGGTTTTGGGAATTTATGATAATTTTTGGAATTTTGGCCTAAGAGGGGCATTTTGGTCATTTTGGGGATTTTTGGGAAATTTGGCAATTTTGGGTAATTTTGGTTAATATGAGTGGTAGGGAGTATTTTGGAATGATCTTTGAAGAATCATGGGTAATTTTGGGTGATTTTGGAAATTTTTTAGGGATTTTAGGGTTTTGGGGGCATTTTCGGTATTTTGGGTATTTTGGGGCAAAGGGGCTAGAAATTTGGAATGTTTGGGAAAAATGGGATTGGTTGAAAGTGAGAAATAATATAAAATTGTTTAGGTTGAGCCATGGACCAAAGGTCAACCGCATTTGGTCCTCTATGTGTTGGTACTAGCCAAACCCTAGCCTGAGGCTAATGGCTTGGGAAAACCACTTACATGAGTTTCTAAAGAGTTAGGGGATCAAAAGTGATGTGCTTTGTTTAGGGTTGTGAGTGTGTAGTGTAAGTGTGTGTAAGCTCCAGACCTCCCAGGGTAGATCCTAAGGTCTGACCACCTACAAGAGACTTCCCCCGGGCTTCCTTATGCTTTGTCTCTTCCTCCCAAAAGCTGGAGGTTAGGTCTTAAGCATATGGAAACTCCCAGTGAAGTCATAAAAGTTTAAATTTCTTTGGGGAGGGTTCCAAGACTAGTCTTCTAAGAAAGTCATCAGGGGAGTTCTATGGCTAGACCCTAAGCTATTCTAAAGACAGACTAGACCTCAACCAAAAGTGAGGTCAACAAATGGACCCCCAATAGGTGTTGTGTGCTGGGCAAACACACTATACGCATCGGTGTTTACCGATGAGATCAACAAAACCAACACAACTGTCTGAGTCAAAACTCAAGACAAATATAGAATTTAACAAGGAAGTTTTTGCTGAGGATTATTAGGTTGAAACCTTCAAGTCCTGGGAACTCCTGCTGGGGAGGAGAAATGGAATACCTTCATGAGAGAAGCTATGGATTTCAAGCCTCCAATTTCTGAAGGAGTCCGATCTGAATCGATTTGAAGTTGGATTTTGGATTTAGAATTGGCATTTCAAATTTAAATTTGATTTCAGTTTAAATTTTGAGTTTGATTTAATTTAATTTTGAGTTTTTATTTTAATCTTCATGGGATTTTATGGAAATTTCAGATATTGTTGAAATTTAAATTTGAAGATTTTAATCTCGTGGGAAATTTTTAGTGAGTGCAAAGGGGGAAATCAGAATTTCGATACCGATCTCGGAAAAGTGGGAGTCAGAATTTAAGTACTGATCCCACAAGGTGAGAACTGGAATTTAGGTACCAATCTCGAGATTTTGTGGATGTAGAAAAATTTTTCAAAAGGGATATGGAAAATATAGGGAAATTTAGGGGGAATCGGACCACTAAGCTCTACTCCTGGAATTTCATGAAAGGCAGAAAAAATTCTCGGATAAGATCTGGAGAATTAGGGATTTTTGGGGGAATCAGACGACTAAGCTCCATTCTTGGAATTTAATGGAAGGCGAAAAAATTTCTCAGATAGGATGTGAAAATTTAGGGAAATTTGGGGGAATTAGATGACTTAGCTCCGTTCCTGGATTTTCATGGAAGGCAGAAAAATTTCTCGGATAGGATGTGGAAAATTAAGGAATTTTTGGGGAATCAGACGACTAAGCTCTGTTCCCGGAATTTCATGGAAGGCAGAAAAATTTCTCGGATAGGATGTGGAAAATTAGGGAATTTTTGGGGAATCGGATGACTAAGCTCCGTTTCCGGAATTTCATGGAAGGCAGAAAAATTTCTCAGATAGTATGTAAAAAATTAGGGAATTTTGGGGGAATCGGACGACTAAGCTCCGTTTATGGAATTTCATGGAGGGCGAAAAATTTCTCGAAAGGGAAATAGAAAATTAGGGAATTTTGGGGGAATTAGACAACTAAGCTCCCTTCACGGAATTTCATGGAAGGCTGAAAAATTTCTCGGAAGCGAAATGGAAAATTAAGGAATTTTAAGGAGTCTTGGGGAGGAAAACTCGAGGACTCACATCCGACCCATGGGGTAATAGGAGGGACTCAGAACTCAAATACTGATCCCGCAATTTCATTTGAGGAGAATTTGGTAAAACTTGGTATTGACTTTCAAAGAAACAGAATATGACGCAATTCGGCCGAGATTGGTAGCCATTGCAAGGTTTGTAGAATTTCATGATATTTCAAATTTGTGATAAGTTGCCCTGTGTGAAAAGTGTCAAATTTCACGGATTGCCCACAAAAGCAAAGTAATTGAAGATGAGTGCAAGGACTCAGAATCTCAAGAGAGAGAGAAAGAAAGAGTATTATCATTTGTTGGTATTTTAATTCATCATTTTCTTTTTATTTGTTTTATTTTAATTCATTTTGTTTCATTTGATTTAAATTTCGATTTTGATTTAAAATTTTTTTTTCATTTAAATTTTGAGTTCATTTAAATTTCATTTTCATTTCATTTGATTTCATTTGATTTAAGTTTCGAGTTCATTTCAATTTTGATTTTATTTTGTTATAATTTTATCCTTTTCTTCTGTTTTATTCTTTTGTCCTTTTCATTTGGAACCAACACATGATCATATGGCTTTCGACTATCGCACTGAAAAAGACATTTCTGAAAATAGAAATCTTCATTAATTTTGCTGAGAGTAGTACAACTAATCATATGCTAACAAGCATCCAAAAGTAGATTATGTGTACAAAACTGAACAGAGCTGACATATCATATCATTTGGTTGCTGCAAAAGTTGTGACAACAACTGACACGACCCGTTGTAAGGGGTTTTAAATTTTCTACCGCCTGAGATTGCTGCGGGGACGAACCAACCAGCCAAGGTTATGCTCCGGAACAAAAGTCCCCTCGTGAACATCCAGATGACTACTGTCAAAGTGGCAAAGGATGAAGGTTCTCCAATTCTGGATCTGGCTCATAGTAAAATGGCGCTTTATCTTCATCCATTCTTCTGAAGGTGACTGACACCCATTTTCTTGTAACTCCTAGGATGCAGTGTTTTGACAAATCTGCTCCATTTCCTTTTAGTACCAGTATCGATCTGACTGGTTGAGGAATTTCAACAGAACTTCAGAATTCTCCCAGTCCGACAATCTGAATTTCTCTGCCAAACAAAATATTACTTTCATTTATGAAGGAGACCGTGCAGAAGGGTCTCACAAAGTCATGGTGGTCGATATGAGGCGGGATACAGTCCCCATCCTTATAAATATTTATGATGCAATAGTTAGGAATACAGTCTGCAGACAAGACATGCCACTCAACCATCCTCTTTATCATCTTCTGTATCTGTGGTGGCATCATATCCACCTCATAGTGCTGTAAAATCCCCGGAGCATTGCCTTGTCGATCTACAGCAAAGTTATATCAACAGCCACATTGAATAGTGACTCTACCCTTTCCTCGTTTCCATTTTGACGGCTCTGTATATTTCCTCGGCCTCAAGCGACCTGCTCTGCCCCAAGTCTGAAGAGTGTCAATGTACTACAAAATTCCTTCTTCATCTTTCTTCGAGAATACGTCGGTGTATAACTCAATCCTTCCAGGATATTGACAAATTTTCCTTATATTTCTTCATAGTGTTGAAATTCCTTTTTCCTGATTCTTCTAATTTTTACCATCACATAGTCTGGGAATCTTCATAGTGGAGGTGGCGGTAGGACGAACTGTGGTACGTACTGCTCCACATCAGGATATTCCCGGTTCCTGAGTAGCAATGAGGCAGCTGCATATGCCTCAAATGGGCCATACTCCTTTAGCTCTAAATCATGACATTCCGGGCACTCTAAAAATGCCCATGTGGATGAAGGCAGTATGTGTAAACCCGAGTTGCAAGTCCGACACCCAGTCAAGATTTCTTCCATCGGATCTAATGTCAACGCGGGATCCTCTGCAGCCTCTGGCTCAGTATCGGTGCGCGGTGCACTGTCGTCGGTTTCTTTCATTTCAGGATTGTAAGAATCTTCTGGAATGGGTGATAGTACGGCGGCTAGCTCCCGAGCTTGTCTCCTCTCCATCTTATCTAAGAGGCGACGCTTGCGGTGATTTGCATTTCTTCTTTTTGTATGCGCCAATAGTACATCTGGAACTCTTTCAGGTGAAGCAACAACGCGATCACCCTCCGGAGTAGTTATCATAGACAGGACCTGACCTTGTCTCGTGGAGAGGAGGTGTGAGTCAACGAACCCTCAGGTACCTCCATGTCCTGATGTCTGTCCGATCTCTTTACAACCAATCTTCTTCATTAACTTCATGTTTGTAGTCTCCTTTCGTGTGTTTCTTTTTCAAGATGCAAACACCAACTCACAACCTGATACCTCCTGCACAAGTAAACAGGGGAAATGTGAGTGGGTGGTATTGTGTACGAACAAAAACAAGGACAAATTTATTATCTTTTACTTTAATAAGTTTATAATTGTTTTAATGCTATTATCTTACTTAATTTAGTTTTATAAAATTTAGATTCAGAAATTTCAACAAGCGTATTTTATTTTGGGAGAAAATTTCATTTATTTTATTTAACTTTATTTTATTACAAGATTTGGACCCAGTCACAGACGTTGGCCCTATTCTACATCGCAATGAAAATATTTCTTCAGATTCCTCATGTCGCGTAGTACTTCTTGAGATATTGTCCATTTATTAGCAACATGGGTCTATCCCCTCGAGAATCTACTAGTTGGTATGATCCTCCAGAGTAAACCTTTTCCACCACGAATGGTCCTTCCTAGGTCAGTACAAATTTTACACCAATTTTGTGGTGTGCAAGAATAGGCCTTCTGAGAACGAGAACGAGGTCAACCAATTTTGAACGACCTCGGGCGGATCAACTTATCGTGGGCTTGGATCATCTTTGCTTGGTAGATTTCAAAATTTTTCTGTGCAAGCAATATTTTTCCTTCTAAACTTTCCAGTTCTGCCAGTCGTAATTTGGCATTCTATTCTGTTCTAATTTTATTGGCGACGACAATCCGGAGTGACGGTAGCTGAACTTCTAGTGGAAGGACTGCCTCAAACCCATACAGAAGTGTATAAGGTGTAGACTGTGTCGGCGCTCTGACTCTCATCCTGTAGGCCCACAAAGCTTCTAATAATTTCTCGTGCCATCCTCTTTTGTTGTTATCGAGTGTCTTCTTTAGAATTTGAACGAGCGTCTTATTGAAGGCTTCTACCAAGCCATTTGCTTTAGGGTAGTAGATTGTAGCATATCTCCAATCTATTCTGTGTCTTCTGACGAAGTTATTGATTTTTGTGCTCTTGAAGGTAGATCCATTGTCAGAAATGATCCTTCACGGCACACTGAAGCCGTAGACAACCTGATTCTTGAAGAATTGTAGAACTTGCTGTATTGTAACTTCCCCTTATCGGAACTGCCTCTACCCACTTGGAGAAGTAGTCTGTAGCTGTGAGTATGAATCTGTGTCCTTTCAAAAATGGAGGATCTATCGGACCCACTATATCCATTTCCCAACACTTGAATGGCCACGAGGCAATCGTGGGGTGTAGAACATTCGGAGGTTGGTGCAAGACCACTCCGTGCACTTGGCATTGATGACATTTCTTTGCTATATCCATGTAGTCTGTCATCATTGTCGGCCAGTAGTATCTGAGTTTTTTGATTTTCATCTTCATCTTTGGTCCTGACTGGTGAGCTCCACACAATTTGGCATGTACTTCTTTGACAATTTTCTGTGCTTCTGCTCTGCTGAGGCATCTGAGCCACATCTGATCGAAGGATCTTTTGTACAGAACACTGTCAATTAAGGCATATGAGAGATCTCTCTTCTGAATTTGATGCACTGCTGACTTGTCTTCTGGTAATATTCTGGTTTGCAAATATTCTATCAATGGCTGATGCCAATTTTTGTATCATCAGCCACTGTGGTTGCTATCTCTTCTTTTCCAAGCTTGTGTAGACTGTTGAGGTCAATCTGTAACAAAACCTCATGTCCTTAAACTATAATATCTATAGAATCATCGGTTGGACAAGACAATTCTTTAGCAAGTTTATCTAAAGCGTCCGCATGGGAATTTTCTGCTCGAGGAATTCCATTGAATACCACACTTGGAATTTTCTCGAGTATTTTCATTGTGTACAGGTGGTATTCTTCTAATCTTGGTTTTAGAATTTTTTATTGTCATGCCACTTGTTGAATGATGAGTTGTGAGTCGCCATAAATGGCAATGTCTGTTATTTCCATTAGTATTGCTAATTCCAAAACAGTGATTAGAACTTCGTATTCTGCTTCATTATTAGTACACGACTCTGTCAAGTGGTAGGAATATCTCAGCATCACCTGATCTGGAGTCACGAAGACCAAACCAATTTCTGCTTTATCGGGTATCACTGTCTGTTTTCCTTTGTCTCTTGGGCTGATGACGCTCCGTCGAACTACAATTCCCAATGTCTGGCACTGGGCTATTCTATTTATAGTATCTATTTGTATGGTAGTTCATCATTAAGTGGGGACTCAACTGGCAGTGGGTGCACTGCGAGAAAATCTGCGAGAATCTGCTCTTTGATAGCATGAAGGGGTACCAAATTTATGTCAAATTGCAATAATATCATTGACCACCTTGCCAGACGTCCGGAAAGTGTTGGTCGGCTCATCAAATATTGCAATGGATTAACTTCTGAAATTAGGTTGATAGATAACATGTAGTGGCTGAGCTTTTGAGCGGAAAAAACTAAAGTTAGACAATGTTTCTTAATATGAGGATACTTTACTCCTGCTGGTATTAGACGTCGACTTAGGTAGTATAGCGTGTTCACTTTATCCTCATCATTGACTTGGGCAAGTAGTGCCCCGAGAGACTCGTCCAAAGCCGCAGTATTAAGTATCAATGGTCTACCCGGAATAGGGGCTGCAAAAATAGGTGTTGTTAAATATCTGTTGACCTCATTTTTGATGTGGTCTTTTCTCTTCTCTCTCCTTAGTACTTAGGATCTAGCCATAGAGCTTCTCCTTGACTATCCTAGAGGACTATAAATGGGATCCATCACTTAGAAATTCAAACACTTCTTGGCTCCCTTCAATCCCCACAAGTTTGATTGTAAACCCCCTAAGCCACTTGGAGGGTTAAGATCAAATGTGGAGGTTTAAAGAATGAGTTTCCTATAAGACTCTTTGACCTTAGGATTACCCTGGATAGTCTAGTCCTGGTGAGGGTAAGCTTGCACACACCACACTCTCACACACATTCCAAGCCCTAAAACTACCTTTAACAAATTTGACTTCCTAATTCATATAGGTAATTCATATGGATGGTCCTCAACCTCTAAGCTCCTGGTGAAGAGGGTTAGGAACAACATATTGAGTGCCTATGATGAGTCCCCTCATGGCTTTTGTGAGCTTAATATGGCTTCATGGCTCAATCAAATGGTTTCATTTCACTCACACTTGATCAACCTTCATTTTTCCAAAATTTCAATTTTTGACCCCCGGGACCCTAAACCCACCAAGCCTACCAAATGCCCTTGAAATTGTCCAAAACTTGCAAAATTGCCTAAATTACCCAAAATTTCTCAAAATCAATCCTAAACATTTCCCCCCACTCAAATTGATCATCCATGACCAAATACACCAAAATTTCCAAAAATACCCCCAATACCATCCAAATACCCAAAATATCCTTTTAATCCAAAAATCTAAAAATCCCAAAATCCAAAAATTCCAAAAAAATCCCAGAAAATTCCAGAAAATTCCAGAAAATCCCAAATATTCCCAATTTCATTTTTTTCAACTACACCATAGGCTAATTTTGTCAATTTAGCCCACTTTTACAAAAAACCCCAATTTACCCCTTTTTTAACCTAAAATGGACCCAATGTCCCACCAAACCAACCAACCCAATCGACCTCAATTTTGATCCAATTCAATTCTATACTTCAATTCAATATCCCCAATATCAATTTAGACCAAACCTAAACCCAATTTCATCAGTATGTGGATCCAATTTCAATTTGAAGCTTAAAGCCCAATTTTGGCCCATGACTTAAACTTAGCCCAAACCAACCTAACTCAACTCCAATTAACCCCAAATATTTTCCTAAACCCTCCTAACATCCCCACAAAAAAAAACTTTACATGATTTGCCCCAAATTTGAAACCAAACTCCACCAAAACCTAACCCAAACCAAAAATCTCCAATTTGGCCTAAATCCATCATGAACCCAAATGAGCCCAAATCCCAAAATCAAAGCCCAACCAAAGTTGAAAACTCTTTGTCACACCCCCATAAACATTTTTCAACATTAATTTTACACCAAACTCAATATTAACCCAACCTTAGCCCAAGTTAGCCCAATTTGGCCCATTTTGACCCCATTACTAAAAAGCCCAAATTGAACCCATTTCAACTCCAAATGGCATTAAATCTCTTCTAAAGTTCTCATGACACATCCCTAAAGTAAACCGAACATTTATTTGACACAACCCCTCACCAATTTTCATCCATCAATTTAATTCACAACCTAAAAGCCCACTTCCTTAAACCATTTTAAAAGCCCATCCAAAATGATTTCAAAAAGCCCAAAATTGGCTCTAAAGCCCACATGACAATTTCTTCTCATGATACCTTTAATTGATATCATCCCTAAGTTCTAAATCAATCATCAAATAAATCTAAATCAAGCCTCATGCCAAAATGTCCCAAAACTCCAAAAATCCCAAAATCCCTTTCTCATGAAAAAAAGTCAACCTTTTCCCAAGCCATGAGCAAGCCAAATGAAGCCATTCCCAAGCCATATGAAGCCATGAGAGCTTTGACACCTCACCAAGACATTAATGGCAAGAAGAGGGGGCTCTTTCTTAAACCTTCATTAAGCAATTTTAACCTCATCAATGCTACACTCTAAACTAAGATTAGCCACATCACCTTGGATAGGGACTTCACCACCCTTTCCTAGTTGACCCAAGTGACTTTCTCTTTAACCCGAACCAGCCTTGGGGAGGTGCACCTAGCCTAAACCATGACTTGACCAAATTGAACCCAAAATGACCCTTCCCCCTTACCACTTAAATCAAACTCCTTTACACATGTCAAGCCTCAATTGAACTCACCAACTTCCAGCCCTGACCCCACTGAGTCAGATGGTGACCCAAGCCTGGCTGGCCAGCCACCACAGCCCAGGAAAACACCAGGCCGAGAGCCTTATTTGGCTTCAAAAAATTCAAACCCACTGGCTGAGCTGTCCCAACCCAAATGGACACCATGGTTGTTCTTCTCCTCCCCTTAGCAGCTAATCCCAGTCTCCAATTGCCCCTAGGAAGCCCTCCAGCCACCTCTATTTAAACACCACCCCCTCTCAGCCAAAGGGGGGCTGAACCAAACTGTACCAAAACTCTGCCAAAATCACTCCAGACCCTTCTCCAAACACAGAGCATTTGATCCCCACTAAAATCCAGCCCTAAAACCCCCTCTGTGAGCTCAATTTCTCAGCTCAAAATCCACCCAAAAACAGGACACTTCACCACAGTGAGCCAATCCCCAAATTGATTGACCCTACACCTTCACCAGACCAAGAGAAGAAGTTCCCCAGCAAAAGCCCCCTCTCCAGGCCAGCCATTTCTTCTATCGGCCAAGCTTTGAAATCGGGCTTGGTGGAAGACTGGTCTAGACAATTCACCAGGGCCAGAGGATTCATCCCTAGGCTCCTCCAGCTCCAACGAACGTGCCAAGCCCGTCTGATTGAAGATTCACTTCTCAGAACCAAGGTATGGAACTCCTCCTTTCTGAGAGCTTCCAGCGATTCTCCATTTCATTTGAGTTAATTTCAATGCATGTTAGCCGTATGGATTTGTAGTTCTCATTTAGACGAACACATAGGATCAAATTTCATGTAAATTGGTTAAGAAATGAGGGAAATATTAGGGTTTTAGTGTGGACGGCTCTCGGCACACACCAGTCATAGACGATGTCCAGGAACCGTCGGATCGCGCGGGTATCGAGTGGACGATCCAAATCGAGCTGACGAGGAGATGAAATGAGACCACAGGACGCGTGGCTGCTGACTCAGGTAGCGACGTCGAATAGGATTGCGCGGTATGGGGCTTCGGAGCTGCCGAGGTTGACGCGACACTGACTGGTTTAAATAGAGAAATAGGGTATTTAGGAATTATTTAAATAGCTAGAACTTCAAAAATCCATATCTTTGTGTAGAAAAATCACAAAAATACAATAAAAATACCCTCTTGCTCAGTGAACAGAGGAGAAAAATGTGGAAAAAGAATTAAGTTATTGTGATTAGTTTTTTATTTTTAATTAACTATTTACTAATTTCAGTATTTTAATTCTCCATGCATTTATACAATTCATCATTGAATGAGACCATAGGACTTTTGTAGCCTCTATTATTGGGAACATTCCTTGAATTTTCTAAGGCCAGAGACCATCTCTGTGGCAAGATATTGATTTTCCAAATTTATGTCTCTGTTTTGCCATTTTAATTCCAGTAATTAGCATGTTGCTTAGAAAATTCTAGAAACATTTATGGAGGTATCTTATGACCAGAGGACCTTAGGAAAATTTTGGTTTGGTCTAATTCCTCAAGAATAACACTAATTAGTCCAAATACTTAAAACTGAATTTCAATTAATTATTACTAACCACATATCAAAATTACTTGAAAACAATTCTCCACTGAACTTTAGAGTCAGAGGAGTCTCACATAAAAATTTGAAATCAATTGAAAATGATTAGCCCTACTAAATGAATTATTTAAGTGTCATGATCATTATTAAATTTTAAAAATTCATAAAACCCAAAATATATTTCAAAAATTCATCAAATTGGTTTAGGGACCTCTCTGATGTCAGGGGAGTCTTGGAAAATTAAAATTTGAATTTTTCAAAAATTTTTATTTTTCACCACATTTTTAATATTTTAATAATTAAAAAATAATAAAAATCACAAAAAAATTAAAAATCATAAAAATGTCATATTTTGTTTCCTAATCACTTAGGAACTAACTAAATATTTTTCTCAACTCTATAGGTTAAGATATTGAATTTTAAAGGCTTAAGGCAATTTTTAATATTAAAAAATGAATTTCCCTACATTTTCATTAAATTAATTCTAATAAATCAAAGAAAAATAAGAAAATATAAAATTTGTTTCTCTGAACTCCTTGAGGGTAGAGAGATTTATGAAAAATATATAATCCATTTTTCAATCTTAAATTTATTTTATAATTAATTAACATCCCAAAACTTAAAATAATTATAA
Source organism: Papilionanthe hookeriana x Papilionanthe teres (assembly GCA_022702705.1). Taxonomy (NCBI): domain Eukaryota; kingdom Viridiplantae; phylum Streptophyta; class Magnoliopsida; order Asparagales; family Orchidaceae; genus Papilionanthe; species Papilionanthe hookeriana x Papilionanthe teres. The sequence goes on along the minus strand of CM040434.1, from coordinate 2,622,679 downwards.
TAAATAAAATATGATTCAAAAAATAACTAAAATTGGTTCAAGTGGTCCTCTGGTCAGTAGAAACATCTAATAATTTTCCTAAGGATAGAAACCTCACCTTGGTCATGTTGTTGAATTTTTAATGAAAACCCCATATTGTTCATAAAAATAAATATATAAATTAAATTAAATTTAGAAAAATCACATTTTCTCCTCTAATGTCTTAATTGACATGTGAGTGAAGTGACATAAAAATTTTAAGTTCATTTGAGCTTAATTTGATGAGTTATGAAATAAACATGCTTAAAAGGACATAAAGGTAATTAAAGAATTTTAACCCTAATTAATATTTAGGTTTAATCAAGGGGAGGGTAAAATATCTGATTTTAAAATTTTTATTAGATGTTTGAAACCTAGGGAATTAAGGGGTAGAAACCCATTAATCATCTTGAAAATATTTAAAGTAAATTTTAATTAATTAAACAATTTGAATTTTGGAAGAATAAGTTAAAATTTGGATTATTAAGATTAGAAGTATGATTTAAGAAGATATCAATTCTTTAATTTAAAATCACTAAATGAATCACTTTAATAATATTCAACTCTTAATCAAACTCAAAAATGATAATTGAAATTAAAAATTAAATAATTAAAAGGAAAATAAACCTTAATTAAATTAAAAGCTTAAAACATTAAGTGAATTGATAATCAAATTGAAATAAATTTAAAACATTAAAATTAATTTGAAGTCACTTAAAAAAACAAATCTAAAACAAATTTGAAACATTAAAGAAAACCAACCTTAAGACAATTCATAATTAAAAACATACAAATTCAAACCAATTAAAATTGACCAAAGTATTACAATTAAGTCAAGTTAAATTTAAATCACTAAAAGTTTAGTTAAATTGAATAATCTAAACACCTCTTTCAAATCAAGCAATTTAAAACACTTAAGAGAAAATCAACTTGAATTTTGAAACTAAATTAAATCATCCTAAATCATCAATTCAACTTTAATCGAAAGCGGTTAAACTCTTTAACAAAGCTGATTTGCCCTCTAAAGGCTTTCATTATTATAACTCTTAAGTAAAGCATCAAGTGAAATGTCACTTTACTCATAGGATAATCAAACATCCTAATTCACTGAGCAAGAAACAAACTAAACTAAAGTTTTGGATGATCAATTCACCAATACAATAAAACTCATTTGGACTCAAAATAATCCCAAAAATATTGAAAAGATGTTTAGGACTCATCCTAAACACTTCCTCAATATGATGGGGTGTTTTAGAAGAACAATCGAACTTAATTGTTCTTTGGGGAAGAAAATCATCCACAAAAACAAAAGAACCTAGACGTCATAGGGATTGACTAGCAATAGGATTAGGATTTTGGTAGACAACCAGAACCTTTCCTTAGCTTTACCTAGGTACTTCTTGCAAATATATAAATTCCTTAACATGTGTTTTAAGTGTAGCTTGGAAATGACGAGATGACCCTCCAGGTACGTTTTTATTTTATTGCAATTTATTTACTTACGTGCACTGCACTTTACTTTTCTTGCATGTTAAACAAGATTGACACCCTGCATGAAAGCTGAAACCTTTAGGATAGCCACAAAACTGAAACCCAAAACTAAATTAAAAGTCACAACAAGATAAAGTTCACCGCCACAACATTCAAAATATAAAACAACTCAAAATTTAATCACAAACAGAACAACAAAACTACAAATGCAACTAAATTAAAACGTCTCGTTGGATGATCGGGAATACCTCGGATGATGTAACCCACGTGTTGCTAATGGGATTTCCCACGGTCTAAATGAAAGTGTGGAACTCATTCAGTTGAGTTTAGTAAATTCATCTGGACTAAGTGAATCCGATGAAAATAACGGTGTCAGGATGACGGACGTGGGATCTTAATCGGTTCTGTTTAACCAACTTTAAGATTTGTTTTAATTAAAACATTAAAGAAATTTGGACTTTAAGATTTCTCTAAACCAAAACACTTCTCTCATCTCTTGATTATCATTTTCTAAAACTAAACCTCTGCAACAACACGGAGCTTGGAGCATAGTGGGCAGCTCGGCCATCGTCGTCAGCAAAACTTGTGCCTACTTCAGCTAAAACCTTCTTTAGCATTAAATAACCAAGCCATAGGATTTCGAGGTAGTTTGCCTAGTGCAACATAAATCCTCAACCTTTTCATTAGGCACTTGCATAATCATTTTATGCAAATTAAGTCCTAACCGGTCTTAGGATTTTGAGGTAGTTGTTTGGTACGACATAAACCCTCACATCTTCGAGGCTTCTTGTGTGATCATATCATACAAATATAAATCCTAATTAACTAAAATTGACAGAATTACAACATTAAGTAAATTCTCAAATTGAAGCTAAACAATAGGATAGTTTGGGAAGTTGCCAAGATTCCTATTGGATCCTCAACTTCTCCTACTTCTCTTCCTTTGAACTCCTGAAAATAACTGTTCCAAATTTGATCCATTGCCTATTGAAATCTCCAAAATTCAATCCTTTGAAAACCTTAAACTTTGAAATTCTTGAGAGCAAAACCACTGATCATTATCAAGAGTTTCCTTAAGTGATTACCGCGACTTAAGATGTAATTAACTATAGGGGCTTGCCCTTATAGGGAACTTTAAGAACCCAGGTAATATAAACCCTGCTTAATTCATTTATATAGAACTTGTCGGCTTATAAAATTGGTTCACAGACCAAATGGATGTTTCAAATCTTCTAGTTTATTTAGTCGAGCTCCATCATCAAACGAGTGTGTCTATTCTTCGGGATAGATACATGGTTTGTGGTGCGGTGCTCTTTTATATAAACTATTTGGGATGTGAGATCGGTTTAATTTCATATCTTTAAAATCTTTCAAACTTAAAAATTATTTTTAAAATCAAATGCTACTTTCCAAATTATATATATATATATATATATATATATATATATATATATTTAAATTAAATTTAAAATCTAAAACTCGCCGACAACTTCTGTAGGCGACCCCTTTTCAAAATATAACACATAACCTAAAAATATGCTAACAACTTCTGGTGACTCCGCTAGGGACTAGTTCCTCTCTCCATTTTGATCAGATGGTTTTGCTTTCATAAATCGGTAGTGAGTCCATACCCCTAGTGGATCAAACTACCATTCTTTCCATTGGCATACCACATTCATTTATGTCTTGAACGGGTATAGTTAATTCCTTTTGGATTTTAGAGCCACTGATTAGACACCCTTAAACAGAGAGGTTCCGAAATCCTTTTGCCTCCTTCTAAGGTGGGGTGGACCCCCAATAGCTTTTAGCCTAGGAGCGGTCTTTCGAGTTGAGAAGCGAGACTTTCTCTTCCTTTCTAATTCTGAATCGGGTCCTTTACCTTTCTTTTAACCTTCCTCCATTAATCATTTTGTTCCTAACAAACAAATCCTATAATAAACAACCTTTTAATAAGCAAACTCTTTTAAATCGCAAATACATTAAGATAAACTAAAAAGTATTCGGACTCTTTCTTTTCCGTCTTAAGTTTTGTGACAATAGGAAGCATAATTCGGGACTGAAGTTCGGAATTTACCCTACAGAAAATGACTGCACCAAAGTTGATTTTCTCTTTCACTAATGGAATGGACTTCGCCGTCTATAAGGATGAACAGCCCGACAATGGAATCATCCGTTTTGGAAAAGGATCGACAATACAGATATTAAGTTTGCTGACGTCACCCTCTTCGCACTAATGGACAAAGTATCGGAAACTGAGGAGCCCATAATTGAGTTTAACCTGAAATCGACTCAAGAGTTCCCTCCCCTGCAAAGGGTCCCAGCTGAAAGAAGTACCACTGTTCGTAGGAGGATTATTGTCTCTACCCCCACCGGTCTAGTCATCTCTGCACCTATCCCGACTCCTGCCAAACTGAAAGGGAAGGGAGTCCAAGTGCATGATAAGCCTGCCACCGTGGAGGGTGCAGATTTTGCTATAATACCTCCTGTCTTCGAAATTGGGTCCAGTTCTAAGTTTACACCCTTAACTCGGACTCAAAGAAGAAATAGGAGCTGAATGATCGCCAGGATCGAGAAGGCTAACGCTGTTGAAGTTGCTTTTCTAGAAGAGATTCTTGAGGATGAGGAAGAACTGCCTAAGTATTCACCCTTGTTGGGAGGAAATAGGTTTCACCCTCTCTCTGCTGCATCGGATGAGTGTTGACCTCATTTTTGATGAGGTCTTTTCTCTTCTCTCTCCTTAGTACTTAGGATCTAGCCTTAGGCTTTCCCTTTAACTATCTTAGAGGACTAGAAATGGAACCCACCACTTAGAAATTTAAACACCTCTTAACTCCCTGCAAACCCCATAAGCTTGATTGTAAACCCCTAAGTTACTTGGAGGGTTAAGATCAAATGTAGAGGTTTAAAGGACGAGTTCCCTATGGAACTCTTTGGCCTTAGGACTACCCTGAGTGGCTGGTCTGGTGAGGGTTGACCTACACACATTACACTTTCACACACATCCAAAATCCTAAAACCATTCATACCTAGCTTGACTTCCTGACTCATGTAGGTGATTCATATGGATGGACCTTAACCTGTAGGCCCTTGGCTAAGAGGGTTAGGAACAACAGAGTGAATGCCTCAAATGAGTCCTCTCATGGCTCTTATTGGCTTGATGTGGCTTCATGGCTCAACCAAAGTGATTCCATTCTACTCAAACTTGATCAATCTTCTTTTTTTTTTAAATTTCAATTTTTGACCTCCGAGGCCCTACACCCACTAAACCTACCAAATGCCCTTAAAACCACCCAAAATTTGCAGAAATCACCTAAATTACCCAAAATTCTTCAAAAACAATCCTAAGCAGTTCCCACCATTCAAATTGATCATCCTTAGCAAAATATACCAAAATTTCCAAAGATACCCCCCAATAACCTCCAAAAACCCAAAATGCCCTTCTTAACCAAAAAAATCCATAAATTCCAAAAATTCCCAGAAAATTTCAAAAAATCCCAAATATTCTGAATTTCATTTTTTCAACTACACCATAAGCTAATTTTGTCAATTTAACCCATTTCTACCAAAACTCCCAATTTGACCCATTCTTAACCCAAGTGGACCCAATGTCAAACCAAATCAACCCAATTGACCTCAATTTTGATCCAATTCAATTCTAAAATTCAATTAAATATCCTCTATATCAATTTAGATCAAAGCCAAGCCCAATTTGATTAACATTTGGATCCAATTCCAATTTGAAGCCTAAGGCCCAATTTTGGCCTATAACCTAAACCTAGCCCAAACCAACCCAATTCAACTCCAATTAACCCCAAATCTTTTCCTAAACCTTCCTAACATCCCCACAAACAAAAAACTAACAAGATTTGCCCCAAATTTGAACTTAAACTCCACCCAAACCTAACCCAAAATCAAAATCCCCATTTTATGCCTAAACCCACCATAAACCCAAATGGGCCCAAATCTCAAAATCAAAGCCCAACCAAAGTTGAAAACTCTTTGTGACACTCCCATAAAAATTTCTCAACATTAATTTTACATCAAATCTAACCTTAGCCCAACCTTAGCCCAAGTTAGCCCAATTTGACCCACTTTGGCCCCTTCACCAAAAAAGGCCCAAATTAAATCAAATTCCACTCTAAATGATACCAAATCTTTTCTAAAATGTTCATGACACATCCCTAAACTAAACCAAACATTTGTTTGGCCCAACCCCTTACCAAATTTTCAACCAAAAGTTCATTTCCAAATTTAAAAGCCCACTCCCTTAAAGCATTTAAAAGCCCACTTCCACCAAATCCTTAAAGCACAAAACCCATTCCAAAGCCCACATGAAGCTTCCCCTCATCACCCCTTTGATTTATATCATCCCTAAAGTTCTAATTGATCATCAAATTTTTCTAATTTAGGCCTCATGCCAATTTCCCCTAAATTCATCAAAAATGCCAATGTCCATCTTCAGGCAAATGATTTGACTTTTCCAAAGCCAAATGAAGCCACAATGGAGTCATCCACAAGCCATATGAAGCCATGATAGCTTGGCCTTGTCATCAATCCATTTATGGCAAGAGAGGGGAGCCCTTTAATGATTCCCTTAAAATTGATTAAAAATTCCCATGCTTCCCTTAACCTATGCTTAAACTTAATTGTACTTGGATTGTGACTTGACCCCACTAATCAAGCTAACCCAAGTGACTTTCTCTTTAGCCCAAACCAGCCTTTGGTGGTGCACTCAACCCAAACCCATGACTTGATCCAATTGGACCTAAAATGACCCCCTCACCATACCACTTAAACCCAAGCTCTTTACACATGGCCAACCTCCATTGCTTGCACCAAATTCAAGCCCTGACCTCCCTAACCCTGAAGGTGACCCAAGCCTGGCTGGCCAGCCACCACAGTCGCCAGAAAACACCATGGCTGAGAGTACCCATTTGATTCAAAAAATTCAAACTCACTAGCTGAGCTGTCCCACTTCAATTGGACTCCATGACTGTTCTTCCCTTGATCAAGGCAGCTGATCCTAAGCCCTAACTCCCCCTGGGAGGCCCTCCAGCCATGTATATCTAAACCCACTACCTTCTCCACCAAACGAGGTGATAAACCTGAGCTTAACAAAACTCTGCCAAAATTGCTCCAGGACCTTCTCCTAGCCTAGAGCAATTGATCCCCACTGTTCTCCTGCCCTAAACCCCATTGATTGAGCTCAATTTTGGAGCTCAATTCTCAGCCCAGAACCAGGACATCTCTGAAACCTCCACCAAAATCAAGTTATACTCACCCACACCTTCACAGGACCAAGAGAAGGAGTTCCCCAGTGGAAGCCCCCTCACCAGACCAGCCATTCTCTCTATCGGCCAAGCTTTGAAATCGGACTTGGTGGAAGTTGTATCTAGACATTTCCCCAGTGCCAAAGACTTCATCTGAAGCGTCCTTGGGTGCAATTGAAGGTGCCACAACTCTCTGATTGAAGCTTCACTTCTCAGAGCCAAGGTATAGACCTCTCCTTTCTCCCAAGCTTCCAGTGATTCTCCATTTTTATTGGCTCAATTTCATAGCATGTAAATTGTATGGATGTGTTCGCCTCTTCAAGACGAATCCATAGAGCATAAGAACACGAAAATCCGTTGAGAAATGAGAGAGTTCTTAGGGTTTTAGTGTGGACGGTCACGGGTGCACACCAGTCGTAGACGATGACCAGGCGCCGTCCGATCGAGCGTGTATCGAGTGGACGGTCCAGATTGCGCCGGAACAGAGAACGTTACATGAACCGCGGGCCCCCGGAGTGCTAAGTCAGATGGAGGCATCGAATAGGGAGGCTATGCGTGGGCTTTTGGAGCTGCCGAGGTTGAGTCAGCGCCGCGTGGATAAGTAGGAAAATATGGATTTTTTTATTTATTTAAATACCCATAACATAGAAAATCCATATCTTGGTGTCGAAAAGTCACAAAAATAAAATAAAAATACCCTCTTGCTCAGTGAATAGAGGAGAATAATGTGAAAAAAGAATTAGGTTAATTTGATGAGTATTTTATTTTTAATTAATTATTTACTTATTTTAGTATTTTTATTCTCCATTTGCATAGACAATTCACCATGGCATGAGACCATAGGGCTTTTGAAGCCTCTGATCTTGGGAACATTCCCTGAATTTTTCAAGGTCAGAGGCTATCTCTATGACAAGTTATGTATTTTTCAAGTTTATGTCACTGTTTTTGGTATTTTAATTCCATTAATTAGCATATTGCTTTGAAAATTCTAGGAAAATTTGGAGAAGTTTCTTAGGACCAGAGGACCCTATGATAATTATGTTTTGAGTTAATTCATTAAGAATAACTCTAATTGGCCTAATTACTCAAAACTGAACTTTAATTAATTAGGGTTAACCACACATCAAAAGAACTTGAAAATAATACTCCACTGATCTTTAGGATCAGAGAGACCTAACATAAAAATTTTGAATCAATTGGAAATGTTTAACAGCACTAAATGGATTAATTAAGTCACATAACTAAAATTAGACTTGAAAAATTCATAACTCCAAAAATACACTTTAAAAATTTACAAAATTAGTTTTGGAGCTTCTCTGATGTTAGGAGAGTCTAAGAAAATTAAAATTAAAATTTTCTAGAAATTTTCATTTTCCACTATATTTTAATATTTTAAATAATTAAAAAATAATAAAAATCACAAAAATGTTAAAAATCATAAAAATATCATATTTTGACTCCTAAAAACTTAGGAACAAACCAAATATTTTTTCCAAGTCTCAAAGTAAAGATATTGAATTTTAAATGCTTAAAACAATTTTTTTGAATTAAAAAATGAATTTTACAACCTTTTCACTAAATTAATTCTAATAAATCAAAGAAAAATCATAAAATTATTAAATTTGTTTCTATGAACCTCTAAGGTCAGAGAGATTTATGAAAAATATAAAACTTAATTTTCAACCCTTATTTTATTTTATAATTAATTAACACTTTAAAATTAAAAATAAATATAATAAATAAAATATAATTAAAAAAATCACCAAAATTGATCCAAGTGGTCCTCCGGTCGATAAGAACATCCCATAATTTTCCTAAGGATAGAAACCTTACCTTGGGTCATGTTTTCAATTTTCATTGAAAACCCTTATTTTTCATAAAAATAATTATATAAATTAAATTAAATTCGGAAAAATCAAATTTTCCCCTCTAATGTCCTAATTGACTTATGAGTGAAGTGACATAAAAATTTTAAGTTCATTTGAGCTTAATTTAGCGAGTAATGAAATAAATAAGCCTAAAGGGGCATAAAGGTAATTAAAGAATTTTAACCCTAATTAACATTTAGGTCTAATCAAAAAGGAGGGTAAAATATTTGATCTTAACTTTTTTTCATTAGAAGATTGAAACATATAGAATTAAGGGGTAGAAATCCATTAATCACCTTGAAAATATTTAAAGTAAATCTTAATTAATTAAACAATTTGAATTTTTGAAGAATAAGTTAAAATTTGGATTATTAAAATGGGGATATAATTTAGAGAGACTATAATAACTTAAACTAAAATCTCTAAATGAATCACTTTAATAATATTTAACTTTTAATTAAATTCAAAGTGATAATTGAAATTAATAATTAAATGATTAAAAAGAAAATAACTCTTAATTAAATTAATATTTAAAATATTAAGTGATTTAACAATTAAATTAAATTAAATTTAAAAAATTAATTCAACATCACTTAATAACAAACTTAAAACAAATTTGAAATATTAAATAATATTAAAACAATTCATAATTAAGCATATAAAACAAATTATGCTAATCAAAACTAACCTAAAATATCATAATTAACCTAAATCAAACCATCTAAAATATATGGATAATTCAAACACTTCTAAGTAAATTTTAAAAACATCAAAATTAATCTGAAACATTAAGATAATAAAAAAAGGGCTTAAAGATTTAAACTAAATTTAAAACAACTTGAATACTTTTCCAAACTTAAAATTATTAAAATTTCATAACTAAATTGAATCACTTTAAATCACCAATTCTAATTTTAAATCATTAAATTCTTTAACAAACTGATTTGCCCTTAGAGGCTTTTGTTATCATAACTCTTAAATGGAGCATTAAGTGAGATGTCATTTTACTTATAGGATAATCAAACATCCTAGTTCACTGAGCAAGAAGTAAACTAAACTAAATTTCTGGATGATTGATTCATCTCTACAATAAAAGTTCATTTAGACTCAAAATAATCTCAGAAGTATTAAAAAGATGTTTAGAACCCATTCTAAACACTTCCTCAATACAATGAGGTGTTTTAAGAAGAACAACTGAACTTAATATCTTTGATGAAGAAAATCATCCATAAAACAAAAGAACCTAGACGTCATAAGAATTGACTGGCTATAGGATTAGGACTTTGGTAGACAACCAAAACCTTACCTTAGCTTTACCTATGTACTTATTATAAATATTTAAGTGCTTTAACATGCATTTTAAGTGCAGCTTGGAATGACAGGAAGACCCTTCAGGTACGCTTTTATGTTATTGCAAGTTACTTACATGTACTGCGCTTTACTTTTCTTGCATGTTAAACAAGATTGTTGCATGAAAACTGAAACCTTTAGGATAGCCACAAAACTGAAACCCAAAACTAAATTAGAAGTCACTACAAGATAAAATTCACTGCCACAACATTCAAAATATAAAACAACTCAAAATTTAATCACAAACAGAACAACAAAACTGCAATTATAACTAAATTAAAACGTCTTATTGGATGATCGGGAATACGTCGGATGATGTAACCTACATGTTGCTAACGTGATTTCCCATGGTCTAAATGAAAGTGTGGAACTCATTCAGTTGAGTTTAGCAAATTCATCTGAACTAAGTGAATCCGATAAAAGTAACGGTGCCGGAATGATGGAACCGTGGGATCTTAACCGGTGTTGTTATAATCAACTTTAAGATTCCCCTAATAAAACATTAAAAACACCTGGACTTTAAAACTTTTCTAAACCAGAACACTTCTCTCATCTCCTGATTTTTACCTTCTAAAACTAAAACTCTGCAACAACAAGAAGCTTGGAGCACAGTGGGCAGCACGGCCATCGTCTTTAGCAAAACTTGTGTCTACTTCAGCAAAACATTTCTTAGTTTTAAATAACCAAAACATAGGATTTCAAGGTAATTTGCCTAGTGCAACATAAATCCTCAAATCTTTGTTAGGCATTTGCATAATCATGTTATGTTAATTAAGTCCTAACCAGTCTTAGGATTCCGAGGTAGTCGTTTGGTATGACATAAACCCTCACATCTTCGAGGCTATTTGTATGATCATGTCATACGAATATAAGTCCTAATTAATTAAAATTGGCAGGATTGAAAAATTAAATAAACTTTCAAATTGAAGCCAAACAATAGAATAGTTTGGGAAGTTGCCAAGATTCCTTTTGGATCCACAACTTCTCCTACTTTTCTTCCTTTGAACACCTAAAATAAACTGTTTCAAATTTGAGCTAATCCCTCTTGAAATTCCAAAATTCAATCCTTTAAAAACCTTAAACTTTAAAATTCTTGAGAGCAAAACTACTGGTCATTATCGAGAGTTTTCTTAAATGATTCCCGTCATTTAAGATGTAATTAACTATAGGGGCTTGCCCTCATAGGGAACTTTAAGAACCTGTGTAATATAAACCCTGCTTAATTCCTTTATATTAAGCAGGGGAACTTGTCGGCTTATAAAATTGGTTCGCAGACCAAAAGGATGTCACAAATCTTCTAGTTTATTTAATCGAGCCCCATCATCAAGCAGTGTATCTATCCTTCGGGATAGATACACGGTTTGTGGTATAGTGCTGGTTTATATAAACTATTCGGGATGTGAGATCGGTTTAATTTCATATCTTAAAATTTTCAAACTTAAAATTATTTTCAAAATCAAATGCTACTTTCTAAATTATATATATATTTAAATTAAATTTAAAATTTAAAATTCACCGACAATTTTTGTAAGCGACCCCTTTTCAAAATACAACACAACATAAAAATAAGTAGCACAACTTCTGGCGACTCCGCTGGGGAGTAGTTCCTCTCTCCATTCTGATCAGATGGTTTTCCTTTCATAAATCAGTAGTGTATCCATGTCCCTAGTGGAGCAAACTACCATTCTTTCCGTTGGCATACCACGTTCATTTCTATCTTGAATGGGTATAACCAACTTCTCTCGGATTTAGGAGCCACTGTTTAGACACCCCTAAATAGAGAGGTTCCGAAATCCTTTTACCTCTTCTCTGAGGTGGGGTGGACCCCCAATAGGTGTTATCTTAGGAGTGGTCCTTCGGGTTGAGAAGTCTTACGAGACTTTCTCTTCCTTTCCAATTCTGAATCGGGTCCTTTACCTTTTCTATACCTTTAATCATTTTGTTTCTAACAAACAAATCCTCTAATAAACAACCTTCTAATAAAGGAATTATCTTAAAAAACACAAATACATTAAGATAAACGGGAATGTGTTCGGACTCTTTCCTTCTCATTCTAAGTTTTGTGACGAAAGGAAGCATGATTCGGGACTGACATTCGGAATCTACACTGCAGAAAATGACTGCACCAAAGTTAATCTTCTCCTTCACTAACGGACTGGACTTGGCTGTCTACAAGGATGAGCTGCCTGACAATGGAATCATCTATTTTGGACAAGGATTCGACAATACAGATATTAAGTTCACTGACGTCACTCTCTTCGCACTAATGGACAAAGTGCCAGAAACTGAGGAGCCCGTAATTGAGTTCAACCTGAAGTCGACTCAAGAATTGCCTCCCCTGCAAAGGGTTCCAGCCGAAAGAAGTACTGCTATTGGTAGGAGGACTGTTGTCTCTACCCCCACCGGTCTAGTCATCTCTGTACCTACCCCGGCTTCTACCAAACTGAAGGGGAAGGAAATCCAAGTCTGTGATGAGCCTATCACCGTGGAGGGTACATATTTTGCTATAATACCATCTGTTTTTTAGATTGGGTCCAGTTCAAGAGTTGCACCCCTAACTCAATCTCAAAGGAGAAATAGAAGCAGAAAGATCGCCAGGATCGAGAAAGCCAAGGCTGCTGAAGTTGCTTTTCTGGAAGAAATTCCTGAGGAAAGAGAAGAACTTCCTGAGTATATACCTCTGTTGGAAGGGAGTAGGTTTCACCCCCTCTCTGCTGCATCAGATGAAGAGGACGTTCGAAAGATTGCCGCTACATTACCCCGACCTGCATACTATAGTAACTACAAAATAAAAAGGGTTAAGACTACGCCATTTGCTCGACTACAAGCTGTGATAGAAAAATTGGCAAAGAAAGAAAGATGCCCCGTGTCAGAAATCCTAAGAAGAATGGGACGAGTGCCAGCTAGATCCCGCCTCGGACCGCGAGTAGAGCCTGTCACTGCCGTAGAGAAACCAAGGAAGAAAATGAGAGCTAGTTCACCTGTTGTTGTATCGGGCCATCATATTAGGGAGGACACCACCTACCAGCATGTAGCTGACAGACCGTCCGGGCCTCCTACCGCAAGAAGGATGGTGTGGCGACCTATTATTACCGAGCCGAGATCAACACAACGTCCTGAGAAGAAAAGCCTCCTCAAAGAGCCTGAATCAAAATAAAGTGCTACTGCAATAAAAAAAACTCCCGAAAAAGAAGTTCAACAGCCATCACACGACAACCGCGAGACCATCTGGAAGAGACCCCTCGAGGATGCTATAGGAAAGCTAAGGACGGATATCTGACGGTTGGCGAAAGAAAGAGGAGAAAAGTTGGAAAATGAAGTTGATTCATCAGAATTCATGGATGAGGAGTATGCTGAGATCAACATGGTTGAAACACGAGCATCATCTGCTTCACAAGGTGCTCCGGTAGCTATGGAAAGAGATGAATCTGAAGTGATGAGAGCACAGCTTCGGGAAAGAGATGACACAATTTCCCAGATGGTAAAGAGGATGGAAGAGATGGCTGCTGCTTTAGCCACTCTCCAGAGTCAGGTACAACTTCAGAAAGAAACACCCCCAGAGATCATCCATATTGTAGACGGAGGAAAAGAGATCACATCTGTCAATGGAGATGAGCCACCAAAGAAGGATTCTACACAGAGTATGATTCCCGAAAAGACATTAAAAATATGGTAGAACAGCAGGTGTGAGAAGCCTTAGCACAATCTAAGAGCGGAGCATCTATTCATACGGGTAGACCTTACCTCGAAGAGTTCGATGCAGTCAAATACCCGAAAGGCTTCGTACCACCTTTATTTATGACTTTTGATGGAACGGGAAACCCCCGGTAGCATGTCGCACATTTTCGTGCTAGTTGCTGCAATGCCGGTGGGAGTGTTGCTTTACTCTTCCGTCGGTTGTCGGCGACTCGTCGAGATCGCCTTCGACCGGGTACGCAGAATTGCCAAATGGTTCAGTTAAGACCTTTGCAAAATTGGAAAATCTCTTCGTTAAGCGGTTCGCCGGGGCTCGACATCACATCACTATCGGTGATCTAGTGGTGGAGCACCAGAAACCGAAAGAAACTCTAGTGGATTACATACTTCGATGGAGAAATTTAAGTATGAAGTGTGAACCACAACTTCAGGAATAGCATGCAATCGGTATTTTGCTGAAAAGCATCCACGGCCCGATAGCACTTCTCCTTAAAGGATTTACAATCAAGACTTTCGAGAAGTTGCTTAGCAAGGTCGGGAGCTTACAGGAGGAAGCAAAGCAGCTAAGTTTAGTGGATAAGACCGATAAACAGAAACCGGTGAAAGCATTCGAAAAGAAGTCCAGAATCGTCGCGGCAGTAAATAAGGGCAAGCAGCCAGTGTAGATAAAGCCAGAGCGGCCACAGCCTAGCTATCAACCACCGCAACGTACTTACCAACATCCTCAACAGGGCTATCAACAGCCTCGACCGAGCTATCAATCGCTTCAGCATTATGAACAATTGCCTCGTCCACAGCGTACCCTGAAATATTTTTTGAATAAGGAATATCCATTCAAGACTGAAGCAGTGGCAAAGATTTTCCGCAGTTTAATGAAAACGCCAGATTTTCAGCTACCGGAGCCCAAGAGGCCGGAAGAAGTCAACAAGAAAGACCATCCGAACTATTACCCCTACCACCGAATGCTCGGGCATAAGATAGAGGATTGTATCACTTTCAAGATTTGGCTTGACGACAATCTCCGGAAAGGGAACATAACGATCCCAATGGAATACATGAAGGAACACCAAAAGGGAGGTTCCGTCAATGTTATTTCAACGGATCCTATTGTTCTGATAGACCCTTACACGACCCATAATTGATGGAGTACCTTCTGGACAAAGTCTTCAAAGAAAATCTTAGATCATATCCAGAACGCTTCGGTACACGCTTCAACTCAGAGTTTGAAACCTGCCGAGCTGGCACTATCCCTTGCGATTGAAGAATCGCCCCAGAAAGAAGAGAAGATCATAGAAGAGAAGAAAATCGAGGCTCCGAAGGGTAGACTAGGGGCTGTTTATCCTAGGATAGTTGTTTCTGATTCAGGGGAGAAATCCCTCGAACCTCTGACTCTGTATGATTATTTGCTCGCCCGGGCGGGATCTTATAATGATAAGAGTTTTGGCGTTTGCTACGTTTTGACTGTTTCTAACTATTATGTAACTAGCGACAACAGACTTAATCCGGATCCCGATTCCGATATAAATAACGATTCTCAAATCATACTAAACCTCAATGACCACGACGAAGGAGAAAACATTCACAAGGATAGCTACGAAAGCTCAACAAGCGACGAGTCTATTTGTGAATTTCGAGGAGCTCCAATTGCGATAGAATTAGAGTCATTAGATTCTGAAGCAACTCCAAAAGAGCCGGTAGTTCTGATTCAAGAGGAAACATCGACAGATCCAGCACCAAACTCAGAACAAGTAAGTGAAGTCAACCTAAGAAGCGGAAAAGTTATACCTCCGAGAAGGGGTCCAAAGAAAAAAGGAAAGCAGATGGTTGCTCATGAGGAGCCAACCCCAGTAGAGGAATTACCCATTCAGGAAGAAACCGAGGAACATGGTAATAAAGTGGACTATAACGTGCTAGCCCATCTTAGGAAGCTACCAGCCAAACTAAGCATATACGACGCTCTGATCCTGTCAAAGGAGATGAGGGAAGCTCTGATCAAGGCTCTACTTGATCCAGAGATTTGTTTAGCTTAAATGGCAGATAATTCCTTCGACGAGGTTTGCTCATTAAAAAAACAGCGAGGTGTTACCTTCACGGACAATGATCTACTACTGGGGACAGCAGATCACAATCGACCGTTGTACATTTCAGTCACTATTGGAAAGTTTACGCTCTCCAGAGTGTTGGTTGATCCAGGAGCATCAATCAACATAATGAATCTTCGGACGTTAGCATATTTGGAAATTGACGCTCGCGACCTCGAAGCAGAGAAGATGTTATTAAGAGGGTTCAATCAGGAAGGAGAAAGAGCTCTTGGATCGATAACATTACTAATGAAAACCGATGACTTAGCAAAGACAACCGTAAAATTCCATATAATTGATTCTGAGACATCATTCAATGCTCTACTGGGTCGTCCATGGATCCATGAAAACTGGAAGGTACCGTCGTCTCTGCACCAGTGCATATAGTTTTACGAAGGAGGAGAACAATGTATCAAAGGTGACTTGCAACCATTCTCCGTACCCGAGATTGGAATTCATGAAGATGCAGCCTACTAGACGCCTCCGAAGAAAACAATCTTCTCTAGAAATGTCATACCAAATGAAGCAAAAGAAGCACAAGACAATGAAGAGCCTGAAACTCTAGTCCAACAGTTACTCACCACTCCCTTAGAGCGAGATGGTGAAGGTTTCTCCAGAACTCGCATCCGAGGTCGAGGCCGGGGATGGGGTCGTGGAAGAGACGTTAGAACAGTTGGACAGAAGAAACCAGTCATCGACGTTGATTGGGAGACCAGTTCTTAAGAAGAAGAAATCAAGAAAGAAGCAGCAACAGTAAATCAAAAGAAACCTCAGTTCAAGATCTCTCTTGAAGATGAAAAGAATGAAGAATATAAATCAATGTACGAGAAGATTAACCATTATGTACATACTATGACCCTGACCCCGATCCATTCTAATAAGATTGAGGTTATGGTGATCAAAAAAATCCATGGTGGTGGTATTAAACCAATCAAGTTTTACCGTGGTTCTTCTTCTTCCAATACTGAAAAAGGCGTACAATTCAAAGATGTTATGGAACTGCCTTTTGAGTTGTACTCTCCCTGTGTTCAAAATTTAATTCAACGTGGTATCTTACCTTGACGATGGACAAAAGGCCGATCACAACACTTTGAAAAATTATGGAATAATGCCAGCTAGCCTCCCAATTCAAAACATGGTCTCGGATTCAGCACGGTAGGATCAATTGACGATACGGGGTTTTGCTTGGTTGTCACTTGCGAGCCTAATGAAGACTGCTTGGAAGCTTCAGAAGATCTCGAAGATCTACAAATCAGAGATGCTCCGCCAGAAATCGAAGAAGAAATTAAATCTACAATAGATGAGTTAATGGAAGTTAACTTAGGTACTAGCGAAGAGCCTAGGCCGACCTTTGTTAGCTCCTTGCTCAATAAAGAAGACTTCAAAAACATAATCAAGTTATTAATTGAATTCAAGGACTGTTTTACTTGGAGTTATGACGAAATGCCAGGATTAGCTCCAGAAGTCGCAGTTCACAAGTTAGGAGTAGATCCCACTGCTGTTCCAGTCAGACAAGCTTCGAGAAGAATGCGTCTGGAGATTGAACAAGTAATAGCTGAAGTTAAAAAGCTAATAGACGCTAAATTTGTCCATGAAGAGCAATACCCGACTTGGATGTGGTACCAGTCAGAAAGAAGAATGGTCAGATCAGAATCTGTGTGGATTTCAGAGATTTAAACAAAGCATGTCTGAAGGATGAATTCCCTCTACCAATTCAGAATTGATGATCGACATCGCTTCAACACATGAAATCTTTTTATTCATGGCTGGATCTTTGGGATACAACTAGATAAAGATGGCACCGAAAGATGAAATGCTCACAGCCTTCAGAATGCCAATTGGAGTGTACTGCTACACAGTGATGTCATTCGGATTGAAGAACGAAGGAGCAACCTGCCAAAGAGCAATGACGAGGATTTTTGATGATCTCATTCACAACCAAGTCGAGTGTTACGTGGATGATGTGGTCATCAAGAGCAAACTAGAAGAAGATCATTTGTATGATTTGAGAATTCTTTTCGAGCAGTTAAGACAATATAACCTTAAGATGAATCCCCTGAAATGCGCCTTCGGCGTCACCTCTGGGAAATTCTTAGGATTTGTCGTCCGATATCGTGGAATTGAAATCGATCCGGAGAAGATTAAAGCTATCCTAGAAATGCCACCTCCTAAAACCTTGAAACAACTGCGATCCTTTCAAGGAAAATTGGCATATCTTCGACGCTTCATCTCGAATTTGTCAGGTAGGTGTCAGCCCTTCTCGGCATTGGTTAAAAAGGACGCCAAATTTGTTTGGGAAGAGAAATGTCAGCGAGCCTTTGAGGACATTAAACGATATTTAATGACACCTCCTGTCTTAGCAGCCCCAGTCTCGGGTAGGCTATTGATACTTTATACCGCAATTTTAGACGACTCCCTTGGAGCCCTGCTAGCCCAGGTCAATGATGAGGGAAAAGAAAATGCTCTCTACTACTTAAGCCGTCGTCTAATTCTGACGGAAGTAAAGTATCCTCCTATTGAGAAGCACTGTTTGGCCCTGATCTTTTCCCACAGAAGCTCAGGCATTACATGCTTTCTCATAAAGTCAACCTTATTTCGAAGTTTAATCCGTTGCAATATTTGATGACCCGTCCGACACTTTCCGGCAGACTTGCCAGGTGGTCAATGATACTATTACAATTTGATATAACTTTCATTCCTCTTCGTGCCGTAAAGGGACAAGTCCTGGCAGACTTCGTTGCAGCACACCCTTTACCGGCAGAATCGCCTCTCAACGACGACTTTCCAGACGAGCAGATAATGAGCCTAAAAGACCCCGATGATCAGTGTTGGGAACTATACTTCGATGGAGCATCTTCAGCACTGAAAGATAAAGAATCGCAAACGATAGTGCCCGGTAAGGCAGGAATCGAACTAATCTTTATAACACTGGAGCAGGGGATGTTAAGGTATTCCTATCACTTAACAGAACCGTGTACGAATAATGAGGCAGAATACGAAGCCCTCATAACAGGATTGGAATTAACCATTCAGATGGGAATAACAGATATCAACATCTAT
Organism: Papilionanthe hookeriana x Papilionanthe teres; assembly: GCA_022702705.1. Classification (NCBI taxonomy): domain Eukaryota; kingdom Viridiplantae; phylum Streptophyta; class Magnoliopsida; order Asparagales; family Orchidaceae; genus Papilionanthe; species Papilionanthe hookeriana x Papilionanthe teres. The sequence goes on along the minus strand of CM040434.1, from coordinate 2,603,845 downwards.
GGGGATTCTCAGTTGATAATTCAGCAAGTCGCCGGACAATACAAAATTCTAAAGCCAAGACTTGAGCAGTACTTTCAGTACGCCATGAAACTGTTGGAGCAAATTCCAAATGTAACTATCTACAAGATTCCCAGAAGAGAAAATGCCCGTCTTGCAAAAGAATTTGTCTGCTTACAGGATGAGTCAGTTAAAATGTTAGTTCAGGGACGGCAGGTTCTCTCACAGCTCGACATGGATACAATACACAAATCAGAAAAAGCAGAAGAAACAATTGCAGCAGTGACAGAAAATACAGAAGATTAGCGACAGCCACTAATAGACTACTTGCAAACGGGAAACCTACCGGACGATAAGTCGATAGCCCATCAAATTAAGAAAAGAACTCTGTCTTACGCATTAATAAACAATACATTATACAGAAGGTCTTTCGATCAGATGTGGCTAAGATGCCTGAGCGGGTTCGAGGCTCGTGAAATTGTTAAAGAAGTACACTCAGGACTTTGTAGCGCTCATTAATCGGGTCCGTAGATGAAAATGAAGTTTAAAAGATTAGGGTACTACTGGCTCTCAATGATGATCGACTGCATGAAAGTTGCCAAGAGTTGTCACCAATGCCAAGTGCATGGAGTAGTTCTACATCAACCTCCAAATGTGCTACATCCAACAATCGCATCGTGGCCGTTTGAGTGTTGGGGTACAGATATTGTGGGTCCGATAGAACCACCTTCTTCAAGAGGACATCCCTTCATTCTTGCAGCTACAGATTACTTTTCCAAGTGGGCAGAAGCTATACCACTCAGAGAAGTGAAAGCACACCATGTGTTGCAGTTCTTCAAGAATCAAGTCGTCCACTGTTTCGGGGTACTGCGCAAAATCATTTCGGATAATGGGTCCGCATTCAGAAGTACGAAGATCAACAATTTTGTCAGAAGACATGGGATTGATTGGCGCTATTCAACAATCTATTACCCAAGAGCGACCAGCTTGGCCGAGGCTTTTAATAAAACTCTCGTCCAGATCCTAAAGAAAACTTTAGACGACAACAAAAGAAATTGGCATGAGAAGTTGTTAGAAGCCTTATGGGTCTCCAGAATGACTTTCAGGACTCCCACCCAGTCTATGCCTTACGCCTTAGTGTACGGGTCCAAGGCCATTCTACCCTTAGAAGTACAGCTTTCGTCACTCAGAATTACAGTTGCGAACAAGATCACTACAGAAGAAAATGTCATACTACGACTAGAAGAATTGGAAAGCTTGGAAGGGAAAAGACTTTCAGCACAGCAGAACTTGGAACTGTATCAAGCCAAGATGATCCAGGCCCATGATAAATTAGTCCGTCCAAGGACATTCAAAGTCGGTGACTTGGTTTTAGTACTCAGAAGACCTATTTATGCACACCACAAGATAGGAGGTAAATTTGAACCAACATGGGAAGGGCCATTCGTGGTCGAGAAAGTCTACTCAGGAGGTTCCTACCAGCTTGTAAATTGCCGTGGAGAGAGACCTATACTTCCAATTAATGAACGATATCTAAAGAAGTATTACGCAACCTGATGTTTCGAAGGATGAATCCTCATTCCTAGAAGCACGGGCACAGTAATTACTTATGACTGGGTCCGAACCCAAAAAATATAAAAAGTGGATGATAAAGAAAATCGTTAAAAAAATGTTAAAAGAAAACATGTGAAATCATAATAAAGTTTTTTATTCTTCCTTTTAAATCAAGTCTCACTCTTGATCTTTCTTCATATTTTCCTACTCCTATTTAAATTTGAAATAAACAAATAAAAGCTTTTCATTAATAAACTATTTTTTTTCTATTGTTCTTGTTCTTAGTACAGCCTCTGAACCTTTCCTTGTTTTTCGCAGGGAAATGTCGAACGGGCAGTTGGTTCTGAACTGTAAAATGGCGTAAGTGTAGTACTTGATGAAAAGAGGGTGAGGGATGGAGCTGTGATTGAGATTGACTCTGACTTCACACCAGCCAGGCTTCAATGTGAAGAAAATGATTGGTCCTCGATTGATCGGGAAGAGTTCCGCAGCCATACAGTGATGAAATTGGGTGGCTCAAATCAACAGTCCGCCAGCAAGAAGAGAAACGCAAATACCATTCATGCAACAGGAGAAGATAAGAAAGTTAAGTCCTTTGTTGCTACAGCAGAGGGCAGGCTTGTCAGCGCCATGCCCACAGAAATCCAAGGGGTAAGGAGAGCTACTCTCACTGCCACCCAGCGGAGGAACAAGAATCGCCGCATTCGCAAGATGTTAACCAAGTTAGCAGCAGATCAACATGAAGAGACAGTTGCTACCGTCAATACAAATACTCCGAAGAAATTGGTTCGTCAGGAACCTGAAAGGAGGAGACCAACTCCAAGGAAAACAGAAAAGATAAAGGAAATCCCAAGAAGAGCAGAAATAGAATCAGCGCCTCGACGCCAGATGAATGCACCAGTTTAAAGAGTCTTGTTGCGAAAGCAACCCTGGAGGACGCCTCGATAGAGATTATCTCCGAGGAGCCGAGACACGCAGGAGAATGTGCTGGGGTTGAACCATACATCCCACAGTACATTACTAGACCTCGCCAGTTGCAGATAATTCCAGAATATGAATTGGAAAGAATGCAGAATGTTGAAAAGAAAACTTTTGAATACTTTGAGAGAATTGGAGGCAAGAGGATCAATATCTTAGAAGGCCTCGAGCTGCATACAGATGTATTCTCATATTACAAACATCAGCAAATTGTAGACTGCATCGTTGAACTTCAGAAAATGGGCCGAGCTGGTCGTCTAAGGAAGAAAACTTATTCAGAACCCCGAAGGTGGATGCCAGCAAAAGGAAGAGTTACGATCCAATGCGGATGTTGCTACAACTTCGCGGTAGACAAGAAAGGAAATCCACCAGGGATACTCCATCGCAGTGAGGTGGATCTGATATCGAATATTATTAAAAGAATGGTAAAGAGGATGATAATAGGGAGGGTATTGCCAGCAGATTGCATACCCAACAGCTGCCTCATTAACATCTACAAGGAGGGCGATTGCATACCTCCACACATAGACCATCATGATTTCGTTAGACCTTTCTGCACCGTGTCTTTTGTCAACCAGTGCAATATCATGTTCGGATCTGACCTCCGGATAGCAGACCCCGGTGAGTTCCGAGGGCCGGTGGAGATACCACTACCGGTAGGTTCCGTCATGGTGTTAAAAGGGAATGGAGCAGACATCGCAAAGCATTGCATTCCAGGAGTGCCTGTTGAGCGAATCTCTGTTACTTTCAGGAGAATGGATGACAGAAAGATTTCTTTTCACTTCCAGCCAGATCAAGAGTTAGAGAATCTCTGGCCTTACTAGCTGTGAGTTACATGGAAGATAGCACACCTCCAATGCACATCAATACGACATTCCAGCCAAGGATGACTTGGAAGGTGATGTTATTGTCCATGTATCACACTATTCAGACGTGGATTTTGACAGCTACTTTTAGAAGAAACTTAAAGAATCTTACACAATCCGTTTTGGATTTATATGGATTGTATGAGATATTAAATTCTCAAAGAAAATATCATCATGTTTTGGATCAAGTTGTATGATGTATTTTCAAAAAGATTGGAATGAAAGTGACCATGTCATGTTTTGCCTTCACCTCTTTTTGTGCAAATTGACTGGGAAACGCCATTAAGTTAAAAGAACTTCAAACAAAGAACAAAGAAAAAAAATGAAAATAAATGAAAACTCTCTAAAAAAAAAATTCTGAATGCCCAAATAAACTACAAATAAACACGAACTCTAAATAAACATGAACTCTAAAATTGAAAAGTCAAGCTAAAATCAGATTACAACAAACTAAAATGAAATTCCTGAATCTAAAATCACCAGCCTTCGGCTATTCTCAAATCTCTTTTGACTCTCCATATTTCCTTCTCTCTTTTGGGAAAGTCAACTGAATCTACTGACACAGAACCATGAAAATTTTTCATTTGGTTCTGATGGCATGGATTCATATCCTTCGCCAAGTAATCAGACTTTGATCGATCCTCGTGGGACGTGAAACACTTTCACGTCTCATTCTAAATCTTCTGCTAAACTCAAATCTCCAAAGCAAATTTCAACCTTTTAAACCTTCGAGACTGGAACCAGATTCCAGTTCTCTTTAGACCTTCGAGACTAGAACCAGTTTCTATTTCTCTCTAAACCTTCGAGATTGGAACCAGTATACATTTCTCTCTAGACCTTCGAGATTGGAACCAGTTTCCATTTCTCTATAGACCTTCGAGATTGGAACCAGTTTCCATTTCTCTTTAGACCTACGAGATTGGAACCAATTTCCATTTCTCTTTAAACCTTCGAGATTGGAACCAGTTTCCATTTCTCTTTAGACCTTCGAGATTGGAACCAGTTTTCATTTCTCTTTAGAACTTCGAGATTGATATTTGAGACTAGAACTAGTTTCCATTTCTCTTTAGACCTTCGAGATTGGAACAAGTTTCCATTTCTCTTTAGACCTTCAAGATTGGAACCAGTTTCCATTTCTCTTTACACCTTCGAGACTGGAACCAGATTCTAGTTCTCTTCTAAACCTTCGAGATTGGAACCAGATTCCAGTTCTCTTCTAAACCTTCGAGACTGGAACTAGATTCCAGTTCTCTTTAAACCTTCGAGACTGGAACCAGATTCCAGTTTTCTTTAAACCTTCGAGGCTGGAACCAGATTCCAGTTCTCTTTAAACCTTCGAGACTGGAACCAGATTCCTGTTCTCTTTAAACCTTCGAGACTGGAACCCGACTCCAGTTCTCTTTAAAGTTTCGAGATCAGTACCTAAAATCTGATTCTCATACTTAAACTCCGATTCTTACTCCGAGGCTGGTACCTAAATTCCAGTTCTCTTCACAATCCCGAGGTTGGAACCTAGGTTCCAATTCTCATTTCAAATCCAGATTTCCTTGAATTGATTTTAAATTAAACCTCAATCGAAATTGAAACTCAGAACAAATCGAAATCTAAACTCACACATTAAAAAAAAAACTCGGAATAGAAAATGAAATGAAATCTAAATCAAATTTCCCCAGATCTTATGATCTAGAATTTACCTCCTCTTTTCCCCAGCGAGAGTTCAGGGACCTCCAGTCTTAGAGATATACTCGATACTCCCCAGCAGAAATTTATTTCTACTCTGTTCTAAGTGTGTCACTTAGACATCTATTTTGGCTTTGTTGATCTCTTCGGTCAACGCCAATACGCGCAGTGTGCTTGGTTAGCACACCACACATATTGGGGGTCCATTTGTTGACCTCATTTTTTATGAGGTCTTTTCTCTTCTCTCTCCTTAGTACTTAAAATCTAGCCTTAGGCTTTCCCTTTGACTATCTTAGAGGACTAGAAATGGAACCCACCACATAGAAATTTAAACACCTCTTAACTCCATGCAAACCCAATAAGCTTGATTGTAAACCTGTAAGTTACTTGGAGGGTTAAGATCAAATGTGGAGGTTTAAAGGATGAGTTCCCTATAGGACTCTTTGGCCTTAGGATTACCCTGAGTGGCCTGGTCTGGTGAGGGTTGACCTACACACATTACACTTTCACACACATCCAAAATCCTAATACCATTCATACCTAGCTTGACTTCTTGACTCATGTAGGTGACTCATATGGATGGACGTTAAACCCTAGACCCTTGGCTAAGAGGGTTAGGAACAGCACAGCGAATGCCTCCAATGAGTCCTCTCATGGATCTTATGGGCTTGATGTTGCTTCATGGCTCAACCAAAGTGATTCCATTCTACTCAAACTTGATCAATCTTCTTTTTTTTTTTAAATATCAATTTTGACCTCCGGGGCCCGACACCCACTAAACCTACCAAACGCCCTTAAAACCACCCAAAATTTGCAAAAATCACCTAAATTACCCAAAATTCTTCAAAACTAATCCTAAACATTTCCCACCATTTAAATTGATCATCCTTAGCCAAATATACCAAAATTTCCAAAGATACCTCCAATACCCTCCAAATACCCAAAATGCCCTTCTTAACCAAAAAATCCATAAATTCCAAAAATTCCCAGAAAATTCCAAAAAATCCCAAGTATTCCCAATTTCATTTTGTTCAACTACACCATAAGCCAATTTTATCAATTTAACCCACTTCTTCCAAAACCCCCTATTTGACCTATTCTTAACCTTAGTGGACCCAATGTCAAACCAAATCAACCCAATTGACCTCAATTTTGATCCAATTCAATTCTAAACTTCAATTCAATATCCCCAATATCAATTTAGACCAAATTGAAGCCCAATTTGATTAAAATTTGGATCCAATTCCAATTTGAAGCCTAAGGCCCAATTTTGGCCTATAACCTAAACCTAGCCCAAACCAACCCAAGTAAACTCCAATTAACCCCGAATCTTTTCCTAAACCTTCCTAAAATCCCCACAAACAAAACACTAACAATATTTGCTCCAAATTTGAACTTAAACTCCACCCAAACCTAACCCAAAACCAAAATCCCCATTTTGTGCCTAAACCCACCATAAACCCAAATGGGCCCAAATCTCAAAATCAAAGCCTAACCAAAGTTGAAAACTCTTTGTGACACTCCCATAAACATTTATCAACATTAATTTTACATCAAATCTAACCTTAGCCCAACCTTAGCCCAAGTTAGCCCAATTTGACCCACTTTGGCCCCTTTACCAAAAAAGGCCCAAATTAAATCCAATTCCACTCTAAATGATACCAAATCTTTTCTAAAATGTTCATGAAACATCCCTAAATTAAACCAAACAATTATTTGGCTCAACCCCTTACCAAATTTTCAACCAAAAGTTCATTTCCAAATTTAAAAGCCCACTCCCTTAAAGCATTTAAAAGCCCACTTCCACCAAATCCTTAAAGCACAAAACCCATTCCAAAGCCCACATGAAGCTTCCCCTCATCACCCCTTTGATTTATATCATCCCTAAAGTTCTAATTGATCATCAAATTTTTATAAATTAAGCCTCATGCCAATTTCCCCTAAATTCATCAAAAATGCCAATATCCTACTTCAGGCAAATGATTTGACTTTTCTAAAGCCAAATGAAGCCACAATGGAGTCATCCACAAGCCATATGAAGTCATGATAGCTTGGCCTTGTCATCAATCCATTTATGGCAAGAGAGGGGAGCCCTTTAATGATTCCCTTAAAATTGATTAAACATTCACATGCTTCCCTTAATTGTACTTGGATTGTGACTTGACCCCACTAATCAAGCTGACCCAAGTGACATTCTCTTCAGACCAAACCAGCCTTGGGTGGTGCATTCAACCCAAACCCATGACTTGATCCAATTGGACCTAAAATGACCCCCCTCACCATACCACTTAAAGCCAAGCTCTTTACACATGGCCAACCTCCATTGCTTGCATCAAATTCAAGCCCTAACCTCCCTGACCCTGAAGGTGACCCATGCCTGGCCAGCCAGCCAACACAGTCACCAGAAAACACCATGGCCGAGAGCACCCATATGATTCAAAAAATTAAAACTCACTAGCTGAGCTGTCCCACTTCAATTGGACTCCATGGTTGTTCTTCCCTTGACCAAGGCAGCTGATCCCAAGCCCTAACTCCCCCTGGGAGGCCCTCCAGCCATGTCTATTTAAACCCAACACCTTCTTGGCCAAACGAGGTGATAAACCATAGCTTAACAAAACTCTCCCAAAATTGTTCCAGGACCTTCTCCTAGCCTAGAGCAATTGATCCCCACTGTTCTCCTGCCCTAAACGCCATTGATTGAGCTCAATTTTGGAGCTCAATTCTCGACCCAGAACCAGGACATCTCCGAAACCTCCACCAAAATCAAATTAAACTCACCCACACCTACACACGACCAAGAGAAGGAGTTCCCCAGTGGAAGCCCCCTCACCAGGCCAGCCATTCTCTCTGTCGGCCAAGCTTTGAAATCGGGCTTGGTGAAAGTTGTACCTAGACATTTCCCCAAAGCCAAAGACTTTATCTGGAGCGTCCTTGGGAGCAATCAAAGGTGCCACAACTCTCTGATTGAAGCTTCACTTCTCAGAGCCAAGGTATATACCTCTCCTTTCTCCCGAGCTTACAGTGATTCTCCATTTTTATTGGCTTAATTTCATAGCATGTAAACTGTATGGATGTGTTCATCTCTTCAAGATGAATCCATAGAGCATAAGAACACGAAAATCCGTAGAGAAATGAGAGAGTTCTTAGGGTTTTAGTGTGGACGGTCATGGGTGCACACCAGTCGTAGACGATGACCAGGCGCCGTCCGATCGAGCGTGTATCGAGTGGACGGTCCATAATACGTCGGACCTAAGAACGTTACATGAACTGCGGGCCTCCGGAGCGTAAGTCAGATGGTGGCGTCGAATAGGGAGGCGACGCATGGGCTTTCGGAGCTGCTGAGGTTGAGTCAGCGACGCGTGGATAAGTAGGAAAATATGGATTTTTTGATTTATTTAAATACCCATAACTTAGAAAATCCATATCTTGGTGTAGAAAAATCACAAAAATAAAATAAAAATACCCTCTTGCTCAGTGAATATAGGAGAATAATGTGGAAAAAGAATTGGTTAATTTGATGAGTATTTTATTTTTAATTAATTATTTACTCATTTCAGTAATTTGATTATCAATTTGTATAAACAATTCACCATGGCATGAGACCATAGGAATTTTGAAGCCACTGATCTTGGGAACTTTCCTTGAATTTTTCAAGGTCAGAGGCTATCTCTATGGCAAGTTATGTATTTTTCAAGTTTATGTCACTATTTTTGGTATTTTAATTCCATTAATTAGCATATTGCTTAGAAATTTCTAAGAAAATTTGGGGAAGTTTCTTAGGACCAGAGGACCCCAGGATAATTATGTTTTGAGTTAATTCATTAAGAATAACCCTAATTGGCCTAATTACTCAAAACTAAACTTTAATTAATTAGGGTTAACCACACATCAAAAGAACTTGAAAATAATTCTCCACTAATCTTTAGGATCAGAGGGTTTTCACATAAAAATTTGGAATCAATTGGAAATGTTTAACCCCACTAAATGGATTAATTAAGTCACATAACTAAAATTAGACTTGAAAAATTTAACTCCAAAAATACACTTTAAAAATTTACAAAATTGGTTTTGGGGCTTCTCTGATGTTAAGGGAGTCTAAGAAAATTAAAATTAAAATTTTCTAAAAATCTTCATTTTCCACCATATTTTAGTATTTTAAATAATTAAAAAATAATAAAAATCAATAAAATGTTAAAAATTATGAAAATATCATATTTTGACTCGTAATCACTTAAGAACAAACCAAATATTTTTCCCAAGTCTCAAAGTAAAGATATTGAATTTTAAATGCTTAAAACAATTTTTTTGAATTAAAAAATGAATTTTCCAACCTTTTCACTAAATTAATTCTAATAAATCAAAGAAAAATTAGAAAATTATAAAATTTGTTTCTTTGAACTCTTAAGGTTAAAGAGATTTAAGAAAAATTTAAAACTTAATTTTCAACCCTTATTTTATTTTATAATTAATTAACACTCTAAAACTCAAAATAAATATAATAAATAAAATATAATTCAAAAAATCACCAAAATTGATCCAAGTGGTCCTCTGGTCAGTAGGAATATCCCATAATTTTCCTAAGGACAGAAACCTTACCTTGGTCATGTTTTGCAATTTTCATTGAAAACCCTTATTTTTCACAAAAATAATTATATAAATTAAATTAAATTCAGAAAAATCATATTTTCCCCTCTAATGTCTTAATTGACATATGAGTGAAGTGAAATAAAAATTTTAAGTTCATTTGAGCTTAATTTAGTGAGTTATGAAATAAATAATCCTAAAGGGGCATAAAGGTAATTAAAGGATTTTAACCCTAATTAACATTTAGGTCTAATCAAAAATGGAGGGTAAAATATTTGATCTTCACTTTTTTTCGTTAGAATATTGAAACCTAGAGAATTAACGGGTAGAAACCCACTAATCATCTTGAAAATATTTAAAGTAAACCTTAATTAATTAAACAATTTGAATTTTGGAAGAATAAGTTAAAATTTGGATTATTAAAATGGGGATATAATTTAGAGAGACTATAATAACTTAAACTAAAATCCCTAAATGAATTACTTTAATAATATTTAACTTTTAATTAAATTCAAAGTGATAATTGAAATTAATAATTAAATGATTAAAATGAAAATAACCCTTAATTAAATTAATATTTAAAATATTAAGTGATTTAACAATTAAATTAAATTAAATTTAAAAAATTAATTCAACATCACTTAATAGCAAACTTAAAACAAATTTGAAATATTAAATAATATTAAAACAATTCATAATTAAGCATATAAAACAAATTAAGATAATCAAAACTAACCTAAAATATCATAATTAACCTAAATCAAACCATCAAAAATATATGGATAATTCAAACACTTTTAATTAAATTTTAAAAAAATCAAAATTAATCTGAAACATTAATATAATAGAAAAAAAAAGGTTTAAAGATTTAAACTAAATTTAGAACAACTTGAACACTATTCCAAACTTAAAATTATTAAAATTTCATAACTAAATTGAATCACTTTAAATCACCAATTCTATTTTTCAATCATTAAATTCTTTAACAAACTGATTTGCCCTTAGAGGCTTTTGTTATCATAACTCTTAAATGGAGCATTAAGTGAGAGGTCATTTTACTTATAGGATAATCAAACAACCTAGTTCACTGAGCAAGAAGTAAACTAAACTAAATTTCTGGATGATTGATTCATCTCTACAATAAAAGTTCATTTAAACTCAAAATAATCTCAGAAGTATTGAAAAGATGTTTAGAACCCATTCTAAATACTTCCTCAATACAATGAGGTGTTTTAAGAAGAACAACTGAACTTAATTGTTCTTTGATGAAGAAAATCATCCATAAAACAAAAGAACCTAGACGTCATAGGAATTGACTAGCTATAAGATTAGGACTTTGGTAGACAACTAAAACCTTACCTTAGCTTTACCTAAGTACTTGTTATAAATATTTAAATGCTTTAACATGCGTTTTAAGTGCAGCTTGGAATGACTGGAAGACCCTCCAGGTACGCTTTTATGTTATTGCAAGTTACTTACATGTACTGCGCTTTACTTTTCTTGCATGTTAAACAAAATTATTGCATGAAAACTGAAACCTTTAGGATTGCCACAAAACTGAAACACAAAACTAAATTAAAAGTCACAACAAGATAAAATTCACCGCCACAACATTAAAAAAATAAAACAACTCAAAATTTAATCACAAACAGAACAAAAAAACTCCAATTATAACTAAATTAAAACGTCTTGTTGGATGATCGGGAATACCTCGGATGATTTAACCTACGTGTTGCTAAAGGGATTTCCCATGATCTAAAGTGTGGAACTCATTCAGTTGAGTTTAGCAAATTCATCTGAACTAAGTGAATCCGATAAAAATAACGGTGCCGGAATGATTGAACCGTGGGATCTTAACTGGTGTTGTTATAATTAATTTTAAGATTCCCCTAAAAAAACATTAAAAACACCTGGACTTTAAAACTTTTCTATACCAGAACACTTCTCTCATCTCCTAATTTTCACCTTCTAAAACTAAAACTCTGCAACAACAAGAAGCTTGGAGCACAGTGGGTAGCACGAGCATCGTTGTAAGCAAAACTTGTGTCTACTTCAGCAAAACATTTCTTTGTTTTAAATAACCAAACCATAGGATTTCGAGGTAGTTTTCCTAGTGCAACATAAATCCTCATCTCTTTGTTAGGAATTTACATAATCATGTTATGTAAATTAAGCCCTAACCAGTCTTAGGATTCCGAGGTAGTCGTTTGGTACGACATAAACCCTCACATCTTCGAGGCTATTTGTATGATCATGTCATATGAATATAAGTCCTAATTAATTAAAATTGGCAAGATTGAAACATTAAATAAACTCTCAAATTGAAGCCAAACAATAGGATAGTTTGGGAAGTTGCCATGATACTTCTTGGATCTTCAACTTCTCCTACTTCTCTTCCTTTGGACTCCCAAAATAAACTGTTTCAAATTTGAGCTAATCCCTCTTGAAATTCCAAAATTCAATCCTTTGAAAACCTTAAACTTTGAAATTCTTGAGAGCAAAACCACTGGTCATTATCGAGAGTTTTCTTAAATGATTCCCGTCATTTAAGATGTAATTAACTATAGGGGCTTGCCCTTATAGGGAACTTTAAGAACCCAGGTAATATAAACCCTGCTTAATTCATTTATATTAAACAAGGGAACTTGTCGGCTTATAAAATTGGTTTGCAGACCAAACAGATGTCACAAATCTTCTAGTTTATTTAATCGAGCCCCATCATCAAGCACTGTGTCTATCCTTCGGGATAGATACATGGTTTGTGGTGTAGTGCTCGTTTATATAAACTATTCGGGATGTGAGATCGGTTTAATTTCATATCTTATAATTTTCAAACTTAAAATTACTTTAAAAATCAAATGCTACTTTCTAAATTATATATATATATATTTAAATTAAATTTAAAATTTAAAATTCTCCTTCAATTTCTTTAGGAGACCCCTTTTCAAAATACAACACAACCTAAAAATAAGCCGCACAATGAGGAAGATGTCTGGAGGATTGCCGCTGCATTACCCCGACCTGCATACTATAGTGACTATAAGAGGAAGAGGGCCAAGACTTTGCCGCTTACTCGACAACGAGCCGTAGTAGAGAAACTAGCTAAGAAGGAAGGATGCCCCGTATCAGAGATCTTAAGAAGAATGGAACGAGTGCTAGTCAAATCCCGCCTCAGACCGCGAGTAAACCCCGTCACTGCCCCGGAGAGGCCAAGGAAGAAAGTGTGAGCTAGTTCGCTTGTTGTCGTAAATGGACACCATATTAGGGAGGACACCACCTACCGACACACAGCCGATAGACCAAATGGTCCTAGGCCTTCTACTGCAAGAAGGATGGTGAGGCAACCTATTATTGCTGAACCAATACAAGCACAATGTTCTGGATAGAAGAGTCTCATCAGAAAGCCAGAATCTGAAGAAAGTGCTACTGCATTAAAAGAAACTTCTGAGAAAGAAGTCCAACAGTCATCACATGACAACCGTGAAACCGTTTGGAAGAGGCCACTAGAGGATGCCATAGGCAAGCTAAGAACCGACATCCGACGGTTGGTAAAGGAAAGAGGAGAAAAATTGGAAACTGAAGTAGATTCATCAGAATTTATGGATGAAGAGTACGCCGAGATCAATATGGTCGAGACCCCAGCATCGGCAGCTTCACAAGGCGCTCCGTCAGCTTTGGAAAGGGAGGAACCGGAAGTGATGAGAGCACAACTTCAAGAAAAGGATGATACGATTTCTTAGATGGCAAAGAGGATGGAAGAGATGGCCGCCGCCTTAGCCACTCTCCAGAGTCAGCTGCAACCTCAAAAGGAAACACCACCAGAAATTATTCACATCGCAGATGGAGGAAATGAGATCACATCTATTAACGGAGATGAACAACCGAAGAAGGATTCTACACAAAGCATGATTCCAGAGAAAGATATTAAAAACATGGTAGAACAGCAGGTGTGAGAAGCCTTAGCTCAGTCTAAGAGTGGAGCATCTATCCAGACGGGTAGACCATACCCCGAAGAATTTGATGTCGTCCAATACCCAAAAGGCTTCGTACCACCTCTGTTCAAGACTTTTGATGGAATGGGAAACCCCCGGCAGCATGTTGCACATTTTCGTGCTAGTTCTTGCTATGCTAGTGGGAGTGATGCTTTACTCTTTCGGTAGTTCCTGGCAGCTTATCAGGGATTGCCTTTGACTGGTATGCAGAATTGCCAAATGGCTCAGTTAAGACTATTTCAGAGTTAGAAAACCTCTTCGTTAAGCGGTTTACCGGAGCTCGGCACCACGTCACTATCGGTGATTTAGTGGTGGAGCAATAGAAATCGAATGAAACTTTAGTGTACTACATACTTCGATGGAGAAACTTAAGCATGAACTGTGAACCACAACTTTAGGAACAGCATGCAGTCAGTATCCTGTTGAAAAGTATCCACGACCCGATAGCACTTCTTCTTAAAGGATTTACAATCATGACTTCTGAGAAGTTGCTTAGCAAGGCCTGGAGCTTGCAGGAGGAAGTAAAGCAGCTAAGTTTTGTGGACAAGACCGATAAGCAGAAGCCTGTAAAAACATTTGAAAAGAAATCTGGAATCATCGTAGCAGTAGATAAAGGCAAGCAGCCAGTGTAGATACAACCTAGTTATCAACCACCACAACGGGTTTATCAGCAGCCCCAACAGAACTACCAATAGCCTCGACCGAGTTATCAGTCGCCTCAGCATTATGAGCAACCGCCTCATCCATAGCTTACCCTAAAAGAATTTTTGAATAAGGAATATTCATTCAAGAATGAAGTGGTAGCGAAGATGTTCCGCAGTTTAATGAAGACACCCGATTTTCAGCTACCAGAGTCTAAGAGGCCAGAAGAAGTCAACAAAAAAGATCATCCGAACTACTGTCCCTACCACAGGATGCTCGGGCATAAGATAGAGGATTGCATCACTTTCAAGAGTTATCTTGACGACAATCTCTGGAAAGGGAACATAACGATCCTGAAGGATACATGAAGGAACCCCAAAAAGAAGGTTTCGTCAATGTTATTTCAACGGATCCTGTTGTTCCGATAGGCCCGTACACGACTAACGATGGATGGAGTACCGTTTGGACAAATTCTTCGAAGAAAATCTTTGATCATATCCAAAACGCTTCGGTGCGTGCTTCAACTCAAAGTTTGAAACCTCCCAAGCTGGTGCTATCGCTTGCGATTGAAGAACCGCCCTAGAAGGAGGCGAATATCGTAGGAGAGAAGAAGATCGAGGCACCGAAGGGTAGACTAGGAGCTGCTTATCCTAGGATGGTTATTTCCAATTCGGGGAATAAATCCTTGGGACCTCTGACTCTGTATGATTATTTGCTCGCCCCGGCGGGATCTTATAATGATAAGAGTTTTGGTATTGGCTACGCTCTGACTGTTTTTAATGATTACGTAACTAACGACAATCAACCTAATCCGGATCTCGATTTTGATACAAATAAAGATTCTCAAATCATACTAAACCTCGATGACCACAACAAAGAAGAAGACGCTCACAAAGATGGCTACAAAAGCTCAACAAGCAACGAGTCTATTTTTGAATTTCGAGGAGCTCCAATCACGATAGAATTAGAGTTATCAGATTCCGAGGTGACTCCAGAAGAGCCAGTCATTCCGATTCAAGGGAAACACCAGTAGATTCACCACCAGATTTAGAACAAGTAACTGAAGTCAATCTAAGAAGCGGAAAATTTTTACCCCCGAGAATGGGTCCAAAAAATAAAGGAAAGCAGGTGGTTGCTCAAGAAGAGCCAACCCCAGCGAAGGAATTGCCCGTTCGGGAAGAAACCGAGGAACATGGTAATAAGGTAGATTATAACGTGCTAGCCCATCTTAGAAAGCTACCAGCCAAACTAAGCATCTACGATGCTCTGATCCTGTCAAAGGAGATGAGCGAAACTCTGATCAAGGCCTTACTTGATCCAGAAAATTGCTTAGCTCAAATGGCCGGTAATTCCTTAGACGAGGTTTGCTCGTTAAAAGAATAGCGAGGTGTTACCTTCACGGACAATGATCTACTACTAGGAACAGCGGATCACAACCGACCGTTGTACATCTCAGTCACTATTGGAAAGTTTACACTCTCCAGAGTGTTGGTTGATCCGGGAGCATCAATCAACATAATGAATCTTTGGACGCTAGCATATTTGGAAATTGATGCTCGCGAACTCGAAGCAGACAAGATGTTATTAAGAGACTTCAATCAAAAAGGAGAAAGAGCCCTTGGATCGATAACACTATTAATGAAGACCGGTGATTTAGCAAAGACAACCCCAAAATTCCATATAATTGATTCTGAGACATCCTTCAACGCTCTACTGGGTCGGCCATGGATCCATGAGAACTGGATGGTACCGTCGTCTCTGCACCAGTGCATAAAGTATTATGAAGGAGGAGAATAGTGTATCAAAGGTGATATGTAACCATTCTCCATACACAAAATCGGAATTCACGAAGATGCAGCTTACTACGCACCTCCGAAGAGAACCATCTTCTCCAGAAACACTGTACCAAATGAAGCAAAAGAAGTTCGAGACGATGAAGAACTTGAATTTCTAGTCCAACAGCTGCTCACCACTCCCTTACAACGAGATGGTGAAGGTTTCTCCAGAACTCGCACTCGAGGTCGAGGCCGGGGACGAGTGACTCGACTTTTGTACTTCCAAATATAAGTATTTGTTACCACTGCTAGAAAATTTAATTTCTGGCGAAGGCGTGAAACACTTAACCTGGAATAACTTGCTATATCGATGTGTACCAAATAAAACTTTTTAAATATATGTTTATATAAAAAAATATAATTTTAAAAAGAAAATATTTTATATACTTTTTGGGTACTACGCAAGTACACGTATCGTTTCAAGTAATATATGGCTTTGAGACCCCAGTATCGATCCCACGGGGAAAAATTATAGTAATAAATTTTTAAATATTATATTTCAAAAATTTTTTTGTATTTTAATCTAACTATAAATTACTATTAAATTACTAGATGTAAATAAAGAAAACAATAATAAGACAATGATTTAAGGAAAACTATATAAAATAAACAACTTTCTTCCCGTCAATTAATCTAAGATTTTTAAGATAATTTAATATTCGTTGGAGAATTTGATTTATGGTATTGTGCCAAATAGAAGCATTCCTATTCTTTACCCTTTGATCCAGGCGTAAAGAACATTGGCTAATTTATAGATCCGGTCCGAATGTATTGTTAGTAGATTGGGTTAATCTAGACTCACACTACTAGATGTCCAAGGGTGGCTATGGTCGGCCCTACTAGTGACCCTTTCCTAATCTATAAATCAAATTATAAGAATTTAGTCTGTTACTCTAAAAACTTATCAATTCTACACCCTTCAAATCTTATCTTCCTATTTATTTGCACTTCACCTTGAATAGCCCGCACATGGCCTTCGACTACCCAAGGATTCAAGTGACACTTACAAGTTAAGAGTTTTTGTCCTTCTAGGTCTCAAAACTCTTCAACAGGTTTTAACAATTTAAATGGCCAATTTAAAAAGTAAAGTAAGATCAGGTATTAATGTCATCACAATGTTTTGAAAATATTTTGAATTTCAATTATCCATCGAATCTTTATATTATCTTATTTATCTCTTCATAATTGAAGGAAGAAAGTAAACTAACTACTCAGAACACATTGAATATAAACAGCAAAACATAATAAATAAACTTTGAATCAAATGTAAAATACTTATCTCAAGTATTCCTTCTACAGATCTTCCGATTCCTACTGACTCCACAGTGTAATGAACTCCAGATGTAACAACTTAAAAATAAACTCACTAAACTAAACAAAAGTGGCCCTAAATTTCTCTCTCTATTTCTCTCTCTAAGGATGAGAGGTCCTTAAGTGGATAAGAGAAAGGGGTTACAATGGGGGGCACGTTTTTCTGAAGAAATGGACCCCTATTTATAGGCTTCAAGGGTTGCCTTGAGGCACCTCCTCAAAACATGTCCATATTCAATGAATCTTCTAGAAGGTTTGTCTGGCGTTTAGGCGCCGGAATCTGGTGCCTAGGCACCGGACACCGCGTCCAGTTCTTCGTACCTCTTCACTTTGGCTCGCACCTCTTCGCGATTAAAACCGTTTTGGAGCATCCAAATGCAATGTATCACATGTCTTATTATCAAGGAACAACTGTCAGTCTTCTAGAATGTCCAATAACCGCTCATTCCGTCAAAATAACCGTTCAAACGTTGTCAAAAACTTGACAGTTACGTATCGAGTCTGGCGCTTAGGCGCCAATTTCTGGCGCCTAGGCGCCAGGCCATATTTTTTATACTTTTTGTATTTTGCTCCATTTTTGCTCCTTTTTGCTCCTTTTTGCTTCTTTTTCCTTTTTGAACCTTTTTACATCACCTACATCCATAAACACAAAAAAGTACCTTTCATTAAAGCATAATATCCTTAGAAATTGATAAGAATTAAGACATAAACAAATAGGTTTTTTTTTATAGATCAACGAGGTCGAGGAAGAGACGTTGGAATAGTTGGACAGAAGAAACAGGTCAACAACATTGATTGGGAGAACAGTTCCGAAGAAGAAGAAATCAAGAAAGAAGCAGCGAGAATAAGTCAGAAGAAACCCCAATTCAAGATCTCTCTCGAAGAAGAAAAGAATGAAGAATACCAATCAATGTACGAGAAGATTAACCATTATGTGCATACTATGACCCTAACCCCGATCTATCCTAGTAAGGTTGAGGGTTTGGTGGTTAAGGAGGTACATGGTGGCGGTACTAAACCGATCAAATTCTACCGTGGTGCTTCTTCATCCAAAACTGAAAATGATGTACAATTTGAAGATGTTACTTCTTCCGAATTAATGGAACTACCTTTTGAGTGGTATTCTCCTCGTGTTCAAAATTTAATTCAGCGTGGTATTCTACCTAAATAATGGACAAAAGGTCAATCACAACACTTTAAAAAATTATGGAATAACTCCAGTCGGCCTCCCAATTCAAAACATGGTCTCGGATTCGGCACAGTAGGATCAGTTGACAACATGGGATTTTGCTTGGTTGTCACTTGCGAGCATAATGAAGTCTGCTTAGAAGCCTCAGATGATCTCGAAGATCTGTAAATTGGAATTGCTCCGCCAGAATTTGAAGAAGAAATTAAATCTACAATAGACGAGTTAATGGATGTTAACTTAGGTACTAGCGAAAAGCCTAGACCGACCTTTGTTAGCTCCTTACTCAATAAAGAAGACTCCGAAAACATGATCAAGCTACTAATGGAATTTAATGACTGTTTTCATTGGAGTTATGATGAAATTCCAGGATTAGCTCCAGAAGTCGCAGTTCACAAACTAGGAGTGGATCATACTGCCGTTCCAGTCAGGCAAGCTCCCAGAAGAATGCGTCTAAAGATTGAACAACAAGTTATAGCTGAAGTTAACAAGCTAATAGACGCTAAATTCTTTCGTGAAGAACAATATCCGACTTGAATAGCCAATGTGGTACCAGTCAGAAAGAAGAATGGACATATCAGAATCTGCGTAGATTTCAGAGATTTGAACAAGCATGTCCAAAGGATGAATTTCCTCTACCAATTCCAGAACTAATGATCGACATCGCTTCGACACATGAAATCTTCTCTTTCATGGATGGATCATCAGGATACAACCAGATAAAGATGGCACCGGAAGATAAGAAGCTCACAGCCTTCAATACGTCAATTGAAATATACTGCTACACAGTAATGCCTTTTTGATTAAAGATTGTAGGAGCAACATACCAAAGAGCTATGACGAGGATTTTTTATGATCTAATTCACAACCAAGTCAAGTGCTACGTGGATGATGTGGTCATCAAGAGCAAACTAATGGAAGATCACCTGTATGATTTGAGAATTGTTTTTGAGCGATTAAGACAATTTAACCTTAAGATTAATCCCTTAAAATGCGACTTCGGCGTCGCCTCTAGGAAATTCTTAGGATTTGTTGTCCGACATCGTGGAATTGAAATTGATCCGGAGAAGATTAAAGCTATCTTAGAAATGCCTCCTCCCAAAACTTTGAAACAACTACGATCCTTCCAAGGAAAATTGGCATATCTTCGACGCTTTATCTCGAATTTGTCAGGTAGGTGTCAGCCCTTCTCGGCATTGGTTAAAAAGGACGCCAAATTCGTTTGGGAAGAGAAATGACAGCGGGCCTTCGAGGACATTAAGCAGTATTTAATGACACCTCTTGTTTTAGTAGCCCCAGTCTTGGGTAAACCATTAATACTTTATACCACGGCTTTAGACGACTCCCTTGGAGCCCTGCTAGCCCAGGTCAATGACGAGGGAAAAGAAAACGCTCCTACTACCTCAGCCATCGTTTAATTCCGACGGAAGTAAAGTATCCTCCTATTAAGAAGCATTGCTTGGCCCTGATCTTCGCTACTAAAAAGCTCAGGCATTACATGTTTTCTCATAAGGTCAACCTTATTTCGAAGTTTAATCCATTGCAATATTTGATGACCCGACCGACGCTTTCCGGCAGATTTGCCAGGTGGTCAGTGATACTATTGCAATTCGATATAACTTTTATACCACTTCGTGCCGTAAAGGGACAAGTCCTAGCAGACTTCTTCGCAGCACACCCTTTACCGGTAGAATCACCTCTCAACGACGATTTGCCTGACGAGCAAATAATGAGATTAGAAGACCCCGACGATCAGTGTTGGAAATTGTACTTCGACGGAGCATCCTCAGCATAGAAAGATAAAGAATCACAAACGATAGTGCCCGGTAAGGCAGGAATCGGACTAATATTCATAACACTAGAGCAGGGAATGTTAAGATATTCCTACCATTTAATAGAGCCATGTACGAACAACGAGGCCGAATACTAAGCTCTCATAATCAGATTAGAGTTAACTATTCAGATGGGGATAACAGACATCAACATCTACAGGGATTCTCAGTTGATCATTCAACAGGTCTCCGGACAGTACAGAATTATGAAACCAAGACTCGAGCAGTAGTTTCAGTATGCCATGAAGCTGTTGGAACAGATTCTGAATGTAACGATCTACAAGATTCCCAGAAGAGAAAATACTCTCGCAGATGCGTTAGCCCGCATTGTAAAGGAATTTGCCTGCTTACAAGATGAATCAGTTGAAGTGTCAGTTCAGGGATGTTAGGTTCTCTCACAGCTCGACATGGACATGATGCACAAGTTAGAAAAAGAAGAAGAAATAGTTACGACAGTAGCAGAAAATGCAGAAGACTGGTGGCAGCCATTAATAGAATGATTGCAAACAGGAAACCTATCGGACGATAAGTCATTAGCCCATCAGATTAGGAAAAGAATTCTGTCGTACGCATTAATAAATAATACATTATATAGAAAGTCTTGTGACCAGATGTGGCTAAGGTGCCTGAGCGAGTCAGAGGCTCGTGAAATTGTTAAAGAAGTGCACTCAGGACTTTGTGGCGCTCATCAGTCAGGTCCGAAAATGAAGATGAAAATTAAAAGACTAGGGTACTAATGGCCCTCAATGATGACCGATTGCATGAAGGTTGCCAAAAGTTGTCACCAGTGCCAAGTGCATGGAGTGGTTCTACATCAACCTCCAAATGTGCTACATCCGAAAATTGCGTCATAGCCATTTGAATGTTGGGGCACAGATATTGTGAGTCCGATAGAACCGCCTTTTTCGAGAAGACATCACTTCATTCTTGCAGCTATAGATTACTTTTCTAAATAGGCTGAAGCTATACCGCTCAGAGAAGTAAAAGCACATCACGTGCTACAGTTCTTCAAGAATCAAGTCGTTCACCATTTCGGGGTATCGCGCAGGATTATCTCAGATAACGGATCCACATTCAGAAGCACGAAAATCAATAATTTTGTCAGAATACATGGGATTGACTGGCGTTATTCGACGATCTACTACCCAAGAGCGAATGGCTTGGCCGAAGCTTTTAATAAAACTCTCGTCCAAATCCTAAAGAAAACTTTGGACGACAACAAGAGAAATTGGCATGAGAAGTTGTTAGAAGTCTTGTGGGCCTACAGAACAACTTTCAGAACTCCTACTCAGTCTACGCCATACGCTCTAGTGTACGGGTCCGAGGCCATCTTACCCTTGGAAGTACAGCTTCCCTCACTCAGGGTTGCAGTTTCAAACAAGATCACTATAGAAGAAAATGCCAAATTACGACTAGAAGAATTGGAAAGCTTGGAAGGAAAATGACTTGCAGCGCAGCAGAATTTGGAATTGTTTCAAGCCAAGATGATGCAGGCCCATGATAAACAGGTCCGCCCAATGACATTCAAAGTCAGTGACTTAGTTCTAGTCCACAAGAGACCTATTCTTGCACACCGCAAGATAGGAGGTAAATTTGAACCGACTTGAGAGGGGCCATTCATGGTCGAGACAGTCTACTCAGGAGGTTCCTACCAGCTTGTGAATTGCCATGGAGAACGACATATGCTTCCAATTAATGGACGATATTTGAAGAAGTATTACGCAACCTGATGTTTCGAAGAATGAATTCCCATTCCTAGAAGCACGGGCACAGTAATCACTTGTAATTGGGTCCGAACCCAAAAACATAAAAATGGATGATAAAAATCATTAAAAAAAATGTGTTAAAAGAAAACATGTGAAATCATAATAATGAAATTTTGATTCCTCCTTTTAAATCAATTCATTCCTGATCTTTCCTCATCTCTTCCTACTCTCTTTAAAATTTAAACGAAGTAAATAAAATTTTTCATTAATAAATGTTTTCTTATTATTCTTGTTCTTAGTAAAACCCCTATCCTATCCTTGTTTTTTGCAAGGAAATGTTGAACGGGTTGTTGGTTCTAAACTTTAAGAATGGCGTGAGTCTAGCTCTCGATGAAAAGAGGATGAAGGATGGGGCCGTGATTGTGATCGATTCTGATTTCACACCGGCTAGGCTACAGTACGAAGAAACTGATTGGACCCCGATTGACCGGGAAGAATTCCACAACAAGACAGTAATGAAATTGGGTGGCCCAAGTCAACAGTCCACTAGCAAGAAAAGAAAAGGAAACGCCGCTCATGCAACAGGAGAAGACAAGAAAATAAAGTTCGTGGTTGCTACAGCAGAGGGCAGGCTTGTCAGCGCCATGCCCACAGAAATTCAAGAAGTAAGGAGAGCTACTCTCACTCCTACTCAGCGAAGGAACAAGAATCGCCGCATACGCAAGATGCTGACCAAGCTGGCAGCGGATCAACATGAAGAGACAGCTGCTACTGTCAATGCAAGTACTTCGAAGAAATCGGTTCGTCAGGAACTATAAAAGAGAAAGTCAATTCCAAGAACAACAGATAGGATAAAAGAAATTTCAAGAACAGCAGAATGGATGAAAGAAACTCTAAAAAGAGCAGAAATGGAATCAGCGCCTCGACGCCAAACAGATGTACCAGTTCTGAAGAGGCTTGTTGCGAAAGCAACTCCGGAGGATGTCCCGACAGAGACTATCCCCGAGGAGCCAAGACATGCGGGAGAACATGCTGGTGTCGAACCATACATCCAACAATACGTCACCAGGCCTCGCCGATTGCAGATGATTCTGGAATACGAGCTGGAAAGGATGCAGAATGTTGAGAAGAAAAGTTTTGAATATTTTGGAAAGGATTTGAGGCAGGAGGATCAACATTCTAGAAAGCCTTGAGCTGCATACAGATGTGTTTTCAGATTATGAACAGCAGCAAATTGTAGACTGCATCGTTGAACTTCAGCAAATGGGTCGAGCTGGCCGCCTAAGGGAAAAGACCTATTCAGACCCCGATGATGGATGTCAGGAAAAGGAAGAGTTACGATCCAATACGGGTGTTGCTACAACTTCGCGGTAGACAGAAAAGAAAATCCACCAGGGATACTCCGTCGCAGTGAGGTGGATCCGATGCCAAGAGTTATTAAGAGAATGGTGAAGAGGATGGTGACATGGAGGGTATTGCCCGCGGACTGCATACCCAACAACTGCATCATTAATATCTACAAGGAGGGCGACTGCATACCTCCACACATAGACCATCATGACTTCGTCAGACCTTTCTGCACAATGTCTTTTGTCAACCAGTGCAATATCATTTTCGGATCTGACCTCCGGATAGCAGGCCCCTGAGAATTTCGAGGGCCGGTGGAGATACCACTACCGGTAGGTTCCGTCTTGGTATTAAAAGGAAATGGAGCAGACATAGCAAAACATTGCATTCCAGGAGTGCCTGTTGAGCGGATCTCCATCACTTTCAGGAGGATGGATGACAGAAAAATGCCTTTCCACTTTCAGCCAGATCCAGAGTTAGAGAGCCTTCGGCCTTACGAGCTGTGAGCTACATGGGAGATAGCACACCTCCAATGTGCATCCTGACGGCATTTCCTGCAAAGGGTGGCTTGGAAGATGATGTTATTGTCCATGTAACTCGTTATTCAAACATGGATTTCGACATATGCTTTTTGAAGAAACTTGCAAGAATCTTACACAATCCGTTTTGGATTTATGTGGATTGTATGAGATGTTGAATTTTCAAGGAAAATATCATCATGTTTTGGATCAAGCTATATAATGTATTTTCAACAAATTGAAATGAAAATGACCATGTCATGTTCTGCCTTCACCTCTTCTGTGCAAATTGACTGGGAAACACCTTTAAGTGAAATGAACTTCAAACAAAGAATGAAGGAAAAATAGAAAATAAATGAGAAATTTTTTTAAAAATCTGATGTCAAAATAAACTCTATATTAACACGAACTATAAATAAACAAAAATGAAATTGAATCACCAAAGCAAACGAAACAAATCTAAATCTCAAAAAACTTTTTTGGAACCCTCTTTCGAGTTGATTCTTCCCTACGGAAGACTCAAACCTTAATTCCAAACTTCTAAACTCTTTTGTCATCCTGAAACCTTTTTGACTCTCCACGATCTCTTCCCTCTTTTGAGAAGGTCGACTGAGTCTACTAACACAGAACCACAAAATTCTCGATTTGGTTCTGATGGCATGGATTCATATCCTTCGCTAAACAATCAAAATTCGATCAACTCTCCTTGGAGGTGAAATACTTTCATGTCTCATTCCAATCTTCCACTAAACTGAGATTTCCACAAAATCTTCAAAACCAAATCAAATACAAACTTTTGGGATCAGTACCTAAATTCTGATTCCCATCTCTTTCGAGACTGGTACCAAATTCCAGATCTCTCCTTTCGAGGTCGGTACCAAATTCTGACTCTCTTTCTGAGATTGATACCAAATTTCAATTCTCTCTTTCGAGACTAATACCAAATTCCAGTTCTCTCCCTCCGAGGTCGGTAACAAATTATGAATCTCTTTCCGAGATTGATACTAAATTTCAATTCTCTCTTTCGAGACTGGTACCAAATTTCAGTTCTCTCCTTTCGAGGTCGGTACCAAATTCTGACTCTCTTTCCGAGATTGATACCAAATTTCAATTCTCCCTTTCGAGACAGGTACCAAATTCCAGTTCTCTCCTTTCGAGGTCGGTACCAAATTCCGACTCTCTTTCCGAGATTGATACCAAATTTCAATTCTCTCTTTCGAGACTGGTACCAAATTTTAGTTCTCTCCTTTCGAGGTCGGTACCAAATTCCGACTCTCTTTCCGAGATTGATACCAAATTTCAATTCTCTCTTTCGAGACTGGTACCAAATTTCAGTTCTCTCCTTTCGAGGTCTGTACCAAATTCCGACTCTCTTTCCGAGATTGATACCAAATTTCAATTCTCTCCTTCGAGACTGGTACCAAATTCCAATTCTCTCCTTTCGAGGTCGGTACCAAATTCTGACTCTCTTTCCGAGATTGATACTAAATTTCAATTCTCTCTTTTGAGACTGGTACCAAATTCCAGCTCTTATTTCGAGATCAGTACCTAAATTCTGATTCTCATCCTTTTTAATCAATACTTAAACTCCGACTCTCACTTCGAGGCTGGTACCTAAATTACAGTTCTCTTTGTTAATCTCGAGGTTGGAACCTAGTTTCCGATTCTCATTTCAAATTTGAAATTTTTTTGAATCAATTTCAAATTAAACTTCATTAGAAATTGAAATTCGAAACAAATCGAAATCCAAACTCAACATTAAAACTTGAAAAAGAAAATGAAGCGAAATCTAAATCAAACTTCTCCAGATCTCGTGATCTGGAATTCACTTCTTATTCTTTTCCCTAGCGAGAATTTTGGAATCTTCAGTCTTGGAGATTTACCTGTTACTCCCCAGCGGAAATTTTTATGTGCTTCGTTCTAAGTGCGTCACTTAGACATCTGCGTTGGTTTGGTTAATCTCTTCGGCCAACTCCAATACGCGCGGTGTGCTTGGTTAGCACACCACACCTATTGGGGGTCCATATGTTGACCTTATTTTTGATGAGGTCTTTTCTCTTCTCTCTCCTTAGTACTTAGGATCTAGCCATAAGACTTCTCCTTGACTATCTTAGAGACTAGAAATGGGACCCATCACATAGAAATTCAAACACTTCTTGGCTCCCTTCAAACCCCACAAGTTTGATTGTAAACCCCCTAAGCCACTTGGAGGGTTAAGATCAAATGTGGAGGTGTAAAGAATGAGTTTCCTATAGGATTCTTTGGCCTTAGGATTACCCTGGATGGTCTAGTCCTGGTGAGGGTAAGTTTGCACATACCACACTCTCACACACATTCCAAGCCCAAAAACTACCTTTAACCAATTTGACTTCCTAACTTATATAGGTAATTCATATGGATGGTCCTCAACCCCTAAGCCACTGGTTAAGAGGGTTAGGAACAACATATTGAGTGCCTAAGATGAGTCCTCTCATAGCTTTTGTGAGCTTAATATGGCTTCATGGCTCAATCAAATGGTTTCATTTCACTCACACTTGATCAACCTTCATTTTTCCAAAATTTCAATTTTTGACCCCCGGGACCCTAAACCCACCAAACCTACCAAATGCCCTTGAAATTGCCCAAAATTTGCAACATTGCCTAAATTACCCAAAATTTCTCAAAATCAAACCTAAACATTTCCCCCCACTCAAATTGATCATCCATTACCAAATACACTAAAATTTCCAAAAATACCCCCAATACCTTCCAAATACCCAAAATACCCTTTTAACCCAAAAATCCAAAAATTCTAAAAATTTCCCAGAAAATTCCAGAAAATCCCAAATATTCCCAATTTTATTTTGTTCAACTACACCATAAGCCAAATTTGTCAATTTAGCCCACTTTTACTAAAACCCTCAATTTACCCCTTTTTTAACCTAAAATAGACTCAATGTCCCACCAAACCAACCCAATTGACCTCAATTTTGATCCAATTCAATTCTAAACTTCAATTCAATATCCCCAATATTAATTTAGACCAAACCCAAACCCAATTTCATCAATATGTGGATTCAATTTCAATTTGAATCTTAAAGCCCAATTTTGGCCCATGACTTAAACTTAGCCCAAACCAACCCAACTCAACTCCAATTAACCCCAAATATTTTCCTAAAGCTTACTAACATCCCCACAAACAAAAAACTAACATGTTTTGCCCCAAATTTGAAACCAAACTCCACCCAAACCTAACCCAAACCAAAAATCCCCAATTTGGCCTAAATCCATCATGAACCCAAATGAGCCTAAATCCCAAAATCAAAGCCCAACCAAAGTTGAAAACTCTTTGTCACACCCCATAAACATTTTTCATCATTAATTTTACATCAAACCCAATATTAACCCAACCTTAGCCCAAGTTAGCCCAATTTGGCCCATTTTAATCCCATTACTAAAAAGCCCAATTTGAACCCATTTCAACTCCAAATGGCAGCAAATCTCTTCTAAAGTTCTCATGACACATCCCTGAACTAAACCCAACATTTATTTGGAACAACCCCTCACCAATGTTCATCCATCAATTTAATTCAAAACCTAAAAGCCCACTTCCTTAAACCATTTTAAAAGCCCATCCAAAATGATTTCAAAAAGCCCAAAATTGGCTCTAATGCCCACATGACAATTTCTTCTCATCGTACCTTTAATTGATATCATCCCTAAGTTCTAAATCAATCATCAAATAAATCTAAATCAAGCCTCATGCCAAAATGTCCCTAAACTCCAAAAATCCCAAAATCCCTTTCTCATGAAAATAAGCCAACCTTTTCTCAAGCCATGAGCAAGCCAAATGAAGCCATTCACAAGACATATGAAGCCATGAGAGCTTTGACACCTCACCAAGCCATTAATGGCAAGAAGAGGGGGATCTTTATTAAACCTTCATTAAGCATTTTTAACCTCATCCATGCTACACTCTAAACTAAGATTAGCCACATCACCTTGGATGGGGACTTCACCACCCTTTCTTAGCTGACCCAAGTGACTTTCTCTTCAACCCAAACCAACCTTGGGGAGTTGCACCTAGCCTAAACCGTGACTTGACCAAATTGAACCCAAAATGACCCTTCCCCCTTACCACTTAAATTAAACTCCTTTACACATGTCAAGCCCCAATTGAACTCAGCAACTTCTAGTCCTGACCCCATTGAGTCAGATGGTGACCCATGCCTGGCCGGCCAGCCACCACAGCAACATGAAAACACCAGGCCGAGAGCCTTATTTGGCTTTAAAAAATTCAAACCCACTGGCTGAGCTGTCCCGACCCAAATGGACACCATGAGCTGTTCTTCTCCTCCCTGAGCAGTGATCCCGACCTCCAGTGCCCCTGGGAAGCCCTCCAGCCACCTCTATTTAAGCACCACCCCCTCTCGGCCAAAGGGAGGCTGAACCAAACTGTACCAAAACTCTACCAAAATTACTCCAGACCCTTCTCCAAACACAGAGCATTTGATCCCCACTTAAATTCAGCCCTAAAACCCCCTCTGTGAGCTTAATTTCTCAGCTCAAAATCCACCAAAAAAAACAGGACACTTCACCACAGTGAGCCAATCCCCAAATTGATTGACCCTACATCTTCACCAAACCAAGAGAAGAAGTTCCCCAGCAAAAGAACCCTCTCCAAGCCAGCCATTTCTTCTATCAGCCAAGCTTTGAAATTGGGCTTGGTAGAAGACTGGTCTAGACAATTCACCAGGGCTAGAGGCTTCATTTCTAGGCTCCTCCAGCTCCAACGAACGTGCCAAGCCCCTCTGATTGAAGCATCACTTCTCAGAGCCAAGGTATGGAACTCCTCCTTCTAGAGAGCTTCCAGCTATTATCCATGTCATTTGAGTTAATTTCAATGCATGTGAGCCATATGGATTTGTAGCTCTCGTTTAGACGAACACATAGGATCAAATTTCATGTAAATTGGTTAAGAAATGAGGGAGATATTAGGGTTTTAGTGTGGACGGCTCTCGGCACACACCAGTCGTAGACGATGACCAGAAACCATCGGATCGCGCGTCTATCGAGTGGATGATCCAGATCGTGCCTGATAAGGAGATGAAACGAGACCAAGGAACGCGGGACTGCTGACTCAGGTGGCGGCGTCGAATAGGAGTGCGCCGCGTGGGGCTTCGGAGCTGCCGAGGTTGACGCGGCGCTGATTGGTTTAAATAGAAAAATAGTGTATTTAAGAATTATTTAAATACCCAAAACTTCAAAAATCCATATCTTTGTGTAGAAAAAATCAAAAAAATAAAATAAAAATACCCTCTTGCTCAGTGAACAGAGGAGAACAATGTGGAAAAAGAATTAAGTTATTTTGCTGAGTATTTTATTTTTAATTAATTATTTGCTGATTTTATATTTTAATTCTCCATGCATTTATACAATTCACCATGGCATGAGATCATAGAGCTTTTGTAGTCTCTATTCTTGGGAACATTCCCTGAATTTTTCAAGGCCAGAGACCATCTTTGTGGTAAGATATTGATTTTCCAAATTTATGTCTCTTTTTTGCCACTACAATTCCAGTAATTAGAATGTTGCTTAGAAATTTCTAGAAAAATTTAGAGAGGTATCTTATGACCAGAGGACCTTCGGAAAATTTTGATTTGGTTTAATTCCTCAAGAATAACCCTAATTAGTCCCAATACTTAAAAGTGAATTTTATTTAATTAAGACTAACCACACATCAAAATTACTTAAAAATAATTATCCACTGATCTTTAGGGTCATAGGAGTCTCACATAAAAATTTGAAATCAATTGAAAATGATTAGCCCTACTAAATGAATTATTTAAGTTTTATGATCATTATTAGATTTTAAAAATTCATAAAACCCAAAATATTTTTCAAAAATTTATCTAATTGGTTTTGGGACCTGTCTGATGTCAGAGGAGTCTAGAAAAATTAAAATTTGAATTTTTAAAAATTTTCATTTTTCTCCACATTTTTAATATTTTAATAATTAAAAAATAATAAAAATAAAAAAAATATTAAAAAACATAAAAATGTCATATTTTGCCTCCTAATCACTTAGGAACAAACTAAATATTTTTCTCAAGTCTATAGGTTAAGATATTGAATTTTAAAGGCTTAAGGCAATTTTTAATATTAAAAAATGAATTTCCCTACATTTTCATTAAATTAATTCTAATAAATCAAATAAAAAATCAGAAAAATATAAAATTTATTTCTCTTAACTCCTTGAGGTCATAGAGATTTATGAAAAATATAAAATCCATTTTTCAACCTTAAATTTATTTTATAATTAATTAACATCCCAAAACTTAAAATAATTATAATAAATAAAATATGATTAAAAACATCACCAAAATTGGTTCAAGGGGTCCTTTGGTCAGTAGGAACATCCCATAATTTTCCTAAGGATAGAGACCTCACCTTGGTCATGTTGTTGAACTTTTATTGAAAACCCCATATTTTTCATAAAAATAAATATATAAATTAAATTAAAATCAGAAAAATCACATTTTCTCCTCTAATGTCTTAATTGACATGTGAGTGAAGTGACATAAAAATTTTAAGTTCATTTAAGCTTAATTTGATGAGTTATGAAATGAACATGCTTAAAAGGACATAAAGGTAATTAAAGAATTTTAACCTTAATTAATATTTAGGTTTAATCAAGGGGAGGGTAAAATATCTGATTTTAAAATTTTTATTAGATGATTGAAACCTAGGGAATTAAGGGGTAGAAACCCATTAATCATCTTGAAAATATTTAAAGTAAATTTTAATTTATTAAACAATTTGAATTTTGGAAGAATAAGTTAAAATTTGGATTATTAAGATTAGGAGTATGATTTAAGAAGATATCAATTCTTTAATTTAAAATCCCTAAATGAATCACTTTAATAATATTCAACTCTTAATCAAACTCAAAAATGATAATTGAAATTAATAATTAAATAATTAAAAGGAAAATAAACCTTAATTAAATTAAAAGCTTAAAACATTAAGTGATTTGATAATCAAATTGAAATAAATTTAAAACATTAAAATTAATTTGAAATCACTTAAAAAACAAATCTAAAACAAATTTGAAACATTAAAGAAAATCAACCTTAAGACAATTCATAATTAAAAACATAAAAAATCAAACCAATTAAAATTGACCTAAAGTATTACAATTAAGTCAAATTAAATTTAAATCATTAAAAGTTTAATTAAATTGAATAATCTAAACACCTCTTTCAAATCAAACAATTTAAAACACTTAAGAGAAAATCAACTTGAATTTTGAAACTAAATTAAATCATCCTAAATCATTAATTCAACTTTAATCAAAGCGGTTAAATTCATTAACAAATTGATTTGCCCTAAAGGCTTTCATTATTATAACGCTTAAGTGAATGCATCAAGTGAAATGTCACTTTACTCATAGGATAATCAAACATCCTAATTCACTGAGCAAGAAACAAAACTAAACTAAATTTTTGGATGATTAATTCACCGATACAATAAAACTCATTTGGACTCAAAATAATCCCAGAAAATATTGAAAAGATGTTTAGGACTCGTCCTAAGCACTTTCTTAATATGATGGGATGTTTTAGAAGAAAAATCGAACTTAATTGTTCTTTGGTGAAGAAAATCATCCACAAAAACAAAAGAACCTGAGACGTCGTAGGGATTGATCTAGCAATAGGATTAGGATTTTGGTAGACAACCAGAACCTTTCCTTAAATTTACCTAAGTACTTGTTGCAAATATATAAATGCCTTAACATGTGTTTTAAGTGCAGCTAAATTAATGACGAGAAGACCCTTCAGGTGCGCTTTTATTTTATTGCAATTTATTTACTTACCTGCACTGTACTTTACTTTTCTTGCATGTTAAACAAGATTGACACCCTGCATGAAAACTGAAATCTTTAGGATAGCCACAAAATTGAAACCCAAAACTAAATTAAAAGTCACAACAAGATAAAATTCACCGCCAAAACATTCAAAATATAAAACAACTCAAAATTTAATCACAAACAGAACAACAAAACTACAATTGCAACTAAATTAAAACGTCTCGTTGGATGATCGGGAATACCTCGGATGATGTAACCCACGTGTTGCTAACGGGATTTCCCACGGTCTAAATGAAAGTGTGGAACTCATTCAGTTGAGTTTAGCAAATTCATCTGGACTAAGTGAATCCGATGAAAATAACGATGCCGGGATGATGGAATTGTGGGATCTTAACCGGTGTTGTTATAACCCACTTTAAGATTTGTTTTAATTAAAACATTAAAGACATTTGGACTTTAAGACTTTCTCTAAACCAAAACACTTCTCTCATCTCCTGATTATCATTTTCTAAAACTAAACCTCTGCAACAACAAGGAGCTTGGAGCATAGTGGGCAGCACGGCCATCGTCGTCAGCAAAACTTGTGTCTAATTCAGCTAAAACCTTCTTTAGCATTACATAACCAAGCCATAGGATTTCGAGGTAGTTTTCCTAGTGCAACATAAATCCTCAACCTTTTCGTTAGGCACTTGCATAATCATTTTATGCAAATTAAGTCCTAACCGGTCTTAGGATTCTGAGGTAGTTGTTTGGTACGACATAAACCCTCACATCTTCGATGCTACTTGTGTGATTAAATCATACAAATATAAGTCCTAATTAACTAAAATTGGCAGAATTACAACATTAAGTAAATTCTCAAATTGAAGCCAAACAGTAGGATAGTTTGGGAAGTTGACAAGATTCCTCTTGGATCCTCAACTTCTCCTACTTCTCTTCCTTTGAACTCCTGAAAATAACTGTTCCAAATTTGATCCATTCCCTATTGAAATCTCTAAAATTCAATCCTTTGAAAATCTTAAACTTTGAAATTCTTGAGACCAAAACCAGTGATCATTATCGAGAGTTTTCTTAAGTGATTCCCGTCACTTAGGATATAATTAACTATAGGAGCTTGCCGTTATAGGGAACTTTAAGGACCCAGGTAATATAAACCCTGCTTAATTCATTTATATTAAGCAAGGGAACTTGTTGGCTTATAAAATTGGTTCGCAGACCAAACAGATGTCACAAATCTTCTAGTTTATTTAATCGAGCACCATCATGAAGCAGTGTGTCTATTCTTCGGGATAGATACACGGTTTGTGGTGTGGTGCTCGTTTATATAAACTATTTGGAATGTGAGATCGGTTTGATTTCATATCTTTAAAATCTTTCAAACTTAAAAATTATTTTTAAAATTAAATGCTACTTTCCAAATTATATATATTTATATTTAAATTAAATTTAAAATCTAAAACTCACCGACAACTTTTGTAGGCGACCCCTTTTCAAAATATAACACATAACCTAAAAATATGCCGACAATATCGTTTAATATCATTGAAAGCTCATTGACACGACTCTCCCTAAATGAATGTAACATCCTTTCAAAGTAGGTTCTCAAAGGGTAGACACCTTCTTGATAAATTTGATATGAAGCGTCTTAGATATGTCAGTTTTCCTTGAAAAGATCGTAATTGTTTCAAGGTTTTAGGAGGAGACATTTCTAATATCACTTTAATCATCTCTGGGTCGATTTTGATTTCCCGATGACGGAGGACGAATCCTAGAAATTTTTCGAACGTAACACTGAAGGCGCATTTTTTGGGATTCATCTTCAGATTATATTATCGTAATTGTTCAAATACGATCCTCAAATCGTATAGGTGATTTTCCTTTACTTTGTTTTTAATGAACAAATTGTCCACGTAGCATTCCACTTGGTTCTGAATGAGTTCATCAAAGATCTTCATCATTGCTCTTTGGTATGTTGCTCCTGTTCTTTAAACCGAATGGCATCATGGTGTAGCAGTAAATCCCGATTGGAATTCTGAAAGCTATAAGTGTTGCATCTTCTAGAGCCATCTTGATTTGATTGTAACATGACTATCCATCCATGAAGGAGAAAATTTTGTGTGATGACGCAATATTCACCATACGTTTTGCTATCGGTAACGGGAACTCATCTTTCGGACATGCCTTATTCAAATCCCTGAAGTCGACACATACTCGTATTTTTCCATTTTTCTTCTTTACTGGCACGACGTTGGCTAACCATGTCGGATACTATTCTTCTCGGACAAAGTTAGCATCTATTAATTTCTTTATTTTCCCCGTAACTTATTGTTTAATTTTGAGGTGCATTCTTCTGGGAGCTTGTTTCACTGGCGTTGTATTTTGATCCACTCCTAGTCTGTGAACTACAACCTCTGGAGATAGTCCATGCATATCATCATAGCTCCAGGCGAAGCAATCTTTGAATTATGACAATAACTTGACCAAGTCTGTAACTTCTTCTTTGTTGAGCAACGAGCTTATGAAAGTAGGTCGGGGCTGATCCTCAGTCCCGAGATTGATTTCTTTTAATTCGTTCATAGTTGATTTGATTTCTTCTTTGAATTCGGGCGGAGTTTCTTCTATTGGTTGATCTTCTTGTTCATCTTGGATGTCCAAACAATCTTCTGCTGGCTGACTAGTAACAACTATGCAAAATCCTGAGTCATCGACAGGTCTGATCATACCAAACCCAAGACCTTCTTTTGAGTTGAGTTTCTTTCCTTTGGTATTCAATAATTTTTCGAACGATTGTAACTTATCTTTCGGCATTTGCTTTGGTACGTATCCTTGTTGAATTAATTTTTGTACATAATGTGAAAAGTAGCCAAAATGTAATTCCATTAATTAATTAGAGTTATTTTCTTTGAGAATTACAGAAGGTTCAGAAGTAGAAGAAGAAGCTTTATAAAACTTGATCGGTTTAAAACCATCACTATGGACTTCCTTGACTTCCATACTCTAGATCTTTTGAGGATGGATCAGAGTTAGAGTCATGGCTTGAACATAATGATTAATCCGATCATACCTTGATTCATATTCATCCCTTTCCGTGTCATCCATAGAAATCTCGAACTGTGGCTTTTTCTGACTTAGCATCACTTTTTCTTTATCTTCTTTGGAGCTTCCTTCTGCTTCAATGCTGATTGTTGGGTTCATTTGTTCAAGAACCTGGTGAGTTCTTCCTCGACCACGTCCCCGACCTCGACCTCGGATGCGTGGGCTAAAAGAACCTCCACCAACTCGTTGTGAAGGAGTGGTTAGAGATTCTTGAACTGGAGCTGTATGGTCCTGTTCTCGTAGTTCTTCTGAGTCTTTGATTTTACTTGCCACAATTTCTCTTGAAAGTATTTTTTTCTTCGGGGGGAGCATAATAGGCGGCGTCTTCATGAATGCCTACTTTGTGTATTGAGAAAGGTTCTAAATCTCCCTTAATGCAATGTTCTTGTTCTTCCTTGTAGTACTTGATGCATTGGTGAAGCGACGACGGGAACATATTGTACTCGTGAAGCCACAACCGACCAAGTAAGGTATTGAACGATGTATCCGCATCGATGACATGGAATTTTGCAGTTGTTACTAGATTTCCAACTTTCATTTGTAGCGTTATAGATCCGAGGGCTCTTTATCCTTTCTAGTTGAATCCGCTTAGCATCGTTTTTTCCATAAAAAGCTCTCGAGTGTCGATGTCCAAGTAGGCTAGTGTCAGTAGACTCATTATGTTGAGCGACGCTCCAGGATCTACTTACACTTTGGAAAGTACGAACCTACCGATGATGATGGAAATTTAGAGAGGACAGTTGTGATCGCCTGTACTGAGTAGCAAATCTTCATCGATGAAGGTTACGCTAGTCTGTTCTTTCAAAGTGAAAACTCCATCTGAGGATGTGCTAGCCAATTGTGCTAAGCAAAAATTTGGCTCAAATAGAGCCTTGATCAGATTTTCTCTCATCTCCTTTAACAGGATCAGAGCATCGTAAATGCTTAGTTTGGCTGGCAATTTCCTGAGATGAGCTAGTACGTTGTAATCCACCTAGTTTGAATTTTCAATTTCATTTCAAATTGTGTTTCTTCCGTTGCTGGAGATACTTCTTCTTGAGTAATCGTCTGTTTTCCTTTATCCATTAGAACTGTCCTTGGCGGTAGCATATTGCCACTCCTTAAGTGCACTTCTGTTATTTCTTCTTCTTCTAGACCCAGAGATCCTTCTACTATCGTATTTGGTTCTTAGTATCTGAAAAGTCCACTTTGATGGAAAGTGGAGCTCCTTTGCATTCGAGGACTGGCTCCTTACTTCCGGTGCTGTCATAGTCGGTGTTGGCAACATCTTCCTTTTTGTCGACATTTTCAACGGGAGTAATCATGATTTGAGGATCATTTTGGAATCGAAATCGGGGTTAGAGATGTTGTGATTAGTTACATCATCATTAGAGACAGTAAGAACGTAGCCAATATCATTTATATTATCATTATGAGACCCTGGAGGGGATGAAGATAATGGTACAAAGTCAGGGGTTCGAGGGGTTTCACCCCTGAATCCAAAATAACCAATCTAACAGGGGTAGCCTCTATCCTACCCTTCGCGCTATCGTCCTTAATTTCATTCACAATCAACTTCTTTCTCCATTTTTTGTCGCGGTAGCCTCCTCGGTGAAGCCTTCATCTTGGATTAGGCTAGCGGAAGACTCAGAACAGCGGCTTTCTTTGGAGTAGACTGGATTTGATCCAGGTCTTTCTTGAGTTCATTCCAAATTGTACTCCATCCGCCTTTGCCGGTATACAGATCAATCAAGGAGATTGGCTCGGCTGAAATCACGTTTATAGAACCTCTTTCAAGTTATTTTAAGTATTCCTTTAGTATCGTTATATGCCCTTCTTTGTAACTCCGCTTGAGCCAATCCATGAAACTGAAGCAGCTCTCTATAGTGTGTCCGAGCATCCTTGGTAAGGTCAGAAGTTGATCTGATCTTTCTTGTCCATCTCTTTCGGCTTCTTCGGCTCAGGCAATCTAAATTCGGGAATTTTCATTAAATTTCTGAACATCTTTGCTACGACGTCATCTTTGATGGAGTAGTTCCTACGGAGCCGTTTTGACATTGTAGGACCCTGTTGTCCATCCATCCTGTATGACCTCTGCTACTGACCATACTGATTGCTCTGCTGTGCACGAGACTGACCATACTACTGAGGCTGACTGTACTAAGGCGACTGACTTTTTTTTTGTGACAACTGCTTAGGTTGAATCCTCATTGGCTGCTTCCCTTTGTCCACCTTTGCCACTATGTCAGATCTCTTCTCGTATGCTTTAGCAGGTTTTGTCTTCTCTGTCTTTTTAGCAGGTTCCATGTGCTTAACTTCTTGTAGGCTGCTGGCTTTGCTGAGTAGCTTCTCGAAGGACTTGATGGTGAGACCCTTAAGCATGAAAGCTACCGGACCGTCGATACTCTTGAGTAGTATCTCGATCGCGTGCTGTTCTTTTAGCTGAGGTTCACATTTCATGCTTAAGTTTCTCCATCTAAGAATGTAGTCGACCAAAGTCTCGCCAGGCTTTTGTCGCTCCACCACGAGATCTCCTATAGTAACATGATGTCGTGCGCCAGCAAATCTCTTCACGAATATGTTCTCCACTTCCGTAAATGTCTTTACTGATCCATTGACAAGCTCGGCATACCAATTGAATGTTATATCTGACAGTTACTGACAAACTGACAGAACAATAGAGCTTTACTTCCTCCTGTGTTGCAACAACTAGCTCTGAAATGCGTTACGTGCTGATGAGTATTTCCTATCCCGTCGAACGTCTTGAAGCTCGCGTGGACGAAGCCTTTGGGATAAGGCACAACATCGAATTCCTCTAGGTAGGGTCTACCCTTTAAAACTGATGCTCCACCTTTGGACTGAGCTAAGGCCTCCTAAACTTCCTGTTCGACCATCTGTTTAAAGTCCTTCTCCGGTGGATTCGGAGTTGGATCTCTTCTCGGCTGCTTGTCTTCATTGGCTGAAGCAACTTCTCTTCTTTCATCGGCGATGTGTATGATTTTGGGTTGGTTAATCTCAGAAGATATTGTGGGTCTTGACTGTGATTGCCCGTGGAGTGTAGCCATCACAGTCATGGCGGCAATCATTTCCTCCATTTTCTTCTCGAGACCGCTAATTTGTTCATCCCTCGTCAGGATGGTCCTCCGCAGCTCATCTGCGGTGTTCTCCTCACTAGGAGCATCACACGTAGATGACATGGACCGAGTTTTGACCATATTGACTGCCATGAATTATTTGTCCATGTAATATGACAGGAAGTAATCTTCATCATCAATATCCAACCCTTGTTGTTTGACTAACTCAGAAATTTTTGCTCAGAGCTTTCGAACTTTATCATCAATTGTTTTCTTTTTAGTTAGTTTTAAATCTGTAAGCTTTTACCGCTATCACTTTTCTCTGAAACTGATTCAGAAGCAACAACGGTAGTGATAATGGTAATATCAAACTCATGATCCATTTTGTGGTAGACAGACTTTTCAGAATGTACTGGTACAACACCTCTCGGTGACCACACTTTCCTCTTAAAAGTCGATAACTTGAGACGAGGTGTCTCAGCGGGGACATCGGGGTAACGAGGGGAAGTGTGCTCCGTAGTGTATAGATCATGTACAGCTGAAATAATCCTCTCTCTTTCTTTCTCTTTCGGGTTTCCTTATGATCATCGGCAGCTGGTACTCTTGGGCCCAGCCGGGACTTGACCAACTTGCATATAGTAATATCATCTATAGCTGCTGTATCAACACGTTTTTCAAAACGGTGTTCGATGGAAACTCGGACGGGTCTTTCCATTTTTAGGATTTTATCTTTAATTTCAGAGGGATATTGCACATCCCATCCTCCTGAGAAGCTTAGTGACAGAACAACCTTCTATTTCGGACAACCTTCGTAGAAGAGTGTGAGCTCGGGTGATAGGAGTAGGCCTCTCCCTCACCTTATCACGACTGTGTGGTGCTAGAAGTGTAGTGGCAATCCTATGGAGGCTTTCATCTCTAGTAGTATCAGCTAACAGGTGGAACCTGCTATCGGCATATTTTTAGGTTTGTGTTGTATTTTAAAAAGGGGTCGCCTACGGAAATTGTCGGCGAATTTTTTAGGTTTGAAATTTTAATATATATATATATATATATATATATATATATATATATATATATATATATATATATATATTTTAGAATGTAGTATTTGATTTTGAAAATAATTTTAAATTTGAAAATTTTAAGATATGAAATCAAGCGATCTCGCATCCCGAATAGTTTATATAAATGAGCGCCACATCGCAAGTTGTGTATCTATCCGGAGAATAGACACCTACTTGATGATGGGGCTCGATTAAATAAACTAGAAGATTTGTGACATCTGTTTGGTACGCGAACCAATTTTATAAGCCGACAAGTTCCGCTTCTTAATATAAAGGAATTAAGCGGGGGTTTATATTACACAGGTTCTTAAAGTTCTCTATAAAGGCGAAGCCCACATAGTTAATTACATCTTAAATGAAGGGAATCATTTAAGAAAACTCTCGATAATGATCGAGTGGTTTTGCTCTCAAGAATTTCAAAGTTTAAGGTTTTGAAAGGATTGAATTTTGGAATTTCAATAGGGAATGGATCAAATTTGGAGCAGGTTCATTTCGGGAGTTGATGGAAGAAAAGAAGGAGAAGGCGAGGATCCAAGAAGAATCTTGGCAACTTCCCAAGCTATCCTATTGTTTGGCTTAGATTTGGGAATTTACTTAATGTTTCAATCTTGCCGATTTTAATTAATTAGGACTTATATTTGAGCGATATGATCATACGAATAGCCTTGAAGATGTGAGGGTTTATGTCGTACCGAACACTACCTCGAATCTCTAAGACCGGTTAGGGCTTAATTTGTATAACATGATTATACAAATGCCTAACAAAGAGTTGAGGATTTATGTTGCACTAGGCAAACTACCTCGAAGTCCTATGGCTTTTTTATTTAAAACTAGGAAAGGTTAGCTGATGTAGAGTTGTTTTACTGACGAAGAAGGCCGTGCTGCCCACCATGCTCCGAGCTCCTTGTTGTTGCAGGAGTTTAGTTTTAGAAGGTGACAATAAAGAGATGAGAGAAGTGTTTTGTTTTAGAGAAATCTAAAAGTCCAAATGTCTTTTAGTGTTTTAATTAAAACAAATCTTAAAGTTGTTTAAACGGAAGCAGATTAAGATCCCACGAGTTCCGTCGTCCAGACCATAGTTATTTTCATCAAATTCACTTAGTCGAGATGAATTTGCTAAACTCGACTTAATGAGTTCCACACTTTCATTTCGACGAGTGGGAAATCCCGTTACCGACACGTGGGTTACATCATCAGAGGTATTCCGATCATTCGACGAGACGTTTTAATTTAGTTGCGATTGTAGTTTTGTTGTTCGTTTGTGATTAAATTTTGAGTTGTTTTATATTTTGAATGTTGTGGCGGTGAATTTTATCTTGCAAAGACTTTTACTTTAGTTTTGGTTTCAGTTTAGGGACTATCCTAAAGGTTTTGGTTTTCATACAACAGTCTTATTTAACATGCAAGAAAAGTAAAGTACAATGCATGTAAATAGATTGTAATAAAGTAAATTGCAATAAAATAAAAGCGTACTTGGAGGGTCTTCCAGTCATCCCATGTTGCACTTAAAACACATGTTAAGGCATTTAAATATTTCAAC
The DNA here is from genome assembly GCA_022702705.1 of Papilionanthe hookeriana x Papilionanthe teres. Classification (NCBI taxonomy): domain Eukaryota; kingdom Viridiplantae; phylum Streptophyta; class Magnoliopsida; order Asparagales; family Orchidaceae; genus Papilionanthe; species Papilionanthe hookeriana x Papilionanthe teres. The sequence continues at coordinate 2,563,215 of CM040434.1, read as the reverse complement.
GAGATACTAGGTAAAGCTAAGGGAAGGGTTTTGGTTGTTTACGAGAATCTAATCCATATGCTAGTCATTTCCTATGACGTCTAGGTCATTGGTTTGGTTTAAGGATTATTATCTTCATCAAAGAACAATTAAATTCAATTGTTCTTCTAAAACATCCCATCGTATTGAGGAAGTGCTTAGGACGAATCCTAAACATCTTTTCAATATTTCTGGGATTATTTCGAGTCGAGATGAATTTCATTGCACCTGGTGAATTGATCATCAGGAGTTTTAGTTAAACTTTGTCTCTTAGCTCGGTGAACTCGGGTATTTGGTTACCGATGAATGAAGTGACATCTCACTTAATACTACATTTAAGTGTTATAATAATTAAAGCCTTTAGGAGCGAGTTGGTTTATCGAGGATTTTAATCATTTAAAATTTGAGTTAATGATTTAAAGTGTTTTAACTTAATTAGGGGTTTTAATTAATAATTTTAAGCTTGGAATAGTGTTCAAATTATTTTTATATTTAATTCTTAATGATTTCATTTAAGTTTGTTGTTAAATGATTTTAATTTACATTAACTTAATTTAATTTGATTTAATTTAATTTAATTTAATTTTAATATTACTTAATTTAACTTTAATTTAATTTTAATTTTAATTTAGTTTAATTTTAGTTTAATTTAATTTAAATTTAATTTAATTTAATTTTAATTTTAATTTAATTTAATTTTAGTTTTAATTTTAATTTTAATTTAATTTTAATTTCAATTTATTTTAATTTAAATTTTAATTTTAATTTAATTTTAATTTTTAATTTTAATTTTAATTTTAATTCAATTTTAATTTTAGTTGTTCATTTGGATTATTATTTTAACTAAGAATTAAATATTGTTAAAGTGACTTATTTAGGCATTTTTAAATTAAAGAATAAATATCCTCTTAATAATATCCTTTATTTTAATAATCCAAATTTTAAATGTACTCTTTCCAAAATTTAAATTATTTAATTAATTAAAGTTTCATTTTGATATTTTCAAAGTGTTTAATGGGTTCCTACCTTTTTAATTTCCCTAAGTTTCAATCATCCAAGAGAAAATTAAAACCAAATATTTTACCCTCCATTTTGATTAAGCCTAAAGTTTTAATTTAGGGTTAAAATTTTTAACTACCTTTATGCCCTTTCAAGCTTATTTATTTCATAACTCACTAAATTGAGCTCAAATGAATTTGAAATTTTTATGTCACCTCACTCACATGTCAATTAAGACATTAGAGGAGAAAATGTGATTTTTCTGAATTTAATTTATTTATATAATTATTTTTAGTAGAAAATAGGGGTTTTCAAAGGAAATTCAATAACATGACCAAGGAAAGGTTTCTGTCCTTAAGAAAATTATGGGATGTTCCTAATGACAAGAGGACCACTTGGACCAATTTTTGTGATTTTTTAAATTATATTTTATTTATTATAAATATTTTGATTTTTGAAATATTAATTAATTTTAAACTAAAATAAAAGTTGAAAAATGGATTTTATATTTTTCTTAAATTCCTTTGACCTCAAGAAGTCCAGAGAAATAAATTTTATAATTTTCTGATTTTTATTTGATTTATTAGAATTATTTTAGTGAAAAAGGTTGAAAATTCATTTTTTAATATTAAAAATTACATTAAGCCTTTAAAATTCAATATCTTATCCTAGGGACTTAGGAAAAATATTTGGTTTGTTCCTAAGTGATTAGGAGTCAAAATGTGATATTTTTATGATTTTTAATATTTTTGTGATTTTTATTATTTTTTAATTATTAAAATATTAAAATATTGTGAAAAATCAACTTTTTTAGAAAATTCCGATTTTAATTTTCTTGAACTCCCCTGATATCAGAGATGCTCCAAAATCATTTTTGAGAATTTTTGAAAAGTATTTTTGGAGTTATGAATTTTTAAAGTTTCACTTTGCTTATGAGGCTTATCAACCCATTTGGTGGGGTTAATCAAGTCCAATTGATTTCAAATTTTTATGTGAGGTCTCTCCGATCCTAAAGATCAGTGGAGAATTTTTTTCAAGTCAATTTGATGTGTGGTTAACCCTAAATAATTCAAATTCAATTTTAGGGGTTTAGGCCAATTAAGGTTATTATGAATGAATTAACTCAAAAAATATTTTTCATAGGGTCCTCTGGTCCTAAGAAGCGTCACCAAAATTTCCTAGAATTTATTTTACAACATGCTAATTATTGGAATTAAAATACCTAAAACAGTGACATGAAATTGAAAAATCAATAACTCTTCATAGAGATAGCCTCTGACCTTGAAAAATTCAGGGAATGTTCCCAAGATGAGAGGCTTCAAAAGCCCTATGGTCTAATGCTATGGTGAATTGTCTATGCAAATGGAGAATCAAAATAATAAAAACAGTAAATAAATTATTAAAAATAAAATACTCATCCAATTAACTTGATTTCTTTTCCACATTATTCTCCTCTGTTCACTGAGCAAGAAGGTATTTTTATTTTATTTTTGTGATTTTTCTATGCAAAGATATGATTTTTGAAGTTCTGAGCATTGAAATAATTCAAAAATACCCTATTATCTACTTATCCGACTCGGCGCCAGCGCAACATCGGCAGCCCCGAAAGCCCACGCGGCGCATTCCCAGTTTGACGCCGCCATCTAACTCGGCGCTCGGGGGCCAGCGGTTCACGTAACATTCCACGAGTCCACGCGATCCGAGCCGTCCGCTCGATACACGCGCGATCCAGCGGCTCTCCGGTCATCGTCTATGGCGGGTGTGCACACGTGACCGTCCACACTAAAACCATAAGATCTCACTCAATTATCAATGGATTTTAGTGTTCTTATGCTCTATGGATTCGTCTTGAAGAGACGAACACATCCATATGGTTTATAAGCTATGAAATTAACTTAAACAAAATAGAGAATCGCTGGAAGCTTGGGAGGAAGAGTGAGTTCATTCCTTTGCTCAGAGAAGTGAAGCTTCGATCTGAGGGTTATGTCACCTTCGATTGAGTCCAAGCAAGCTCCAGTTGAAGTCTCTGGCTCTGGGGAATTATCTAGGTATGAAAGTGACCAAGCCCGATCACAAAGCTTGGAGGCTAGAAGCGATGGCTGGCACGGTGAGGGGGCTTTTGCTGGGGAACTTCTCCTCTTGGTCTGGTGAAGGTGTAGGACCGATAAATTTGGAGATTGGCTCGCGGTGGTGAAGTGTCACATTGTTTGGGTAGATTTTCGACTCAAAAGTTGAGCTCGGTTAATGGGAATTAGGGTAAAGGAACACCGGGGATCAGCCTGCCTGCAGGTTAGGAGAAGTTCCTGGAGCAATTTTAGCAGAGTTTCCTTAAGGTCTGGTTCATCTCCTCTTTTGGCCGAGAGGTGGTGGGTTTAAATAGACATGGCTAGAGGGCTTCCCAAGGGGAATTGAAGGCTGGGATCAGCTGCTCAGGGGAGGAGAAGAACAGCTATGCTGTCCATTTGGGTTGAGACAAGTCAGCAAGGGAGAATTGGAATGTTTGGCTCACATGGAGCTTTCGGCCATGGCATTTTCCGGAGGCTGTGGTGGCTGGCCGGCAAGGCATGGGTCACTCTCAGGGTCAGGGAGGTCAGGGCTTGAGTTTGGTGCCAACAATTAGCTTTGGACATGTGTAAAGGAGTTGGATTAAAGTGGAAGAGGGAGAAGGTTATTTTGGGTTCAAATGGGTCAACCCATGGTTTTGGGCTAGGTTCACCACCCAAGGCCTGGTTTTCTGCTGAAAAGGATCACTTGGGTCAGCCAAGAGAAAATGGTGTGGTCTCCATCCATGGTGAGGTGGCTAAGCATGGTTTAGAGTGTGACATGAGTATGGTTAAAAATTTTTAATGAAGGCTTAAGAAAGACCCCCCTCTTCTTGCCATTAATGGCTTGGTGAGGTGGAAAGTGGCTCCCATGGCTTGCATGTGGCTTATGCATGGCTCGATGGCTCCATGTGGCTTAGGAGCGAGGCTTGGTCGATTTCATGGAAGTAAATTTAGGAATTTTGGTATTTTGGTAGAAAATTTTCATGAAGCTTGATTTGGAATGGTTTAATGATGATTTTGACACTTAAGGGTGATTTTGATTAAATGGATGATGTAGAGAAATGTCATGTGGGCTTTGGATTGAAAACTTGGGCTTTTGAAATGGTCTTGGGTGGGCTTTTGAAGTGATTTAGGGAGTGGACTTTTGGATTTTAGGATGGGCTTTTGGATGAAAGTTTTCGTGAAGGACCATGTCAAATAAATGTTGCAATTGGTTTAGGGATGTTTCATGAATGGTTTGGAATCAATTTGGTGTGATTTGGAGTAGAATTGGGTTGAATTTGGGCTTTTTAGTTAAAGGGGCCAAAGTTGGTCAAATTGAGCTAGCTTGGGCTAAGGTTGGGCTAATGTTGGATTTGATGTAAAATTAATGTTGAGAAATGTTCATGGGAGTGTCACAAAGAGTTTCCAACTTTGGTTGGGCTCTAATTTTGGGATTTGGGCCCATTTGGGTTAGGTTTGGGCTTAGGTCAATTTAAAGGATTTTGGTTTTGGGTTAGGTTTAGGTGGAGTTTAGGTTCAAATTTTGGGCAAATCAAGTTAGTGTTTTGTTTATGGGGATGTTAGGAAGGCCTTAGAAAAGATTTGGGTCCAATTGGAGTTGCATTGGAAGGGTTTGAGCTAGGTTTAGGTCATGGGCCAAAATTGGGCCTTAGGTTTCAAATTGAAATTGGGCTCAAATGTCAATCAAATTGGACTTGGCTTTGGTCTAAATTAATGTTGGGGATGTTGAATTGAAGCTTAGAATTGAATTGGACCAGAATTGGGGTCAATTGGGGTGGTTTGGTTTAACATTGGGTTCTGTTGGGTTAAAAATGGGTCAAATTGGGGGTTTTGGTAAAAGTGGGGTAAATTGGCAAAATTGGCCCATGGTGTAGTTGAACAAAATGAAATTGGGAATATTTGAAATTTTCTAGAATTTTCTAGGAATTTTTGGAATTTATGGAATTTTGGGCCAAGAAGGGCATTTTGGGTATTTGGAGGGTATTGGGGTTCTTTTGGGATTTTTGGTATTTTTGGCTATGGATGATCAATTTGAGTGGTGGGAAGTGTTTAGGATTGATTTTGAAAAATTTTGGGTAATTTAGGTGATTTTGCAAATTTTGGGTAGTTCCAATGGCATTTGGTAAGTTTGGTGGGTCCGGGGTCCCGGGGGTCAAAAATTGAAATTTTGGAAAAATAAAGATTGATCAAATTTGAATAGAATGGAATCACTTTGGTTGAGCCATGAAGCCATATTAAGCCCACATGAGCCATGAGAGGACTCATTTGAGGCATTCATTATGTTGCTTCTAACCCTCTTAGCCGAGGGCTTAGGGGTTAAGGACCATCCATATGGATTTCCTACATGAGTCGGGAAGTCAAGTTGGGTGGGAGTGTGGTTTTAGAACTTGGAATGTGTGTGAGAGTGTAGTGTATGTGCAAGTCGACCCTCACTGAGACCAGGCCACCCAGGGTATTCCTAAGTCCAAAATGTCCTATAGGGAACTCATCTTTTAAACCTCCACATTTGATTTCAACCCTCTTGGTGATTAGGGGTCTACAATCAAGCTTGTGGGGTTTGTAGGGAGTCAAGAGGTGTTTGAATTTCTAAAGGGTGGGTTCCACTTCTAGTCTTCTAAGATTAGTCAAAGGAAAAGCCTAAGGCTAGATCCTAAGTACTAAGGAGAGAGAAGAGAAGAGACCTCATCAAAAATAAGGTCAACAAATGGACCCCCAATAGGTGTGGTGTGCTAACTAAGCACACCGTGCGTATTGGCGTTGACCGAAGAGATCAACAAAACCAACACAGATGTCCAAGTGACAAACTTAGGACGAAGTAGAAGAATTTCCGCTGGGGAGTATCAGGTATATTTCCAAAACTTGAGATTCCTGAACTCTCGCTGGGGAATGGAGAAGGAGGTGAACTCCAAATCGCAAGATCTGGGGAATTCGATTTAGATTTTAGTTTACTTTTTTAAATTTCAAGTTTCAATGTGTGAGTTTAGGTTTTGATTTGAAGTTTGATTTGAAATCGATTTAAGGAAATTTTGAATTTGAAATTTTTATTTGAAATGAGAATTGAAACCTGGGTTTCAACCTCGGGATTGCAAAGAAAACTGGAATTTAGGTACCATCCTCGGAGTGAGAATCGGAGTTTGAGTATCGACGGAAAAAGAATGAGAATCAGAATTTAGGTACTGATCTCGAAAGGGATGAGAATTGAAATTTAAGTATCAATCTCGAAAGAGAGTCGAAATTTAGGTATTGACCTCGAAAAGGATGAGAATCAGAATTTAGGTGCGATCTCGGAATGAGAACTGGAATTTAGGTACCGATCTCGAAAATGAGAATCGAAATTTAGGTATCGATCTCGGAAGAGAGTCGAAATTTAGGTATCGACCTCGAAAAGGATGAGAATCAGAATTTAGGTACTGATCTCGGAATGAGAACTAGAATTTAGGTACTAGTCTCGAAAGTTTAGAATTGAAATTTAGGTATCAATCTCGAAAAGAGAGTCAAAATTTAGGTACCGACCTCCAAAAGGAGAGAACTGGAAGTTAGGTACCAGTCTCGAAAGTTTAGAATTGAAATTTAGGTATCAATTCGAAAGAGAATCGAAATTTAGGTATCGATCTCGAATGAGAGTCAGAATTTAGGTACCGACTTCGAAGTGAGAGCTGGAATTTAGGTACCACTCTCAGAAGTTTAGAATTGAAATTTAGGTATCAATTTGAAAGAGAATCAAAATTTAGGTATCGATCTCGAATGAGAGTCGGAATTTAGGTACCGACCTCGAAATGAGAGCTGTAATTTAGGTACCAGTCTCGGAATTTAGAGGATTGAAATTTAGGTATCAACCTTGAAAGATAATCGAAATTTAGGTATCGATCTCGAAAGGAGAGTCAGAATTTAGGTACTGACCTCGAAATGAGAGCTGGAATTTAGGTACCAGTCTCGGAATTTAAAGGATTGAAATTTAGGTATCAACATCGAAAGAGAATCAAAATTTAGGTATCGATCTCGAATGAGAGTCGGAATTTGGGTACCGACCTCGAAGGAAGAGAACTGGAAATTAGGTACCAGTCTCAGAATTTAGAGGATTGAAATTTAGGTATCAACCTCAAAAGAGAATCAAAATTTAGGTATCGATCTCGAATGAGAGTCGGAATTTAGGTACCGACCTCGAAGGAAGAGAAGCTGGAATTTAGGTACCAGTCTCGGAATTTAGAGGATTGAAATTTAGGTATCAACCTCGAAAGAGAATCGAAATTTAGGTATCGATCTCGAATGAGAGTCAGAATTTAGGTACCGACCTCGAAGGAAGAGAACTGGAATTTAGGTACCAGTCTCGGAATTTAGAGGATTGAAATTTAGGTATCAACCTCGAAAGAGAATCGAAATTTAGGTATCGATCTCGAAAGGAGAGAACTGGAATTTAGGTACCAGTCTCGGAAGTTGAGAAATGGAAACTGGTTCCAATCTCGAAGATTTATCTGTATGAAGAGGGACCCAGTCTCATGTCATCAGAACCAAATTGAACAAAGTTCATGGCTCCGTGTCAATAGAACTAGTCGATCCTCTAAGATACAGAAGAAAGAGAATTGAAAGGAGCTGGTAAGGGTACCAAGCTGAAAAGACTTGACTTAGCAATAAGTCGAGGAAAATATTCAAATTTCAAAAGAGTTTCAAATAGATTTCGATTGAGAGAAGAACTGAAAGATTCGAATCAGAGGATTCAGATTAGAATTCAATTTGAGATTTAGATTCATTTTGTTTGTTCTTTAACGATCCCTTTTTTTTGTTTATTTAATGTTCATGTGAATTTGAAGTTCATTTTAATATTCAGATTTTTAGGAAAAATTCTCATTTATTTTCTTTTCTTTTCTGTTCTTCGTTCAAAGTTCATTTAACTCTAATGGCGTTTCCCAGTCAATTTGCACAAAAAGAGGTGAAGGCAAAATATGAAGTAGTCATTTTCATTCCAACTTGCTGAAAGTACATCGTACAACTTGATTTAGTCATGATGACATTTTCCTCAGAAATTTAATGTCTCATACAATCCATGTGAATCCAAAACGGACTGTGTAAACTTCTTGTTGATTCATCCAAAGCGTCGTCGAAAATCCATGTCCGAATAGTAAGAAACATGGGTAATAACATCACCTTCCAAGCCATCCTTGGCGGGAATGCCTCATGGATGTGCATTGGAGGTGTGCTTATTTCCCATGTAACTCGCGACTCGTAGGGCGGAGACTCTCCGGTTCCGGATGCGGTTGAAAGTGGTAAGGCATTTTTCTATCGTCCATTCTTCTAAAAGTAACTGAGATCTGCTCCACAGGCACTCCTAGAATGCAATGCTTCGCAACGTCTACTCCGTTTCCATTTAACACCAGGACGGAGCCTACCGGTAGTGGTATCTCCACCGGCCCTCGGAACTCACCGGGGCCTGCAATCCGGAGGTCAGATCCTAACATGATATTGCACTGGCTGAGGAATGACACTGTGCAGAATGGTCTAACAAAGTCAAGATAGTCTATATGAGGCGGTATGCAGTCGCCTTCCTTGTAGATGTTGATAATGCAGCTGTTGGGTGTGCAATCTGTAGGCAGTACCCCCCATGTTATCATCCTTTTCACCATTCTCTTGATGACTCTTGGCATTGGATCCACCTCACCGCGACGGAGTATCCCTGGTGGATTTCCTTTTCTGTCTGTGGCAAAATTGTAGCAACATCCGCATTGGATTGTAACTCTTCCCTTTCCTGGCATCCATCTTCGGGGTTCTGAATATGTCTTTTCTCTCAGGCGGCCAGCTCGACCCATTTTTTGCAATTCAAGGATGCAGTCCACAATTTGTTGTTGCTCATAGTCTGAGAAAATATTTGTATGCAGCTCGAGGCCTTCCAAGATGTTGGCCCTCTTGTTTCCAATTCTTTCAAAGTATTCAAAGGTTTTCCTCTCGACTAGCTGCATTTTCTCTAGCTCGTATTCCAGGATTATTTGAAGTCCTTGGTGTCTAGTAACATACTGCGGGATGTATGGCTCAACCTGAGCACGTTCTTCTGCATGTCTCGGCTCCTTGGGGATAGTCTCTGTAGGGACATCCTCCGGGGTTGCTTTCGCAACAAGACTCTTCGGATCTGGTACATCTGCTCGGTATTGAGGTACCGACTCTATTTCTGCTTTTCTTGGTATTTCTTTTATTTGTTCCGACCTTCTTGGAATTGACTTTCTTCTTTCTGGTTCCTGTCGAACCGGTCTCCTTGGAGCATTTGCACTGACAGTATCCACTGTCTGTTCATGTTGATCTTCTGCTAACTTGGTCAGCATTTTACGAATTTCTTTTATTGTTGCTGGATTGGTGGCTCGGACCACCCATTTTCATCACTGTCTGGCTGTGAAGTTCTTCTCGATCGACTAGGATCCAATCATTTTCTTCGTATTGTAAGCCGTCTGGTGTGAAGTCTGAGTCAATCTCTATCACTGCTCCATCCCTCACCCTCTTTTCATCGAAGTGCTAGACTCGCGCCATTTCTAAAGTTTAGAACCAACCGCCTGGTTCGACATTTCCTCGTGAAAAAATAAGGAAAGGATCAGGGGCTGTACTAAGAACAAGAACAATAAGAAAAACACTTAAAAATAAAATTCTTATTCACTTCTTTTAAATTTAAAGGAAGTATGAAGAGATGACGAAAAACCAGGAATGAACGGATTTAAAAGGAAAGATTGACATTTTATTATTATGATTTCTCATGTTTTCTTTTTAACATTTTTGTTGATGAGATTTTTTTATTATCCATTTTATTTTGTTTTGGGTTCGGACTCATTCACAAAGTGATTACCTCACCCGTGTTTCTAGGGATAAGGATTCACCCTTCGAAACATCAGGTTGCGTAATACTTCTTTAAATACCGTCCATTGATTGGAAGCATTGGTCGTTCTCCACGGCAATTCACAAGCTGGTAGGAACCTCCTGAGTAGACTGTCTCGACCACGAACGGCCCTTCCCATGTTGGTTCAAACTTACCTCCTATCTTGCGGTGTGCAAGAATAGGTCTTCTGAGAACAAGAACTAAGTCACCGACTTTGTAAGTTCTTGGACGGACCAGTTTATCATGGGCCTGGATCATCTTGGCTTGATACAGTTCCAAATTCTGCTGTGTTGAAAGTCTTTTCCCTTCCAAGCTTTCTAACTCTTCCAGTCGTGGTCTGGCATTTTCTTTTGTAGTGATCTTTTCTGCAACTGCAATTCTGAGAGATGGAAGCAGAACTTCCAGGGGTAAGACGGCCTCGAACCCGTACACTAAAGCGTAAGGCGTAGACTGAGTAGGAGTCCTAAAAGTCGTCTTGTAGGCCCATAAGGCTTCTAACAACTTCTCGTCCCAATTTCTCTTGTTGTCATCCAAAGTTTTCTTTAAAATTTGAACGAGAGTTTTATTAAAAGTCTCGGCCAAGCCGTTTGCTCTTGGGTAGTAGATCGTTGAGTATCGCCAATCGATCCCGTGTCTTCTGACAAAATTGTTGATCTTTGTACTTTTGAATGCAGACCCATTATCTGAAATGATACTACGTGGTACCCCAAAACGGTAGACGACTTGGTTCTTGAAAAACTGTAGCACGTGGTGTACCTTCACTTCTCTGAGTGGTATAGCTTCTGCCCACCTAGAAAAGTATTCTGTAGCTGCAAGAATGAAGCGATGTCCTCTTGAAGAAGGCGGTTCAATCGGACCCACTATATATGTGCCCCAACACTCAAATGGCCACGACGCGATTGTCGGATGCAGCAAATTTGGAGGTTGATGTAGAACCACTCCATGCACTTGGCACTGGTGACAACTTTTGGCAATCTTCATGCAATCGATCATCATTAAGGGCCAGTAGTACCCTAGTCTTTTAATCTTCATTTTCATTTTCGGGCCCGACTGATGAGCGCCACAAAGTCCTGAATGTACTTCTTTAACGATTTCACGAGCCTCAGACCCGCTCAGGCATCTTAACCACATATGGTCAAAAGACCTTCTGTATAATGTATTGTTAATTAATGCGTAAGACAGAGTTCTTTTCTTGATTTGATGGGCTAACGACTTATCGTCCGGTAGATTTCTTGTCTGTAAGTAGTCTATTAATGGCTGCCACCAATCTTCTGTATTTTCTATCACTGTTGCAATTGTTTCTTCTGCTCTTTCTGATTTATGTATTGTATCCATGTCGAGCTGTGATAAGACCTGTCGTCCTTGAACTGAAACTTCAACTGACTCATCCTGCAAGCAGGCAAATTCCTTTGCAAGGCGGGTTAGCGCATCAGCAAGAGCATTTTCTTTTCTGGGAATCTTGTAGATTGTTACGTTTGGAATTTGTTCCAGCAATTTCATGGCGTACTGAAAGTATTGCTCGAGTCTTGGCTTTAGAATTTTGTATTGTCCAGCAACCTGTTGAATGATTAAGCGAGAATCTCCGTAGATGTTGATGTCTGTTATCCCCATCTGAATGGTTAATTCCAGTCCGGTTATGAGGGCTTCGTATTCTGCTTCGTTGTTTGTACACGGCTCTGTTAAGTGGTAGGAGTATTTTAACATCCCCCGCTCCGGCGTTACAAAGATTAGTCTGATTACTGCCTTACCGGGCTCTATTATTTGCGATTCTTTGTTCTTCTGTGCTGAGGACGCACCGTCGAAGTATAGTTCCCAACGTTGATCATCGGGGTCTTCTAAGCTCATTATCTGCTCGTCTGGCAAATCGTCGTCGAGAGGCGAATCTGCCGGTAAAGGGTATGCTGCAAGGAAGTCAGCTAGGACTTGTCCCTTTACAACGGGAAGAAGAACGAAAGTTATGTCAAATTTCAATAGTATCATTGACCACCTGGCAAGTCTGCCAGAAAGCGTCGGTCGGGTCATCAAGTATTGCAATGGATTAACTCTCGAAATAAGGTTGACCTTATGAGAAAGCATGTAATGCCTGAGCTTTTGAGCGGCGAAGATCAGGGCCAAACAATGCTTCTCAATAGGAGGATACTTTACTTCCGTCGGAATTAGACGATGACTTAAGTAGTAGAGAGCATTTTCTTTTCCGTCATCATTGACCTGGGCTAGCAGGGCTGCAAGGGAGTCGTCTAAAGCCGCGGTATAAAGTATCAACGGTCTACCTGAGACTGGGGCTGCTAAGACAGGAGGTTTCATTAAGTATTGTTTGATGTCATCGAAGGCATGTTGACATTTGGAGTCTCAAGTAAACTTGGCATCCTTCTTAACCAAAGCAGAAAAAGGCTGACAACTTCCTGACAAATTCGATATAAAGCGTCGAAGATATGCCAACATTACTTGAAAGGATCGTAGCTGTTTCAAGGTTTTAGGAGGTGGCATTTATAAGATAGCGTTAATCTTTTTCGGATCAATTTCAATCCCGCGATGTCGGACAACAAATCCTAAGAATTTCCCGGAGGTGACGCCGAAGGCGCATTTTAAGGGATTCATCTTAAGGTTAAATTGTCTTAGTCGCTCGAAAACAATTCTCAAATCATACGAGTGATCTTCTCTCGGTTTGCTTTTGATGACCACATCATCCACGTAGCACTCAACTTGGTTGTGAATGAGATCATCAAAAATCTTCGTCATCGCGCTTTGGTATGTTGCTCCCGCGTTCTTTAGTCCGAATGGCATTACTTGTGTAGCAATACACTCCGATCGACGTTCACGAAGGCCGTAAGCTTTTCATCTTCCGGTGCCATCTTTATCCGGTTATATCCCGAAGATCCATCCATGAAAGAAAAGATTTCATGTGTTGAAGCAATGTCGATCATCAGTTCTGGAATTGGTAGAGGGAATTCGTCCTTTGAACATGCTTTGTTAAAATCTCTGAAATCCACGCAGATTCTGATCTGACCATTCTTCTTTCTGACTGGTACCACGTTGGCTACCAAGTTGGGTATTGTTCTTCACGGACAAATTTAGCGTCTATTAGCTTCTTAACTTCGGCTATTACTTGTTGCTCAATTTCTAGACGCATTATTACGGGGCTTGTCGATCGGAACGAAGTAGGATCTACTCCTAACTTGTGAACTGCGACTACGGAGCTAATCTCGGCATTTCGTCATAACTCCAAGCAAAACAGATCCTTGAATTTCATTAGTAGCTTTATTATTTCCTCGAAGACTTCTTTATTGAGTAAGGAGCTAACAAAGGTTGGCCTAGGCTCTCGCTAGTACCTAAGTTAACTTCTGTTAACTCGTCTATTGTAGATTTGATTTCTTCTTCGAATTACGGGGAGCGTCCCCGATTGGTAGATCTTCGAGGTCTTCTGAAGCTTCCAAGCGCGTCTTTATTAGGTTCGCAAGTGACAACCAAGCAAAATCCCGTATCGTCAATAGACCCTACCGTGCCGAATCCGAGACCATGTTTTGAATTGGGAGGCCGACCGGCATTATTCCATAATTTTTCAAAGTGTTGTGATCGGCCTTTTGTCCATTGTCGGGGTAAGACATCACGTCGAATTAAATTTTGAACACAGGGAGAGTACCACTCAAAAGGTAGTTCCATTAATTCAGAAGAAGTAACATCTTCAAATTGTACATCACTTTCAGTTTTGAAAGAAGAAGCACCACGGTAAAATTTTATTGGCTTAGAACCACCACCATGCACCTCCTTGACCACCATACCCTCGATCTCATTAGAATGGATCAGGGTCATGGTCATAGTATGTACATGATGGTTAATCTTCTCGTACATTGATTTATATTCTTCATTCTTTTCATCTTCGAGAGAGATCTTGAACTGGGGTTTCTTTTGACTTATTGTCGCTGCTTCTTTCTTGATTTCTTCTTCTTCTTCAGAGGTGTTCTCCCAATCGGCATCGATGATCGGTTTCTTCTGTCCAACTGTTCCAACATTTCTTCCACGTCCTCGTCCCCGGCCTCGACCTCGGGTGCGAGTTCTACAGAAATCTTCACCATCTCGTCGTAAGAGAGTGGTGAGTAACTGTTGGACTAGAACTTCAGGATCTTCATCATCTCAAATTTCTTTTGCTTCATTTGGTATAGTATTTCTGGAAAAGATTGTTTTCTTCGGAGACGCATAGTAGGCTGCATCTTCATGAATTCCAATTTCATGCACGGAGAACGGTTTCAAATCACCTTTGATGCACTGTTCCCCTCCTTCGTAATACTTTATGCACTGGTGCAGAGACGACGGTACCATCCGGTTTTCATGGATCCATGACCGACTCAGTAGAGCGTTAAGTGATGTCTCAGAATCAATTATGTGGAATTTTGCGGTTGTCTTTGCTAAATTATCGGTCTTCATTAATATTGTTATCGATCCAAGAGCTCGTTCTCCTTTTTTATTGAAGCATCTTAATAGCATCTTGTCTGCTTCAAGCTCGCGAGCATCAATTTCCAAATATGCTAGCGTCCGAAGATTCATTATGTTGATTGATGATCCCAGATCAACCAACACTCTGGAGAGTGTAAACTTTCCAATAGTGACTGAAATGTACAACGGTCGGTTGTGATCTGCTGTTCCAAGTAATAGATCATTGTCCATGAAGGTAACACCTCGCTGTTCTTTTAACGAGCAAACCTCATCGAAGGAATCACCGGCCATTTGTGCTAAACAAATCTCTGGATCAAGTAAAGCCTTGATCAGAGCTTCCCTCATCTCCTTTGACAGGATCAGAGCGTCGTATATGCTTAGTTTGGCTGGTAGCTTCCTAAGATGGGCTAGCACGTTGTATACCACTTTATTACCATGTTCCTCGGTTTCTTCTCAAATGGGGAATTCTTCTGCTGGGGTTGGCTCTTCCTGAGCAACCACTTGCTTTCCTTTATCCTTTGGACCCATTCTCGGAGGTAAAAATTTTCCACTTCTTAAATTTACTTCAGTTATCTCTTCTGAATTCGGTGTTGAATTTGCTGGTGTATCCTCTTGAATTGGAACAACTGGCTCTTCTGAAGTTGCTTCGGTGTCTGATGGTTCTAATCTTATCGTGATCGGAGCTCCTCAGAATTTGCAAATAGACTCATCGCTTGTCGAGCTTTCGTAGCCTCCTTTGTGAACATCTTCTTCGTCGTGGTCGTCGAGGTTGTGTATGATTTGAGAATCGTTATTTATATTGGAATTGAGATCTGGATTAAGCCGGTTGTCGTTAGTTACGTAATCTTTAGAAACAGTCAAAATGTAGCCAACGCCATAACCCTTATTATTATAAGATCCTACCGGGGCGAGCAAATAATCATACAGAGTCAGGAGTTCGAGGGATTTCTCCCCTGAATCGGAAACAACCATCCTTGGATAAGCAGCCCATAGTCTACCCTTCGAAGCCTTGGTCTTCTTTTCTTCCACGATCTTTTCTTCCTTCTGGGGCTGTTCTTCAATCGCAAGTGATAGTGCCGGCTCGACAGGTTTCAAACTCTGAGTTGAAACGCGTACCGAAGCGGTCTGGATATGATCCAAAATTTTCTTCGATGATCTTGTCCAGACAATACTCCATCCATCTTCAGTCGTGTACGGGTTTATCGGAACAATGGGATCCGTTGAAATAACATTGACGGAACCTCCTTTCTGGAGTTCCTTCATGTATTCCTTTGGGATCGTTATGTTCCCTCTTCGGAGATTGTCATAAAGCCAACTCTTGAAAGTGATGCAATCCTCTATCTTGTGTCCGAGCATCTGGTGGTAAGGGCAATAGTTTGGATGATCTTTCTTATTGACTTCCTCCGGCTTCTTGGGTTCTGGCAGCTGAAAATCCGGTGTCTTCATTAAGCTGTGGAACATCTTCGCTACTGCTTCAGTTTTGAATGGATATTCTTTATTTAGAAGTTCTCTTAAGGTACGCGATGAACGCGACTGCTGTTCATAATGTTGAGGCGACTGATAGCTCGGACGAGGGTTCTGATAGCCCTGCTGAGGTTGCTGATAGATCTGTGGTGGTTGTTGGTATGTCCGTTGCGGTGGTTGATAACTGGGTTGTGGTCGCTCCGACTGTATCTGAACCGGCTGTTTGCCCTTATCTACTGCAGCGATGATTCTGGATTTCTTTTCAAATGTTTTCACGGGCTTCTGCTTATCGTTCTTGTCCGCGAAACTTAACTACTTTGCCTCTTCTTGTAAGCTCCCGGCCTTGCTAAGAAACTTCTCGAAAGTCTTAATTGTAAATCCTTTAAGGAGAAGTGCTATCGGGCCATGGATACTTTTAAGTAGGATGACGACTGCATGTTGTTCTTGAAGCTGTGGTTCACATTTCATGCTTAAATTTCTCCATCGAAGTATGTAATCCAATAAAGTCTCGTTCGGCTTCTATTGCTCCACCACTAGATCACCGATAGTGATGCGGTGCCGAGCCCCGACAAAACGCTAAACGAAGAGGTTCTCCAGTTCTGAAAAGGTCTTTACTGAACCGTTCGACAATTCTGCGTACCAGTCGAAGGCAATCCCTGACAAACTGCTGACGAACTGGCGGAAGAGTAGAGCGTCACTCCCACCGGCATTGCAGCAACTAGCACGAAAATGTGCGACATGCTGCCGAGGGTTTCCCGTTCCATCAAAAGTCTTAAACAGAGGTGGTACGAAGCCTTTTGGGTATTGGACCGCATCGAACTCTTCGAGGTAAGGTCTACCCGTCTGAATAGATGCTCCACTCTTGGATTGTGCCACGGCTTCTCGCACCTGCTGTTCTACCATGCTCTTAATGTCCTTTTCTGGAATCATGCTTTGTGCAGGATCTTTCTTTGGTTGTTCGTCTCCATTGACGGATGTGATCTCTTTTCCTCCATCTGCAATATGGATAATCTCTGGGGGTGTATCTTTCTGAGGTTGTACTCGACTGCGGAGAGTGGCTAAGGCGACGAGCCCATCTCTTCCATCCTCTTTGCCATCTGGGAAATTGTGTCATCTCTTTCCCGAAGCTGTGCCCTCATTACTTCCGGTTCATCTCTTTCTGCAGCTACTGGAGCACCTTGTGAAGCTGATGATGCTCGTGTCTCAACCATGTTGATCTCGACATACTCCTCATCCATGAACTCTGATGAGTCAACTTCATCTCCTAGTTCTTCTTCTCTTTCTTTTGCTAACCGTCGGATATCAATCCTTAATTTGTCCATGGCATCCTCTAGTGGCCCTTTTCGCACGGTCTCACAGTTGTCTCGTGACGGTTGTTGAACTTCCTTCCTGGGAGTCCCCTTTATTGCAGTAGCACTTTCTTCTGATTCTAGTCTCCTGACGAGACTTTTCTTCTCAGGACATTGTTTTGGTCTTAGCTCGCCAGTGGTAGGTCGCCATACCATCCTTCTTGCAGCCGGAAGCCTAGGACCGGATGATCTGTTGGCTATATGCTGGAAGGTGCTATCCTCCCTAATTTGCAGACCCGATACAACAACGGGTGGACTGGCTTTTATCTTCTTCTTTGGTTTCTCTGAGGCAACAACAGGTTCTATTCGCGGTCCGAGACGGGATTTAGCTGGCACCCGTCCTATCCTTCTTAAGATTTCTGATACAGGGCATCGTTCTTTCTTTGCCAATCTTTCTATAACAGCTTGCAGCCGGGCAAATGGCGTAGTCTTATCCCTTTTTCTTTTGTAATTGTTGTAGTATGCAGGTCGGGGTAATGCAGCGGCAATCCTACGGACATCCTCTTCATCTGATGCGGCAGAGAGAGGGTGAAACCTGCTTCCTCCCAATAGAGGTATATACTCAGGCAGTTCTTCTCTTTCCTCAGGAATTTCTTCTAGAAAAGCAACTTCAGCAGCTCTGGCTTTCTTGGCGATCTTTCTGCTTCTATTTCTCCTTTGAGTCCGAGTTAGGGGTGCAACTCTTGAACTGGACCCAATCTAAAAAACAGATGGTATTGTAGCAAAATCTGTACCTTCCACGGTGAGAGGCTCATCACAGACTTGGACTTCCTTCCCCTTCAGTTTGGCAGAAGTCGGGGTAGGTGCGGAGATGACTAGACCGGTGGGGGTAGAGACAACATTCCTCCTACGAACAGGAGTACTTCTTTCAACTGGAACCCTTTGCAGGGGAGGGAATTCCTGAGCCGACTTCAGGTTGAACTCAATCACGGGCTCTTCAGTTTCTGACACTTTGTCCATTAGTGTGACGAGAGTGACATCAGCAAACTTGTTGTTTGTGTTGCCGAATCCTTGTCCAAAATGGATGATTCCATTGTCGGGCAGCTCATCCTTGTAAACGGCGAAGTCCATTCCATTGGTGAAAGAGAAGATTAACTTTGGGCAGTCATTTTCTGCAGGGCAGATTCCGAATGTCAGCCCCGAATTATGCTTCTTTTCGTTGTGAAATTTAGGATGAAAAAGAAAGAGTCTGAACACATTTTCGTTTATGTATTAATGATTTTAAAAGGATTTACTTATTAAAAGAGTCGTTTATTATTAGAGGATTTGTTTATTAGGAACGGAATGTTCAAAGGTATAGAAAAAGTAAAGGATCTGATTCAGAATGGAAAGGAAGATAAAGTCTTATGCACGACTTCTCGACTCAAAGGACCGCTCCTAAACTAACACCTATTGGGGTCCACCCCACCTCAGAAAAGAGGTAAAAGGATCTCGGAACCTCTCCGTTTAGGGTGCTAAACAGTGGCTCCTAAATCCGAGAGGAGTTGGCTATACTCGTTCAAGACAGAAATGAACAGAGTATTCCAACAGAAAGAATGGTAGTTTGGTCCACAAGGGGCATGGAGTCACTACCGATTTATGAAAGCAAAACCATCTGATCAAAATGGAGAGAGGAACTATTCCCCAGCGGAGTCGCCAGAAGTTGTCAGCATATTTTTAGGTTCGTGTTGTATTTTAAAAAGGGGTCGCCTACAAAAATTGTCGTCGAATTTTTTAGGTTTGAAATTTTAATTTAAATATATATATATAATTTAGAAAGTAGTATTTGATTTTGAAAATAATTTTAAATTTGAAAATTTTAAGATATGAAATCAAACTGATCTCACATCCCAAATAGTTTATATAAATGAGCGCCACATCACAAGCTGTGTATCTATCCCGGAGAATAAACACGTTACTTGATGATGGGGCTCGATTAAATAAACTAGAAGATTTGTGACATCCGTTTGGTCTATAAACCAATTTTATAAGCCGACAAGTTCCCCTGCTTAATATAAAGGAATTAAGCAGGGTTTATATTACCTGGATTCTTAAAGTTCCCTATAAGGGCAAGCCCCTATAGTTAATTACATATTAAATGATGGGAATCATTTAAGAAAACTCTCGGTAATGATCAGTGGTTTTGCTCTCAAGAATTTCAAAGTTTAAGGTTTTCAAAGGATTGAATTTTGGAATTTCAATAGGGAATGGATAAAATTTGGAACAATTCATTTCAGGAGTTCAAAGGAAGAAAAGTAGGAGAAGCTGAGGATCCAAGAAGAATCTTGGCAACTTCCCAAACTATCCTATTGTTTGGCTTAGATTTGGGAATTTACTTAATGTTTCAATCTTGCCAATTTTAATTAATTAGGACTTATATTTGCATGACATGATCATACAAATAGCCTTGAAGATGTGAGGGTTTATGTCGTACCGAACGACTACCTCGGAATCCTAAGACCGGTTAGGGCTTAATTTGCATAACATGATTATACAAATGCCTAACAAAGAGTTGAGGATTTATGTTGCACTAGAAAAACTACCTCGAAGTCCTATGGCTTTGTTATTTAAAACTAGGAAAGGTTAGCTAATGTAGAGTTGTTTTACTGACGAACAAGGCCGTGCTGCCCACCATGCTCCGAGCTCCTTGTTGTTGCAGGGGTTTAGTTTTAGAAGGTGACAATAAAGAGATGAGAGAAGTGTTTTTTTTTAGAGAAATCTAAAAGTCCAAATGTATTTTAGTGTTTTAATTAAAACAAATCTTAAAGTTGTTTAAACATAACCGATTAAGATCCCACGGTTCCATCATCCCGGCACCGTTATTTTCATCGAATTCACTTAGTCCAGATGAATTTGCTAAACTCGATCGAATGAGTTCCACACTTTCATTTAGACTGTGGGAAATCCCGTTAGCAACACGTGGGTTACATCATCCGAGGTATTCCCGATCATTCAACGAGTCGTTTTAATTTAGTTGCAATTGTAGTTTTGTTGTTCTGTTTCTGATTAAATTTTGAATTGTTTTATATTTTGAATGTTGTGGCGGTGAATTTTATCTTGCAATGACTTTTAATTTAGTTTTGGTTTCAGTTTAGGGACTATCCTAAAGGTTTTGGTTTTCATGCAACAGTCTTATTTAACACGCAAGAAAAGTAAAGTACAATGCATGTAAATAGATTGCAATAAAGTAAATTGCAATAAAATAAAAGCGTGCCTGGAGGGTCTTCCCGTCATCCCAAGCTGCACTTAAAACACATGTTAAGGCATTTAAATATTTCAACAGATACCTAGGTAAAGCTAAGGGAAGGGTTTTGGTTGTCTACCAGAATCCTAATCCTATAACTAGTCATTTCTTATGACGTCTAGGTCATTGGTTTGGTTTAAGGATGATTTTCTTCATCAAAGAACAATTAAGTTCAATTGTTCTTCTAAAACATCCCGTCGTATTGAGGAAGTGCTTAGGATGAATCCTAAACATCTTTTCAATATTTCTGGGATTATTTCGAGTCCAGATGAATTTCATTGCACTGGTGAATTGATCATCCAGGAGTTTTAGTTAAAGTTTGTCTCTTGCTCAGTGAACTCAGGTATTTGGTTACCCGATGAATGAAGTAACATCTCACTTAATACTATATTTAAGAGTTATAATAATTAAAGCCTTTAGGGGTAAGTTGGTTTATCGAGGATTTTAATCATTTAAAATTTGAGTTAATGATTTAAAGTGTTTTAACTTAATTATGGGGTTTTAATTAATAATTTTAAGCTTGGAATAGTGTTCAAATTATTTCTAGATTTAATTCTCAATGATTTCATTTAAGTTTGTTTTAAATGATTTTAATTTAATTTAATTTAATTTAATTTGATTTAATTTAATTTAATTTAATTTTAATATTACTTAATTTAACTTTAATTTAATTTTTATTTTAATTTAGTTTAATTTTAGTTTAATTTAATTTAATTTTAATTTAATTTAATTTAATTTAATTTAATTTTAATTTAATTTAATTTAATTTTAATTTAATTTAATTTTAATTTTAATTTAATTTAATTTTAGTTTTAATTTTAATTTTAATTTAATTTTAATTTAATTTTAATTTTAGTTTTAATTTTAATTTTAATTTTAATTTTAATTTTTAGCTTTAATTTTAATTTTAATTTTAATTCAATTTTAATTTTAGTTGTTCATTTGGATTATTATTTTAATTAAGAATTAAATATTGTTAAAGTGACTTATTTAGGGATTTTTAAATTAAAGAATAAATATCCTCTTAATAATATCCCTATTTTAATAATCCAAATTTTAAATGTACTCTTTCCAAAATTTAAATTATTTAATTAATTAAAGTTTCATTTTGATCTTTTCAAAGTGTTTAATGGGTTCCTACCCTTTTAATTTCCCTACGTTTCAATCATCCAAGAGAAAATTAAAATCAAATATTTTACCCTCCATTTTGATTAAGCCTAAAGTTTTAATTCAGGGTTAAAATTTTTAATTACCTTTATGCCCTTTTAAGCATATTTATTTCATAACTCACTAAATTGAGCTCAAATAAATTTGAAATTTTTATCTCACCTCACTCACATGTCAATTAAGACATTAGAGGAGAAAATGTGATTTTTCTGAATTTAATTTATTTATATAATTATTTTTAGTAGAAAATAGGGGTTTTCAAAGAAAATTCAATAATATGACCAAGGAAAGGTTTCTGTCCTTAATAAAATTATGGGATGTTCCTAATGACCAGAGGACCACTTGGACCAATTTTTATAATTTTTTAAAGTATATTTTATTTATTATACTTATTTTGAGTTTTGGAATATTAATTAATTTTAAAATAAAATAAATGTTGAAAAATGGTATTAATATTTTTCTTAAATTCCTCTAACCACAAGGAGTCCAGAGAAACAAATTTTATAATTTTATGATTTTGTTTTGATTTATTAGAATTATTTTAGTGAAAAAGGTTGAAAATTCATTTTTTAATATTAAAAATTACATTAAGCCTTTAAAATTCCATATCTTATCCTAGGGACTTAGGAAAAATATTTGGTTTGTTCCTAAGTGCTTAGGAGTCAAAATGTGACATTTTTATGATTTTTAATATTTTTGTGATTTTTATTATTTTTTAATTATTAAAATATTAAAATATTGTGAAAAATCAACTTTTTTAGAAAATTCCAATTTTAATTTTCCTGAACTTTCCTGATATCAGAGAAGCTCCAAAATAATTTTTGTGAATTTTTGAAAAGTATTTTTGGAGTTATGAATTTTTAAAGTTCCACATTGCTTATGAGGCTTAATCAACCCATTTGGTGGGGTTAATCAAGTCCAATTGATTTCAAATTTTTATGTGAGGTCTCTCTGATCCTAAATATCAATGGAGAATTATTTTCAATTCAATTTGATGTGTGGTTAACCCTAATTAATTCAAATTCAATTTTAGGGGTTTAGGCTTATTAAGGTTATTATGAATGAATTAACTCAAAATATATTTTTCATAGGGTCCTCTGGTCCTAAGAAGCATCACCAAATTTTTCCTAGAATTTATTTTACAACATACTAATTATTGGGATTAAAATACCTAAAATAGTGACATAAACTTGAAAAATTAATAACTCTTCATAGAGATAGCCTCTGACCTTGAAAAATTCAAGGAATGTTCCCAAGATCAGAGGCTTCAAAAGCCCTATGGTCTCATGCCATGGTGAATTATCTATGCAAATGGAGAATCAAAATACTAAAAACAGTAAATAAATTATTAAAAATAAAATACTCATCCAATTAACCTGATTTCTTTTCCACATTATTCTCCTCTGTTCACTGAGCAAGAGAGTATTTTTATTTTATTTTTGTGATTTTTCTGTGCAAAGATATGAATTTTTGAAGTTTTGAGCATTTAAATAATTTAAAAATACCCTATTTATCTACTTATCTGACTCGGCGCCAGCGCAACATCAGCAGCTCCGAAAGCCCACGCGGCGCATTCCCATTCGACTCCGCCATCTGACTCAGTGCTCCAGGGGCCCGCGGTTCACGTAACATTCCCTGGTCCGGTGCAATCTGATCCGTCCGCTTGATACACGCGCGATTCAACGGCTCCTGGTCATCGTCTATGACTGATGTGCACCCGTGACCGTCCACACTAAAACCCTAAGATCTCACTCGATTCTCAATGGATTTTTGTGTTCTTATGCTCTATGGATTCATCTTGAAGAGAAGAACACATCCATACAGTTTATAAGCTATGAAATTAAATTAAACAAAATGGAGAATCGCTGGAAGCTCGGGAGGAAGAGTGAGTTCATACCTTTGCTCAAAGAAGTGAAGCTTAGATCTGAGAGTTGTGTCACCATCGATTAAGTCCAGGCAAGCTCCAGATGAAGTCTCTGGCTCTAGGGAATTGTCTAGGTATGAAAGTGACCAAGCCCGATCACAAAGCTTGGAGGCTAGAAGCAATGGCTGGCCTGGTGAGGGGGCTTTTGCTGGGGAACTTCTTCTCTTGGTCTGGTGAAGGTGTAGGACCAATCAATTTGGAAATTGGCTCACAGTGGTGAAGTGTCCTGTTTTTTGGGTGGATTTTCAACTCAAAAATTGAGCTCTATTAATGGGGATTAGGGCAAAGGAACACTGGGGATCAACTGCTCTGGGTTAGGAGAAGTTGGCAGAGTTTCCTTAAGGTCTGGTTCATCTCCTCATTTGGCCGAGAGGTGGTGGGTTTAAATAGACATGGCTGGAGGGCTTCCCAGGGAGAATTAAAGGCTGGGATCAGCTGTTCAGGGGAGGAGAAGAACAGCTATGTTGTCCATTTGGGTTGAGACAAGTCAGCAAGGGAGAATTGGAAAGTTTAGCTCACATGGAGCTTTTAGCCATGGTGTTTTCCGGCGGCTGTGGTGGCTGGCCGGCCAGGCATGGGTCACTCTCAGGGTCAGGGAGGTCAGGGCTTGAGTTTGGTGCCAACAATTGGCTTTGGACATGTGTAAAGGAGTTGGATTAAAGTGGAAGATGGAGAAGGTTATTTTTGGTTCAAATGGGTCAACCCATGGTTTTGGGCTAGGTTCACCACCCAAGGCCTGGTTTTGGGCTGAAAAGGATCACTGGGTCAGCCAAGAGAAAATGGTGTGGTCTCCATCCATGGTGAGGTGGCTAAGCATGGTTTAGAGTGTGACATGAGTATGGTTAAAAATGTTTAATGAAGGCTTAAGAAAGACCCCCCTCTTCTTGCCATTAATGGCTTGGTGAGGTGGAAAGTGGCTCCCATGGCTTGCATGTGGCTTATGCATGGCTCAATGGCTCCATGTGGCTTAGGGCAAGGCTTGGTCAATTTCATGGAAGTAGAATTTAGGAATTTTGGTATTTTGGTGGAAAATTTTCATGAAGCTTGATTTGGAATGGTTTAATGATGATTTTGAAACTTAGGGGTGATTTTGATTAAATGGATGATGTAGAGAAATGTCATGTGGGCTTTGGATTGAAAACTTGGGCTTTTGAAATGGTCTTGGGTGGGCTTTTGAAGTGATTTTGGGAAGTGGAATCTTGGATTTATGATGGGCTTTTGGATGAACTTTTTTGTGAAGGACCATGTCAAATAAATGTTGCAATTGGTTTAGGGATGTTTCATGAATGGTTTGGAATCAATTTGGTGTGATTTGGAGTAGAATTAGGTTGAATTTGGGCTTTTTAGTTAAAGGGGCCAAAGTGGGTCAAATTGGGCTAGCTTGGGCTAAGGTTGGGCTAATGTTGGATTTAATGTAAAATTAATGTTGATAAATGTTCATGGGAGTGTCACAAACAGTTTCCAACTTTGGTTGGGCTCTAATTTTGGGATTTGAGCCCATTTGGGTTAGGTTTGGGCTTAGGTCAATTTAAGGGATTTTGATTTTAGTTTAGGTTTAGGTGGAGTTTAGGTTTAAATTTTGGGCAAATCAAGTTAGTGTTTTGTTTATGGGGATGTTAGAAAGGCCTTAGAAAAGATTTGGGGCCAATTGGAGTTGAATTGGATGGGTTTGAGCTAGGTTTAGGTCATGGGCCAAAATTGAGGCTTAGGTTTCAAATTGAAATTGGACTCAAATTTCAATCAAATTGGACTTGGATTTGGTCTAAATTGATGTTGGGGTTGTTGAATTGAAGTTTAGAATTGAATTAGACCAGAATTGGGGTCAATTAGGGTGGTTTGGTTTGACATTGGGTTCACTTGGGTTAAAAATGGGTCAAATTAGGGGTTTTGGTAAAAGTTGGGTAAATTGGCAAAATTAGCCCATAGTGTAGTTGAATAAAATGAAATTGGAAATATTTGGGATTTTCTGAAATTTTCTGGGAATTTTTGGAATTTATGGAATTTTGGGCCTAGAAGGGCATTTTGGGTATCTGGAGGGTATTGGGGGTACTTTTGGGATTTTTGGTATTTTTGGTATTTTTGGCTATGGATGATCAATTTGAGTGGTGGGAAGTGTTTAGGATTGATTTTGAGGAATTTTGGGTAATTTAGGTGATTTTGCAAATTTTGGGTAGTTCCAAGGGCATTTGGTAAGTTTGGTGGGTCCGGGGTCCGGGGTCCTGGGGGTCAAAAATTGAAATTTTGGAAAAATAAAGATTGATCAATTTTGAATAGACTGGAATCACTTTGGTTGAGCCATGAAGCCATATTAAGCCCACATGAGCCATGAGAGGACTCATTTGAGGCATTCACTATGTTGTTCCTAACGCTCTTAACCAGGGGCATAGGGGTTAAGGACCATCCATATGGATTTCCTACATGAGTCAGGAAGTCAAGTTTGGTGGGAGTTTGGTTTTAGAACTTGGAATGCGCTTGAGAGTGTAGTGTATGTGCAAGTCAACCCTCACCAGACCAGGCCACCCAGGTTATTCCTAAGGCCAAAAAATGTTATAGGGAACTCATCCTTTAAACCTACACATTTGATTTCAACCCTCTTGGTGATTAGGGGTCTACAATCAAGCTTGTGGGGTTTGCAGGGAGTCAAGAGGTGTTTGAATTTCTAAAGGGTGGGTTCCACTTCTAGTCTTCTAAGATTAGTCAAAGGAAAAGCCTAAGGCTAGATCCTAAGTACTAAGGATAGAGAAGAGAAGAGACCTCATCAAAAATGAGGTCAACACCTGCTACCTCGAAGAAGAGCAGAGGTATTCGGTAAACCGAGCTCCTCCTGTCGAGGAATCTCATCAATTACTGGCAGAATTGTAACTTGTGCTCTGGCGGCTCTGCGAATTCTGTGGTTGCGGTATCTTTTTTGAGACTTGGTTGGCAGGGGAGGTCTAGAACTTGAGCCAATCTTGAAGACTAATGGTGGGGCAAGAATGGTATCATCAGAATTATCTTCACGCAAAATTTCTTTCCCTTAGGTAGACGAGAAAGTAGGTGCAGTGACGGTGAAGCTGGTGGTAGTAGAGGTGATAACTCTCCTCGACACGGAGGCGACTGACTTGATGGAGGCAGTGGTTATTTCCACCTTCTTAGTAGAAGAGAAATCTTCATGGGAGTTCAGATCGAACTCAGCAGATGGCTCTTAAACTTCAGAAGTGGAAACTTTCACAACTACGAACGGGGATTTTTCGAGCACGACTTCAAACTTATTGAAGCAGGTCCCGAATTGAATCATCGGTGCTGCAAGACGAGCCTCGCAGGAGAAGGGCAAGTTGCAGAAGAAAGTTAGCATAAGGGTTAACATCTTTAACTGTCAAGAGAAGTATTCCGAAGGTTAGTGAGGGCCATAAACCTTATCATCATAGTGCAAACACTATGAAAAAGGTTGTTCTGTGGTATGTGGAAAATTTTATTTCATTTTGATATTTTATTATCTTTTTATTTCATTTTTTAGGTTTTCATATGTTGGTTCAAAGGAATCTTAAGATTTAAGGAAGAGTGGGTTAATCCGCCAAAGACAGGATTGAACCCGGGAGATAAAAAAGGAGTTGAAGTGTGGGATCCTATCGAAGATCCCCTTCACAACGTTGATTGTCCTAACAAAATTTGCTCGCTGACACACCTATTGGGGGTCCGACCCCACAAGATCAAAAGGAAAACCTAAAGGCTCCTGAACCCTTCTGTTTAAGAGTGATCAAATTGACGGTCCTGAAATCCAGAAGAGTTGATCACACTTTCTCTAGGAGGAAATGGGTGAAGTATGTCAATGGAAGAATAGTAATCTGGTTCATGAGGGACATGAGCAGATTACCGATATATTAATATAGTATTTTCTGACCTTAATGAAGAGAGAAACTACTCCCCAGCGGAGTCGCCAGAAAGCTGTCGGTCGTTAAATTTGGTGGAAAGTTCGATATTTTTGAAAAAGTTTAGAATATAGCTTTATAAAAATAGTATTTTGATTTAATTTAATATATATATGGATTTTGAAAATAATATTTTAATTTTGACGAATATAAAATCAAACTGATTTCATATAAATGTTAGTTTAGATAATCAAGCGCTTCATCACAAGAAATGTACCTATCCCGAAGAATAGATACATGGCTTAGGGTGAGGCTTGATCAAATAAACTAAAGAATTCATGACATTCGTTTGGTCTACAAACCATTATTGACCGACAATTTCCCCTATCTAATATGAAGGAATTAGATAGGGTTTATATTAAATTGGGGTTTTTAAGTTTCCTGTAAGGAAAGCCCTTATAGTTAATTACATCTTAGGTAACCAAAGTCACCTAAGAAAACTCTTGATATAGATTAAGAAATATTTATGTTCATGACTTCCAAAGGTAAGGTTTTTAAAGAAAATGTGATAGTCAGAAATTCAATAGGTGAATGGCTCAAGTTTTGAAACATTTCATTTTAGTAGAATCCAAAGGAGAGAAGGCTTGGGGAAAGACATAGATTCAAGGAAAATCTTGATGTCTCCCCAAACTATCTTATGGTTTGGCTTTGATTTTGGATATTTATTAGGTGTTTCATCCTGTTAATTTTATTTTTTAGGACTTACATTCAATCGATACCGATCATGTGAATGGCCTGGAAGATAGGAGGATTTATGTCATACTCGATGACAACCTCGGAATCTTAAGACGAGTTAGGGCTTACGTTGTATAACATAGTTACGCAAGGGCCTAAAGAAAAAGTAAGGATTTATGCCGTACTAAGTGGGCTACCTCGAAGTCCTATTGTTTGTTTATTTCTAAGGAATCATTTTGCTGATGTAGACAAGTTTTGCTGTTGAAGATGACCCTGTTGCCCACTGTGCATGCTTTAAGCTCTTCATCGTAGTAGGTTTAGTTTACAGAAGTGGCAATTAAGGAGAAAAGAGAAGTGTCATGTTTTGGAAATGTTTAAATTGAAGTATCTTAATATTTTTATTGGAGGAACATTAAAGTTGATTATAACGACTGTTGACCTCACTTTTGTGAGGGCACTCACCAGACACATTAAGATAGGAAGTCTACCCATATTTATCTCCTAAAAATCTAGCAAGAGACAACAGACACTGAGACCTGGGGTGAAATCAATTCACGACCTTTTGACCAACCATTGACTTAATAAGTCAAATTTTTGATAAAAAAAATTCAATATTGGTCAAAGAAGTTAATTTTTAACCCAAATACAAATTACTGACATAACTGATCAATGTTTTACTAAGAAAATCAACTTTGGTCAAACTGGTCAATTTTTGACCCAATGACCAACTATTGACCACCAAGTCAATCAAGACACTAAAATGGTCAAATAAGACTCATTTGACCATTTTAAGACATCACATGACCCTTAAGAAAACTTTGGGTAACCCTTGACCTAGATAGGTCAAATTTAGTAAAAAATGGTCAATCCATGCCCCTTAACCCTAAAACTGACTTCAAAGACAGACATTGACTTGATCAAATTGACATTGATCAAAGTCACCAAAAATTAATCCAAGTGTTACCACATTGACCTTTGGTTTAACCTAAAACCTTAAAATGGTTAACATGATTAAATTAAACCCCAAAATGATAAAGCCATTAATTTTGTGACCAAATCAACCATGACAAGGTTGAGAAAATCACATTAAACATCCTTGGACTAGAATTGATCAACCCAAACCAACTTGGGTCAACCTATGTCAATATTGTTCAATCCTAGTCAACATTTATCAAATTTGATCAAAATCGTCAATTTTGAACCAAAAATAATATAAACTGATCAAACAATTATTCCGAAATTATTTTGATTAATTAATTGCCTAATAATATAATTTTTAATATTTTAATTAATTAAATAATTAATTAAAATGAAAATATAATTAAAAGCCATGAAATAAGACAAAATTTAATTTTAAAACAAAAAATAACATAAAATTAAACAAATAATTAATTTAAAAATATTTTGATTAAATAATTGATTAATAAAATAATTTCCAATATTTTTAACTAATGACATAATTAATTAAAATAGAAATTAAATTAAGAATGTCATAAAATGAAATTTAAACCCATGACACCAATTATGACACAATAATTGATTTTCAAAATTTTCAAACCCTCTGTGATGTCATGAGTGACCTCATATAGGTTAGACACAACCCATATGACCCATCATGACACAAATCAACCTAGGAAAAACCATGGTTAACCATGGGTTAAAACTCATGATGAGAAATTTTTGAGATGACATCCTCTCCTTAAGTTAAATTATGAATCACCCCTTACTTAAGGATGAAGTAAATGGTTATGATTAGGGTAATCTTGTCACTACTTTAGACATCCAATGAAAAAAAGAATTGGCATAGGTTAAGCTTTAATCATGGCCAAAGAAGAGGGTAATGAAGGTATGCATGAAATGAGTCACCTTAGCTTATTTGTCATGCCCTCACCAAATAAGTTCAAATGAGTAAAGAAAGTATGTGGGGGAAGGCTCTATTAAAGCTCCATGATCAGCCTTATCCACCTCCATAATGCTCAAATGAGGGAACTTCAAATTTTAAGTAAATTCTAACCTAAGGTAACTATGAACTAACCTCACATAGGTTTCAATTTAAAATTGCCAAAATTCCAAAATCCAATCAATTGAAGGCCACCATATTATTTAAAACACTAATGGAATAATAGGGAATTTACCCAACAGATCCTTAGCCATCTTAACCTCAGCCAAGCCTTGCTATGGCTATAAATAGGGATCAAACCCAAAGAGAGGAAGAATAAGCAATAGATGCCCAAACTTTGCCCAATTCCTCTGATTCCCAACATCAAAAACCTAGTTTAGGACCTAAGCAATAAGTCCCAATCGAAATCGGATCAAACCAGCAACCCGATCTAGCAAATTAAGCCTAACCAACTCAACCCGGGTGCGCCCAAATTGACCCATTTGGTCTTGCACCTATATAGACCCGATTTGAGTCTAAATTGAGTTGGGGAAAGGCTTCCTTGGGACCACAAGAGGCTGAAAGACTAGTTTAATTAAGCTCAAATTTGTTGTGCCTAAGGTATGTAATTTTAATTTCAAAAATATTTCGAATTTTTGGTAAATTGTGCCCCAAATTAATTCGAAATCTTATGATCACCGTATGGATGTAATCTACATCCTTAGATGATTCCATAGGTTCATAAATCACTCAATTTCGTTGAGAAATGGGCAAGATATTGAGCCTAGAAGGTCTAGAGTTCATAAAAATCCCGAAAATAGCTAGATTAATTGACAGCAATTCGTTCCCATGTTTGGAAACGGACGACGGTGATCAAACCTCGCAGGATCCGCTATTCAGCCTCCGCAGCGGATCGTCCAGCGAATTCGATGGTAAGAGGACACGTGGCGCCTCATCGCTATTTTGGATTTGATTAAATCCAAAGCAACCTTAAATAAATCGAAAAATTGTATCTTTCCCAGAAAAATTACAAAAATAAAATAAAAATACCTCTGGAATGAGGAAACAGAGGAGAATAATGTGGAAACAAAATTTTGAAATTTTGAGTTATGCTTTATTTTTTAATTAATTAATTACTAGAGAGAATAATTTAATTATTAAAAATTAATTATAACTCCCAAAATTATGAAATTTTTACCAAACAATCTTCTCATGATATTACACATCCCCTTATTTTTCTAAGGACAGAAAAAAAATCTTTAGGGTGACATTCAATAATTTCTAAGCCACTTTATGATTATTTTTAAAAATAATTATAAAAATTAGAAATTATTGAAAATAAAATTGACTAATGACTAGAAATTTTAGGGCAACAGACAATAACCCTAGGATAATAAATTTTAAGTCATTAAACAATTTTAAATGACATTTGGAGTTTTGAATTAAAATTTACTATTAAATTAATAATTTTAAATCCTAAAAATCATCTTTTTATAACAGCCTATTTTCCTTATTAGACAAAGTTGAAAATGAGCCTAGCCCACACTAGACTTATGACAAGCCTTGATTGAGTCTAAAATGACAAATTAGGCTTAATCATCACCTTAATTAAACCATTAATTAAGCTTAAAAAAGGTTAGCTTAAATCAACCTAAGTTAAGCCTTAATCACATTAGGCTTAGCTTAATAAACCTTAATTAGGTTTAAAACACCACATCAGACATAATCAACCTAAGTTAAGCCTTAATCACATTAGGCTTAGCTTAATAAACCTTAA
Organism: Papilionanthe hookeriana x Papilionanthe teres; assembly: GCA_022702705.1. NCBI lineage: Eukaryota > Viridiplantae > Streptophyta > Magnoliopsida > Asparagales > Orchidaceae > Papilionanthe > Papilionanthe hookeriana x Papilionanthe teres. The sequence continues at coordinate 2,531,503 of CM040434.1, read as the reverse complement.
TTAGGTCTAAAACACCACATTAGACCTAATCAACCTAAGTTAAACCTTAATCACATTAGGTTTACCTTAACTTAAGTCTAAAGACATATTAAGACTTAATCAACCCATTAAACCTCATGATAATTAGTTTAATATCAAAAATCAAACTTTAATTAAGTTTAAAGATACACTAAACTTAATCAACCTTTAAACCCTAATTAGGTCTAACTCATTAGACCTAATTACCTATTAAACCATAACAAACATAGGTTTAATCAAACTTTAAACTTTAATTAGGTCTAACTCATTAGACCTAATTAACCATTAAACCTTAACAAACTTAGGTTTAATCAAACTTAAACTTCAATTAAGTCTAACCCATTAAACCTAATTAAGCTATTAAACATTAACAAACTTAAGTTTAATCAAACTTAATACCCCAAATAGGTCTAACTCATTAGACCTAATTAGTCATTAAGCCTTAACCACATTAGGCTTAATCAATCTTTGTACCCCAATCGGGTCTAACCCATTCGACCTTATTAATCATTAAGCCTTAGTCACATTAGGCTTAATCAACCTAATCTTCTCAATTAAGTCTAACCCATTAGACTTAACTATCCATTAAGTCTTACAAACATTAAGACTTAATTAATCAAATCAAACCTTAAACTAATCATACCAATTAAACCTTAACCAAATTAGGTTTGATCAACCTTAAATCAGATGACATAAACCAAAACAAACTTAAGTTCAATCCATATTGAACCTAAGTCAAAACCCAGGTTCAACCTAACTTGAACCTCACTCAAAACTTAAACCAAACCCAACTTAAGTCTAACCCATGTTAGACTTAGGTCAAACCCAAACTTAGGTTCAACCTGACATGAACCTAAATTAAACTTAAACTCAAACTTAGGTTGAACCTGACATGAATCCAAGTTAAATTTAAACCTAAACTTAGGTTCAACCAGATATGAACCCAAGTTAACCTTAAACCTAAACTTAAGTTCAACCTGAAATGAACCCAAGTTAAACTTAAACCTAAACTTAGGTTCAATCTGACGTGGACCCAAGTTAAACTTAACTTGAGTTTAACTCATATTAGACTTAAGTCAAACCTAAATCGACATAACTTTTAAGTTCGGCCTAAATCAAACTTATTTTTGACATAATCATTAAGTTCAATCCAAATCGAACTTAATTCGACATTAAGTTCGACCAAAATCGAACTTATTTTTGACATAAATATTAAGTTCGATCCAAATCAAACTTAATTCGACATTAAGTTTGACCTAAATCGAACTTATGTTAACATAAACATTAAGTTCGACCAAAATCAAACTTATTTTTGACATAAATATTAAGTTCGATCTAAATCAAACTTAATTCGACTTTAAGTTCAACCTAAATCGAACTTATTTTGACATAAACATTAAGTTCGGCCAAAATCGAACTTATTTTAACATAAAAATTAAGTTTGACTCAAAAACAAACTTAATTCAATATTGAATTCAATCCAAACCAAACTTATTTTGATAAAGATATTAAGTTTGACTTAAATTAAACTTAATAAAAATATTAATAACCCAAATCTAACTTAAATATTAATTTAAGTTTGATATAAATCAAATTTAATACAAAATGACATAAAATTTAAATCAACATAAAACAAAATTCAAAAATATAATATAAAACAATATAAAAACAAAACTTCGACACAAAAATGACACTTGAATATAAATCAAAGCTACATAAGACAAAAATAACTTTCATATTTGGCAATCTTGACATAAATGATTTGAAAACTTTAGATTTCTGACATTATTTTCTTTGCAGGAAGAAGACAAATTTTGATAGATTTTTTTTGCATGTTATAGGATATGCTAACTCTATTTTGCAGGACGACAATAACGAAACGACGACAAACAAACAAACAAACGTTTCGCTAGATTTTCTTTGCATGTTATAGGGTGTGTTAACTCTGTTTTGTAGGACGTCATCGACAAAGCATAAACAAAAATAACAAAACAAATAAAAAAAATGACAAAACAAGACATAAATAACAAAACACGATATAATAAGACATATTGAATAAAATAAATAAACAAGACATGAAACAGTGACATGACAAGTCATAAAATATCAATACGACAAACAAAATCAACAAAACAAAATCCTATCTTCTTAACATTTTAGAAGATGCCTCATGACATAAAAATTGACATAATATCTCATGACAATGAGGTAAAAATTAGGAATAAGACATTTTATATGTTTATTTTCCTAAAAACCCATTTAGAAAACATATGTTTAACATTAATCAAGAGTTTTCTTAGGCAAAACTAGAATTGTCTAGGATGTATTTAACTATAGAAGCTTGCTTCTATAGGGGAAATTAAAAGAACTCATAATAGGTTAACACCTAGAAAAATCTCTGGTTATTAGACTTGTGATTTTCTCAATAGGGTAAGAATATTCTAGGGTTTTCCCTATAAAGATATCAGTTTACCTTCCCTTGATTGTCTACTTTCCTTCCTTTTACCTTTTATACAAAGGATTAAAAGATTAGGATAATTAGACTGGCGATTCCTTGATATTTGACATAAAAACCCTGAATTAGCGACAATAGGAACGACGAGTTTTTATCGTCGACAAGAGATTGGCGACTCCGCTGGGGATTAGATCTTTTAAAGATTCCTTCTCTTCATCTTTTGTTGAAATATTCATTTCCAAAATCTTATTTTGAAAATATCATCCTTTTAAGCTTTGTTTTCAATAAAATAATAATTCTAGTTCCTAAGCAAGTTTTAACATAAAGTTCCTCTGGATTCTTGACAGAAAATTACGATGGACTCTCCTACTTCAGACTTTTTTTATTATCAAGATTTAAATTCACCATATAATGAAGTTTCTTACTTCCCACAAGGCGAATTCAAAGTATTTGATGATGAAGCTAAATATAATTAGAATAATCCTCTTGTGATAATGAAACCTTTTCCGTATTATCCGAATCTTTTGAACATCCTTATGAAGATTCTTTACTTTTACCCTAAGAACTTCCCATGGAACGATGTAAATTTGAGGACGTCGATAGGAAAGGGAAAGGAATCTATGTAGAGGAGCAAGGTAATGATGATTTAATATCAATATATGAGTTTGGGACCAGCTCTAAAGCTATTCCTACAACTTGTACTCAAAAGAAGAATAAGAATTAGAATGAAAATGAAATTGAGAAATTTACCCTCAATGGATATGAAGAAAAGATACATCCTTGGGGAGAAAATGAACTTTATCTCGTGCCTATTGAATATAATGAAGGTATGTATCAGTCTTTAAAAGAAGAAAACTCTCCTTCAATTTAAACAATACATACAGTATTCAAAAGGTTATCATGGAAAGATAGATGTTCAATAGCTAAACTATTGGAAAAAATTTGATGTGCGGTTACTCTCACAATGAAAAAGAAAATTTTGCGTACGATGATTTCATTTATCATCAGAGTACTCAAGTACAATTTAAATCTCGTTTGAAATAAAAAATGGAGGATCCAGTTGTTTTGACAAACAATATAAAGCATAATAAACTGCTTTTTGAGGCTAAACAAACTTCCAAAAAGATGAAAGCCATCATGCAAATGCTACGGGGTGCAGATCATTCAAGAAAACATAAATAAAAATAGTAGGAAGTTTCAGATGGTGCTTCTAGTATCATAAATACTCCTATGGATATTTCCCAAGGCAATACCTCTGAAAAGAGACCTGATAAAATATTTGAGGAAAGACTGGAAAAATTAAGAGAAAATATCAAGTTGTTAGCTACACAAAGAAAAGAAAAATCTTCTAGCAAGCTTGATAAAAAATTTATAGAAATAAATGTCGTTAAAACACAATCTAGTGCCTGGGAAACATCTCCATAAGATGAGGAAAATGTTACTGAAGAACAACACTTTGTTATCAAACAATGAGATGAACACATCAATCGTCTTGAACGAAAGCTAGAAGAAATGATGACAACCATGTAAAATTCTTCACAAACAACTCAATCACTAGCCATTGAAATCATCCGACCAGAAGTAATTCATCTCATGTGGAAAAGGTTGAAATCAAAGAAAGTTCACATAAGAAAAAGGAACCTCTTGATGCACCAAAAATATATACTATTTTTGCTATATAATTTTACCTATTTTTGGTGATATTACACTTTAAAGAAAGGTATTTTTCATGATTTTTTGTGGGTATGATGATTTTAGGTGTGTCGGCATATTTTTTAGGTTGAGTGTTTTGTTTTGAAAAGAGGTCGCCTACAGAAATTGTGCGGCTTATTTTAGGTTTAATTTAAATAAATAATTTGAAAAGTAATATTTGATTTTGAAAATAATTTTAAATTTGAAAATTTTAAGATATGAAATCAAACTGATCTCACATCCCGAATAGTTTATATAAACGAGCACCGCATCACAAACCCCGTATCTATCCCGAAGAATAGACACATTGCTTGATGATGGGGCTCGATTAAATAAACTAGAAGATTTGTGACATCCGTTTGGTCCGCAAACCAATTTTATAAGCCGACAAGTTCCCCGTTTAATATGAAAACATTAAACAGGGTTTATATTACTCGGGTTCTTAAAATTCCCTATAAGGGCAAGCCCCTATAGTTAATTACATCTTAAGTGACAGGAATCACCTAAGAAAACTCTCGATAATAATAAGTAGTTCTGCTCTCAAGAATTTCAAAGTTTAAGTTTTCAATGGATTGAATTTTGGAATTTCAAAAGGGGATGGATCAAATTTGGAACATTATATCTTGGGAATTCAAAGGAGGAAAGGTAGGAGAAATCACGTGATTCGAAGCGACCTTCGGTAATTTCCCGACTATCCTATTGTTTGGCTTGAATTTAGGAAAGTCCTAATGTTTATTTAATGTTTTGATCTTGCCAATTTTAATTAATTAGGACTTATATTTGTATGATAAAATCATACAAATAGCCTTGAAGATGTGAGGGTTTATGTCGTATCGGACGACCACCTCGGAGTCCTAAGACCGATTAGGGCTTAATTTACATGACATGATCATGCAAATGCCTAACGAAGAGTTGAGGATTTATGTTGCACTAGGCAAACTACCTCGAAGTCCTATAGCTTGGTTATTTAATTCTAAGAAAGTTTTGCTGAAGTAGACTCAGGTTTTGCTGATGACGATGGCCGTGCTGCCCACCATACTCCGAGCTCCTTGTTGTTGTAGTGGTTTAATTTTAGAAATCATAAATCAAGAGGTGAGAGAAGTGTTCTGGTTTAGAGAAAGTCTTAATTTCCAAGTGTTTTTAATATTTTAATTAAACAAATCTTAAAGTTGATTATAACAACACCGGTTAAGATCCCACGGTTCCATCCTTCCGGCATCGTTATTTTTATCGGATTCACTTAGTCCAGATGAATTTGCTAAACTCAATCGAATGAGTTCCACACTTTCATTTAGACCGTGGAAATCCCGTTAGCAACACGTAGGTTACATCATCCGAGGTATTCCCGATCATCCAACAAGACGTTTTAGTTTAGTTGTAGTTGTAGTTTTTTGTTACGTTTTGTGATTAAATTTTGAGTTGTTTTATATTTTGAAATGTTGTGGCGGTGAATTTTATCTTGTAATGACTTTTAATTTAGTTTTGGTTTCGGCTTTAGGGACTATCCTAAAGGTGTAGGTTTTCATGCAACGATTGTTTATCATGCAAGAAAAGTAAGTGCGATGCGATTAAATAAATTGCAATAAAGTAAATTGCAATAAAATAAAAGCGTACCTGGAGGGTCTTCCCGTCATCCCAAGCCGCACTTAAAACACGCTTAGAATATTTAAGCATTTAAAGCAAGTTCCTAGGTAAAGCTAAGGGAAGGGTTATGGTTTTCTCGCCAAGTTCCTAATCCTATAGCCTAGTCATTTCCTATGACGTCTAGGTTCTTGTATTTTAGTTTGAGGACGATTTTCTTCATCAAAGAACAACTAAGTTCAATTGTTCTTATAAATATCCTATCATATCGAGGAAGTGCTTAAGACGAATCTTAAACATCTTTTCAATATTTCAAGGATTATTCTAAGTCCAAGTGAATTTAATTATACAAATGAATTAATCGTCCGGGAGTTTAAGTTTTGTTATCTTGCTCAGTGAACTAGGACATTTGAATATCCTATAAGTGAAGTAACACTTCATTTAACACTCCTTTTAAGAGTTATGACATCACGAGCTTTTGAGGGCAAATGGATGTTCAAGTGATTTATGATTTCATTTAATTTCAGTTAATGGATTTAAGTTTGGAATAGTGTTCAAGTTGTTTTAGATTTATTTTTGAATCATTTATGTCTTAAGTGATGTTATATTTAATTTAATTTAATTTAATTTAATTTAATTTGACTTAATTTTAATTTAATGTGGTTTAATTTAATTTAATTTAATTTAAGTTAATTTAATATAATATGATTTAGCTTAATTTAATTTAACTTAATTTAATTTAATTTGATTTAGTTTTAATTTAATTTAATTGAATTTAATTTAATTTAATTTAATTTAATTTAATTTAATTAAATTTAATTAAATTTAATTTAAATTAATTTATTTAATTTAATATGTTTTAATTTAATTTAATTTAATTTAATTTAATTTAATTTAATTTAATTTAAATTTTAGTTTGATTTAATTTAATTTAATGTAATTTAATTTAATTTAATTTAATTTAATATTTTATTTTAAAAAGGTTTGCTTTAAATAATTTAACTTTAACTTAATTTAATGATTAAGTCTTTTAGCATTTTAAATCTTAAACTTGGATTATCATTTTAATTAGGAATTAAATATTATTGGGATGATTAATTTAGGGATTCTTAAATTAAAGAACAAATCTCTTCCTAATGACATCCCTATTTTAATAATTCCAATTTTTATTATTCTTCCAAATTTAATTAATTATTTTATTAAGGTTCATTTTAATTGTTTTTGAATTGTTTAATAGGTTTCTACCCTTTAATTATTTAAATTTCAATCATCCAAATCAGATTAAGATCAAATATTTTACTCTTTCATTTTATTAAGCCTAAAGTTTTAATTAAGGGTTAAAATTTTAATTACCATTTTGCCCTTCAAGCTTAATAATTTCATAACTCACTAAATTGAGCTCAAATGAATTTGAAATTTTTATGTGACTTCACTCATATGTCAATGAAGACATTAGAGGAGAAAATGTGATTTTTCTGTATTTAATTTATTTATGTAATTATTTTTGGTGGAAAATAGAGATTTCCAAGGAAAATTTAATAATATGACCAAGGGAAAGTTTCTGTCCATAAGAAAATTATGGGACATTCCTAATGACCAGAGGACCACTTGGACCAATTTTGGTGATTTTTTGAATTATATTTCTTTATATTATAATTATTTTGAGTTTTGGAGTATTAATTAATTTAAAACTAAAATACAGGTTGAAAAATGAATTTTATATTTTTCAAAAATCTCTCTGATATCAAGGAAATCAGAGAATCAATTTCTATAATTTTCTGATTTTTCTTTGATTTATTAGAATTATTTTAGTGGAAATGCTAGAAAATACATTTTCTTTAATTTTAAAATTACCTTAGGGCTTCAAAATTTAATAACTCATCATAGAGACCTAGGAAAAATATGAGATTTATTCCTAAGTGATTAAAATTCAAAATGTGACATTTTGGTGAATTTTATTATTTTTGTGATTTTTATTATTTTATTAATTATTAAAATATTAAAATAATACAAAATATCAACTTTTTTAGAAAATTGAAATTTTAATTTTCTTAAATTCCCCTAATATCAGAGAGGCTCCAAAACCAATTTGGTGAATTTTTTAAAAGTATTTTGAAAGTTATGAATTTTTAAAGTTTAAATTGGCTAAATGGCTTAATCAACCCATTTGATAGGGCTAACCAAGTCCAATTGACTTCAAACTTTTATGGTGGGTTCCTTTGATCCTAAAGGTCAGTGGAGAATTGATTTCAAGTCAATTTGATGTATGATTAGCTCTAACTAATTAAAGACCTATTTAGGGTGTTTAAGCCAATTAGGGTTATTCCAAGTGGATTAATTCAAAACCTATTTTTCCTAGGGTCCTCTAGTCATAAGAGACATCACCAAATTTTCCTAGAATTTATTTCACAACATGCTAATTATTGGATTTAAAATACTCAAAACAGCAACATGAATTTGAAAAATCAATAACTTCTCATAGGAATGGCCTCTGACTTTGGAAAATTTAGGGAATGTTCCCAAATTCAGAGGCTTCAAAAGCCCTATGGTCTCATGCCATGGTAAATTTCCTATATGCATGGAGAATTAAAACAATGCAGAGGGTAAATAAATCATTAAAAATAAAATACTGGATGAAATTAAATGATTTCTTTTCCACATTATTCTCCTCTATTCACTGAGCAAGAGGGTATTTTTATTTTATTTTTTTGATTTTTCTACACAAAGTTAGGCATTTTTGAAGTTTAGGGAATTAAATAAATCGGAAAATCCCTATTTTTCTACTTATCCGAGTCGGCGCCGCGTCAACCTTAGCATCTCCGAAGCGCCGCGTGTCGTCTTCTGATTCGGCGCCGCCATCCGACTCGGCCCGTCCCGGAACCCGCCTTTCACGTAACATCTTCTGGTCCGACGCGATCCGAGCCGTCCATCCGATACACGCGCGATCCAACGGTTCCCAGTCATCGTCTACGACTGGTGCGAACCCGTGACCGTCGACCTTCTAACCCTAATTTCTCACTCGATTCTCAACGGATTTTCATGTTCTTATGCTCTATGGATTCATCTTGAAGAGACGAATACATCCATATGGTAAACATGCATTGAAATTGATTCAAATTAAATGGAGAATCTCCGTAAGCTCGGGAAGAAGAGTGAGTTCATACCTTTGCTCGTAGAAGTGAAGCTTCGATCCGAGAGTTAGTGTCACCTTCGATTGGGTCCAAGTAAGCTCCGGCATGAAGTCCCTCGGCTCCGGTGAATTGTCTAGCTATGAAAGTGACCACAGCTCGATCATAAAGCTTGGAGGCCGGAACAACCGGGTGGCCTCGGGATGGGGCTTTCGATGGGAAACTTCTCCTCTTTGTCCGGTGAAGGTGTAGGACCGATCGATTTGAAGATTGATCCACTGTGAAGAAGTGTCCCGGTTTTTGGCTAAAGTTCGAGCTCAAAATTGAGCTTAGCTGAGGGAATTGGGACCGGAATTCGGTGGGGATCAAGTTCTCTATGTGTGGAGAGTGATCCGGAATGATTTTGCGCAGTTTCCTTAAGGTTTGGTTCAAGCACCTCTCATGGCCGAGAAGGGATGGTGTTTAAATAGAGGTGGCTGGAGAGCCTCACAGGGATGGCCAAGGGTTGGGATCAGCTGCTCTTGGCAAGAGAAGAACAGCCATGGTGGCCATTGGGCATGGGGCAGCTCAGCAGGTGAGAATTCCAAGTTTGGGCTCACATGTGAGCTCTCGCTCGGTGGTTTCCGGCGGCCGTGTTGGCCGGCCGGCCGTGGTCGAGTCACCCTCAAGGTCGGTGGGTCGTGGTCGGAGGTTTGTGCGATCAATTGTGCCTTGCCATGTGTAAAGGGGGTGGCTTGGAATGGAATGGGGAAGGGGCCATTTTGGCTTGGTTTGGGTCAACCCATGTGTTCGGGTTGGGTTCACCTCCCCATGACCCGGTTTTAGGCCGAGAGAATAAGTTAGGTCAACCGGTCAAAGGTGGTGAGGTCTCTTTCTAAGAATATTTAGATTAAATTTGGGTTAAGGGAATCATGATTAAGGCTAATGAATTTAGGAGATTAAGGAAAGAGTCTCCTCCTTTTGCCCAAAATGGCATGGTGACATGTCAAACCCCCCATGGCTTCATGTGGCTTGTCTATGGCTTCGCATGTGGCTTCATTTGGCTCATCCTTGGCTTAGGAAAAGTGGGTCCATTTATATGAAAACGGAATTTGGGGATTTTGGCAATTTAGTGAAAAATTTAGATGGTGCTCAATTTAGGTTGATTTGATGATTGATTTGGAACTTAGGAATGATTTTAATTAAGGGGATGATGAGAAGGAATTGTCATGTGGGCTTTGGGCTTTTAGATTTCACTTTGGATGGGCTTTCAAGATGGTTTAGAGAGTGGGCTTTTAGATTTCAAAACAAATTTTAGGATGAAAATTTTGCAAAGGATTGGATCCAATAAGTGTTGAATTTAATTTAGGAATGTTTCATGAATGATTTGGAATCAATTTGAAGTAGTTTGGGCTTGAATTGGGTTGGATTTGGACTTCTTCGGTAAGTGGGCCAAGGTGGGTCAAAATGGGCTAACTTGGGCCAATGTTGGGCTAGGGTTGAAATTGATGTAAAATAAATGTTGGGAAATGTTTATGGGAGTGTTTCAAAGAGGTTTTGGCTTTGGTTGGGTTTTGATTTTGAGGTTTGGGTTTATTTGGGTTAGGTTTGGGTTTAGGTCAAAATTGGGCTTTTTGATTTTAGGTTGAATTTGAGTGGGGTTTGGGTCTAAATTTTTGGCAAATCATGTTAGTGTTTTGTTTATGGGGATGTTAAGGAAGGTTTAGAAAAGCTTTGGGGTTAATTGGAGTTGAATTGGGTTAGTTTGGGTCATGTTTGGATCATGGGTCCAAATTGGGCTTTAAGGCCAAAAGTGAAATTGGATCCAAATGTCAATCAAATTGGACTTGGATTTGGTCTAGATTGGTGTTGGGGATGTTGAATTGAAGTTTAGAATTGAATTGGACCAGAATTTGGGTCAATTGGATAGGTTTGGTTTGACATTGGGTTCACTTTGGGTTAAAATGGGTCAAATTGGCGATTTTGACAAAAGTGGGGTAAATTGACAAAATTGGCCCCTGGTGTAGTTGAACAAAATAAAATTGGGAATATTTGGAATTTTCTGAAATTTTCTGGGAATTTTCTGAATTTTTGGATTTTTTGGCTAAGAGGGGCATTTTGGGTATTTGGAGGGTATTGGGAGGTATTTTTGGAATTTTTGGTATTCTTGGGTATGGATGATCAATTTGATTGGTAAGGAATGTTTAGGATTGGTCTTGAGGATTTTTGGGTGATTTGGAGATTTTAGAAAATTTGGGGGGTTTCAAGGGTTTTGGGTAGGCTAAGCGGGTGTAGGGTCCCGGGGGTCAAAAAATTGAAAATTTGGAAAATTGAAGATTGGGTGAATGTAAGTGGAATGAAATCATTTTGGTTGAGCCATGAAGCCACATCAAGCCCACATGAGCCATGAAGGGACTCATTTGAGGCATCCACTATATTGTTCCTAACCCTCTTGCCAAGGGCTTGGGGGTTAAGGACCATCCATGTGAATCACCCGCATGAGTCGGGAGGTCAAGTGGGTATGGGTGTGTTTTTAGGAGGTGTGTGAAAGTGTAGTGTATAGGTGTAGTGTGTGTGTAAGTCAACCCTTCACTGCACTGTGCCACCTGTAGGCGATCCTAAGGCCAAAGAATCTTATAGGAACTCATCCTTTAAACTTCCACATTTGATTTCAACTCTCTAGGTGATTAGGGGTCTACAACCAAGTTTGTGGAGTTTGCAGGGAGTTAGGAAGTGGTTTGAATTTCTAAGTGGTGGGTCCCAATTCTAATCCTCTAGGATAGTCAAAGGAAAAGCCTAAGGCTAGATCCTAAGTACTAAAAAGAAGGAGATAAGACCTCATCAAAAATGAGGTCAACAAATGGACCCCCAATATGTGTGGTGTGCTAACCAAGCACACCGCGCGTATTGGCGTTGACCGAAAAGATCAACAAAACCAACACAGATGTCCAAGTGACAAACTTAGGACGAAGTAGAAGAATTCCCGCTGGGGAGTGTCAAGTATATCTTTGAGACTGGAGATTCCTGAACTCTCGCTGGGGAAAGGAAAAGGAGGCGAGTCCCAAAACACATGATCTGGGGGAATTTCGATTTAGATTTTTGTTTTGTTTTAGTTTAAGTTTTGATGTGTAAGTTTAGATTTTGAGTTTTCATTTAGATTGAAGTTTGGTTTAAAATCAATTTGAGAAAATTTGGATTTGAAATGAGAATTGAAACCTAAGTTCCAACCTCGGGATTGCAAGGAAAACTGGAATTTAGGTCCCAGCTTCGGAGTGAGAATCGGAGTTTAAGTGTTGATTGAAGGGGTTAGAATCAGGATTTAGGTACTGATCTCGAAAGAGGTGAGGATTGAAATTTAAGTATCAATCCCGGAAGAGAGTCAAAGTTTAAGTATTAATCTTGGAATGAGGACCGGAATTTAGGTACCACTCTCGAAAATTTAATGAGAATTGAAACGGAGTTCCAATCTCGAAAGTTTAATGAGAATTGAATTGAATTCCAATCTCGGAAGTTTAATGAGAATTGGAAATGGATTCCAATCTCGAAAGTTTAATGAGAATTGGAAATGGATTCCAATCTCGGAAGTTTAATGAGAATTGGAAATGGATTCCAATCTCGAAAGTTTAATGAGAATCGGAAATGGATTCCAATCTTGAAAGTTTAATGAGAATTGGAAATGGATTCCAATCTCGGAAGTTTAATGAGAATTGGAAATGGATTCCAATCTCGGAAGTTTAATGAGAATTGGAAATGGATTCCAATCTCGAAAGTTTAATGAGAATCGGAAATGGATTCCAATCTCGAAAGTTTAATGAGAATTGGAACGGAATCCAATCTCAGAAGTTTAATGAGAATTGGAACGAGGTTCCAATCTCGAAAGTTTAATGAGAATTGGAAATGGATTCCAATCTCGAAAGTTTAATGAGAATTGGAACGGATTCCAATCTCGGAAGTTTAATGAGAATTGGAAATGGATTCCAATCTCGGAAGTTTAATGAGAATTGGAAATGGATTCCAATCTTGAAAGTTTAATGAGAATTGGAAATGGATTCCAATCTCGAAAGTTTAATGAGAATTGGAATGGATTCCAATCTCAGAAGTTTAATGAGAATTGGAACGAGGTTGCAATCTCGAAAGTTTAATGAGAATTGGAAATGGATTCCAATATCGAAAGTTTAATGAGAATTGGAACGGATTCCAATCTCGGAAGTTTAATGAGAATTGGAAATGGATTCCAATCTTGAAAGTTTAATGAGAATTGGAAATGGATTCCAATCTCGAAAGTTTAATGAGAATTGAAACGGATTCCAATCTCGAAAGTTTAATGAGAATTGAAACGGATTCCAATCTCGGAAGTTTAATGAGAATTGGAAATGGATTCCAATCTCAGAAGTTTAATGAGAATTGGAAATGGATTCCAATCTCGAAAGTTTAATGAGAATTGGAAATGGATTCCAATCTCGAAAGTTTAATGAGAATTGGAACGGATTCCAATCTCAGAAGTTTAATGAGAATTGGAACGAGGTTCCAATCTCGAAAGTTTAATGAGAATTGGAAATGGATTCCAATCTCGAAAGTTTAATGAGAATTGGAATGGATTCCAATCTCGAAAGTTTAATGAGAATTGGAAATGGATTCCAATCTCGAAAGTTTAATGAGAATTGGAAATGGATTCCAATCTCGAAAGTTTAATGAGAATTGGAACGGATTCCAATCTCGAAAGTTTATTTGTGTGAAGAGGGACCCAGTCTCATTCCATCAGAACCAAATCAGACAAAGCTCGTGGCTCCGTGTCAATAGACCTAGTCGATCTCCATACAGGAAGAAAGGTAGGACACAAAAGTCGAAATGATTTCGATGTGACGAAAAAAAAAAGGTTTAGGGTTCTGAAATTGAAGTGTGGGTCTCTTGTGAGGAAGAGTTGTCCCGACAGAGAATTTCAAAGCTTCTAGAGATAAATTTCGATTTGGAGTTGATTTGAAATGTTTGAAAAGATGAATTTAGAGTGGGATCCGATTTGAGATTCATTTTCATTTTGTTTGTCCTTTAACTTTCCAAATTTTTTTTTAGCTGTGTATTTAATGTTCATGTGAATTTTATTTAGCGTTCACGTGGATTTTGAAGTTATTTTTATGTTTGGATTTTTAAGGAAAAATAATTCTCATTTATTATTTATATTTTTATTTTCTTTATTTTATTTTATTTTATTTTTATTATTTTTATTATTTTTTTTTATTTTCTGTTCTTTGTTCGAAGTTCGTTTAACTTTAATGGCGTTTCCCAGTCAATTTGCACAAAAGAGGTGAAGGCCAAAAATGTGACATCATCACTTTCATTCCAATCATGTTGAAAATACATCATACAACTTGATCTGGAATACATCTCATACAATCCATATAGACTCAAAACAGACTATGTATGATCCTGGTTGATTTATCCAAAAAGCAGCTGTCAAAAATCCATGTCTGAATAGTGAGGTGCATGGTCAATAACATCACCTTCCAAGCCATCCTTGGCAAGGATGCCGTATGGATGTACGTTGGAGGTGTGATATTTTCCATGTAACTCACGGCTCGTAAGGCCGGAGGCTCTCCAGCTCCGGGTCCGGTCGGAAGTGGTAAGGTGCTTTCCGTCGTCCATCCTTCCGAAAGTAACCGAGATCCGCTTCACCGGTACTCCCGTATGCAATGTTTAGCGACATCCGCTCCATTGCCCTTTAGTATCATGACGGAACCTACCGGTAATGGTATCTTTATCGGCCCTCGGAACTCACCCGGGCCTCGTTATCCGGAGGTCGGATCCGAACATGATATTACACTCGTTCGTAAAAGAAACTCGTGCGTAAAGGTCCGAGAAAGTCGTGGTGATCTATGTGCGGGGGTATACAGTCACCCTTCTTGTAAATGTTAATGATGCAACCGTTGGGTATGCAATCCATCGGCGTACCCTCCATGCTATCATTCTTTTTACCATCCTTTTAATGACTAATGGCATTGGATCCACCTAGCCATGACGCGAGTATCCCCGGTGGGTTTCCTTCCTGTCTTCTCGCGAAGTTGTAGCAAGCATCCACATTGTATTGTAATTCTCCCTTCCCCGGCATCCATCTCCGGGGTTCCGAGTAAGTATTTTCTCTTAAGCGACCTCGCTCGGCCCATCTTTTTCAAATCCCGGATGCAATCCACTATTTGTTGTTGTTCGTATTCCGAGAACACGTCCGTATGTAACTCGAGGCCTTCTAGTATATTGATCCTCCCCGCCTCCGATTCTCTCGAAGTATTCAAAAGTTTTCTTCTCGACATTCCGTATTCTTTCTAGCTCGTATTCCGGGATAATTTGCAAATGGCGAGGCCCGGTGACGTATCGTGGGATATATGGCTCAATCCCTTCACGTTCTCCCGCATACCTCGGCTCCTCGGGGATGATGTCCGTCGGGACATCCTCCGGGTTGCTTCGCAACAAGGTCATGCATTACCGGTGATTTTATCCGGTGGCGTAGTAGCCTTCTTTCTTCTGTTCTTCTTGAGACTTCCCCGGTTTCTTCGTTATCCTCTGAGCCGGTCTCCTTTCTTCGAGTTCCCGGTGAATTGGTGTCCTCGAAGTGTATGTACCGGCAGTAGCAATCGCCTCGTCGCGCCGGTCCGCCGCTAGTTTAGTTAACATCTTGCGGATACGGCGATTTTTATTTCTTCGTTGAGTTACCGTGAGAGTTGCTCTTCGTACTTCCCGATTTTCCGCGGGCGCGGCGCCGACAAGCCCGCCCTCCGCCGTAGCGACTACGTACTTGATTCTCTTGTCTTCTTCAATGTTTGTTTTTCTTTTCTTATCGTCGGATTGGTGGCTTGGGCCACCCACTTTCATTACTCGTTCTGATCGGGCTGCCTCTCGGTCAACTAGGACCCGACCACTTTCCTCGTATCGTGCAGCCCGCCGGTGCGAAGTCTGAGTCAATCTCTATTATCGCTCCATCTTTCACCCTCTTTTCGTCGAGTGCAAGGCTTACGCCATTTCTAAAGTTCAGGACCAACCGCCCGTTCGACATTTCCCTGCGAAAAGACAAGGAAAAGGATCAGGGGCCGTACTAAGAACAAGAACATTAAGAAAATGTTTATTAAAGACAGTGTTTTCTTCTCTTTTTTATATTTTTAAATTCAACAGGAAAGAAGTGGGATAAGATCAGGAAAGAGATTTTGATTTGGAAGAGAGAACAAGGAAAACTTTATTATCATGATTTTATTTATTTTAGCACATTTTTTATTATTTTTGGGTTCGGACCCAGTCTTAAGTAATTACTTCGCCCGTGCTTCTAGGGATGAAGAATTCAATCTTTCGAAACATCAGGTAGCGTAATACTTCTTCAAGTATCATCCATTGATCGGAAGCATATGTCGTTCTCCTTGGCAATTCACTAGCTGGTAGGAGCCTCCTGAGTAGACTGCCTCAACTACAAAAGGTCCCTCCCAAGTGGGTTCAAATTTTCCTCCTATCTTGCGGTGTGCAAGAATAGGTCTTTTGAGAACGAGAACTAAGTCACCAACTTTGAAGGTTCTTGGGCGGACTACTCGTCATGGGCTCGAACCATCTTAGCTTCGGTATAGTTCTAAATTCTCGTCGCGCCGCAAGTCTTTTTCTTCCGGGCTTTCCAATTCTTCTAGTCGTAATTTGGCGTTTTCTTCGTCGTGATTTTGTTTGCAACCGCAATTCCGAGTGAAGGAAGCCGGACCTCTAAGGGTAACACTCGCTCGACCCCATACACCAGAGCGTAAGGTGTAGCTTGAGTAGGAGTTCTGAAGGTTGTCCGGTAGGCCCATAAGGCTTCTAACAATTTCTCGTGCCAATTTCTCTTATTATCGTCCAAAGTCTTCTTTAAAATTTGAACGAGAGTTTTGTTAAAAGCCTCAGCCAGGCCATTTGCTCTTGGGTAGTAAATTGTTGAATACCGCCAGTCGATTCCGTGTCTCCTGACAAAATTGTTGATTTACGTGCTTCTGAATGCTGGCCCATTATCTGAGATGATCCTGTACGGCACTCCGAAACGGTAGACAACTTGGTTCTTAAAAAATTGTAGCACGTGATGTGCTTTCACTTCTCTGAGTGGAACTGCTTCTGCCCACTTGGAAAAGTAATCCGTAGACGCAAGAATGAAGCGATGTCCTTTTGAAGATGGTGGTTCTATTGGACCCACTATATCTGTGCCCCAACATTCAAATAGCCACGACGCAATTGTCGGATGTAGCACATTTGGAGGTTGGTGTAGAACCACTCCGTGCACTCGGCATTGGTGACGCCTCTCGGCGATTTTCATGCGCCGGCTATCATCGAGGGCCGTAGTACCCTAGTCTTTTAATTTTCATTTTCATCTTCGGACCCGATCGGTGAGCGCCACGGAGTCCCGAATGCACCTCTTTAACAATTTCACGGTCCTCGGACCCGCTTAGGCATCTTAGCCACATTTGATCAAAAGACCTTCTCGTATAATGTGTTGTTTATTAATGCGTAGGACGCAGTTCTTTCTTGATCCGATGGGCTAACGACCTATCGTCCGGTAGTTTTCCCGTTTGCAGTGTATCTATTAATGGCCGTCGCCAATCTTCTCGTGTTTTCCGTCACCGCCGCAATCGATCCTTTTTCCTTTTCCGATTTGTGTATTGTGTCTATGTCGAGCCGTGATAGGACCCGACGTCCGTGAATCGACACTTTCACCGATTCATCTTGCAAACAGGCAAATTCTTTTGCGAGACGGGCTAACGCATCTCGCTAAAGCGTTTTCTTTCGGGAATTTTGTAGATCGTCACATTCGGAATCTGTTCCAACAGCTGTATGGCATACTGGAAGTATTGCTCGAGCCTTGGTTTTAAAATTTTGTACTGTCCGGCGATCTGTTGAATGATTAACTGCGAATCCTCGTAGATGTTGATGTCTGTTATACACATTTGAATAGTTAATTCCAGTCCTGTTATGAGGGCTTCGTATTCCGCTCGTTATTTGTACACGGCTCTGTCAAGTGGTAGGAGTATCTTAACATCCCTCGCTCCGTGTTATAAAGATTAGTCCGATCCCCGCCTACCGGCACTATCACTTGCGATTCTTCATCTTTATGTGCCGAAGATGCTCCGTCGAAATACAATTCCCAACGTCGATCATCAGGGTCTTCTAGGTTCATTATTTGTTCATCTGGCAAGTCGTCATTGAGAGGAGATTCTGCCGGCAAAGGGTGTGCTGCGAGGAAATCTGCTAGGACTTGTCCTTTTACAGCACGAAGAGGCACGAAAGTTATATCGAATTGCAATAATATCATTGACCATCTGGCAAGTCCGCCTGGAAAGCGTTGGACGGGTCATCAAGTATTGCAATGGATTAAATTTCGAGATCAGAGTCGACCTTATGAGAAAGCATGTAATGCCCGAGCTTTTGAGCGTCGAAGATCGTGGCTAAACATGTGCTTTTCAATTGCGGGATACCTTATTTCCGTCGGAAGTAAACGACGGCTTAGGTAAGTAAAGAGCATTTTCTTTACCCTCATCATCGACCCAGGCTAACAGGCTCCGAGAGAGTCGTCTAAAGCCGCGGTATAAAGTATCGCCGGTCTACCCGAGACCTGGGGCTGCTAAGACAGGAGGTGTCATTAAATATTGCTTAATGTCCTCGAAGGCTCTCTCGGCATTTCTCTTCCCAAATAAATTTGGCGTCCTTTTTAACTAGTGCCGAGAAAGGCCGACACCTACTCGACAAGTTCGAGATAAAGCGTCGAAGATATGCCGCCTTCCTCGAAAAGATCGTAGTTGCTTTAAGGTTCCGGGGAGGCGGCATTTCTAAGATAGCTTTTAATCTTTTCCGGGTCGATTTCAATTCCACGATGTCAGACAACGAATCCTAAGAACTTCCCGGAGGTGACGCCGAAGGCGCATTTTAAGGGATTCATCTTAAGGTTAAATTGTCTTAATCGTTCGAAAACGATTCTCAAATCATACAGGTGGTTTTCCTTTACTTTGCTTTTGATGACCACATCGTCCACGTAGTATTCGACTTGATTATGGATGAGATCATCAAAAATTCTTGTCATCGCTCTTTGGTAGGTTGCTCCTGCGTTCTTTAGTCCGAATGGCATCACTGTGTAGCAATATACCCCGATCAGCGTTCTGAATGCTGTAAGTTTTTCATCTTCTGGAGCCATTTTTATCTAGTTGTATCCGGAAGATCCATCCATGAATGAGAATATTTCATGTGTTGAAGCAATGTCGATCATCAATTCTGGGATCGGTAGAGAGAATTCATCTTTCGGACATGCCTTGTTTAAATCTCTGAAATCCACACAAATTCTGATCTGACCATTCTTCTTCCTGACTGGTACCACATTAGCTAACCAAGTCGGGTATTGTTCTTCACGGACAAATTTAGCGTCTATTAGCTTTTTAACCTCACTTATGACTTGTTGTTCGATTTCTAGACGCATTCTTCTCGGGACCTTGTCCGACCGGAACGTACAGTGATCCACCCCTAGCTTATGGATCGCGACCTCCGGAGCTAAACTCGGCATCTCATCGTAGCTCCAAGCAAAACAGTCTTAAAATTCCATTAATAACTTAATTATTTCTTCGGAGTCTTCTTTATCGAGTAAGGAGCTAACAAAGGTAGGTCTAGGTTCTTCGCTAGTACCTAAGTTAACTTCCGTTAACTCATCTATCGTAGATTTGATCTCTTCTTCGACTCCGTGAGCGTCTCCAATTTGTAAATCTTCGAGCACTTCTGTAGTTTCCATGCAGTTTTCATTAGACTCGCAAGTGACAACCATGCAAAATTCAGTATCGTCAACTGATCCTACTATGCCGAATCCGAGACCATGTTTTGAATTGGGTGGACTACCGGAGTTATTCCATAAATTTTCAAAATGTTGTGATTGACCTTTTGTCCATTGTCGAGGTAAGAAACCACGCTGAATTAAATTTTGAACACGTGGAGAGTACCACTCAAGAGGCAATTCCATTAATTCTGATGAAGTAGCATCTTCAAATTGTACATTGTTTTCAGTTTTGGAGGAAGGAGCACCACGGTAAAATTTGATGGGTTTTGCACCACCGCTACGTACCTCTTTGACCTCCATACCCTCGATCTTATTGGAATGGATTGGGGTCAGGGTCATAGTATGTACATAGTGGTTAATCTTCTCGTACATCGATTTATATTCTTCGTTTCTTTCATCTTCGAGAGGGATTCTGAATTGTGTCTTCTTCCGACTTATTATCGCTGCTTCTTGTTTGATCTCTTTTTCTTCTTCAGAACTATCTTCCCAATCAACATTGATGGCTGGTTTCCTCTGTCCAATCGTCCTAACGTCTCTGCCACGACCTCGTCCCCGGCCTCGACCTCGGATGCGAGTTGTGGAGAAACCTTCACCATCTCGCCGTAAGGGAGTGGTGAGTGACTCGTTGGACTAGAATTTCAGTGTTCTTCGTCGTCCCAAATTTCCTTTGCTTCATTTGTTATGGTATCTCCGGAGAAGATTGTTTTCTTCGGAGGTGCATAATAAGTCGCATCTTCATGGATCCCAATTTCATGTACGGAGAACGGTTGTAAGTCACCTTTGATGCACTGTTCCCCTCCATCGTAGTATTTGATGCACTGATGTAGAGATGATGGTACCATCCTCTTTTCATGTATCCATGGTCGGCCAAGTAGAGCGTTGAACGACGTTTCTGAATCGATTATGTGAAATTTTGCGGTTGTCTTTGTTAAGTCACCGGTCTTCATTAGCAGTGTTATTGATCCGAGGGCTCTTTCTCCTTTCTGGTTGAATCCTCTTAATAACATTTTGTCCGCTTCGAGCTCGCGAGCATCAATTTCCAAATATGCTAGTGTTCGAAGATTCATTATATTGATTGATGCTCCTGGATCCACCAATACTCTGGAGAGTGTAAACTTCCCAATTGTAATCGAAATGTACAAGGGTCGGTTGTGGTCCGTTGTCCCAAGTAGTAGGTCATTGTCCGTGAAGATAACACTCCGTCGTTCCTTTAACGAGCAAACCTCATCTAAGGAATCTCCGGCCATTTGAGCTAAGCAAATTTCCGGATCAAGTAAGGCCTCGATCGGAGCTTCTCTCATCTCCTTTGATAAGATGAGAGCGTCGTAGATGCTCGGCTTGGTCTGGTAGTTTCCTAAGATGGGCTAGCACGTTGTAGTCCACTTTGTTTTCATGTGCCTCGTTTTCTTCTCGAATGGGTATTTCTTCCGCCGGGGTTGGTTCTTCCCGAACAACCACCGCTTTCCTTTGTCCTTCGGACCCATTCTCGGAGGTAGAACTCTTCCACTTCTTAAGTTGACTTCGTGATTTCTTCTAAGTTTAGCATTGAGTTTGTCGGTGTCTCCTCCCGAATCGGAACGACAGGTTCTTCGAGATTAGCTTCGGAGTCCGAAGGCTCTAACTCTATTGTGATTGGAGCTCCTCGAAATTCGCAAATAGATTCGTTGCTTCGTTGAACTCTCGTAGCCTCCCTGGTGGATGTCTTCTTTGTCATTGTGATCGTCGAGATTGTGTATGATTTGAGAATTGTTATTTGTATTGGAATCGACGTCCGGATTAGGTTGATTGTCGCTAGTTACGTAATCGTTAGAAACAGTCAAAACGTAGCCAACGCCATAACCCTCATCATTATAAGATCCCACCGGAGTGGGCAGATAATCATACAGAGTTAGAGGTTCGAGGGATTTCTCCCCCAAATCGGAAACAACTATCCTAGGATAAGCAGCCCCTAGTCTAGCCTTAGGAGCCTCGGTCCTCTCTTCTTCGTCAATTTTCTTCTTTTCTCAATTGTCTCTTGTTGAGGTTGTTCTTCTATCGCAAGTGATAGCGCCGACTTGACAGGTTTCGAACTCTGAATTGAGGCTCGCACCGAAGCGGTTTGGATGTGATCCAAAACCTTCTTCGAAGACTTTGTCCAAGCGGTAGTCCATCCATCATCGGTCGCATAGCGGATCTATCGGAACAATGAAATCCGTCGAGATAACATTGACGGAACCTCCTTCTCGGGGTTCCTTCATGTATTCTTTCGGGATCGTTATATTCCCTTTCCGAAGATTGTCGTTGAGCCAACTTTTGAAGGTAATACAATCTTCTATCTTGTGCCCAAGCATCCGGTGGTAAGGGCAAAAGTTGGGATCACCTTTCTTGTCGACTTCTTCCGGTCTTTTAGGCTCGGCGGTTGGAAATCCGGAGTCTTCATCAGCCGCGGAAGATTTTCGGCACCGCCTCATTCTTGAACGGATACTCCCTACTCGGGAACTCCCTAAACGTACGTTGTGGACGAGGCGGTTGTTCATACCGTTGAGATGACCGATAGCTGGGTCGGGGTTCGCCGGTAATTCGCTGAGGTTGCTGCGGCCGTTCGACGATATTTGTATCGGCTGCTTGCCTTTATCGATCGCCGCGACGATCCCGGACTTCTTTTCAAAAGTTTTCACGGGCTTCGTTTGTCTCGCTTTATCGGTGAAACTTAATTGCTTCGCCTCCTCTTGCAAGCTTCCGGCCTTGCTTAACAACTTCTCGAAAGTCTTAATAGTAAATCCCTCGAGGAGAAGTGCTATCGGGCCATGGATGCTTTTAAGTAAAATGCCGATCGCGTGCTCGTTCTTGTAGTCGCGGCTCACACTTCATACTTAGATTCCTCCATCGAAGTATGTAGTCCACCAAGGTTTCGTTCGGCTTCTGCTTCTCTACCACTAAATCACCTATAGTGATGTGGTGCTGAGCTCCGGCAAATCGTTTGATGAAGAGGTTCTCTAATTCTGAAAATGTCTTTACCGAACCTGTTTGGTAATTCCGCATACCAATCAAAGGCGATTCCCGACGTGTCGCCGACAAATTGTCGGAAGAGTAAAGCATCACTTCCGCCGGCATTGCAACAACCGGCACGAAAATGTGCAACATGCCGCCGAGGGTTTCCGGTTCCATCAAAGGTCTTGAACGGAGGTGGTACAAAGCCTTTCGGATATCGGGACGGCGTCGAATTCTTCGGGATAAGGTCTACCCGTCCGAATGGATGTCCCGCTCTTTGATTGTGCCAAGGCTTCTCGCACTCGCCGTTCCACCAAGCTCTTGATATCCTTTTCCGGAATCATACTTTGTGTTGCATCCTTCTTTAATTGATCATCCCCGTTGACGGATGTAATCTCCTTTCCTCCGTCTACAATGTGAAAAACTTCTGGGGGTGTTTCTCTTTGGGGTTGAACCTGACTCTGGAGAGTGGCTAGGGCTACTGCCCATCTCTTCCATCCTTTTGCCATTTGGGCGATCGTATCATCTTTCTCTTGAAGCTGCCTTCTCATTACTTCCGGCTCCTCTCTTTCTGCGGCTGCAGGAGCACCTTGTGAAGCCGACGAAGCTCGTGTTTCAACCATGTTAATTTCTACATATTCATCATCCATGAACTCTGACGAGTCAACTTCATCTCCGAACTTTTCTTCTCTTTCCCTTGCTAGTCGCCGAATATCAGTTCTTAGCTTTTCCATAGCATCTTCTAGTGGTCTTTTCTGTACATCCTTGCAGTTGTCATGAGATAATTGTCGAGTTTCTTTCTCATGAGTCCCCTTTACCGCGGTAGCACTTTCCTCGGACTCAAGTCTCCCCGACGAGACTTTCCTTTTCCGGTCGTTGTTTCGGTCTTAATTGGCCGGTAGTGGGACGCCATACCATCCTTCTAGCAAGAGAAGGCCTAGGACCGGATGGTCCGTCACTCGAATGCTCGGAAGGTGGTATCCTCCCCGATCCGTAAACCCGAAACAACAACAGGTGGACTAGCCTTCATCTTCTTATTAGGCTCTTCTGCAGCGATAGCAGATTCTACTCGCGGCCCAAGACGGGATTTGGCCGGCACTCGCCCTATCCTTCTTAAAATTTCCGATACAGGGCATCTTTCTTCCTCGCTAACTTCTCAATCACAGTCTGTAGTCGGGCAAATGGTGTAACCCTAGCCCTTTTTCTTATGTTGCGCTATAGTATGCGGGTCGAGGTAATGTAGAAGCAATCCTATGGACATTTTCCTCGTCAGCTGCGGCGGAAAGGAGATGGAATCTACTTCCTTCCAAAAGGGGTGTATACTCAGACAATGGTATGTATTCAGGTAGTGGTGTGTACTCAGGGATTTCTTCTAAGAAAGCAACTTCAGCAGCTCTGGCCTTCCTGGCAATCTTCCTACCTCTATTTCTCCTCTGAGTCCGTGTTAGGGGTGGAACCCTTGAGCTGGACCCAATTTCAAAAACAGAAGGTCTTGCACGGAAATCTGTACCCTCCACGGTAACATGCTCGTTACAAATTCGAACTTCCTTCCCTTCGGCTCGGCGGGAGCCGGGGTAGGTGCAGAGACGACTAGACCAAATGGGGGTAGAGATAACGGTCCTTCTATGAATAGCGGTACTCCTCTCAGCTCGGAACCCTTGCAGAGGAGGAAACTCTTGAGTCGACTTAAGGTCGAACTCAATCATGGGTTTCTCGCTTCTGGCACTTTGTCCATTAGTGCGAAAAGGGTAACGTCAGCGATCTTGACATTTGTGTTCTCAAATCCTTGTCCAAACCGATGATCCCATTGTCAAGCAGCTCATCCTTGTAAACAACGAAGTCCAGTCCATTGGTGAAGGAGAAAATCAGTTTTGGGGCTTCCATTTCTGCAGGGTAGATTCTGATTGTCAGTCCCAAGTTATGCTTCTTCTCATCAGGACGAAAAGAAAGGAATCGAAAAGAGTCCGAACACATTCTTGTTCATGTATATTTGTTAAAAGAGTCATTCATTAGAGGGTTTGTTTATTTAGAACGGAATGCTCAAAGGTGTAGAGAAGGTAATGAATCTGATTCAGAATTAGAAAGGAAAAGAAAGTCTTATGCAAGACTTCTCGACTCGAAGGATCACTCCTAAACTAACACCTATCGGGGTCCACCCCACCTCGTAAATGAGGTAAAAGGATCTCGGAACCTCTCTGTTTAGGGGTGTCTAAACAAAGGGCTCCTAAATCTGAGAGAATGTTGGCTATACTCGTTCAAGGTAGAAATGAACATAATATTCCAACGGAAAGAAGGGTAGTTTGATCCATTAGGAACATGGATACACTACCGATTTTTGAAAGCAGAACTATTTGATTAAAAATGGAGAGAGGAATTGTCCTCAGCGGAGTCGCCAGAAATTGTCGGCATATTTTTTAGGTTGAGTGTTTTGTTTTGAAAAGAGGTCGCCTACAGAAATTGTGCGGCTTATTTTAGGTTTAATTTAAATAAATAATTTGAAAACTAATATTTGATTTTGAAAATAATTTTAAATTTGAAAATTTTAAGATATGAAATCAAACTGATCTCACATCCTGAATAGTTTATATAAACGAGCACCGCATCACAAACCCTGTATCTATCCCGAAGAATAGACACATTGCTTGATGATGGGGCTCGATTAAATAAACTAGAAGATTTGTGACATCCGTTTGGTCCGCGAACCAATTTTATAAGCCGACAAGTTCCCCGTTTAATATGAAAACATTAAACAAGGTTTATATTACCTGGGTTCTTAAAATTCCCTATAAGGGCAAGCCCCTATAATTAATTACATCTTAAGTGACGGGAATCACCTAAGAAAACTCTCGATAATAATCAGTAGTTCTTCTCTCAAGAATTTCAAAGTTTAAGTTTTCAATGGATTGAATTTTGGAATTTCAAAAGGGGATGGATCAAATTTGGAACATTATATCTTAGGAATTCAAAGGAGGAAAGGTAGGAGAAATCACAGATTCGAAGCGACCTTCGGTAATTTCCCGACTATCCTATTGTTTGGCTTGAATTTAGGAAAGTCCTAATGTTTATTTAATGTTTTGATCTTGCCAATTTTAATTAATTAGGACTTATATTTGTATGATAAAATCATACAAATAGCCTCGAAGATGTGAGGGTTTATGTCATATCGGACGACCACCTCGGAGTCCTAAGACCGATTAGGGCTTAATTTACATGACATGATCATGCAAATGCCTAACGAAGAGTTGAGGATTTATGTTGCACTAGGCAAACTACCTCGAAGTCCTATAGCTTGGTTATTTAATTCTAAGAAAGTTTTGCTGAAGTAGACTCAGGTTTTGCTGATGACGATGGCCGTGCTGCCCACCATACTCCGAGCTCCTTGTTGTTGTAGTGGTTTAATTTTAGAAATCATAAATCAAGAGGTGAGAGAAGCGTTCTAGTTTAGAGAAAGTCTTAATTTCCAAGTGTTTTTAATATTTTAATTAAACAAATCTTAAAGTTGATTATAACAACACCGGTTAAGATCCCACGGTTCCATCCTTCCGGCATCGTTATTTTTATCGGATTCACTTAGTCCGTATGAATTTGCTAAACTCAACTGAATGAGTTCCACACTTTCATTTAGAACGTGGGAAATCCCGTTAGCAACACGTAGGTTACATCATCCGAGGTATTCCCGATCATCCAACAAGACGTTTTAGTTTAGTTGTAGTTGTAGTTTTGTTGTTCTGTTTGTGATTAAATTTTGAGTTGTTTTATATTTTGAAATGTTGTGGCGGTGAATTTTATCTTGTAATGACTTTTAATTTAGTTTTGGTTTCAGTTTTAGGGACTATCCTAAAGGTGTAGGTTTTCATGCAACAGTTGTTTATCATGCAAGAAAAGTAAGTGCGATGCGATTAAATAAATTGCAATAAAGTAAATTGCAATAAAATAAAAGCGTACCTCGAGGGTCTTCCCGTCATCCCAAGCTGCACTGAAAACACAGTTAGAATATTTAAGCATTTAAAGCAAGTTCCTAGGTAAAGCTAAGGGAAGGGTTATGGTTTTCTACCAAGTTCCTAATCCTATAGCTAGTCATTTCCTATGACATCTAGGTTCTTGTATTTTAGTTTCGAGGACGATTTTCTTCATCAAAGAACAACTAAGTTCAATTGTTCTTATAAATATCCTATCATATCGAGGAAGTGCTTAAGACGAATCTTAAACATCTTTTCAATATTTCTAGGATTATTCTAAGTCCAAGTGAATTTAATTATACAAATGAATTAATCGTCCGGGAGTTTAAGTTTTGTTATCTTGCTCAGTGAACTAGGACATTTGAATATCCTATAAGTGAAGTAACACTTCATTTAACACTCCTTTTAAGAGTTATGACATCACGAGCTTTTGAGGGCAAATGGATGTTCAAGTGATTTATGATTTAATTTAATTTCAGTTAATGGATTTAAGTTTGGAATAGTGTTCAAGTTGTTTTAGATTTATTTTTGAATCCTTTATGTCTTAAGTGATGTTATATTTAATTTAATTTAATTTAATTTAATTTAATTTGACTTAATTTTAATTTAATGTGGTTTAATTTAATTTAATTTAATTTAAGTTAATTTAATATAATATGATTTAGCTTAATTTAATTTAACTTAATTTAATTTAATTTGATTTAGTTTTAATTTAATTTAATTGAATTTAATTTAATTTAATTTAATTTAATTTAATTTAATTTAATTTAATTTAATTTAATTTAATTTATTTAATTTAATATGTTTTAATTTAATTTAATTTAATTTAATTTAATTTAATTTAATTTAATTTAAATTTTAGTTTGATTTAATTTAATTTAATGTAATTTAATTTAATTTAATTTAATGTAATATTTTATTTTAAAAAGGTTTCGCTTTAAATAATTTAACTTTAACTTAATTTAATGATTAAGTCTTTTAGCATTTTAAATCTTAAACTTGGATTATCATTTTAATTAGGAATTAAATATTATTGGGATGATTAATTTAGGGATTCTCAAATTAAAGAATAAATCTCTTCCTAATGACATCCCTATTTTAATAATTCCAATTTTTTATTATTCTTCCAAATTTAATTAATTATTTTATTAAGGTTCATTTTAATTATTTTTGAATTGTTTAATAGGTTTCTACCCTTTAATTATTTAAATTTCAATCATCCAAATCAGATTAAGATCAAATACTTTACTCTTTCATTTTATTAAGCCTTAAGTTTTAATTAAGGGTTAAAATTTTAATTACCATTTTGCCCTTCAAGCTTAATAATTTCATAACTCACTAAATTGAGCTCAAATGAATTTGAAATTTTTATGTGACTTCACTCATATGTCAATGAAGACATTAGAGGAGAAAATGTGATTTTTCTGTATTTAATTTATTTATGTAATTATTTTTGGTGGAAAATAGAGATTTCCAAGGAAAATTTAATAATATGACCAAGGGAAAGTTTTTCTCCTTAAGAAAATTATGAGACATTCCTAATGACCAGAGGACCACTTGGACCAATTTTGGTGATTTTTTGAATTATATTTCTTTATGTTATAATTATTTTGAGTTTTGGAGTATTAATTAATTTAAAACTAAAATACAGGTTGAAAAATGAATTTTATATTTTTCAAAAATCTCTCTGATATCAAGGAAATCAGAGAATCAATTTCTATAATTTTCTGATTTTTCTTTGATTTATTAGAATTATTTTAGTGGAAATGCTAGAAAATACATTTTCTTTAATTTTAAAATTACCTTAGGGCTTCAAAATTTAATAACTCATCATAGAGACCTAGGAAAAATATGGGATTTGTTCCTAAGTGATTAAAATTCAAAATGTGACATTTTGGTGAATTTTATTATTTTTTTGATTTTTATTATTTTATTAATTATTAAAATATTAAAATAATACAAAATATCAACTTTTTTAGAAAATTGAAATTTTAATTTTCTTAAATTCCCTAATATCAGAGAGGCTCCAAAACCAATTTGGTGAATTTTTGAAAAGTATTTTGAAAGTTATGAATTTTTAAAGTTTAAATTGGCTAAATGGCTTAATCAACCCATTTGATAGGGCTAACCAAGTCCAATTGACTTCAAACTTTTATGGTGGGTTCCTCTGATCCTAAAGGTCAGTGGAGAATTGATTTCAAGTCAATTTGATGTATGATTAGCTCTAACTAATCAAAGACCTATTTAGGGTGTTTAAGCCAATTAGGGTTATTCCAAGTGGATTAATTCAAAACCTATTTTTCCTAGGGTCCTCTAGTCATAAGAGACATCACCAAATTTTCCTAGAATTTATTTCACAACATGCTAATTATTGGATTTAAAATACTCAAAACAACAACATGAATTTGAAAAATCAATAACTTCTCATAGGAATGGCCTCTGACTTTGGAAAATTCAGGGAATGTTCCCAAATTCAGAGGCTTCAAAAGCCCTATGGTCTCATGCCATGGTGAATCTCCTATATGCATGGAGAATTAAAACAATGCAGAGGGTAAATAAATCATTAAAAATAAAATACTAGATGAAATTAAATGATTTCTTTTCCACATTATTCTCCTCTCGTTCACCGAGCAAGAGGGTATTTTTATTTTATTTTTCCGATTTTTCTACACAAAGTTATGCATTTTTGAAGTTTAGGGAATTAAATAAATCAGAAAATCCCTATTTTTCTACTTATCCGAGTCGGCGCCGCGTCAACCTTAGCATCTCCGAAGCGCCGCGTGTCGTCTTCTGATTCGGCGCCGCCATCCGACTCAGCCGTCCCGGGACCCGCCTTTCACGTAACATCTGGTCCGACGCGATCCGAGTCGTCCATCCGATACACGCGCGATCCAACGGTTCCCGCTCATTGTCTACGACCGGTGCGAACCCGTGACCGTCGACCTTCTAACCCTAATTTCTCACTCGATTCTCAACGGATTTTCGTGTTCTTATGCTCTATGGATTCGTCTCGAAGAGACGAATACATCCATACGGTAAACATGCATTGAAATTGATTCAAATTAAATGGAGAATCTCTCGTAAGCTCGGGAAGAAGAGTGAGTTCATACCTTTGCTCGGAGAAGTGAAGCTTCGATCCGAGAGTTAGTGTCACCTTCGATTGGGTCCAAGTAAGCTCCGGATGAAGTCCCTTGGCCCGGTGAATTGTCTAGCTATGAAAGTGACCACAGCTCGATCACAAAGCTTGGAGGCTGGAACAACCGGGTGGCCCGGGGATGGGGCTTTCGAGTGGGAAACTTCTCCTCTTAGTCCGGTGAAGGTGTAGGACCAGCTCAATTTGAAGATTGATCCACCGTGAAGAAGTGTCCCGGTTTTGGGCTAAAGTTCGAGCTCAAAATCGAGCTCAGCTGGAGGGAATTGGGACTGGAATTCAGTGGGGATCAAGTGCTCTATGTGTGGAGAGTGATCTGGAATGATTTTGGCAGAGTTTCCTTAAGGTTTGGTTCAGCACCTCTCATGGCCGAGAAGGGATGGTGTTTAAATAGAGGTGGCTGGAGAGCCTCACAGGGATGGCCAAGGGTTGGGATCAGCTGCTCTTAGCAAGAGAAGAACAGCCATGGTGGCCATTGGGCATGGGGCAGCTCAGCAGGTGAGAATTCCATGTTTGGGCTCACATGTGAGCTCTCGGCCTGGTGGTTTCCGGCGGCTGTGGTGGCTGGCCGGCCAGGGTCAGGTCACCCTCAAGGTCAGGTGGGTCAGGGCTGGAGGTTTGTGCAGTCAATTGTGCCTTGCCATGTGTAAAGGGGGTGGCTTGGAATGGAATGGGGAAGGGGCCATTTTGGCTTGGTTTGGGTCAACCCATGTGTTTGGGTTGGGTTCACCTCCCCATGACCTCGGTTTTAGGCCGAGAGAATAAGTTAGGTCACTGGTCAAAGGTGGTGAGGTCTCTTTCTAAGAATATTTAAATTAAATTTGGGTTAAGGGGAATCATGGTTAAGGCTAATGAGTTTAGGAGATTAAGGAAAGAGTCTCCTCCTTTTGCCCAAAATGGCATGGTGACATGTCAAACCCCCCATGGCTTCATGTGGCTTGTCTATGGCTTGCATGTGGCTTCATTTGGCTCATCCTTGGCTTAGGAAAAGTGGGTCCATTTATATGAAAAAGGAATTTGGGGATTTTGGCAATTTAGTGAAAAATTTAGATGGTGCTCAATTTAGGTTGATTTGATGATTGATTTGGGACTTAGGAATGATTTTAATTAAAGGGATGATGAGAAGGAATTGTCATGTGGGCTTTGGTCTTTTAGATTTCACTTTGGATGGGCTTTCAAGATGGTTTAGAGAGTGGGCTTTTAGATTTCAAAACAAATTTTAGGATGAAAATTTTTCAAAGGATTGGATCCAATAAGTATTGAATTTAATTTAGGAATGTTTCATGAATGATTTGGAATCAATTTGAAGTAGTTTGGGCTTGAATTGGGTTGGATTTGGACTTCTTTGGTAAGTGGGCCAAGGTGAGTCAAAATGGGCTAACTTGGGCCAATGTTGGGATAGGGTTGAAATTGATGTAAAATAAATGTTGGGAAATGTTTATGGGAGTGTTTCAAAGAGGTTTTGGCTTTGGTTGGGTTTTGATTTTGAGGTTTGGGTTTATTTGGGTTAGGTTTGGGTTTAGGTCAAAATTGGGCTTTTTGATTTTAGGTTGAATTTGAGTGGGGTTTGGGTCTAAATTTTGGGCAAATCATGTTAGTATTTTGTTTATGGGGATGTTAAGGAAGGTTTAGAAAAGATTTGGGGTTAATTGGAGTTGAATTGGGTTAGTTTGGGTCATGTTTGGATCATGGGTCCAAATTGGGCTTTAAGGCCAAAAGTGAAATTGGATCCAAATGTCAATCAAATTGGACTTGGATTTAGTCTAGATTGGTGTTGGGGATTTTGAATTGAAGTTTAGAATTGAATTGGACCAGAATTTGGGTCAATTGGATAGGTTTGGTTTGACATTGGGTTCACTTTGGGTTAAAATGGGTCAAATTGGGGATTTTGACAAAAGTGGGGTAAATTGACAAAATTGGCTCATGGTGTAGTTGAACAAAATGAAATTGGGAATATTTGGGATTTTTTGGAATTTTATGGGAATTTTCTGAATTTTTTGATTTTTTGGCTAAGAGGGGCATTTTGGGTATTTGGAGGGTATTGGGAGGTATTTTTGGAATTTTTGGTATTCTTGGGTATGGATGATCAATTTGATTGGTAAGGAAATGTTTAGGATTGGTCTTGAGGATTTTTGAGTGATTTGGAGATTTTAGAAAATTTGGGGGGTTTCAAGGGTTTTGGGTAGGCTAAGTGGGTGTAGGGTCCCGGGGGTCAAAAAATTGAAAATTTGGAAAATTGAAGATTGGGTGAATGTAAGTGGAATGAAATCATTTTGGTTGAGCCATGAAGCCACATCAAGCCCACATGAGCCATGAAGGGACTCATTTGAGGCATCCACTATATTGTTCCTAACCCTCTTAGCCAAGGGCTTAGGGGTTAAGGACCACCCATGTGAATCACCTGCATGAGTCGGAGGTCAAATTGGGTATGGGTGTGTTTTTAGGAGGTGTGTGAAAGTGTAGTGTATAGGTGTAGTGTGTGTGTAAGTCAACCCTTCACTGCACCGTGCCACCTGCGGGCGGTCCCAAGTGCCAAAGAATCTTATAGGAACTCATCCTTTAAACTTCCACATTTGATTTCAACTCTCGAGTGATTAGGGGTCTACAACCAAGTTTGTGGAGTTTGCAGGGAGTTAGGAAGTGGTTTGAATTTCTAAGTGGTGGGCCCCAATTCTAATCCTCTAGGATAGTCAAAGGAAAAGCCTAAGGCTAGATCCTAAGTACTAAAAAGAAGGAGAGAAGACCTCATCAAAAATGAGGTCAACAAGGTGATTTGAGCAAAAAAGAAGCAAAAAGAAACGAATTCAAAGCTAAAGGAGTAAAATGGGACAAAACAGCTTTTGGCGCCACCGGCACCAGAATGGGCGCCGCTGGTGCCAACTTCCAGAGACTCCAAAATTAAATGGGCGATAGAGCGCCGCTGGCGCCCTATGTCGGTGCAGTTTAAAAATGAAGAGTTTTGGTAACTTTTTGAAGGGATGCTTAAGGAAACTCTTGGGAATTCGTTTTTAACATATATGTAACTGTTTTTGGATGAAATTGAAGAGGGGGAGAAGAGTGTAGTAGTATGGAGAGTGTGAGTTTAGAGTTAGGATTTGGAAGAGTGAGTATAGAAGTGAAGATTTGAGAGGGATTCTTCTTTAAGGAGTGAGGAGAAGGAGTAAAGTGAGAGATTGCTTCTTCCTTTTCATTCTAAAGAGGGAATTGAGTGTTGCAAAGAATAGAGAAAAGGATTCAAAGTAACTTCAAGGGATTTGCTTGGGAAAGAGAAAGAGATAAGTTGTATTTGTTGTTGTGGTTTGTATGATTTTTCTTTTATATATAAAATCCATGTTTGATTGTGTCTTCTCTATAAAATCTGAGTAGTCTCCTTCGTCTTTTTTCTTGCATAGAGATGTGATGATGTGATGATGTGGATTTGAAGTAATTTTAAAGTATTGAATAAATTGTGATGGTTTTTCATTTTGAACTTAATTTACTTCTTGATTTGGTCAATTGAATTGTTAAAATCTGTTGTTGTGCATTAACTCTGAAAGGATTGAGTGTCCTACAGCAATAATGAAGAATCCATTTATTGTCCATGAATGAATTGCGTAGTTCATGGGAATTGAGTGCAAATAAATAGGGAAATGAGTTTTAATGGGCTTCAAATATGAGGTTTCAGGGTGACAGGCTGAGATCCCCAATTTGGTTCTAGGATTGGTAACTAAAGTCGTAGGTTAACCTTCAGGTGAAGGGTGAGTGGGAGCTCCGCAGTGACAGCCGGTATCCTCCCAGCATAGCCTTAGATTTAGTGATCGAATTTAGGATATGTCAACGTTCTTTATATGCTTGGAAGAGGGGGTACACTTTTGAGGGTAAAGAAACATTTATGCTCCTATTCAGTAAAATACAATAAATAATCATTCTATATCATTCACACATCATATACTCATTACAAGAGGAAATACACTTTTCATTTATATCAAAACCTTTCAAATACAAAGCTTAGTGTATGTGTGTGTTAGTTAACTGTTTAAAGATATTAGAAGTAATTGTGGTTTGCTTAACTCTTACTATTTTCTGCATCTTGTTAGAAGAAGTAAACTTAAACTTTAATTGCGATTTGAGTATTGGATTTTAGTATTACACTATCTATTGTAAGGAATATGCCTTCCTTATGGGATCGATAACCAGGACTCCATTAGAGTCATGTATTAATTGATACAAGACGTATACTTGCGTTGAAGTTTGAACTTTACAAAATCATTATAAATATATAAATTTGGGTTCATAACTTCTTGCATAATAAAAGTACGCATCAAGTTTTTGGCGCTTTGCTGGGGAAGGAATAAACGGTATCTATCGATAATATAGTAACTGAAAAACCTTTACTTTGTAGTGTGTAATTGTGTGTTTGTTTACTTTTTAGAGTATTTGTGCGATTTTATATGCATAGTAGTGGATCTATAGGTTTAGTACCTTACGATTCGAAGTTAGAGTCTAATGTTATAAAATTTAGAAAACAACAAAATTAAACTGAGAATCCTTGCGAAATGGCGAATAACCAAGATAATCAGAGAAATGATATTAGAAATTTGCCGAGACCGTTAAGAGATTATGCTAACCCAACAGCAGATGAAATTCATGTGACTATTCAAAATCCTGATTTTGCTGCTAATTCATTTGAGCTTAAACCTGCTATTATCCAAATGGTACAAAATAATCAATTTGGAGGAGCACCTAATGAGGATCCAAATTTACATCTCGCTAGTTTTCTAGAACTATGTGCTACTTTTAAATATGACGGAGCGCTGAGTGATGCTGTCAGACTTAGACTTTTCCTTTTTCATTAAGGGATAAAGCTAAGACGTGGTTAAATTCGTTAGCACCTGAATCTATTAAAACTTGGGGAGAACTTTCTAAAAATTTTCTATCAAAATATTTTCATCCATCAAAGACTACTAAGCTAAGAAATGATATCACATCTTTTGGTCAGTTTGAAGGGGAATCAATATATGAAGCTTGGGAAAGATTTAAAGATCTTCTTAGGAAGTGCCCACATCATGCTTTACCAGACTGGTTAATAAATCAAACATTTTACAATGGATTAGTGGGATCATTGAGATCAATTATAGATGTTGCTGGTGGTGGATCGTTAATGTCAAAAACTTTTGATGAAGCATACTCATTAATAGAAGAAATGACTGCTAATAATTTTTAATGGCCCTCTGAACGGGTAAATCCTAAGAGAGTAGCAAGTGTTCATGATTCAGATATGATGACTATGATAGTTTCTCAAATTGCAGCCCTTTCTAAGAAAATATATCAATATGGAATGGATTATTCTCAACCACCCCAAGTGTGAGAGGAAAATTCATTTGGACAGATAACAGAATCACAAACACCTTACAAGACTTTGAATGCTATTAATAGACCTAATAATCCTTATTCGAATTTTTATAATTCTGGTTGGAAGAATCACACAAATTTCAATTGGAATAATAGCAATGCCAAAGTTAACCCACAATGGGGGAATAGTTCTACAAATCCAGTTGGAAATTAGAATAATCAAGGAAATACAAATTTTAGACATTCTTATCTTCCTGGATTCAATAGTAACCCGCAATTTAAGGATAAGAAGTTTTCTACTGAAGAAATGATTCTGAGTATGGGAAATCAATTACAAGTTCAAGGTGTTGCGATGAAAAATATTGAAAATCAATTGGGGCATATTTTCACTGCACTTAATAATAGACCTTCTGGAATGCTTCCGAGTAATGTTGAGATCAATCCAAAAGATCAAAACAAGGAACAACTTAAGGCTATTCAATTAAGGAGTGGAAAGGAATTGGAGACAAGAGTATAAAAAGAAGTTGAAATTGAGAAAGAGAATGTGGATATTGAAAAAGGTTCAAACAAGATTTATCCAGACATGGAATATCCTCTTGAACCAATGAAGATTACTGTTGAAAAACCACAACCTCCATTTCCTCAAAGATCGAAGCAACAAAACAGGGAAAAGAGATTTGGAAATATTTTTGAGATCCTTAAGAAATTAACGATAAATATTCCTTTTGTTGAAGCATTAGAACAGATACCTGACTATGCCAAGTTTATGAAGGATATTCTCAAAAAGAAAAGAAAGATCATATATCATGAAACTGTTGCATTTAGCAGAGAGTATAGTGCAATTATTTAGAAGAAGCTTCTAGAAAAACTTAATGATCCTGGTAGTTTCACTATCCCGTGTGCTATAGGTAAAAATTTTTTCGGAAGAGCCTTATGTGATCTGGGAGCTAGTATTAATCTTATGCCTTTATCAACTTTCAAAAGGTTGGGAATAGGAGAAATTTCTCCTACATCTGTGACTCTTCAGTTGGTCGGTCGTTCCATTACTTACCCTAAAAGGAGTGGTGGAAGATGTGTTAGTGAAAGTGGATAACTTTATCTTTCCTGTGGATTTTATTGTACTTGATATGGAGAAAGATAAAGAAATTCCAATCATTTTGGGAAGACCATTCCTTGCTACTGGGAGAGCAGTGATTGATGTTCAAAAAGGGGAATTAACTATGAGGGTTAATGATCAAGAGGTGACCTTCAATATTTTGAAATCTATGAAGTATCCCTCAATGGAAAAAGATGATGAATGTTTTAGAATGGAGGTCTCTGAATATTTAAGAAAGGAATATTTTGAAAATATATTTGAAAAAGAAGCGGAGTATGAAAATATGTTTGAAGAAGGAATTGAAAATGAAGAAAATTTAGATAGTGAGAAGAATGAAGATTTGGAGTATATTCAAGAGAGATTCAAAATATTAGACACTATGGGAGGTGGAGATAAAAGCTTGATTCCATCTATCATAAAACCTCTTGAACCTGAAATGAAAATTCTCCCTAATCATTTAAATTATATGTTTTTAGGAGAATCATCTACTTTGCTTGTTATTGTTTCTTCAGAGTTAAACGAATATCAAGAATAAAAATTGTTGGAAATTTTAAAAAGATATAAAAAGGCGTTTGGATGGACTTTAGTAGATATGAAAGGAATCGGTCCTTCAATTTGTATGCACAAGATTTTATTAGATGAAGAACATAAACTGAGAGTTGATTCGCATAGGAGATTGAATCCAATA
The DNA here is from genome assembly GCA_022702705.1 of Papilionanthe hookeriana x Papilionanthe teres. Classification (NCBI taxonomy): domain Eukaryota; kingdom Viridiplantae; phylum Streptophyta; class Magnoliopsida; order Asparagales; family Orchidaceae; genus Papilionanthe; species Papilionanthe hookeriana x Papilionanthe teres. The sequence continues at coordinate 2,494,654 of CM040434.1, read as the reverse complement.
ATGAAAGAAGTAGTTAAGAAGGAGATTTTAAAATGGCTGGATGCTGTAATTATTTATCCTATTTCGGATAGTGCTTGGGTGAGTCCAATACATTGTGTATCAAAAAAGGGAGGACTGACTTTTGAAGTGAATGAATGGAATGAAATTACACCCACAAGACAAATTAATGGATGGTGAATTTGTATTGACTATAGGAAATTAAATGCCGCCAACCGAAAAGATCACTTTCCTCTTCCTTTTCTTAATCAAATGCTGGATAGACTTGCTGGACACAAGTACTACTACTTTCTGGATGGATATACTGGTTATCATCAAATACCTATTGCTTCTGAGGATCAAGAAAAGACAACTTTTACTAGCCCTTACGGAACCTTTGCTTTTTGAAGAATGCCTTTTGGACTGTGTAATGTACCTGCAACGTTTCAGAGATGTATGATGTCTATCCTTAGCAGTATGATAGATAATGGAATATAAGTTTTCATGGATGATTTCTCTATACTCGGGACTTCATTTGAAATTTGTTTGGAAAATTTAGCAAAAGTTTTGGAGCTTTGCAAGAAAACAAATTTAGTTCTAAATTGGGAGAAATGTCAATTTATGGTTGCAGGAGGAATTGTGCTTGGGCATAAAATTTCTGAATTTGGTATGGAGGTCGACCCTGCTAAAATTCGAGTGATTGAGAGATTTCCACCACCCACTACCATGAGAGAGGTGAGGAGTTTCTTAGGACACGTTGGATTTTACAGGCGATATATTAATGATTGATTAGATGGATACTTCTTCTGCAAGAATTTGATTTTATGATAGTTGATAAGAAGGGATCTGATAACCAAATAGCTGATCATTTGTCGAGATTAGAGTATGATAAATTATCTGAATTTGAGAAGGAAGTTATGGAAACTTTCCCTGATGAACAACTTTATACTATTATGGGAAGAAATTTGCCTTGGTATGTTGATATTGTGAATTATATTGTGAGAGATATTGTACCACCTGATTTAATAAGGCAACAACAAAAGAAATTTAAATATGATGCAAGATTTTAATTTTGGGATGAGCCTTATCTATATAAATAGTGTAAGGATCTGATTATTAGGAGAAGTGTGCCACAGGAAGAAACTAATTTAATTATTCAACGATGTCATGATTCTGAATTTGGAGGTCATTTCAGTGTTAATAAAACTGCTTTTAAGATTTTACAATATGGATTTTATTGGCCTACTCTTTTTAAGGATATATACAAATATATTAAATCATGTGATCGATGTTAGAGAGTAGGTAATATCTCTATAATTTGGAAGTTGAAATTTTTGATGTATGGGGATTAGATTTTATGGGACCATTTACTCCTTCATTTGGGAATTTATATATACTGGTTGCAGATGATTATGTCTCAAAATGGATTGAAGATATTGCTTTACCTAGATGTGATGCTCGGAGTGTTTCAAAATTTTTAAAGAAAAAATATATTTACGAGATATGGAATGTCGAGAGTGTATAACTGATGGTGGGTCCCATTTCAAAAATAATCAAATTAAGAGATTGATTGAGAAATATAATATTATTCATAGAATCTCTACTACTTATCATCCCCAGACTAGTGGTATAATAGAAGTGTCTAATCGTGAAATTAAAAGAATTTTGGAGAAAACTGTGGATAATCACAAATCAGATTGTTCTGCTCGATTAGATACTGCATTATGGGCTTATAGGACTGCTTTTAAGACCCCTATTGGAATGTTTCCTTATAGACTAGTGTTTGGTAAGACTTGCCATTTACTGGTTGAATTGGACCATAAAGTATATTGGGCGATAAAAGAGTTGTATTTTAATTTAAAAACTGCTGGAGAGAAGAGATTTATGCAATTGAAAGAATTGGAAGAAATTAGAAATGCATCTTATCACAATGACATGATCTATAAAGAGAGAATGAAATTGTGGTATGATAAGAAGTTATTGAAAAAGAAATTTAAACATGGACAGAAATTTTTGTTATAAAACACAAGGCCAAAATTATTTTCTGGAAAGCTCAAGTCTAGATGGTTAGGACCTTTTATAGTTGTAAAAGTTCATTCTTTTGGAGCTGTTGATATTGAGGATCCCGATACTGGAAAAATTTTCAAGGTTAATGGGCATCGATTAAAGACTTACTTTGACGGATTTCAACTTGACTTCAAAGAAGTTTTAATGCTGAGTCATCTCGATTAACTAAATGGTTTGTCGGGCTGACGATGTTAAACCAAGTGCTTTATGGTAGGCAACCCAATGTATCTTTGTGGTGTGTTTGCTTGTTTGTCGTAGTTGAGCTTTTAGATAGTTATTTTGGAATCCTAATCACTACAAAATACATTTAAGAATTGATAATATTGGATCAAATTGACATATTGGAATATTTCGAGCCAAACAAAGCTCGGTGAAATTTTTTACTACTGGCGTCATCGGCGCCAGAATGGGCGCCGCCGGTGCCCAAGTACAGACTGTATGGTGAACTTCAGGAATTGAATACCGTTGGTGCTCTATCGAGCACCGCCGATGCCCAAATTCTGGTGACGGTTATTGGAGTTTAAAATTTTGATTTTTGGTGGTTTTGAGTAGGATCTTCTTCCTTATAACCCCCAAAACTCCATTTTAAACCTCTAACCACTAGAAAAACAAAAACTTCCTTTCCCAATTCACATCACATGGATTCCTACTCCATAGAACCCCCTCGATCTCGCATTTTCAACCAACAAAAGTTTATCAGTTTCGAGGAGAAATGATTATTCACCAAGGTGATGATGACAAGGAGGATTATCAAGGAGAGAGGCTTTATTAATCGAGGTTTGGATAATCCTACTGCAAGAGTTGAAGAGACAATAGAGAAAAGGCGTTGGGAAGCGTTATGTTACACTACCGCTACCGTAGTTGTTCCAGTTATGAAGGATTTCTATGCAAATCTTCACAGGATCAATCAAGGATTCGTCTATGTGTGAGGTAGGTTTGTGCAATTCACTCCTGTAAGAATTAATGATCTCTTTATTATTGAGAATGCACCTATCTACCAGTATTCCAATTTTAATGCGACAAACGATGAATTGAATGAAGTTTATCGTTATTTGACGGATGAAAATGAAGATTGGGAAGTAAGAGACAATGGATATATTAGTTTCCCTTCTGCATCTTTAAATCTGGTGTCAAAGCAGTGGCATTATTTTATTTCGGCGAAGTTATTTCCAACTTTGAAGATTAGTAAAGTAACCAAGGAAAGTGCTATTTTAAATTTTTGTATTCAAACTGGAAGGCCGATTGATATTGGAAATATAATTATGAAATCTGTTTTGGGATTGATAGTTCATGGATCTAAATATGGGCTTGGACACCCGTCCACCATATTTTTGTTGTGTAGTCAGTCACAAGTTCCGTATGAGAATTGGGAAAAGGTTTTTCTTCCCTGGAGGCCTATAGATCCAACTAATCTTTATGACTACCAAACAGTAGGAGATGAAGGTGATATGGATCTGCTTGCTGATCAACTAACTCAGACTTCACAACCCATTCAGCCTTACTTTCCTAAAAGTTCCAGAGTGATACTGAAGAGAAAAAAGCAGTTAGAGAAAGAGGTACAGAATGTTTTAAATGTCATTAATAATATTACTGATTTATTTGATCACATAGACAGAAGAATGAAGGAACAATTTGATCACACTGGTCGGATTGAAATGGGCTTGATTAATCTGTGAAGAAGAATGCTGTGATTGCTGAGGATTCATTTGATGAATTCTCATTTCGTCCCTTCTACAATTTGTTCGTGCATCATCAATGTATTGAAGATATCAGAGAGGAAGATAGTTCGGAGACTGATAAGGAGTGACTACTCGATTTTGCTTGTGCTTAATGTGAGTTTTCTTTGCTTTACTTAGTTTTGTTGGGTGTGTTTATTATTTTCTTTGCTTTGCTTTGTAGTTTGCATTTGGGTTTACTATGCTTAATTTCATTGTGTGTGCTTAGATTTTAGTGTTTTCTTATCGTAACGTACTAGCAACACTAAAAATATAAGGGTCGTTGATTTAATTTGATGAACATGTTTGTGTTTATGTTGTAATCTGGATTTTATATATAGAAGTGATGTTTTGTGTTGTTTGTGTAAGAATTGTGTTATTTATTGCTTGTGTGATGAAATAGATGCTTAATGAAGTATTAAATGAGATTATGAAGGACGAAACGATTGAAATTACAAAAAAATTTCAGACCCAGAAAAATTTTTGCACTGGCGCCACCAGCGTCCAAATACAGAGACTTTTTCTGATTGGATAAATAGAGCGCCACCGGCGCCCGAATAAAGAAAAAGGCCAAAACCCTTATATTTCACGATTTTGACCCTGGGACCCTTGAACTTCTCCCTTTGTTTCGTCTTCCTTCTCCATTTTCATGACTTTAAAGGACTAGGGCTTCCTAGATCTTGGATTTGAAGCGATTTCAAGGCTTTTCGAGACCGGATCTACACTTCTCTTGGTAAGAGCTTCACTTTGAGTTAAAAATTTTTTATTTTCACCATAGGAATCTCTCACATTGTTTAGATTGGAATTTTGGGATTTTTGAAGAAATTTTGGGATTTCCTATGATGAAATTTGCTCTTACTTGTTTAGAATAGTATTTAGAGTTTTCTATAATGTGGATTTGGAATTTATTAGAATTTTCTTGCAATTTTGAGAAATTCACATGGCTCCAAGAATGAGTAAGGGGAAGAGAAAATTTGATTATGATGAAGAAAAATTTTTCAATGTCAAGGCGCAATTTTGTTTTAATTCTTACCTTTACAATAAGAAGTGTATTCAGGATCGAGCTTTTGACAATCCTGGTGTATCTGTTGAACAGTTAATTACCGAGTGGAAATGAGAAAGATTTTATTATTTTACTGCAAATAATGTTTTGGGTGTTGTAGGAGAATTCTATGCAAACTTGCCTTGGACTGAGACAGAATATGTGCTAGTTCGAAGAAAAATGGTTGAATTCACCCCTCAGCATACAATGCATTTTATCATACTTGGGAACCTTTTGTATGTGAATATGAAAATTTTTATACTCGAGAAGTGAATTTGAAGAATGTGATTGCTTTTCTGAAAGACAAAAAAGGGGAATGGAAAGTGAGTCAAAAATAGATGATTAACTTCCCTTCTTCTAATTTAAATGTTGCATCTAAAGTCTGGCACTATTTCATCTCTGCAAGACTGTTACCTTCTTATCACCATAGTGAAGTTACAAGGGATAGAGCAATTTTGAATTATTGTATTCAGACTATGAAGAAGATTGATATTGGAGCTATTGTCTTCAAGAACATTCAGTCTATTGCTAGAGGAGAGACCACTGGAGGATTAGGACATCCTGCCCTGATTCATGCCCTGTGTGTACAGTCTAGAGTAGAATTCAACAGTTCTGAAGAGGTAGCTATACCACTGAGACCGAATACCAAGGCTATCATGCTTACTTATGAGTCTCATGTGGGAGCACGAGATGAGAGTAGGAGTACTGGTATTCCTACTACGAGCTACCACATTCCATCTATGTTTAAGCCCCCTACATTGTCTGATATTTTGGAGCAGTTGAGATTACAGAGTGATAGTATGGATATAATCCATGGTACGATGGATTTTTTTGAGGCTAGAAGTGATGTGAATGAGGATTATATAAGAAGAAGAGTTGAGTATGATATTTCCTATCATGACGCCCAGGTCAGATTCATGAGGGGGAGACTGATGTGATATTCTCTACTTGCCCCAGCTATACACCGTATAGACCTAGTCCTGCTGACCCTACTGATGAAGCTGGTGATGAAGAGTGGTAGTTTGTCAGTTTTTGTTTCTGTTTTTCTTTTTATGTGTTGTGTTTTTGTGATGTAGTAGTTATTTACTTTCTATGTGATGTGTGAGCCTGTTGATGAACTGTAGTGTTGTAATGAAAAGTTGAAATTGTTAAATAAAATGTGTAGTGCTGTGAAAGTTTGTTTAGTAGTTGTGGGGTTTTGTTGGATGTTTAGATGTTTAAAGTTGATATCTCTTTACCCTGTAAATGTTTAAAAATTTTATATCACTGTTACTAACGGTTACATACCTCCTAGCTGTAAATTTTGACTAATACCAGATAGCTTTTGAAGATTTCAAGTTCCCGGCACAAAAAGTTTAGTTTCTTTTACTCTCTACTGTTTCAAATTTATTGAAAAAATTAAGTTTGGGGAAGGGTAGAGAAATATTAAATCTTATTTGTTCTCAATTATTATATTTTCAAAAATTATTAGCAAAACTTCTGGCAGTTGAACCTCACTTTAGATAACTAAAACTTTTTATTTCAGTTGAATATTATGGAGGGATTGGATGAAAGTTTTTAATAATAAAGGTTAATTTTATAGGGGTAAGATATTTGGTATGAAAGGATTTGATTATAGTTAACTATTTAAAGTAAAGAAAACTATATTTTTGAAATGTTAAGAGACTTAAAGATTTATGTGTTAAGAAGAGATTTTGACTTTATGATGAATAATAAAGCTCATACCTAATTATAAAGTAAGGAAGTGTTTCAAGTTTGAACTTTAGAAAGAGGAGAGTAAAGTTCAAAATCATTAAAGGCTATCTAGATATAGTAATCCTCATATATAAAAAAAAAGAGAAAAAGGAAAGAAAAGAAAAAAAGGATTTAAAAACAATCCCAAAAATTTAAAAAAAAAAAGAAAAGAAAAGAAAAGGAAAGAAAAATATTTATGAGGAGAAGCTTGAGGAGATGTCTAATCAAAAATTGGCTTCACTTGAGTTACCCTAAAGGGAGAACTTGATTTCATTTCTGAATTTATATTTAAAGTATTGGCCTACATTCTGATGAAGTATGCATGAACTCCTTTTTCATATAGTCTTTCAAGGCACTCTTAATGTGACAAATTATGATTTATCTTGAAATAAATAGAAGACTAGAAGCCTTAGACTTGATTGTTGAATATTATTATACCTGTAGTGTTGACCTGAGTTACTGAATTTCATTCTAAAAGTCTTACCAATATATTCCTTTGAATGAAAAATTTTAGTGTCCTACAGGTGAAAAGTACATTGGCTTAAGTTATATATTTATATAATAAAAGGATTACTTGAGGACAAGTAATAGTTAAGTTTGGGGGATTTTGATGCGCCAAAAATATATACTATTTTTTCTATATAATTTAACTCATTTTTTGTGATATTGCATTTTAAAGAAAGGTATTTTTCATGATTTGTTACAGGTATGATGATTTTAGGTGAATGGAGCAAAAAGAAGCAAAAAGGAACGAATACGAAGCGAATAGGAGCAAAATGGGAGAAAACGGCTTCTGGAGCTACCGGCGCCAACTTCTAGAGACTCCAGAATTAAATGGACGCTAGAGTGCCGCCGACGCCCTACCGAGCTCCGCTGTCGCCCAATCGTGCGCCGTCGGCGCCCTATGTCGGTGCAATTCAAAAATGAAGAGTTTTGGCGACTTTTTGAAGGGATGTTTTAAGAAAACTCATGGGAATTTGTTTCTAACTTATATGTAAATGTTTTTGGACGAAATTGAAGAGGGGGAGAAGAGTGTAGTAGTAGAGAGAGTGTGATTTTAGAGTTAGGGTTTGGAAGAGTGAGTGTAGAAGTGAAGATTTGAGAGGGATTCTTCTTTAAGGAGTGAAGGAGAAGGAGTAAAGTGAGAAATTGCTTCTTCATTTTCATTCTAAAGAGGGAATTGAGTGTTGCAAAGAAGAGAGAAAAGGATTCAAAGGAACATCAAGGGATTTGCTTAGGGAATAGAAAGAGATAAGTTGTATTTACTATTGTGGTTTGTATGACTTTTCTTTTATATATAAAATCCATGTTTTATTGTGTCTTCTCTATGAAATCTGAGTAGTCTCCTTTGTCTTTCATCTTACATAGAGATGTTATGATGTGATGATGTGGATTTGAAGTGCTTTTAAAATATTGAAGAAATTATGATGATTTTTCATTTTGAACTTAATTTACTTTTCAATCTGGTCAATTGAATTGTTAAAATCTGTTGTTGTACATTAACTCCGAAAGAAATGAGTTTTCTACAACAATAATGAAGAATCTATTCAATGTTCATGAATGAATTGCGTAGTTCATGGGAATTAAGTGCAAATAAATAGGGAAATGTGTTTTGATGGGCTTCAAATTGGAGCTTTCAGGGTGACAGGCTGAGATCCCCAATTGGTCCTAAGATTGGTAACTAAAGTCGAAAGTTAGCCTTCAGGTGAAGGGTGAGTGGGAGCTCCGTAATGACAGCCAGTATCCTCCCAGCCTAGCCTTAGATTTAGTGACTAAACTTAGGATATGTCAACTTTCTTTACATGCTTGGAAGAGGGGGTACTCTTTTGAGGTTAAAGAAACATTTATGCTCCTATTTGGCACAATACAATAAATAATCATTCTATATCATTCACACATCATATACTCATTGCAAGAGGAAAGACACTTTTCATTTATATCAAAACCTTTCAAATACAAAGCTTAGTGTGTGTGTGTGTTTTAGTTAATTATGTTTAAAGATATTAGTAGTAATTGTGGTTTGCTTAACTGTTATTGTTTTCTACATCTTGTTATTAGAAGTAAACTTAAACTTTAATTACAATTTGAGTATTAGATTTCAGTATTATTCTATCTATTGTAAGGAACGTGCATTCCCTGTGGGATCGATAACCGGGACTCCATTTGAGCCCTATATTACTTGATACAATACGTATACTTGCGTTGAAGTTTGTACTTTACAAAATCATTATAAATATATAAATTTGGGTTCATAAGTTCTTGCATAATAAAAAGTCTGCATCACCTTTTCAAAATACGATTCCTGAAAAAGAATTTCCACAACTAGTGGAACAAAAAGTGAAGGAATCCATGGAACAAGCAAGAATTGGATCACTAATTTCAAAAGGTAAACCCTACCCGGAGGAATTTGATTCAGTTCAATATCCTAAAGGCTTTGTTCCACCACTTTTTAAAATGTTCAACGGGATAGGTAATCCACGACAAGATCTTGCACACTTTAGAGCAAGTTGTTGCAATGCCGGAGGAAGTGATGCCTTAATATTCTGATAGTTCGTTAACAGTTTAACATGAGTCGCTTTTGACTGGTATGCTGAACTAATTAATGATTCTGTCAAAACCTTTATGGAATTGGAAAATCTCTTCATCCAACTCTTCGCTGGAGCCCAATATCATGTAATGGTTGAAGATTTGGTTGTAGAAAAACAAAAGCCAGGGGAAACACTTGTAGATTACATTTTGCGCTGGGGAAACCCTAAACCCTAATAGCTGACAGAATGAATAAAGAATATCCATTTAAAATGGATGTGGTTGCTAAAATATTTTGTGGTTTATTAAAAATACATGAATTCAAATTACTTGAAGCCAAGAGGCCAGCGGAGGTTGATTTGAAAGATCGTCCTAATTACTGCCCATATCATAGGATGTTGTGGCATAAAACTGAACATTGCTTCATCTTCAAAGACTGGTAGGGAAGAAACTTTAAACAAGGAAATATCACCATCCCAAAGGAGTGCTTAAAAGAAGCTAAAAAAGGTTCAGTAAATATGATCTCGACAATTATTCACAAAGATCGATCCGAAGAAAATACTGCTCCAGACAAATCTTACAAAGGAATGCTCATCAAACCTAGGAATGTCCCTAAAGAATCCTCTGGGAAGCAGAAAAATAATAAGGGTCTTGTTAACATAGGGGCTGCTCCTCCTTTTGTATCTTTTACTCCTACTTCATCTTATCATACTAGGATAGTTGTCTCAGACGAAGGGAGAAAATCTTTCAGACTGTTAACTTTGTATGACTTTCTTTTTATTAATAAAAATGTTTCTCATTCTACTTATATTTTGACTATTTCTCATGATATTCATAAAAATGAGCGAGTCGGTTTTGATCCCATAGATGATACTTCGATCATATGTAAACCTGACAAAACTATTGACAACCAAAATAATGACGACAGTGAAGATGAAACTTTCACGCTGGAATTAGGAAAAGTGACAATTTCCATAGAATTGGAATTTTTCGATTAAGAAACTCAAGATTTGAATGATATACCGGCTGAAATAACTGAAGTCAACCTACGAAGTGGAAAAATTCTACCTTCAAGAATGGCCCCTACAGGAAAAGAAAACAGATAGTAGCACCGAAAGAAAATGTTCCTCCAATACAAGAAGAATCATTGGAAGAAAATAGAAATAATATTCATGAAAAAGTGGACTATAATGTATTGGCTCATCTAAGTAAACTACCAGCAAAATTAAGCATATATGACGCCCTTGCCTTATCTAAGGAAATGAGAGAATCTTTGATAAAGGCTCTGTTAGATCCTGAAATTTTTCTAGCTCAACTTGTCGGTACTTCCACGAATGAAGCATACTCATTCAAAGAACAAACAAAAATAACCTTTTCTGACGATGATTTCCTACTCGGCATAACTGTGCATAATCACCCACTTTATATCACATTGAATATTAATGATATTATGCTTCCTAGAGTACTCATCGACCCTGGAGCTTTAATTAATATTACAAATTTAAGTACTCTCACATATTTGGACATTGATTCCAACAAGCTAATGACAGGATACTATCATGTTGCGAGGATTCAATCAACAAGGAGAATGAGCCGTAGTATCGATAACTTTGCTTTTAAAGATAGAAAATCTGGTGACAAAAGCAAAATTTCATGTCATTGATTATGACACGTCTTTCAATGCTTTACTTGGCTGAACTTTGCTCCATGAGAGTAAGATGGTACCATCATCCTTACACCAGTGCATCAAATATCCACATAAGGGGAAAGAATATTGCATAATTGGAGATATTCAACCATTTTCAGTTTAGGAAATCAGTGTACATGGAGATGCTGCATATTTTGCCCCAGTAGAGAAATCAATATTCTCTAGGGATACGATGCCAAATGAGAAGAAAAAGGACACAGCTAAAAATAAAGAAAAACAATTTGACGCTTGTGAGCCATACATAAAGAAGAAAGATATCTTTTAAGCTCATACCCGTTGTCGAGGTCGAGGCCGAGGATGAGCAAAGATGGATTCCTACTACCAATATGAAGAAGATACCAAAATTTGAAATCCAGTTGGATTATGAAAAAGAAGAAAAGAAGAAAATAGTTTCAAAGAACCCCCAGTTCAAGATACTTCTTGAAGATGAGGATAAAGAAAAAGACTTTGAAGCTATGTATGAACAAATAAATCACTGTAGATAATATGACCCTAACTCCTATTTCTTCTCTAAAAGATGAAGATTTGGTGGTCAAAGAAATACATGTGAAGATAAGAATACGATAAATTTTTAACTTGGCTCTACTAGCTTGAATATTGATGTAAAATAAAATGATGAAAACTTTTCGGAATCAATAAAAATTCCTTTTGAACTTTATTCTCCATTTCTTCAAAAACATGTTCAAAATAGTTTAATGTCTAGTCAAAACTCATTAAACCAATGTTATGATTTTTAGCATTTGTGGAATAATAATAAAATAAATCATAATTCCAAAGAAGGAGTAGGATTTGGTGTCCTAGGACCTTTGGATGATACAGAATTTTGTCTGGTTGTCACCATTGATTTAACTTTTGAACAAATAACTGATCATATGATAGAGGACGCTCCACCAAAATTTGAAGAAGAAATCAAATCAACAGTGAACGAACTAAAAGAAATAAATTTGGGTACTGACGAAAACCCAAAACCAACTTTTATCAGTAGTTCTCTTAATGATATTGAAGCAAAAGAAATGATTCAAGTATTAAGAGAATATAAAGACTATTTTGCTTGGAATTATGACGAAATGCCCGGACTTACTCCAGAAGTTGTAGTTCACAAGCTAGGGATAGATCAAAAGGCCATCCTTATAAAATAAGGTCCAAGAAGAATGTGTAATTACATAGAACAACAAGTTATCACCGAAGTTAAGAAACTAATTGAGGCTAATTTTATTCGAGAAGAAAAATATCCACTATGGCTGGCCACTATAGTGCCAGTAAAGAAAAAAAATGGCCAAATTCGAGTTTGTGTAGACTTCCAAGATTTAAATAAAGTTTTTCCAAAGGAAGAATTCCCATTACCATTTCCCGAACTAATGGTAGATATTGCATCAACATATGCATTATTTTCTTTTATGGATGGAATGTCGGGATAAAATAAAATCAAAATGTCCCCAGAAGATGAACCAAATACAACTTTCAGAATGCCCATGGGAATATAATGTTATAAAGAATGCCATTTGGACTAAAGAATGCCGGTGCTACTTATTAGAGGGCCATGACAAGATGTTTTGATGAACTTATTCACAAGCAAGTTGAATGTTACGTAGATGACCTGGTTGTCAATAGTAAGCATAAAAACGAACATATATATGACTTAAGAATCATCTTTGAGTGATTACGACAATTTAATCTTAAAATGAATCCACTTAAGTGTGCCTTTGGTGTCACCTCTGGAAAATTTTTAGGATTTGTTATTCGACATCGTGGGATTGAAATTGACCCGCTCAAAATTGAAGCAATCATGAATATGCCTCCTCCTTCAAATCTAACTCAATTGAGATCTTTCCAAGGAAAATTAGCATATATTCATCGTTTCATTTCTAATCTGTCAGGAAGGTGTCAACCTCTCACTACTCTGACTAGAAAAGATACCGAATTTGTATGGGACGAAAAATGCCAACATGCTTTTGAAAATATTAAACAATATCGAATGAATCCTCCTGTTTTAGCAGCCCCTGTGTTAGGAAGACCTCTTATCCTTTACAATGCAGCTTTAGAAAATTCTTTAGGTGAACTACTAGCTCAAATTAATGACAAAGGTAAAGAAAATGCTCTATATTACCTTAGTCGTTGTTTGAATCCAACTAAAATAAGTTATCCTCCAATTGAAAAGCATTGTTTAGCCCTGATCTTTGCAACTCAGAAGCTAAGACATTACTGTTATAACACAAAGTGACTCTTATTTCAAAAATCAACCCATTATAATATATGATGACTCAACCAACTCTTTCTGGAAGATTGGCAAGATGGGCAATGTTGTCACCTCAATTTGATATAACCTTTGTGCCATTGTGTGCTGTCAAAGGACAAATCTTAGCAGACTTCTTAGCGGCACACCCTATATCGAATGAATCTCCCCTGAATGATGATTTGTCTGATGAGCAAATATTTAAAATCAGAGATTCTGATTTAAGACCATGGGAATTATAATTTGATGGAGCTTCTTCTGCTAGAAAAGATAAAGATAGACAAACAACCGTACCTGGAAAAGCAGGGGTAGGGATAATTTTTATCACTCCAGACGAAGGAATGATACATTTTCTTGCCATCTGACTGAGCCATGTATGAATAATGAAGCTCAGTATAAAGCACTCATAACTGGCCTATAACTGACAATAAATATGGATATAAAAAATATTAACATCTATGGTGATTCCCAACTGATTATTAATCAGATAGCACGAAAATATAAAATTTTGAAAATATGACTGGAACAATATGTTGATTATATTATGGAGTTACTACAACAAATTCCTCATGTAAAATTTTTCCTGGTTCCAAGAAAAGATAATTCCTTGGCAGATGCTCTAGCAAAATTCGCAAAAGAGTTTGCTTGTCCTGAGGGGAATCATATTTCAATATCTGTGAAAGGAAAACGAGTTTTATCTTGAATTGACATTACTAATTTGGACAAAAAGAAAGAAAATGTGACAGTAATGGTTTCCAACAAAGAAGAGAACAATGATTGGCGACAATCGATCATTGAATATTTACGAACATTAACATTACTTGATAACAGTTCCTCCACAGTTCAAATCAAACAAAGAGCGTTATCTTATGCTTTGATAGATGATGTTCTTTATCGACAATCCTTTCAACAAATGTGGCTAAGATGTTTGAGTTAATCTGAGTTACAAGAACTTATCAAAGAAGTCCATTCAGGCTTATGTGGTGCACACCAGTCTGAGCCCAAAATGAAAATAAAAATAAAAAGAATGGGGTACTATTGGCCATCAATGATGAATGATTGCCTTGAAAAAGCAAGGAACTATCAGCAATGTCAAGTTCATGGAGTGGTTCTACATCAACCGCCAAATGTATTACATCTAACAATTGCATCTTGGTCGTTTGAATGTTGGGGCACAGATATTGTGGGCCCTATAGACCCTTCGTCAACTAAAGGACATAGGTTTATATTAGCAACCACTGATTACTTCTCAAAATGGGCAGAAACCGTAGCACTTAGGGAAGTTAAAGCAGAACAAGTTCTTCACTTCATCAAAACACAAATTGTTTATAGATTCGGAGTTCCTCGACGGATTATCTCAGAAAATGGATTAGCCTTTAAAAACACAAAAATAAATAATTTTGTTCAAAGACATGGAATAGATTGGCGATATTCGACAATTATTATCCAAAGGCTAATGGTTTAGCTAAGGCTTTTAATAAAACATTGGTCCATAATTTAAAGAAAACATTAACTAGCAATCAAAGACAATGGCATGAAAAATTAATTGAATTGTTATGGCCTTATAGAACTACATATCAAACACCAACAGGTTGACACCATTTTCTTTGTTATATTGTTCTGAAGCCATACTTTCTTTAGAAATTTACCTTCCTTCTCTTAGGATTGTAGTTACGAACAAAATCACTGAAGAGGAAAACACAAAATTACGTCTTGAAGAACTGGAAAATCTAGAGGGTAAACGACTTCAGGCTCAAGAAAATCTGGAATTGTACCAAGAAAAAATGGTATGGGCCCACGACAAATTGGTTCATCCTAGGACATTTCAAATCAGGGATTTGGTCTTAGTAATCCGAAGACCTATCCTTACCCACAGAAAAATAGCTAGGAAATTTGAACCAAAGTGGGAGGGCCCTTATATAATTAAAAAGACTTATTCAGGAGGCTCTTATCAATTGGTTGACTATCAAGGCGACAAAATTTTGTGCCCAATTAATGGGCGTTTCTTGAAGAAATCCTATGCAACCTAAAAATAATGACTTGTTTATGAACTGGATAAATAATAAAAATTTTCTTTTGCCTTATTGGGCAAATTTGAATTCGTTCCTTGAAATTCCCTTCTTGCTTATTAAGTGTATACTTATGAGCATAATTTTGAAAATGAAATGTAATCTGACATATAACCCTGCCACTTACAGGAAAAATGTCTAACAATAGATTACACTTCAGCTTCAAAAATGACATGTCTTTTGTAATGGACCTCCAAAATTTCAACAAAGGTGCAAGGATCTATTTCAATTTAGATCACTTACAAGTAGAATCGATATACCATGGGTCATTAATGTACCTGGTTGATCAAGACAAAGTCATGGGAAAAGAACCTATGATAGAGTTCAAGATTCGTGAGCAATACGATCTTGAGTTTTCAGAAGAAGAATCATATGATAAAGTCAATGATGAAAAATTGAAATCGGTGGTGATGACAACAATCCAAGAAATTACAGAAACTCCTGCAGCAGTCGTTGACAGAGCGACAACAGGACTCATTCGTACACAAAGGCAAAATAGAATTAAACGTCTGGAAAGACAAGAAGAAAAATGACTGCAAAATAAGAAACATATGGGAAATAATTTTGATCAGTATAAATCTTCCGCTCTCAAGGCTCCATTAGAAGAAGCTCATTGTGACCTGGAAATGCTAGACTTGGAGTCTGAAAGGGAAGATTGGATTGAAGAAACAACTCCCATTCCATCTTCATATGTACCGGCCCTGGACTTGAAAGTGCTAGAGACAAAAATCAATAGGAAGGACATTTTTAAAGAAGAAATTCGATAAATATAGGCCATCGAATGGCAAGTCTTCGAATATTTCAAAAGTATTAAAGGGTGAACGATTAATATCCTTGAGGGGATTAAATTTTTCACCAATATATTTGATGAATACAAGCAGACGGCCATCATTGATCACGTCATGAAAGTTCGAGATCTAGGCCAGGCTGGGCGCCTCATAAGGAGAACCTACTCTGAGCCAAATAAATGGATACGTGGTAAGGGAAGGTTGACGATACAAAACGGATGTTGCTATAATTAAGCTGTAATTAATGAAGGGAATCCACCAGAAATCTTATGACAGGAGCAAGTGGATCTACTCCCTACCGTGATCATACAAATCATCAAACAACTTGTTACTTAGGGAGTCATACCGACAAGTTGCATACCTGACAGTTATATCATCAATATCTTCGCTGAGGGAGACTGCATCCCGCCTCACATTGATAGTCATGACTTTGAAAGGCCGTTCTATACGGTGTCTTTAATGAACCGCCGCTCTATTCTTTTGGAAGAGAAATACAAATCCTAGGACTAGGGGAATTTGCAGCGACATTCCGAGCTCTTTTGCCACGAGGATCAGTACTTCTGTTACAAGGAAACAGTATCAAAGTGGTAAAACACTGTATTCCTAGTGTTAATAGACCTCACATTTCGATAACTCTGCATCGAATGCAACCAAATAAATGGCCCATTGAATATCGTGTTATCCGAGAGTTGGAAGGGTTAAAATTTTTTGAGTTACCTTAACCCCGTAAATATCTAAACACCTAAGACATTTATGACAGATGATGTTTGGAGTGTTAGATGTTTATGCTTGGTCTAGTAATATCAAAGGTTATGATAGCAATAGAAAGATGACGTGACAGTTTCTAAAAAGAAATATATCAACAGTTTGTAGTATGTGTGTTATGTGACATATGTACATATACACCTACTGTTGACTTTTGATATGTATCGTTGATTTTTGTTCCCAAGGACATATACTGTTTACTTTCATTTGAAATGAACAGTTTCTATGGAAATGAATTGAAATATTGAGAAATATTCCCCTGTTGCGGTGATACTTTGGCGGGTCCTAAAATACTTAAATACATACACTGATAAAATAAAATAAATCTCCATAAATTTTAACATAGATGTTATGTTTGAATCTTTGAAATGAATCCCCAGCGGGTGTACTCTATTTCATGAGTTTTCGAATCTCTCTTTAGCTATGCATATAATCTTGGGATAGGATGTAAGTCGTATAGCATTCCTTCTCAATTCTAATATCTGACATTTTTAAGAAAAGTACGACATATACTTTTTCCCCAGCTATGGATATAAGACCCCTCTCCTGACACAGAAAAATGTCATTCCATTAGCTATAATTCTGAGTTAGGATGTAAGTCGTAAAGCGTTCCTTCTCAGGACCGACATTTGACGTTTCAAGAGAAAGTAGGGCATATACTCTCTCTCTATGATTATTGGATATAAGTCTTTTCTTGACATGGAAGTTATGACATTTCTCTAACTTGACATCAACATTTGACTTTTCGAGAGCAAGTAGGACATATACTCTCTCTACAGTTATTAGATATAAGTGATTTCCTGAAATGGAAGTTATGGCATTCCTCTAACATGACATTGACATTTGACGTATCGAGAGAAAGCAGGACATATACTCTCTCTCTATGGTTATTGGATATAAGTCCTTTCCTGACACGGAAGTTATGGCATTCCATTAACTTGACATCGACATTTGACATTTCGAGAGAAAGTAAGGGCATACACTCTCTCTCTATGGTTATCAGATATAAATCCTTTCCTAACACGAAAGTTATTGTTTTCCTCTAATTTGACATTGACATCTGACATTTATGAAAAATAGAACTTAACATCCATTTTCTCTCTCCAGTTATTGGATATAAGACCTTCCTAACATGAATGAAGGCAATCCCATAACTCTTTCTTTGAGAAGGATATAAGCCTCATAGCATTCCTTCTCAAAATTGACAACTGATATTTGAAATTTTATGACATTCATTTACTGACATTAAAGAACCTTCTGACAAATTGACAGACATGACATCCAGATAGTAGCGGTCAACGCCAATATGTGTGGCATACTTTTAGAATATCCCACACATATTGGGGGCCCTTTTGTTGACCTCATTTTTGTTAGGGTCACTTACCGGACACATTAAGATAGGAAGTCTACCCATATTGATCTCCTAAAAATCTAGCAAGAGACAACAGACCCTGAGACTTGGGGTGAAATCAATTCATGACCTTTTGACCAACCATTGACTTAATAAGTCAAATTCTTGATAAAAAAAATTAAATATTGGTCAAAGCAGTTAATTTTTAACCCAAAGACCAATTACTAACCTAACTGATCAACTTTTGACCCAAAAAATTAACATTGGTCAAACTATCAATTTTTGACCCAATGACCAACCATTGACCACCAAGTCAATCAAGACAAAAAAATGGTCAAATATGACTCATTTGACCATTATAAGACACCACATGACCATTAAGACAACTTTGGGCAACTCTTGAACTAGATAGGTCAAATTTAGTCAAAAATGGTTAACCCATGCCCCTTGACCCTAAAACTGACTTCAAAGAGAAACATTGACATGATCAATTTGACATTGATCAAAGTCACCAAAAATTAATCCAAGTGTCACCACATTGACCTGTAGATTAACCTAAAACCTAAAAATGGTCAACATGACCAAATTAAACCCCAAAAAAACAAAACCATTAATTTTGTGACCAAATCAACCATGACAAGGTTGAGAAAATCACATTAAACATCCTTGGACTAGAATTGATCAACCTAAACCAACTTGGGTCAACCTAGGTCAATATTGGTCAATCCTAGTCAACATTTATCAAATTTGGTCAAAATATTCAATTTTGAACCAAAAATAATATAAATTGATCAAATAATTATTCCAAAATTATTTTGATTAATTAATTGGCTAATAATATAATTTTCAATATTTAAATTAATTAAATAATTAATTAAAATGAAAATATAATTAAAAGCAATGAAATAAGACAAAATTTAATTTTTAAACCAAAAATAACATAAAATTAATCAAATAATTAATTTAAATTATTTTGATTAATTAATTGATTAATAAAATAATTTCTAACTTTTTTTAATTAATGACATAAGTAATTAAAATGGAGATTAAATTAAGAATGACATAAAATGAAATTTTAACCCATGACTCCAATTATGACACAATAATTGATTTTCAAAATTTTCAAACCCTTTATGATGTCATGAGTGACCTCATATAGGTTAGACATAACCCATATGACCCATCATGACACAAATCAACCTAGGAAAAACCATGGTTAACCATGGGTTTAAACTCATCATGAAAATTTTTTGAGATGGCCTCCTCCCGTTAAGTTAAAGCATGAATCACCCCTTTCTTAAGGATGAAGTAAATGGTTATGATTAGGGTAATCTTGGTCACCTCTTTAGACATCCAATAAGGAAAAGAATTGGCATAGGTTAAGCTTTAACCATGGACAAATAAGAGGGTAATGAAGGTATGCATGAAATGATTCACCTTGGCTTATTTGTCATGATCTCACCAAATAAGTTCAAATGAGTAAAGAAAGTATGTGGGGAAGACTCTATTAAAGCTCCACGATCAGCCTTATCCACCTCCAAAATGTTCAAATGAGAGAATTTAAAATTTTAAATAAATTCTAATCTAAGGTTACTATGAACTAACCTTACATAGGTTTGAATTTAAAATTGCCAAAATTCCAAAATCCAATCAATTGAAGGCCACCATCTTATTTAAAACATTAATGGCATAATAAGAAATTTCCCCAACTGATCCTTAGCCATCTTAACCTCAGCCAAGACTTGCCATGGCTATATATAGGGATCAAAACCAAAGAGAGAAAGAATAAGCCCTGTATGCCTAAACTTTGCCCAATTCCTCTAACTCCCGACATCAAAAACATAGTTTAGAACCTAAGCAATAAGTCCCAATCGAAATCGGATCAAACCAGCCACCCGATCGAGCCAAGCCTAACCGAGCTGACCCGGGTGCGCCCAAATTGACCCATTTAGTCTTGCACCTATATAGACCAGATTTGAGTCCAAATTGAGTTGGGGAAAGGCATCCTTAGGACCACAAGAGGATGTGAAATCAGTTTGATTAAGCTCAAAGTTGCTGTGGCTAAGTTATAAAATTTTATTTTCAAAAATATTTTGAATTTTTGGTAAATCGTGCAATAAATTAATTCAAAAACCTAAGATCACCGTATGGATGTAATCTATATTCTTAGATGATTCCATAGGTTCATAAATCACTCAATTTCGTTGAGAAATGGGCAAGATATTGAGCCTAGAAGGTCTACAGATCATAAAAATCCTAAAAATAGCCAGATTAATTGACAGCAGTCCGTCGTCGTGTTTGGAAATGGACGACGGTAATCAAACCGCTCGGGACCCGCTGTTTGGCCTCCGTAGCGGATCGTCTCGTGCGTTCGACGGTACGAGGACACGTGGCTCCTCATGGCTATTTTGGATTTAATTAAATCCAAAACAACCATAAAAAAATTAAAAAATCATATCTTTTCCCAGAAAAATCACAAAAATAAAATAAAAATACCTCTAGAAGGAGGAAACAGAGGAGAATAATGTGGAAACAAAATTTTGAAGTTGTTACTTATAATTTATTTTTTAATTAATTAATTACTCTCTGGAATAATTTAATTATTAAAAATTAATTATAACTCCAAAAATTATGAAATTTTCACCAAACAATCTTCTCATAATATTACACATCCCCTTATTTTTCTAAGAACTAAAAAAAAAAATCTTTAGGGTGACATTCAATAATTTCTAAGCCACTTTATGATTATTTTTAAAAATAATTATAAAAATTAGAAATTAGTGAAAATAAAATTTAAAAATGCTAGAAATTTTAGGGTAACAAAAATTAACCCTAGGAAAATAAATTTTAAGTCTTTAAACAATTTTAAATGACATTTGGAATTTTGGATTAAAATTTATTATTAAATTAATAAATTTAAATCCTAAAAATCATCATTTTATAACAGCCTATTTTCCTTAATAGACTAAGTTCAAAATGAGGCTAGCCCGCACAAGACTTATGACAAGCTTGATTGAGTCTAAGATGAAAAATTAGGCTTAATCATCACCTTAATTAAACCATAAATTAACCATAAAGATACGTTAAGCTTAATTCAACCTATGTTATGCCTTAATCACATTAGGCTTAGCTTAATAAACCTAAATTAGGTCTAAAACACAACATTAGACCTAATCAACCTAAGTTAAGCCTTAATCACATTACACTTAGCTTAATAAACCTTAATTAGGTCTAAAACACCACATTAGACCTAATTAACCTAAGTTAAACCTTAATCACATTAGGTTTATCTTAACTTAAGTCTAAAGACATATTAAGACTTAATCAAGCCATTAAACCTCTAGATAATAGGTTTAATATCAAAAAATCAAACTTTAATTAAGTTTAAAGATACACTAAACTTAATCAACCTTTAAACCCTAATTAGGTCTAATCCATTAGACCTAATTAACGATTAAACCTTAACAAACTAAGGTTTAATCAAAATTTAAATTTTAATTAGGTCTAACCCATTAGACCTAAATAACCATTAAACCTTAACAAACTTAGGTTTAATCAAACTTAAACTTCAATTAGATCTAACCCATTAGACCTAATTAAGCTATTAAACCTTAACAAACTTAGGTTTAATCAAACTTAATACCCCAATTAGGTCTAACTCATTAGACCTAATTAGTCATTAAGCTTCAACCACATTAGGCTTAATCAACCTTTATACCCCAATCGGGTCTAACCCATTAGACCTTATTAATCATTAAGCCTTAGTCACATTAGGCTTAATCAACAAAATCTTCTCAATTAAGACTAACCCATTAGACCTAATTAACCATTAAGTCTTACAAACATTAAGAATTAATCAATTAAATCAAACCTTAAACTAATTATACCAATTAAACATACCTAAATTAGATTTAATCAACCCTAAATTAGATAACTTGACATAAACCAAACTAAACTTAAGTTCAATCCATATTGAACTTAAGTCAAAACCCAGGTTCAACCTAACTTAAGCCTGACTCAAAACTTAAACCAAACCTAACTTAAGTGTAACCCATGTTAGACGTAGGTCAAACCCAAACTTAGATTCAACCTGACATGAACCTTAAGTTCAACCTGACATGAACCCAAGTTAAACTTAAACCTAAACTTAGGTTCAACCAGATATGAACCCAAGTTAACCTCAAACCTAAACCTAGGTTCAACCTGACATGAACCTAAGTTAAACTTAAACCTAAACTTAGGTTCAATCGAACATGGACTTAAGTTAAACTTAACTTGAGTCAAACTCATATTAGACTTAAGTCAAACCTAAATTGACATAACTTTTAAGTTTGACATAAATCGAACTTATTTTTGACATAAATATTAAGTTCGATCCAAATCGAACTTAATTCAACATTAAGTTCGACCTAAATCGAACTTATTTTTGACATAAATATTAAGTTCGATCTAAATAGAACTTAATTCGACATTAAGTTCAACCTAAATCAAACTTATGTTAACATAAACATTAAGTTCAACCTAAATTAAACTTATTTTTGACATAAATATTAAGTTTGATCCAAATTGAACTTAATTCGACATGAAGTTCAACCTAAATTGAACTTATTTTGACATAAACGTTAAGTTCGACCTAAATCAAACTTATTTTAACATAAAAATTATGTTTGACTCAAAATCGAACTTAATTCAATATTAAATTCAATCCAAACCAAACTTATTCTGATAAAGACATTAAGTTTGACTTAAATTAAACTTTATAAAATAATAACAACCCAAATCTAACCTAAATATTAATTTAAGTTTGATATAAATCAAATTGAATCCAAAATGACATAAAATTTAAATCAACATAAAACAAAATTAAAAAATAAAATATAAAACAATATAAAAACAAAACTTCAGCATAAAAATGACACTTGAATATAAATCAAAGCAACATAAGACAAAAATAACTTTAATATTTGACAATCTTGACATAAATGATTTGAGTACTTTCGATTTCTGACATTGTTTTCTTTGCAGGAAGAAGAGAAGTTTCGCTAGATTTTCTTTGCATGTTATAAAGTGTGCTAACTCTGTTTTGCAGGACGACAATAACGAAATGACGACAAACAAACAAACAAAACAAAACAAACAGTTTAGCTAGATTTTCTGTGCATGTTATAGGGTGTGTTAACTCTCTTTTGCAGGACTTCGACGAAACATAAACAAAAATAACAAGACAAATAAAAAAAATGTCAAAACAAGACATAAATAACAAAATTTGATATGATAAGACATATTGAACAAAACAAATAAACAAGACATGAAACAGTGACATGACAAGTCATAAAATATCAATACGACAAACAAAATCAACAAAACAAAATCATATCTTCTTGAAATTTTAGAAGATACCTCATGACATAAAAATTGACATAGTATCTCATGACAATGAGGTAAACATTAGTAATAAGACATTTTATATGTTTAATTTCCTAAAACTCAATTAGAAATCGGATGTTTAACATTAATCAAGAGTTTTATTAGGCAAAACTAGAATTGTCTAGCATGTAATTAACTATAGAAGTTTCCTTCTATAGGGGAAATTAAAAGAACTCAGAATGGATTAACACCTAGAAATTAGGTTAAGACCTAAAAACATCTCTAGTTATTAGACTTGTGATTTTCTTAATAGGGTAAGATTATTCTATGGTTCTCTCTATAAAGATATCACTTTACCTTCCCTTGTTTTTCTACTTTCCTTCCTTTTACATTTGGTACAAAGGATTAAAATATTAGGATAATTAGACTAGCGACTCCTTGATATTTGACATAAAAACCCTGAATTGGTGACTATAGGAGTGACGAGTTTTTATCGCCGACAATGACACTGGTTAAGATCCCACGGTTCCATCATTTCGACACCACTATTTTCATCTGATTCACTTAGTCCAAATGAATTTACTAAACTCAAAATAATGAGTTCCATACTTTCATTTAGACCGTGGGAAATCCTGATAGCAACACGTAGGTTACCTCCTCCAAGGAATTCTCGATCATCCAACGAGACGTTTTAATTTAGTTACAATTGTGGTTTTTATTTTGTTTGTGATTAAGTTTTGAGTTGTTTTATATTTTGATTGTTGTGGTGGTGGATTTTATCTTGTGGTGATTTTTAATTTTGATTTTGGTTTTGGTTTTATGGCTAGCCTAAAAGGTATCAGTTTTCATGCAGGGTGGCATTATTACTTAGCATGCAAGCTTGCAAGGAAAGAAAATGCAATAGAGTGTAGGTAAGTAAATTGCATTAAAATAAACATACCTGGTAAGTCTTCCTATCATCTCCACCTAAAACTTTAGTATTCTTGCAATAGACATTTATATTTGCGGGGAAGTAAAACCCTATGAATAGGTTCGTCACAGGCCTACCAAACTCTATGTCATAAACTAAGTGAATTCTATTCACTTATTAGATTTCTTCATTTAATAAATATGATAGGTACAGTGGTCCTACAAGGTGTGCAGAAGATTTGTGAAACGGTTCGGGAGAAACCCAGATATTTCATAGTAATTTTGAACTTCCTTGAGGTCCTTTTGGACTTATCATAGTCATTAAATGATTTATCAATCTCATACCCTTATGCTCTGTGAGCCAATGTTTTAATAATCCCGAAAGGCGGGGTAATTATCATTTGGTGCTTTACTTAGGAATTTGTGAGTGGGCCTTTAGAGGAAAAATTAATTTGTGGAAGAATTTATCAAATTTTAATGGGCTTATAATGTTTTAAAAGTTAATTTAAGATTAATTATGTTTTCTTTTCTTAATCTTGTTTGTTAATTCTTTTTATTAAGTCTAGCTCACTACTAAGCTCTTAAGATTTTAGTGGGTATTTCTATGTCTTTAGAAAAGGGAATTTCATGACTTTCATGATTATGATTCTTATCAAAATATTGAATTATCATTTAAACATCAAATAAAGGGGCATTAAGTTAGTGGAATATTAACTTCTAAAATCAACTCCTAACCTTAAGACTCTTTTTAATTTGATTTTTCTTCCAAATTATGATAATTTAGGAAATTTAAATATTTAATTTTGATGTGATAAAATTGTAAGGGCTTTCTATCATTTATCCTTTAATGTTTCAATCATCCAACATAATAATTAAGGTCATTTATTAGCCTTTTCCCATTTTGATTAAGCCTAAATGTTGATTAAGGCTAAACTTTCCAAAATTACAATTTTACCCCTAAAGGCCTTTATCACTTCATAATTCATTAAATTTAGCTCAAATGACTTTGAAATTTTTATGTTACCCCACTTATGGGTTAATTTAAATATCAGAGGAGAAAATGTGATTTTTAAAATTTTAATTTAATTTACATATTTATTTTAATGCAAAAAATAGGGGTTTTCAATCAAAATGCACTAACTTGCTCAAAACAAAGCATAAGACTGAAATTTTTATTGGAGGTAGATCTAGACCAGTGAACCACTTGGACCAAATTTCATGATTTTTTTAGTTTTAATTTAATTATTAGAATTATTTTAAGTTCTGAAGTTTTAACTAATTATAAAATATTTTAAAAGTTGAAAATTCAATTTTATACTTTTCTTAAGTTTCTCTAAGGTCAAGGAACCCAGAAAGACATATTTTATATTATTCTAATTTTTATTTTAATTATTAGAATTATTTTAATGGAAATTTAAGGAAATTCACTTTTATCCTTTTAAAAATTAATTTAAGCCTTTAAAATTTGATATTTTGATTTTGAAGCTTAGGAAAATTATGTGAATGGTTCTAAGTGATTAGGAGACCAAATGTGACAATTTGGTGATTTTTAAATTTTTTTTATTTTTTCTTATTATTTAATTATTTAAATATTTAAAATATGATTAAAAATAAAAATTTTAGTAAAATCCCAATTTTATTTTTAGAAAATTCCTCTAATCACAGAGAACTCCCAAAACCAATTTGTATTTTAATTATGAAAATTAGTTTAATCTTCAAAATTATCATTTCACTAAAAAATTCATTTATGTGACCAAATGAACTCTAAATACCATGAAATTTTTATGGGGAGTTCTCTGACCTTTAAAATACAATGGAGTTATTTTTGGGTTATTTTTCATTTATGTATAATTCAATTTATTTTTTTTGGAGTTTTAGGTCTTAATTACCATTAAGGATATTTTTAATGACTTAAATCAAGTTTATATTTTTCCTAGGGTCCTCTGGTAAAGGGAACCTACCATAATTTTTCTAGATTTTTATAACCACCATGCTAATTTTTGGAATTAATTTATAAAAACTGATGCAAAAACTTGGAAAATATAGAACTCTTCATAGAGGTCTCCTCTGACTTTGGTAAAATTAGGGAAGATCCCCCATAACAGAGGTTATAACATGTTAAAATGGCAAGTCATGGTAAAATTTCTTATTGCATGGAAAATTAAAATATTACAGAGGGTATTTAATTAATTAAAAATCATACATGAATCAAATAAATTTCAAACCATTTCAAGATTATTCTTCTCTGTTCACTGAGTAAGAGGATATTTTTTCTTTTATTTTTATGAATTTTCTAGGCCAAGATATGGATTTTTAAAGTTCAGGGCTTTAAATAAATAAAAAATCCCCTAATTTCCCACTTAACCACGTCGGCGCCGCGTCATCCTTACCCGCTTCGAAAGACCACACGTCTCCTTCTAGTTGGGTGCCGCCTTCTGATTGGATGTCCACGCGGCTGCGCTTTATGCTCTAAGAGCTCATCTGGCTCCATCCTAACACTCCATTTGAAACACGCTTGATCGGACGGTGCTCCTTCATCGTCTTCAACTAGTGTAACCCGTGAGGCGTCCACCTTCTAGACTTAAGATCTCGAGCTACACTCAACCAAATCACATGAGGTTTATTCCTAGAGCTTCATCTAGCCTAGAAGAACCTATCCATATGGTTTATACTGTATGAAATACATTGTATAATTATGGAGGAAGAAGAAAATCTCGGGAATAAGAGTGAGTCTAATACCTTTGTCTGAGAGGGGAAGCCTCAATCAGATGGTTGTGGCACCTTCGATTGGTCCCAACGAACCTCCAGATGGAGCTTTTTACCTAGGTGAATTGTCTATACCCAAACTCGACCAAACCCGATTTCATGTGTTGATGGATGTCTGGTGCAGAGGCCTTTTGTGATGGGGCTTTGATGGGGGATCTCCTTCTTTCACTGCAGTGAAGGTGTGGATGCAGTTAATTAAACTTTGGTGCATTGTGGAGGTGTGGTGAAACATGTTCTGGTTTCCGACCAAATTTGAGCTCTGAAATTAAGCTACAACAGTGGGAATCAGAGGGGGAAAATGGCTGGAATGATCTTAGGGAGGTCTGGAGGAGCTCTGGTGAAGTTTTGGCAGAGTTTGGTTAGAAAATTGTCAGCACCTGGTTTTGGCCATGAAGAGCTCTATTTATGGCCATGGCTATTGGGCTGAGCTCAGGGGCTGGTGTTGGGTTGATTCAACTGTCTAGGTGGAGGGCAGATGAGCTCCAATGGGAATTTTAGGCTGACCTAGATATGGGGTGGAGTTTGGGTTTGCTTGGTTGAATGTGGCTCTCAGTTTGGGCTCCTTTGGTGACTAGGCTGGCCGACAAGGATAGAGAAGCTGCCCACGGGTCAGGTGAGTCAGTGGTCAGGTGAGCCAGGCCATCAAGTGGGAGCAAATATATTTGGTGAGCAAATTTGGTAAGGATCCATATGGTTTAAGCAAATATGGAAGGGGATCCCCCAAATTTAGGATCATTTGGTCCATGGCTCACTATCTTGTGCTAAGACATCTAGGGTGGTTCCTAGGATTAGTTTAGTGGTTGTGGTGGACCTAGGTTGGTCACATTTGGTTCAATTTGATTAAACTGGGTCATAAGTTCATTTGGGTCACTTTGAGTTCACATTGGGCTAACTTGGATTTGAGCTTAGTTTGAGCCAAAATGATTGAGCAAAATGGTGTGTATGATTATCATGAAGTGTTTAGAAGAGGTTTGGAGTGGTGTTGAATTGATTTGGTAGGTCAATTTGGCCTGGTTTGGTGTTTTAGTTAATTTGGGGCAAGTTGGCTAAGCTTGGGTTTAGGTTGGGATAGAGTGGCGTTTAGGCTCAATTTAAGGTTCCAAATAGTTTAGGGGAATGTCATAAAGAGTTCCCAACATTAATTGTGTGGACATTTTTGGAGTAGGGCAATCAATTTAAGAGATTTTGGGCATATGACATGTTTGGGTCAAAATTTGGCAAGCTTGGTTCAAGTGGCCTTGAATGGGGCTTATATCCAAATTGGGGGCAATTGATGGTTCAATTCAGTTTAGGGGAGTGTTATGAAGGTTTGGAATTGAAATTGGGGAAGAATTGATTGGCATTAGGTCAATTTGTGGGATTTGGGTCACTTAGGCAAAATTGGGGATTTTGAGTTTTAAGTGGAATTAAACTCAAATGTGGGTAAAATTGGGCTTGGATTTGGTTTAGATTGGTATTAACAATGTTGAATTAAAGTTTGGAATTGTAATTGAGCAAGTTTGGGATCAATTGCGTGGACATTGGGTTCAATTTGGGCACTTTTGGGTTAAATGGGTCAAATTGGGGCTTTTTGTTAAATTGAGCTAAATTGGCTAAATTAGGTCATGTGGTAGTTGATAGAAATGAAATTGGGAATATTTGGGAGGTTTTGGGAATTTATGGAAATTTTTGGAATTTATGGAATTTTTTAGCTAAGAGGGGCATTTTGGTTATTTTGGGGATGTTTGGGCAATTTGGCAATTTTGGGTAATTTGGGTTAATCTAAGTGGTAGGGAGTATTTTGGAATGATTTTTGAAGAATTATGGGTAATTTGGATTATTTTGGAAAATTTTGGGGGATTTTAGGGTTTTGGGGGCATTGTAGGTATTTTGGGTATTTTGGGGCAAAGGGGCTAGAAATTTGGAATGTTTGGGAAAAATGGGATTGGTTGAAAGTGAGTAATAATATGAAATTTTTTAGGTTGAGCCATGGACTAAAGGTCACCCTCATTTGGTCTTCTATGTGTTGGTACTAGCCAAACCCTAACCCAAGGCTAATGGCTTGGGAAAAGCACTTACATGAGTTTCCAAAGAGTTAGGGGATCAAATGTGATGTGCTTTGTTTAGGGTTGTGAGTGTGTAGTGTAAGTGTGTGTAAGCTCCAGACCTCCCAGGGTAGATCCTAAGGAATGACCACCTATAGGGGACTTCCTCCGGGCTTCCTTATGCTTGGTCTCTTCCTCCCAAAAGCTGGAGGTTAGGCCTTAAGCATATGCAAACTCCCAGTGAAGTGAGAAAAGTTTGAATTTCTATGGGGAGGGTTCCAAGACTAGCCTTCTAACAAAGTCACCAGGAGAGTCCTATGGCTAGAACATATGTTATTCTAAAGATATACTAGACCTCAACCAAAAGTGAGGTCAACAAGGGTAAAGAATAAAATTGCTCAAATTTAGCAAAACACATTTTGAATATTTCTATAACAGAATTCTTTTACTAATTACTTATTTATGAAAATAAAAAAAAATATTTTCATCTATACTTCTTTAATCTTATAAAAATTTCATTATAGTTAATAAATTATTTACTTTATTTCATAATTTTAAAAAATACTAAAAATAATCGTATTTCTAAAGTTATCTGATATGAAGACTAATGTAAGTATCTTTTCTAAATATAATTTGTGTCTAAAAACCATTTTACCTTTTAATATCCATAAATTTTCCCCGTGGCATCGATGTTTCAGGGCTTAATCAGAAAGTCAAATATTACTTGATAATAATACTTATACTTGCGTAGAATCCCTAAATTAAAATATCAATGTTGTATTCTTTTTTACATCATAATCAAGTTTTTAGCGCTGTTGTAAAGAAGGATATTTTTATATCAAAAATATAAGTATAATCTGATTACCACAAGCATTATTTTACCAATATTTATCTGGTAGTAAAAAGAATCGGGATCAAGGAGCCAAAACTGAGAGATACCCCCACAACAATTTAAACCCAACTGAGCCTAATCAGTGTGGCAAGCGCTGATTAGTTGGATGTGCCACTCATCTCTCCACCTCAACAAGCCATTGCACGAAAATTGAGGCCCTGAGCTCCACCAGGCAGCCATGGCAACAAAAACAACTCTTCACGACCAAAGAGAGAGTTGCTGAATTTTCCTGGGGAGATTTTGTATGTTTGCTTCTAAGGCTTCATCAAGACCTCTTGAATGCAACCCGACAATCTTCCAGCCCTAACCCCCACTACCTGAGTTCAATTTTTGAGCTCAAGTTTGAGCTGAAATAGGACACAATTCATTACAGCCACACAATGCACCAAAATCCAATTAATTGCACCCACACCATCACCAAAATGAGAGAAGAAGATCCCTCACAAAAGCCCCACCACAGAGAACCCCTAGCATAGAGTTTGAGTTCATACATGGACCCAAAAAAAGCTTAAATTGCTGCTTGGAGGAGCTTCGCGAGGTCCTTACGAAGGTGTAGAAGTCATCTGATTGAGGCCTCCCCTCTCAGATCAAGGTATTGAACTCTCATCCCTTCCTAAGATTATATTGATTCTCCATACATGTTGAGTCAATTTCAGGCTAGGTTAACCATATAGATAGGTTCGTCTGGACTAGATGAGTCTTTAGAAACAAACCGCACTTGCATGGTCTAGACTAAGATCCTAATGTTAGAAGGTGGACGGTTCATGAGAGGTCAGTTGGTGACAATGAGCCAGCATTGTCCGATCACGTGTGTATTCAGTGGATGGTTCTGATTGCGCCGCATGAATGATTTAAATATAAAGTGCGGGCTGATGATGTAGCACGTGGATGCGATGTCGAACCAGAGCGTAACACGCGTGAATTCGGAGCACTCTAGGATGACTTGGCTCCATGCTAGATAAATAGAAAAATAAGGATATTTTTTATTTACTTAATTCCCTGACCTTAGAAAATTCATAACATGGTGTAAAAAATCAGAAAAATACAATAAAAATACCCTCTTGCTCAACACACAAAAAATAATAGAGGGGAAATGATTTAATGTTTATTTAATGAATGTATGATTTTTATTTAATTAAATGCATTTTCACAATCTCACTTCCCACAAATGTGAAAACTCACAAATCCCTACAAAATTCAAATTCTCCATTAATTATCCATAAATTTGACTTCAAATTCTCCATAAATTCTCCACAAATTCTTTGTGAATTTCCATAATCTCTATGAATTCTCTACAAATGCACTAGCAAATTTCCACAAAAGTTCCCCAAATATTCTAAAATTCCCTAAATTTATGCATCCTTTCTGAGATATTTTCCACCTTCCATGATATTACAGGGTCGGAGCTTGGTCGTCTGATTCCTTCAAATTCTTTAAATTTCCCCATCCTTTTTGAGATATTTTCCACCTTCCACGATATTTTAGGATCAAAGCCTGGTCCTCCGGTTTCTTAAAGTTCCCTAAATTTTCTGCATACTATTCGTGATATTTTCCGCCTTCCATTATAATTCATGATCGAAGCTTGGTCATCCAATTCCTTCAAATTCTCTAAATTTCAGCATTTTCCCCAAGATATTTTCCACCTTCCACGATATTTCAGGGTCAGATCTTTGTCATCTGATTCCTTCAAAAACTCTCTAAATTTCTGCATCCTTTCAGAGATATTTTCCGCCTTCCACGATATTCCAGGATCGGAGCTTGGTCATCTGATTCCATCGAGGACACTAAATTTCTGCTTCCTTTCCATGATATTTTATACCTTCCACAATATTTCAGGGTCGGAGGTCATCTGATTCCTTTAAATTCCCTAAATACTCACACCCTTCCAAGATATTTTCTGCATTCATGATATTTGGAGAGCGGTACCTAAATTTCAGTTCTCATCTTTCAGGATGAGTACCTAAATTCTGATTCCCTTCATTCGAGTACCTAAATTTTGATTCTCATTTCCGAGACTGGTACCTAAATTACAGTTCTCATCTTTCAGAATTAGTACTTCAATTCTGATTCCCTACTTTCGAAGTCGGTATCTAAATTCCGACTCTCCCTTTCGCACTCACTTAAACTCAAAGACTCACACAAAATTAAAATTCTCAAATCAAAGTAAGATTTTACAAATTCAAAATTCTATAATTCAAATTCTCATAAATTTAAAACTCAAAGTTAAATGCAAATTTAGAATTAAATTGAAAGTCAAATCAAATCCAAATTCGAAATCAAACTCCAATTTTAAATTAAATTAAATCAAATCAAATCAAATCCTCTTCAGCATGTGGAAGCTTGAAACTCATAGTTCCATTTTGAAGGTATCCTACTTGCATTCCCAAGCGCGAGTTCCTAGTATTTGAAGGTTTTTCTTACCAGATTATCCCCGATAGAGACTTTCTTATTGAATTTTATGCCCTGGAGTGTTGGCTCAGACAGTTGTGTTGGTTTTCTTGTCTAGCACACCACACCTTTTGGGGATCCATTTATTGACTCACTTTTGTTGAGAACTAGTCTTTCTTTAGAGTATCCTAGGGTTGAGCCATAGGACTTTCGTGGTAACTATTTTAAAAGACTAGTGATGGAACCCTTACCCCATAAAAATTCAAAAATACTTCTTTGCTTCACTTGGAGTTTCAAATGCTTAAAGTCTAACCTCTAAGTACTTAGTAGGATGAGACTAAGCATCATGAAGCTGAAGAGGAGCTCCCTATAGGATGGTTAAGCCTTAGGACTTACCATGGGAATACTAGTCTGGTTTAGGCTCACACACATACTCAAACCCACTCAACACTTCACTCACTACCCTAACCCTAAACCAAACATGCCTATAATTAACCTCCCCTATTATTTTGGGAACTCATGTGGGTGGTTACCCGAGTTCATGGCCCTAGGCTAGGGTTTGGCTAGAACCAACACATAGAGGATCCAAAATGAGATTTCTCTTGGTCCATGGCTTAAATGGGTTAATAATTTCAATTGAAACCCAATCTTACCAAAATTCCAACTTTTGACTCCTTTCCCCTAAACTCCACTAAATTACCCAATTACCTATAAACCCTAATTTTTTACCAAAGTCCCCAATTTTTTCCAAATTACCCAAATTCCCCAAAAATCATTCCAAAATGTTCTCCACTATCAAAATTAACCACAATCCACCAAATTACCCAAACTTCCCAAAATACCCCCAAATTAGCCAAAATTACTAAAATGACCCTCCAAATTCAAAACTTCCAAAAATTCCAAAAATTTCCAAAATCATCCCAAATGTCGCTAAAATTAATTTAAACCACTTCATTGGACCCAATTTGAGCAAATTGACCCATTTTGACCAAAAAAGCCTCAAATTGCCCCTTAAGGCCCAAAATGCACAAATCACCTTCAATGTCCACCCATTTGATCCCAATATCTCACAATTTCAATTCTAAATTAAAATTCAAAATCCATAATTTCAATAGAAACAAAATCCAAGCCCAATCTGACCATATTGTAAGCCCAATTTCAAACCAAACAAAAAAGCCCTAATTTTACCATATACCCAAAATCCCCCAAATTGAACCTCTTAGCTAAGTCAAATTTCCTCAAAATTGAATTCCAAACTCTTCATAAAATTCTTACAAACCAAAATTATCCATAAATTGAGCTAAATCAAGACCCAAACCTCACCCAAGCTCAACCCAAAGCCAAAATTCCCACTTTTGTCCTAAATTGACCACATGTTCAAACTCCATCAAATTGAATACCCTAACCTTAAAATTGTCTCCCATTTATTATCATGAAACCTTCATAACATCCCTTAGACCATTTTGAACATTCATTTGTGTCTTAACCCCCACTCTAGCATAACTCAAACCAAACATAAACCAAACCACCAAAATTGTACATATGACCCAATGTCACAAAAATCAAGTCAAATTGACCAAGCTAAGCCCACCACAGCCACCAAGTGGACCCTAGAAACCACCCTAGAACCACTTAGCCCAAGCTACATGAGCAATGGACTAAGGGTCCCCCAATTTAAGGGATTTCCTCCCATATTTGGGAAAATCTTATTTTGCTTCATGACTCGAGGTTCCACTCTGCGAGGCGGACTCTTAGCATGATTTTAATTTTTGTAACAAGTAAATAATATATTCTTTAATCGCAGACTTACCTTTAACGCAAGTATAAGTATCGCTCAATTAATACAGGGCTCTAGTGGAGTCCTAGATATCGATGCCACAGGGAATATTTTAGAGACTACAGACTTGGATTTATAGAAATCAATTCAGAATCACAACTAAATCAAATTTGCCTATATGTCACTAATCTGCAATTGAAAATAATATGAAGTTTTAATTAAACTAGTTCTACTAGCAGATAACGAATTCTACTAAAGTGAAGTGCAAATATATAAGCAAGAATCTTTCTCCTTATTTAAGATATTTAAGTGAATAGATAATTAGAATTAGTTGAAAATGGTGTTGTTCCAAATAGGAGCATACATATTATTTACTCTTTGATCTAGGCATAAAGAACATTGACTAATTCTATGCATGGTTACTGAATCTACGGCTAAGCAGGGAGGATATCGGCTCTCACTTCGGAGCTCCCACGTTCCCCTCACCTGAGGGCTAACATCTACACTTCAGCACCCAAACGATAGGACCGAATTGAGTATTTTAGCATGTCACTCTAAAATATCCAATTCTACGCCCAATGAATATTATTTCCCTATTTATTTGCACCCTACTTCCAAGGACTTTGATCTCCGTGAATCTCAGATGTAATCTTTACTATAGTTGTTAAACTCAACATATTTTAACTATTCAATTGGCCAGATTGAAAGTAAATTAAGATTTAAGTAAAAGATTATCACAACTTTTTTAACTTTTCTGGCACACTAATTCAATTTACCATTTCACAAAAATATCAAAATAAGAAGAAAGATATAAAAACTACCCAGATTTCATGGAGAGGATATAATAAAACTTG
This sequence comes from Papilionanthe hookeriana x Papilionanthe teres, assembly GCA_022702705.1. Taxonomy (NCBI): domain Eukaryota; kingdom Viridiplantae; phylum Streptophyta; class Magnoliopsida; order Asparagales; family Orchidaceae; genus Papilionanthe; species Papilionanthe hookeriana x Papilionanthe teres. The sequence continues at coordinate 2,459,703 of CM040434.1, read as the reverse complement.
GATTTCATGTATAAACGTAAAGTTCTACAAACTAAAGTAAATAAACACAACTTAACTTAAATTCCTCCCCAAGAAAACTCCTTGAAGTTCCTCTGAATCTCTTCCTTTCTTTACAGTACGCAGAATTCTCCTTCGAGACGACAATCAAGAAGAGATCTCTCACTTCCCTTCCACTCTTACAATCCTTCAAAGAATTCCACACCAATATCTCTATATGAACTCACTATTTAACATTCATAAATAATAACAATGGACACTAGTGAACTCTCTATTTGACACTAAGAGACTTTTAGAGGACTCTAATAAGATCCCTTTTTTGGCTTAAAATTGTTCTTTTTAAAGTAGTTGAAGAGTCTCAAAGGTTTTTCCAAGCATCCCTTCAAAAATCATCCACATTCGATGTATTTTGTGAAAGAACCGTCGATCCTGATGTCGGTGGTCTTGAGCTCCGCCGTCGGCGGCCTTCTAGAAACTTATCCTTAGACCGGCCCCGCTGTCGGCAGCCTCAACCTCCGCCGTCGGCGGCTTCCTTGAAATATATTCTGAACTCTCAGGAAAATCACGCCGTCTGCACCATCAACCTCGCCATCGGCGTCCAAGATCAAATTTTCATAATTTGGTCCTTTTGCTCCAAATTTGCTCCTTTTTGCATATTTTCGCTCCATTGTCCTTAAATTTTCATACCTGCAGAAAAACACCAAAATACCCTTCTTTAAAGTGTAATATCATCAAAATCAGTATAAAATAGGCATGAAAATCTTAACATTTTTTCCTTGGGTCAAAATTCCCCAAACTTAACTATTACTTGTCCTCAAGTAATCTTTAGTACTACATAAAAGTTATGATTCATTGTGGTAAAGTTCTAATTCAGAAAGACTATAATTTTGATTTAAATAAATATCATAGCAAGAATTCTTAGAAAGATTTTCAACTAATTAGATTAGGGTTCAGTCTATCTAGTCATTGCAGGTATAAGGCTATCTAGTCATAAAGTCTAAGAAATCTAGTCTTCTATTCATTTCAAGAATGACTATATGTTGCAATATCAATTTACTTAGAATATTCAGAAGATAGGAACTTCATGATGATACTATTAGTAAAGAAGCTAGTCATAAATATAAGTTCAGAAATGTTTTTAATTTTCCCTTAAGGTTAATCCAAGTGAAGCCAATTTTTGATAAGACATTTCCTCAAGCATCTCCTCACTTACTTTTTTTTTGGATTGTTTTTCAATCATATATATTTTTCTTTTCTTTTCAGGGATTATTTTTCAATCCTTTCCTTTTTCTTTCTTTTTCTTTTTTTTTCAAGTGAGGATTACTATATATGGATAGCCTATTAATAATTTTGAACTTCACTCTTCTTTTCCTAAATTTGAAACTTTAAAACATTCTTTACCTTATATGTAATTCATAGTTTTTACATCATTGAATCCCAATCTTTTCTTTCTCAACTAAATTCCTAAGATTCTTAATATTTCAAAATATAGTTTTCTTTATTTTAAATAGTTAACTATAGTCTTACCCTCGTATACTAAATATTTTAACCTACAAGATTAATTTTCATTACCAAAAATATTTCTTTGACTCTACTATAATATTTAGATTAAATCTAAATATAGTTATCTAAATTAAATTTTATCACAAAAACCATATTATAATTTTTGAAAATACGTTAATTGAGAACACATAATAGTTAATATTTTTCTCCCCCCCCCCCCAAAAAAAATTAAAGTTTTCCATAATATAAATAATACAGGGTGGAGAGAAAATTTCTAAATATAAAAAAATTCATACCTTTGCACTTTAGGCATTTTTGTCTTTTTGAAATTTTTGCAGTTTCTTTTCAAAATTTCTAACTTCAACTGACCTGTAATATTAAAAATCTTTCTACACATATAACAGTTTAGAAAATTTGCTGGGGTAATGAAATTTTAAACAAGTATATAAACTAAAACATTAACAACAACAACTAACTACACAGGATATATGCATTTCACAACACAGAACAAACAATTTACTATTTTAGACTTAACAGTTCATAATTACAATTACAATCTCAATCCATCACGAACATTCAGAAATGAAAATACAAACTGCAAAACTAAACACATATCTCAGAAATAAAGCATAGTCCACAAAATACAATTAATAAAAATGGAAGTACTACAACAAAACTAAAAAACACATACATCACATCACATCACAACAACAAATCTCAATCATCAAAATCCCATGCAATGTCTTCATCACCCTGGTCAGCAGGTGGATTGGACTAATACTGAGTATAACGGGGGAATTTTGGAAAAATGACATTAGGCTCTCCTCTGTAGTAACTAGCCTGAGCATCATAATAAGCCATCTCAAAATCAGAGTGCCTATGAAGATACTCACTATCGTGATCATGTCTTCGCTCTAATTCTTCAATCTTGTGATCAATTCTTTCCAATTTTTCATCAAACTTCTCAAAACTTTTCCGCTGCAGGGTCATGACATTCATCAAATCATATAAGGTAGGGGAACTAGATGCAGGAGGGTCATAGCTAGTAGAAGGGATGTCTATACTAGTAGAAGGTGCCTTGCTCCTACTCCCATATCTCCATTCCTCATGGTATTCATAAGTTTTTATATTTGCTTTACTAATGGGTTTCATCAGATAAACCCATTCTTCCTCATCATTAGCTTCAACTCCAAATAATTGACAAAGTGCTTAAATTAGGCCAGGATGTCCTAAATATCCACTTGACTCACTCTTCGTAGTGGCCATAATATTCTTGTAGATTATTCTTCCCACATTTATACTCTTGTTGTTCTGAATACAGAAATTTAGAACAGCTTTGTCTCTCGAGACTTCACTATGATGATAGGTCGGTAGCAAAGTAGAACAAATGATATAATGCCAAGCCTTAGTAGTGGCATTCATCATGGAAAGTGGAAAGTTAATCCGTTCACATATCTTAATTTTCCAGGTGCCTTTCCCATTAGTGAGAAAGTCAATAACATCTTTTAACGAACCCTCCATTATTCCAAATGTTTCATACTCGCTAGAAAAGTAATCGTGAAGCTCGTAAAAAGAGTTAATGCGGTTAGCATTAAAATCGACAAAAAATCCTCTTACTTGGACAGGCTCGTCCTCAAGTTGAGTTAGATTTGAATAGAACTCTCTTACAACTTCGATAGCAGCTTTATTTGTTGTGTAACAGAAGTTCTCCCATCCTCTCTCTCTGATAACTCATTCCACCTCTCCTCCAGGATTATTGAAACTCGATCTTGATACACTTCTTTCCTTGAAAGATTGAAGTGTATCTCGATTGTGCTTTCGCATTCACAAACCGAGTTTCGTTATATTCGAGTCTTCTCTTTTATCGTGGAGCCATTGTTTGATCTATCAAAATCACAAAAATCCACACTAGTCTTCAAAATAATAATACAATGGCTTCTAAAGGTGGTTTAAAGCAATCTAAATCAAGTTTCATGAATTCCTTCCAAGTCTTTTCTCCACATTTTCAAATTTCCTAAAATTTCTTAATGTGGAAGAAATTGATGGTGAAAATAAAAAAATTTTACATAGGAGTGAAGCTCTTACTAAGGGAAGATGAAATCCGGTGTTGGAATGTGTTGAAATCACTCCAAATCTGAGATCTATCAAGCCCTAGGTCGAAATGTATGGTAAATCGGGGAAGAAGATGATGAATAGCGGCGTTTGACCGGTCAAAATCACGGTTAAAAGGTAATTTTCAGGATCTCTCCATCAGCGGGGTTGTTCGTGCTGTCGGTGGGCTTAATTGAATTAAATTCCAATACCCTCAGGAAAATCACGCCGTCGGCGGCCTCGAGCGCGTCATCGGTGAGATTCTCAAATATTGATCATTTTTCAAATTTTTGCGATTTCGATCAATTTTAAGCCTCGTCGTCATCCGTTCAATCATTATAATCATATATTTTAAGTGATTAAGTGATGTATTAACACAAATAAACATACACACAACAAAACATCACAATTATATATTAAATCCAAGTGTTTACAATCCACAATACATAACACACATAAGCAGGTATTTTCTCAACCTAAATCCATCTAATCAGCGTCACAATCCAAACCACAACACTCAAAACGCTGAAAACAAACATTTCAATCATAATCTCAACTATACTGAGATTAAAAAGCAAATTAAGAAAGCAAACACACAAACATAGTTCAAATCAAACACAACATAAAGAAACAAATAAAGTAAGGCAATTCTACTACTCTTCTGAATCAGTATTGGTTTCTCCTCTGATATCACCCATTGCTTGAACATGGACGAACATGTTATAAAAAGTTCAGAATGGGAATTCTTCAGTTGAATCTTTATCAATCCATCCCATCCTCTTCATTAATCTTATCAAACTTGCTTCAAATTGCCCAGTATGATCAAAATGTTTTCTCATCCTCCAATCGATATGATCAAAGAAATCAGACATATTGTTAACTGTACTCGTTAAATTTTGTACCTGCTTCTCTAGATTCTTGATTCAGAGTAAAATCATTTTTGTCTTGTCCGCTACTAGAGGTTGAATAGGAACAGAATTCTGCGATGCTTGATCCATGATCACGCCCATGTCATTCTCCTCATCATTGGCTGGGAACATCTGAGTTGGATCTAAAGGTTTCTAGGGTAGCAGTACTTTCTCCTAAATCCGCACGATACTTGAAACAAACTGTATATTGAGAAAATTGTTGAAGGATGTCCAAGCCCTTGAGATGATCCTTGAACGATCAGGCCAAACACAAACTTCACAATAATTGATCTAATATCAATGGGTCATCCCATTTGAATGCAGTAGTTCAAAATTGCACTTTCTTTCGTAACTTTGCCGGTTTTCATCGTAGGCAATAACTTCGTAGATATGAAAAAGTGCCAATTTTTAGAAATGGGATTTAAAAGTGTTGCAGAAAAACTAACGTATCCGTTTTCTCTAACTTCCCAGTCTTCGGTTTCGCCCGTCAAATATTGGTATATTTCATTCATCTTATCTCTTGTTAGCATGAAATTTGAATAATGGCAGACAGGAACATTCTCAATCATGTATAATTCATTAATCCTTCCAGAATTAAATGTTATCCACCTACCTCGCACATAGACGCTTCCTTGGTTGATTCCATGTAAATTGGCGTAGAATTCCTTAACCACTGGAATGACTAATGCGGCAGTAGTATAGAAAAACACTTCCCATCTTCACCACACAATCATTTCTTCAATTGCTAACAAAGAATTACTTAATCCTCGATTTACAAATCCTCTTTTCTTGATTATCCTTCTCTTAGACATCACCTTGTTGAAAAGTCACTACGCCTCAGCACTGACGAACTTTCTCCTGTTTAAAACTTGAAATCTAGGTTAATCTACTGAATTGGAAGCCATTATAGAGGAATTGAAAGCAGTTTCCCATTTTTGGGAATTGGTGTGTTTAGGAACCGTCCATGGGAGTTTATAAGGGTCAAATTCACTAAAAACTGCCAAAAACTATCATTTTGAACTCGAAAAACTGCCCACTCGCCGATCCCCCTGTCGGCGTCCTCGATGGCATCGTCGGTGAGCCTTGTGCAATTAAATTCCAGGGCTCTCAGGAAAAACCCATCGTCAGCGGCGTCAAGCACACCATCGGTGCCCTAGGCAAAAATTTACACATTTACTCCGTGGTCAAATACGTTCCAAATTTTTCTATGGATCCAAATTCTTGAATACTAAAGGTCAAATACAAGTAGTAGAATTCAATATTACTACAAACTAATGATAAATTCAAACAAACACTCAAACAGATAAAGATAACTATGGGTTGCCTCCCATAAAGCGCTTGGTTTAACGTCGTCAGCCCGACCTATTCAGGTGTTATTCAGGTTGACTAAGCATTAAAACCTCTTTAAAATTTCTTCTTTTACCCTCAAAATAGGTTTTTAATCTATGTCCATTTACTTTAAATCTATTCCCAGTCTTTTGATCTTCAATTTCAACAGCTCCATAAGTATAAACTTGAGTCACAGTAAAGGGTCCTAACCAACGAGACTTCAATTTCCCAGGAAATAATTTCAACCTTGTATTGTAAAGCAAAACTTCTTGTCCTGGTTCAAAGTTCTTCTGGTTAATCTTCTGATCATGCATTAACTTTAGTTTTTCCTTCTAAATTATGTCGTTATTGTAAGATTCATTTCTTAATTCTTCTAATTCATTCAATTGCAACAATCTCTTCTCACCAGCATTTTATAATTGAATTCTTTAATCACCCAATACGCTTTATGCTCCAATTCTACTGGTAAGTGACAAGTTTTCCATAATTTATTCTGTAAGGAGTCATACCAATAGGAGTTTTATAAGCAGTCTTGTATGCCCATAATGCAGTATCTAATCTCATAGACCAATCTATTCTACTAGGATTGATAGTCTTTCTAAGATTTGTTTGATCTCACGATTAGAAACTTCAACTAAACCACTAGTTTGAGGATGATAAGCAGTAGAGAATCTGTGAACAATATTAAACTTTTCTGCCAATCTTTGAATATATTTATTCCTAAAATGGGAACCTCCGTCAGTGATAATCACTCTCGACATACCGTATCTTGTGAAAAAAATTTTCATTAAGAATCTTGAAACACATTTAGCATCACAACAAGGTAAAGCTTGTGCTTCAATCCACTTTAATACATAATCAACTGCAATTAAAATATATATGTTCCCAAATGAAGGAATAAATGGTCCCATGAATTCTAATCCCTAAACATCAAAAATCTCAACTTCTAACATGAAATTCAGAGGCATTTCATTTCTTCTAGATATAATACCTACTCATTGGCATCTATCACAAGTTTTGATATATCTGTAAACATCTCTAAAAATAGTAGGCCAATAAAATCCAGCTTGTAAAATTTTATGCACAGTTTTGTCAATCCTAAAATGTCCTCCAAATTTAGAATCGTGGCATTTTTGAATAATCTGTTCAGTTTCTTCATAAGGCACACATCTCCTAATAATAAGATTGTTACATTGCTTATATAAATATGGTTCATCCCAAAAATATGCTTTTGCATCATGAATGAATTTTTTCTGTTGCTGCAGAGTTAGCTTAGGTGGCAAAATATTGCTTAGTATATAGTTAACAATATCAGCATACCAAATTATTTTCCACTCATTAATATTATAAAGTTGTTCATCAGGGAAACTGTGTGTTATCTCATTGTCGGTATTAGATGATTCAGATATTCTAGTCTCGACAAATGATCAGTAATTTGATTGTCAGTTCCCTTTCTATCAATCACCACAAAATTAAATTCTTGCATTAAAAGTACCCATCTAATTAATCTTGGTTTAGTATCCTTCTTTTGCATCAGATATTTAATAGCAGAGTGATCAATATGCACAATACATTTAGTCCCAATTAAATATGATCTGAATTTATCAAAAACATATACAATAGCCAGTAACTCTTTTTCAGTAACTGTATAGTTAATTTGAACATCATTAAGAGTTCTACTAGCATATTATATAACTTTAAAAATTTTATCATATCTTTGACCAAGAATAGCTCCAATAGCAAAATCACTAGCATCGCACATTAATTCTAATGTTTTCTCCCATTCAAGTGAAACTATTACAGGTGCTGTGATTATTTTTTCCTTTAATAACACAAAGTCATTTAAGTAGTCTTCGGTAAATTCAAATTTCTTGTTTTTTTGAAAAATCTTTAATATAGCAATTTATATCTCAAGATGAATTTGAAAAACCTCCACCCCAATTTCCACAACGACTTAAATAGCAGAAATTGGACCAACAATTTTTGAAATTTTTTGAGGTATTTAAAAAGCTTACCATTAATATCTCATTTGCTGAAGCTTTGGAATAAATGCCTAAGTATGCTAAATTTATGAAATATATTCTTAATAAGAAAAGAAAATTTAAAGCTTTTGAAACTGTTGTACTTTGTGAAGAGTGTATTACAATTATTCAGAAAAAGCTACCTCAAAAGCTTAAAGATCCTGGAAGTTTTACTATACCTTATGCTATAAGAGATAAGTTTCATGGAAAAGCCTTACGCAATTTAGGAGCAAGTATTAACCTCATGCCTTTATCCATCTTTAAGAGGTTAGATTTAGGAGAAAAATCTCCTACTACTGTAACCTTACAATTAGCAGACCGATTTACTACTCATCCAAGAGGAATGATAGAAGATGTGTTGGTAAAGGTGGATAAATTCATTTTCCCTGTATATTTTATAATTCTGGACACGGAAGAAGATGAAGAGATTCCTATTATTTTAGGAAGACATTTCCTTACTACCTGATGGTGATGGAATATATATATGTTTCGCATGTCATCGCCGTCAATTCCTGTATCATGTCAATGTCAAGGAGTCGCCACTCTCTTTTTCTATCCATCACCCTAATTCTTATCTTACCTAGACTTGTTGTCAGAAGTCTTTGGAGAAAAGAAGGATTAATCATGATATAGCTTGAGAGAAAAGAAGATTAAATGATAATCTCATAGAATAAGTCTTCAGTATCGTGTAATTGTCGAAGTTTTTCGTATGAGAAAATCATATGAAGATCTTGGGTAACCGTAGAGGTCTTGTAGGTAAAATATCTATCCCGAGTTCTTTAATCTCCTATAGGAGCAAGCTCCTATAGTTAATTACATCCCGAGCAATTAATACGCCTAGGAAAACTCCCGATTAAGGTTAACATTTATCCTCGAAAAAGTGTAAGTGTTGTTGTAGCAGTGCGTTTCTGAAGAATCGATACTACCAGAAAGTTTTTATTTATTTTGGGTGTATGTCGTTGCTTTGTTATGTTTTGTTTTGTTTTTTTAGTTTCATGTCATGTGATATGTAGAGATGTCGTAGTTTGTATGTCGTGTCATGTCATAATGTGACGTCGTAATGTCATGCCATTTTATGTGAATCGTAATGTCATGTCATTTTATGCGTGTGATGTCGTAATATCATAAGATGTCGTGATTAATATCTCGATTTGTCATGAGATATTTTATCTCCTATAAGAAGATGTCGTTATTATGTCATGAGATACCTTCTATGATGTCAAGAAGATATCATTATTTATTTATTTTTGTTATTTTGTTTATGATTCCCTTTTGTCCTAAATTTTAGTTTTGCTGTGTCATGTCATTTTGTCATGTCTTAATGTGATGTCGTAATTTCATAAGATATCGTGATTAATATCTTGATTTGTCATGAGATATTTTATCTCCTATGCCGTTATTATGTCAGGAGATACCTTCAATGATGTCAAGAAGATATCATTATTTATTTATTTTTGTTATCTTGTTTATGATTTCCTTTTGTTTTACGTTTTGGTTTTGTGGCCATCTCAATTTTATTTTGTCATGTCATTTTGTCATTTATTTTGTTTTGGTTTAGTGTCATGTCATCATTTTGTTGTGGTATAGAAATGTCGTTGTATGTTGATGTCATGTTGATGTCAATGTTAATGATTTTGTTGTTTTATTTCAGGTTTCGTGGCTAACCTAAAAGTTCAGTTGTTTTTGTTATGTCATTTTTTATTTTTTTGTTTGTAGAAAGTTTAGGTTTTATGACTATCCTAAAAGTCCTGGTTGTGTTGTCAATGTTTCGTTGTCGACATCCTGTAAAACAGAGTTAGCACACCCTACAACATGCAAAGAAAATCTAAATGAAACTTCATGTCTTCATCCTGCAAGGAAAATAAAGTTAGAAACAATGTCATATCAAGATATTTAGATTACCTGGTCAAAGTGTCTGTTGATCCAGAGTTGTCGGATGTCCGAGTTTGGTTGAAATGTCGATTTAGGTTTATGTCAGTTTATGTTTAAATTTTTATTTGTCTTGAATATTAATTTGGGTTGGATTGTCGATTTTTAATTTTATGTCGAGTTAAGTTTAATGTAGGTCGAACTTTAAATATTATGTCGTTTTATGTCGAGATACATTGAGTTTGGTTTGAAATGTCGATTAATGTCATTTAATGTCGGTGTTTATTAAATTTGGTTTAAAATGTCGATTTTATGTCAGTTATGTTTGAAATATCGAATTTATGTCGATTATGTCGATTAATTGTTTGGAATGTCAAATTTATGTCGATTATGTCAATTTTGGTTTAAAATGTAGATTTTATGTCAATTATGTTTGAAATGTCAAATTTATGTCGATTATGTCGATTTTTGTTTGGAATGTCAAATTTGTGTTGATCATGTCGATTTATGTTTGAAATGTCAAATTTATGTTGATTATGTTGATTAATTGTTTAAAATGTCGAATTTATGTCGATTTGGTTTAAAATGCCGATTTTATGTCAGTTATGTTTGAAATGTCGAATTTATGTCGATTATTGTAATGTCAAATTTATGTCGATTATGTCGATGTCGATTTTATGTCAGTTATGTTTAAAATGTCGAATTTATGTCGGTTTTGTCGATTTTTGTTTGGAATGTCAAATTTATGTTGATCATGTCGATTTATGTTTGAAATGTCAAATTTATGTTGATTATGTCGATTTGAGTTCAATTTTGTCGATTTAAGTTCAATTTGGTTTGAACCTAAGATTTATGTCGATTTAGGTTCAATTTGAGTTGAATCTAAGGTTTATGTCGATTTAGGTTCAACCCAAGGTTTATGTCGATTTAGATTCAATTTGGGTTGAACCTAATGTTTATGTTCAGTTTAGTAGAGTTAGGTTCATTGTTGGTTGAACCTAAGGTTTAGATTTGGATTTAAGATCAATGTAGGTTGAACATAAGTTAGGTATTAGTTTAGGTTCAAGTTGAGTTGAACCTAAGGTTTAGGTTTGGACTTAAGTTCGATATAGGTTGAACTTAAGTTAGGTTAAGATTAAGTTCATGTATGTTGAACCTAAGGTTTATGTCAAGCTAAGTTGAGTTAGGTTCACTGTCAGTTGAACCTAAGGTTTCAATATGAGTTGAACTTAAGTTAGGTTTAGGTTAGACTTAGGTTCATGTCATGTTAAACTTAAGTATGAATTGACTTAAGTCTAATATGGGTTAGACTTAAGTTAGGTTAAGATTAAACTTAGGTTCATGTCAGGTTGAACCTATGTATGGTTTGACTTAAGTCTAATATGGGCTAGACTTGAGTTGGTTTAGGTTAGACTTAGGTTCATGTCAGGTTGAACCTAAGTATGGTTTGACTTAAGTCTAATATGGGTTAGACTTAAGTTAGGTTTAAGTTAGACTTAGGTTCATGTCAGGTTGAACCTAAGTATGGTTTGACTTAAGTCTAATATGGGTTAGACTTAAGTTAGGTTTAAGTTAGACTTAGGTTCATGTCAGGTTGAACCTAAGTATGGTTTGACTTAAGTCTAATATGGGCTAGACTTAAGTTGGTTTAGGTTAGACTTAGGTTCATGTCAAGTTGAACCTAAGGTTTGATGTTTGACTTAAGTTCAAGTTGGGGTTGAACCTAAGTATAGGTTGAACTTGGGTTCATGTTGTTTTGAACCTAAGTTACAAGTTGAACTTAGGTTCATGTTGCGTTGAACCTAAGTTAAGTTTATTTTGGGTTTGACTTAGATTCATGTCAGGTTGAACCTAAATTTGGTTTGGCTTAAGTCTAATGTAGGTCAGACTTAAGTTTAGGTTTGACTTAGGTTCATGTCGGGTTGAAACTAAGTATGATTTGACTTAAGTCTAATGTAGGTTAGACTTAAGTTAGGTTTAGGTTATGTTAGATTCAATGTAAGTTGAACCTAAGGTTTAGGTTAACTTGAGTTCAAGTTAGGTTGAATCTAAACTTAAGGTCGACTTAAGTTCAATATGGGTTGAACTTAAGTTAAGTTTTGAGTTTAGGTTAAGTTAGGTTCAAGTCAGGTTGAACCTAGACTTAAGGCCAACTTAAGTTCAATATGGGTTAAACTTAAATTAAGGTTTTGAGTTTAGGTTAAGCTAGGTTCAAGTCAGGTGGAACCTAGACTTAAGGTCAACTTAAGTTCAATATGGGTTGAACTTAAGTTAAGGTTTGAGTTTAAGTTAAGCACAAGTTAGGTTGAACCTAAGTTTGGTTTGACTTAAGTCTAATATGGGTTAGACTTAAGTTAGGTTTGGGTTAGGTTCATGTCACGTTGAACCTAAGTATGGTTTGACTTAAGTCTGATGTGGGTTAGACTTAAGTTAGGTTTAGGTTTGATTTAGGTTCATGTCGGGTTGAACCTAAGTTAAAGATTGAAAGTTTATTTTGGGTATGAGTTTGGTTAAACCTTAGTTGGTTAAGGTTTAATAATTAATTAAGTCTAATATAATAGACTTAATTAGAGTTTAAGTTTGATTAAGTCTAATTTAGTTAAGACTTAATAGTTTAATCGGGTCTAATGGGTTAGACCTAATTAGGAGTTTAGTGCTTGATTAAACCTTAGTTAGTTAAGGTTTAATGGTTTAATTAGGTCTAATGGGTTAGACCTAATTAGGGTTTAGGTTTGATTAAACCTTAGTTAGTTAAGGTTTAATGGTTTAATTAGGTCTAATGGGTTAGACCTAATTAGGGTTTGTGCTTGATTAAACCTTAGTTAGTTAAGGTTTAATGGTTTAATTAGATCTAATGGGTTAGACCTAATTAGGTTTTGTGCTTGATTAAACCTTAGTTAGTTAAGGTTTAATAGTTTAATTAGATCTAATGGGTTAGACCTAATTAGGGTTTAGGTTTGATTAAACCTAAGTTAGTTAAGGTTTAATGCTTTAATTAGGTCTAATGGGTTAGACCTAATTAGAGTTTAGGTTTTATTAAACCTTAGTTAGTTAAGGTTTAATGGTTTAATTAGATCTAATGGGTTAGACCTAATTAGGGTTTAGGTTTGATTAAACCTTAGTTAGTTAAGGTTTAATGGTTTAATTAGTCTAATGGGTTAGACCTAATTAGGGTTTAGGTTTGATTAAACCTTAGTTAGTTAAGGTTTAATGGTTTAATTAGGTCTAATGGGTTAGATCTAATTAGGGTTTAGGTTTGATTATGTCTAATTTAGTTAAGACTTAATGGTTTAATTAGGTCTGAGGGTTAGACCTAATCAGGGTTTAAGTTTGATTAAACCTTAGTTAGTTTTAAGGGGGTTAATTAAGTTTAATATGTTTTTAATTAAAGGTTTGGTTTTGAATTAAACCCTAAGGTTCAATAAGTTAACTAAGTTTAATGTGTCCTTAAACTTAATTAAGAGGATTTGGTTTTGGTTAATTAAGTCTAATATGTCCTTAAACTTAATTAAAGAGTTTTGATTTTGATTAATTAAGTTTAATATACCCTTAAACTTAATTAAAGAGTTTTGATTTTGGTTAATTAAGTTTAATATGTCCTTAAACTTAATTAAAGAGTTTTGATTTTGGTTAATTAAGTTTAATATGTCCTTAAACTTAATTAAAGGTTTGATTTGTATTAAACCTAATTTAGTTAAGGTTTAATGGGTTAATTAAGTTTAATATGTCCTTAAACTTAATTAAAAGAGTTTGATTTTGATTAATTAAGTTTAATATGTCCTTAAACTTAATTAAAAAGTTTGATTTTGATTAATTAAGTCTAATATGTCCTTAAACTTAATTAAAGGTTTGATTTTGATTAAATAAGTTTAATATGTCCTTAAACTTAATTAAAAGGTTTTGATTTTGTATTAAACCTAATTGAAGTAAGGTTTAATGGGTTAATTAAGTTTAATATGTCTTTAAACATAATTAAAGATTTGATTTTTATATTAAACCTAATTTAGGTAAGGTTTAATGGGTTAATTAAGTTTAATATGTCCTTAAACTTAATTAAAGGTTTGATTTTATATTAAACCTAATTTAGGTAAGGTTTAATGGGTTAAATAAGTTTAATATGTCTTTAAACTTAATTAAAGATTTGGATTTTATATTAAACCTAATTTAGGTAAGGTTTAATGGGTTAATTAAGTTTAATATGTCCTTAAACTTAATTAAAGAGTTTGATTTTTGTATTAAATCCTAAGGTTTAATGATTTAACTAGGTTTAAGTTGTCTTTAAACCTAATTATTGTTTGATTTGAGTTGGATTCATCACTTGCTTAATCCATGATGAGATGGATTAAATATGTGAACAGGAGGTTTTGAATTATTAATTTTAAAATTAATAAATCTTAACCTTATTTCAAAATGTCTTTTAGATTGTTTTAATGACTTGAGAATTGTTGTTTTAGGATTGTTGTCTGTTATCCTAATGTTCTCAATCATTTTACATTTAAATTTCCAATTTTCCAAATTTTATAATTAGTTTTAAAAATACAAAATATCATGGAAATTAGGAAATCATATCCTAGAGAGTTATCCTAGCCTTAGAAAAATCAGAAGATGTGCCTAAGGACTTAAAGGTAATTCCCTAAAAATTTCATATTTTTCTGACTTGTAAATAATTTTTAATAATTAAAATACTCTAGAGAGTATTCAATTAATTAAAAATTAAATACTAAGAATAAAATTATGATTTTGGTCTCATAATTTTCTCCTCTTCAAGAGCTTTCCATAGGTATTTTTATTTTATTTTTATGACCTCTAGATCAAAAGATATGAATTTTTGAAGTTTTTAAGGTTTCCCTGAATTAATCCAGCCCAGAAAAATCCAGGCGCTGCCACGTGTCCTCGTACGATCGATGGGCGGGAAGATCCGCTGCGCGGATCCGAACACCGAACACTGCGCGGTTTGATCTGGGCCGTCTGTTCCGAAACACGGGATCAGACGGCTGGATTAATCCAGATAATTTAGAAAATTCCTGAACCGTCCAACTTCAAAACTCAATATCTCACTCGTTTCTCAACTAAATTGAGTGATTTTTTTTTAAATGATCGTCTCGACGAGAGTCACCCATCGATATGGTGATGAATGGGTTTTGAGAGGTCAAATGGTACAGATTTTGGAATATGTATTAAACCGAATAATTTTGATAATTGCATCCATACCTTTGCCTTAATCCATTTGGAGTCAATTTGATTGTTTGAGGAGCTTCCCCTTAGCTTCCTTGAGGTGGATTTCAACTCAATTTGACTCAATTTGGTTTGAAATTGGGTGGAATTTGGGATTCCACTATGTAGGTGGTGTGAGTCACCTTAAGTGGGTTTGGAGCCAAATTGGCTAGGTTGGGTTCAATCCATGGCTTGGATTTGATCATAATGGGTTGCTAAGACTCTTGGGAAGAGTTTTTATGTTGGGAGCAAGGAGATTTGAGCAGCTTATAAGAATTTCTAATTTTTTTTCTTCTCTCTTTGATATTTTGGCCAAGGGGGGTATTTATAGCCATGAATGGCTATGGATTAACCTTGGTTAGCTTGGATTTGACCATGGTATAGTTAGGACTGTAGAGTACAACCTCCCCCATGTAAACCAAGCTTCACCTCTTCTTCCTCCATGAGAATTTTGCCACTTAAGCAAGTGCACATTTCATGGCAATTTTGGCTTAAATCTTGTCATGATGGATTTTAGCCTCTTTGTTTCCATTCCATTAGCTAAGTGGGAGGTTCATGGTGACTCAAATAGTTGAGACCCTCTCCTTGCAACACCTCATTTACCATTTCATGAGGTGGTGACACATTAGCCCCTTACTCATCTCATGCAAGCCTTAGCCATGATGGCTCTTAACCAAGGTGTGGGATGGGTTAGCTTCTTGTCTCCCTTCCATTGGGTGGTCTAAGAGGTGAAGGATGAGTCATGAGAGTGAGCCCTCCCCCTTCCAACATCTCATTTAAGGTTTGGATGAGAAGGTGACACATATTTTTCTAATGCAAAATTCTTAAAATTTGGTTATAACCACGGTTAAGTAAGTTACTCATGTGAGTTTAATTGGTGTCTAATTTTTATTGGTGAGTTCATGAGGATGAGCCACCTCAAATTTTAATTTCATGAGAGGATGACACCTCATTTTCTTTAATGATTATTTTCTTTAACCATGGTTTATAGGTTATTTTAATGTATTAACCTACACTTAATAAGTCCCATGAGTCATGAATAATCCATGGATGAGGTCATTTATGATCTAATAAAGAGATTTGGAATTTTTTAAAAATCATAGTTTCATGGGTTAAAATTACATTTTATGCCCTTTTCATTTTAATTTCCATATTTAATTAATTATGTCATTATTTAAATATTGGAAATTATTTTATTAATCAATAATTAATTAGAAATAATTCCAAATTAATTATTTGATTAATATCCATGTCATTAAAATTGATTTTTGTCTCTTTTCATGACTTTTCAATTTAATTTTCACTTTAATTAATTAAGTAATTAATTAAAACATGAAAATTAAATTATTGGTCAATTAATTAATTAAAAATAATTTTGGGATTAATTATTTAATTAATTCCATTATTTTTAATCAATTTGTGGATTTTGTGATTTTATGGCTTTTGAATTTAATTTTTCATTTTAATTAATTAGGTCATTAATTAAAATTTTTTTAAAATTAATTCATTAGCCAATTAATTAATCAAAATAATTTTGAAATCAATTATTTGATTAATTTTGTCATCTGATGACTTTTAATTTAAATTTCATTTTAATTAATTATGTCATTTAATTAAAATACTGAAAATTAAATCATTAATCAATTTAATTAATCAAAATAATTTTGAAATTAATTATTTGATTAATTTTCTTGTTTTTATTTCATTTTTTACCTATTTTGATTAAAATAAATAAGTGTTGACCAATTTTGATTTAGGTTGACCCAAGTTAGCCTAAATTGATCAATTTAATTTCAAAATGTCCAATGTGACCTTTTTCAACTTTCGCTATGGTTGATTTGATCACAATATTTGTGATTTTATCATTGTTGGGTTTTAAACATGTCATTTGGTCAAAGGATCGACTTATGGGGTCAATGAGTTCTGGTCATTGGGTCTAGTTTGGTCATTTTGACTAAAGTTGACTTTTTAGCTCAAAAGGGTGACCTATGGGGTCAACAGGCTGGTCATTGGTCCGGTTTGACCATTTTGACCAAAGTTAACTTTTTAGGTCAAAAGGGTGACCTATGGGGTCAACAGGGTTGGTCATTAGGTCTGGTTTGACGATTTTGACCAAAGTTGACATTTTAGGTCAAAAGGGTGACCTATGGGGTCAACAGGGTTAGTCATTGGGTCTGGTTTGACCATTTTGACCAAAGTTGATTTTTTAGGTCAAAAGGGTGACCTATGGGGTCAACAGGGTTCGTCATTGGGTCTGGTTTGATGATTTTGACCAAAGTTGACTTTTTAGGTCAAAAGGGTGACCTATGGGGTCAACAGGGTTGGTCATTGGGTCTGGTTTGACCATTTTGACCAAAGTTAACTTTTTAGGTCAAAAGGATGACCTATGGGGTCAACAGGGTTGGTCATTGGGTCTGGTTTGACCATTTTGACCAATGTTGACTTTTTAAGTCAAAAGGGTGACCTATAGGGTCAACAGGGTTGGTCATTGGGTCAGATTTGACCATTTTGACCAATGTTGACTTTTTAAGTCAAAAGGGTGACCTATAGGGTCAACAGGGTTGGTCATTGTGTCAGATTTGATCATTTTGACCAATGTTGACTTTTTAGGTCAAAAGGTATTGACTCATTATAAATGAGGTCAACACTACCGGACGTGCTATGATAGATGTACAAAAAGGGGAGTTAACCATGAGAGTTAATGATCAAGAAGTAATATTCAATGTTCTTAAATCAATGTGGTCTCCTAACAAAGAGAAATGTTACAGAATGGATATATTTTATTATATGATAGCACAACACTATCAAGAAAAATGTCAGATCATTTCTAAAGAAGAAGAATTTTTTGACCCTGAAGATTTAAATGATGAAAATGATTCTGAAGAGGATATAAAAGATATTGATTATATTAATGAACATTGGGAATTATTGGATGCAACTAAAAGTAATGAATTCAAACCATCAATTGAAAAGGCTCCTAAATTGGAATTGAAGGAATTACCCACTAAATTAAAGTATGCCTTTTTAGGGAATTCATTAACTTTACATGTTATTATATCTTCTAAATTAACTACAGAGCAAGAGATGAAATTGATTGAAGTATTAAAAGAGTATAAAAGGGCTTTTGGATGGATAATAGCAGATATTAAAGGAATTAGCCCATCAATATGTATGCATAGAATATTATTGGAAGATGACAGTAAACCCAGTATTAAACCTCAAAGAAGATTAAACCCAGTTATGAAAGATGTGGTTAAGAAAGAAATGTTGAAATGGTTTGATGCTGGAATTATTTATCCAATATCTGATAGTCTTTGGGTTAGTCCTATTCATTGTTTTCCAAAGAAAGGAGGAGTGACTGTTGTTGATAATGAAAATAATGAATTAATTACAACAAGACAAGTTACTGGTTGGCAAATCTGTATTGATTATAGAAAATTAAATGTCACCACCATAAAAGATCATTTTCCTCTTCCATTCTTAGATCAAATGCTGGATAGATTAGTGGGACTGTCATATTTTTGCTTTTTGGATGGATATTCTGGATATCATCAAATACCTATAACTCTTGAGGATCAAGAAAATACAACATTTGTAAGTCCTTACGGAACATTTGCTTTTTGTAGAATGCCTTTTAGGTTAAGTAATGCACCTGCTACTTTTCAAAGGTGTATGATGGCTATCTTTTCTAACTTAATTGAAAAAGGAATTAAAATTTTTATGGATGATTTTTTTGTATTTGGAACTTCTTTTGATTCTTGCTTACATAATTTGACTAAAGTATTAAAGCGCTGTCAAGAAACTAATTTAGTTTTGAATTGGGAGAAGTGTCAATTTATGGTCACAGAAGGAATTATACTGGGTCATAAAATTTCTAAAAATGGAATGGAAGTTGATCAAGCAAAAATCCAAGTTATTGTTGGATTACAACCCCCAACTAATATAACGGGTATAAGAAGTTTTCTTGGACATGCTGGATTTTATAGAAGATATATTAAAGATTTTTTCAAGATTACTAAACCTTTATGCCATCTTTTAGAAAAAGATATAAAATTTGAATTTGATGAAAATTGCCTAAATGCCTTTAACTTATTAAAAGAAAAGTTAATCACAACACCAATCATAGTTGCACCTAATTAAGAAAACCATTTGAATTAATGTGTGATGCGAGTGATTACACTATAGGGGCAGCTTTAGGACAAAGATATGATAAGATGTTTAAGGTTATATATTATGCCAGTAAAACTCTTAATGAAGCTCAAATTAATTACACTACTACTGAGAAAGAGTTATTGGCTATAGTACATGCCTTCGAATAAATTTCGATCATATTTACTTAGGAATAAATGTATTATGCATACAGATCATTCTACTATTAAATATTTGATGACAAATAGAAGCTAAACCGAGATTGATTAGATGGATCCTTCTTTCGCAAGAAATTAACTTTCAAGTAGTTGATATAAAAGGGTCTGATAATAAAATCGCCGATCATCTGTCAATAATTGAAAATGATAAGGAAATGAATGATAAGGAAGAAATAAATGAATGTTTTCCTGATGAACAACTTTATACTATTTCTAATGGATTAATCCTATGGTATACTGATATACTTAATTATTTATCTGGTAACATTATACTATATGGATTAGATCATCAACAGAAAAAGAAATTCTTACATGATGTGAAATTTTATTTTTGGGATAATCCCTTTCTATTTAAACACTGTAAGGATTCTATTATAAGAAGATGTGTTCCTTATGAAGAAACTATTGAGATTATTCAAAAATGCCACAACTCTGAATTTGGCAGGCATTTCAGAATTGATAAAACTGTTTTTAAAATTTTTACAATTTGGATTTTATTGGCCTACATTATTTATGGATGTTAATTGTTTTGTTAAATCCTGAGATCAATGTCAACGTATAGGCAATATTTCTAGGAGAGATGAAATGCCTCTAAATGGAAGTGAAAATTTTTGATGTGTGGGGTTTAGATTTCATGGGACCATTTACATCTTCTTCAAGAAAAATTTATATACTATTAGCTGTTGATTATGGTTTGAAATGGATTGAAGCAAAAGCTTTACCTCATTGTGATGCCAAAAGTGTTGAAAAAGTTTTAACTGAAAATATTTTTACCAGATTTGGAAGACTACGAATAATTACCATAGATGGGGGACGTCACCTCAAGAAATTTATGATTCAAAGATTAATGAGTAAATTTGGGATTAAACATAGAATTTCAAAAGCCTATCATCCATAAATTAGTGGATTAGATGAAGTTTCAAATCGGGAGATCAAAAGAGTTTTAGAGAAAACAGTTAACCCAAAATGAACTAATTGGGCTGATAGACTCGATGATGCTTTATAGGTTTATAAAACTGCTTATAAAACTCTTATTAGGATGTCACCATTAGGTTCATATATGGAAAACCTTGTCATTTACTTGTTGAATTGGAGCATAAAGCTTATTGGGCGATTAAAGAGTTTAACTACAAATTAAGTGCTGCTAGAGATAAACGATTATTGCAATTGAATGAACTTGAAGAAATTAGGAATGATTCATGTGAAAGTGATTGGATTTATAAAGAGAAAATAAAGAAACTGTGTGATAAAAGAATATTAAGAAAGACTTTTGAGCCTGGACAAGAAGTTTTATTATACAATTCAAGATTTAAATTATTTCCAGGAAAATTGAGATCCAAATGGATAGGGCCTTTTATTGTTAAGAAAGTTTATCCTTATGGAGCAGTGGATATAATAGATCAGAAAAAAAATTCTGTAATTAAAGTAAATGGATAAAGATTGAAGCCCTATATTAGAGGAAGTATGTCATCTTATAAAGATGTGTTGTATTTAAACCATTTGGAATAAACAGTTGGTTATGTCGGGCTGATGACGTTAAACCAAGCACTTTGTGGGAGGCAACCCATAGTATGATTTGATTTGTTTTGATATTTGAGAGTGCTTTATATGTGACTTCACTTAGTTATATATCTTTTGATCCACATTTTTAGACCCTATTTTGGTATGAACTTATGAAAATTTGATGAAGGGCGAACTTGTGAATTTTAGGATTCTGGCGCCTAGGTGCCAAAACTGGTGCCTAAGCACCAGACATCCGAAATTTGGGTTCCTAAGCGCCAAAATTGGCGCCTAGGTGCCACAGTTCTGTATCGTGGTAAAACCGCCCAATTGTAGTTTTTACCCACTCAAATCCCTATAAATCGCTACTTCTTCATCCCTAAATGTCAAGCCATCAAATTTCCACCCTAGAACTACTCTTTTGAGAGAGAAGAGACATTTGATTACTTCCATAGAGAGACTTACTATGGAGAATGGAGGGAAAGCCAAGTTCATGCACAAGGATTCTCAAACTTACTTTAATGGCTACTTAGTCCTGACATTGGAGAAGCGTTTTGGTCAACTTGAGAAGAATGAAGGAGAATTTGTGCATATTGGAGAAAAGATGCATGAAATGTACCATCAATATGAACATATGGAATGACAAATGAAGGTATAATATGATCATTTGGCTGCATTTGAAGACCATCAGGTAACTATGTATGCTCAAAACAAATGGATTGATGAAAAGACGACCATGGAATTTCCTCGTGTCCCTTTCTTCCGCTCCTTTGTTCGTAGAGAATTACCTTGTGGAACTAATGAAGGTTCTTATGTGAATCCTTGAATCTAGAGTGTCTTTATGTGGAGAAATTGATTGTAAATATGAAGTGTTAAGTGATTTGCTTGATGTAATGTGTACGTGATTTGTGTGATTGTTATGTGTTGTTATGAGATGTGAAAAGTTGTTTATGTGTGGCTCTATATTTTTTGAACCTTATCTTGAAGATCTGAAATGGAATGAAGTAAAATTTTAGTTTGATTGTATCAAATTGTATTTGGAATGAATCTTAAATTTGGAATCTTGTTGGACTTAAATATTTTTTGGGAGATGATTGATGAAGTTTATGATATAATTTTAAGTTTACAGATGTTAGAACACCTAAATTACAAAATGTAAAAATTTGGGAATTTTTCGAAGTTTTTATGCAAATTTGGCGCCTTGGCGCTGGTTTACCTAAACCAAAATTTCGGCCATAAAACCAAACCCACCACCATTTTAATGCCTAAGCTTCATCTTCGTCCCCAAAACTTGCGAAAATCAGACCTAGGGCTCCATATTGTGCTTGATTTGTGAAGTTTTGACACTTAAAAACACTGGATTCCAACTTCTCGAGGTTAGATCTACACTTTGGCATAGTTATTTTGAGTTTTCACCATGGATTTCTCTACATATGAATAGTGCCAAAAATTTGGAAGAAAATTTTGATTTTAAAGTAGAAAATCCATGGATATAAGATTAATATAGTGTTTTAAGCTTAGATTTTGTGACATGTTTTGGATTTTTAAATTATTTGGAATTATTTTTAAATTTACAGTATGGCACCAAAATCAAAGCGAGGAAAGGAGTGGAGCAAATTTGATCAGTCCAAGTTTACTAGCGCAAGTGCTCAAGTGCGCTACAATGAATTTGAGTCGGCTCGCAAATTCATAGCGGAACAAAGTTTTTATCACCCGGCGGATCGATCGAGAATATTATTGCCGCTCGACAGTGGGAGCAGTTTTGTTATTTCTCTGCAGTGGTCTTCATTTTAGTTGTTTGAGAATTCTATGCAAATTTTTCTGAAATAGCTAAAATTGAAGTTTATATTAGGTGAATGGGAGTTAGTTCACTCCTGATGTCATCAACATGTTTTACAGTCTACTGTTGACCTCATTTCTGGTGAGTTCTTTTCTTTCCTTTTAGTGCTAAGGATCTAGCCATAGGACTTCTCCTTGACTATCCTAGAATACTAGGATGGAACCCACCATTTAGAAATTCAAAGCAAATCTTGACTCTCTTTGGAATCCTACATGGATGGTAATTAACCTCTAAGTCACTTGGAAGGTTAGGACCAATATGCAGGAAGACAAGGATGAATTCTTACAGGATGGTCAAGCCTTAGGACAACCCTGGGTGGCCTGGTCTTGGTGAGGTCTAGCTTGCACACACTGCACTCTCACAACCATCCTAAACCCGGAACCATCCTTACCCAATACTGACTCCTGGTCCATTGGAGCACTCATGTGTTTAAGTCCAAACCCTTAGCTTCTTGGCTAAGAGGGTTAGAAACAACCAATGAGAAGTTCAAAATGGACATTTCTTGGTCCGTGGCTCACTCTAAGCTTTTCCACCCTCTCAACCATAACTAAATTTCATTTTACCAAAATTTCTGGTTTTGACATTGGTCCTTAAACCTACCAAAAATTACCCGAATTGCCCCTACAATCACCAAATCATCAAAAAATCCCCAAAAATTACCCAAAATTCCCAAAATTCCTAAAAATCATTTTGTAACAATTCCCACCTCTTAAATCCACCAAAATGCCCTAATACCCTTAAAATAACCTTCAAATACCCTAAAATACCCTTTTTGCCTAAATTTCCAAAAATTTCAAAAATTCCCAAAAAGTTCCAGAAAATCCCAAATATTCCTAATTTCATTTTGTTCAACTACACCATAATCTAATTTTGCCAATTTAGCCCACTTTTACCAAAATCCCCAATTTGACCCATTTTTAACCTAAATGAACCCAATGTCAAACCAAATCAACTCATTTGGCCTCAATTTTGACCACATTCAATTCCAAACTTCAATTCAACATCCCCAATCACAATATAAATCAAATACAAGCTCAATTTGGTCTACATTTGAATCCAATTTCAACTTAAACCCAAAACCCCAATTTTTGCCCTAAATTACCCATGAACCCAAACATGTCCAAATCCAATCAAATTCAACTCAAATTCTCTTCAAAAGTTTTCTAAAACTTGCATGAAACATTCCTATACCAAACAAAACATTTATTTCACACAAAATTTGACCAAATTCCACCCAAAATTCATTTGGGCCAAAAAGCCCAATTTTGGCCCATAAGCCCAAATTTCCTCATATTAAACCCCATGACCCATTGAAATGCCCCAAAACAATTTTCAATCAAATTTTAACTTGCCTAAAATCAATTTAAATCATTTTCAATTCATTTTGATAAACCCACAATCAATTTAAAAAATCAAAATCATTACATGCATGTTAAAAGCCCATTTCCCTTATGCATTTTGAAAAGCCCACCTCATTAATGTCAAAAGCCCAAAATTGAGCCCACATGTCATAATTCCATCTTCTTATCTTTCAATGGAATTTAAATCATCATTTCATGGCATCATACCCAATCTAATGCATGCATACATGGTATCATACCAAATTAGGCATGTGGGCATAAAAATCCAAAAATCATGAAAATCATTAACCCATTTCAATGAAACTTTCTCATGGCATCATGCATGGCATAACATACCCCATGGATCATCCCATAACCATCCAAAGTCAAATTTGCCAAATTTTGCAAGCGGAGGTGACCTCTCCTTATCCCCCTTCACTTAAAATTTCCCCCACTTCCAAACCATCAAATATCATACCCAAACTCCCAAACCAGCCATTTGAACTCATCCAAACCCCCTCATGGACCTTAAAACCAGTCCTAAACATTTTGGGCAAGGAACCAAGCCATGAACCAATGGCTAAACCCAAGCTTAACCCAACTTAACCCAAAATCCAAATAACCATTAAATCTCCCCTCCAAGCCATCAAATACTCAAATTGATGCCACCACTCAACCTCCCTGGCTCACCTGACTTAGAGCCTGACCTGACTCTGGCCGGACCACCACCCCAGACGCCGTAAACCACCAAGCCGAGTGGCATAAAATCAATCTAAAAATCCAAATCTTGATGGTTGAGTTGTCCCATTGCTACTGGTCACTTGAGCTCTTCTTCTCCTTCCCTGAGTAGTTGATCCCAACCCCTAGCCAGTCCTGTGAAGCCCCATAGCCATGGCTATTTAAACAGCCATCCTCCACGGCTAAAAGGTTGGCTAAAATCAAGTCTCTCAAAACCTCCATCCAAGTGGCTTAGATTCTTCCCCTAACATAGAGAAGAAGTTCCCCACTGTTCTCCTGCCCTCATCCCCATTGATTGAGCTCAATTTCAGAGCTCAGTTCTAGGGCCAAAACAGGACACTTCACCACAGTGAGTAAAACCTCAAATTGATCAACCCTACACCTAGGGCTGTCAGAAAAGCTCGTTGTTCTCGAATAGTTCGTGTTTGGTTTGCCAAAAAGTTCGTGTTCGATTCGTTAGATAAGCAAACGGGACAAACACGAACAATTTTTTTTGTTTGATTTGTTAAATGAACCAAACACGAACAGTGTTGTGCTCGTTCATGTTCGGTTCGTTATTGTTTGAAATATAAAATAATGTAAAATAATTATATATAAAAAATTTATGATATTTTAAAAATAATTATATATTATAAAAATTTATCATATTTTAAATAATTAAACTTCTATAAATTATAATTATGTTACAATGCTCAAATCATGGGACTTTGAACATCAAAGTTCTTCCTCATACTCTGAGCAACTGATTCCCCATGAAATCAAGCTCTGAAATCCATCCTCTCCTTCCAATCTCATGCCCAAAAAATAGGACATATTTCTGGTTTGAAATCAAACTCTCCCAAATTCCAAATTAAGCATTCCTACACCTTCCCTGAGGAATACGGAGAAGATCCCAATCGAAATTGGATCTTCCCGCAAACTCTAACCCTACCTAGCACATGGCCGTGAGCCCACTTTGGTGAATTCATACATATACTCAATTTCACTTCAAATTGAGCATACCAGGAGCTTTGCAAGGACATGGCGATCATCTCTATCAAACTTGATTGAAGCTTCACTTCATCAAGGCCAGGTAAGACCATTTTAACTCAATTCGTGCTCCTGTAAAACAAACTGATTCAAAACATCCATAAGTCCATATGGATGTGTTCGTCTTGCTGCGATGAAGCTTCTGAAAATTTCCTTTTGAAGTTTCATGAAGATCCAAGTGAGATCTAAAGCTTCAAAAATGAACGGTTCGCAAAACGAACCAGAATGGGGGAGACGACGGGATGCCGTCCATTTTTATTTATTAGAAATGGACGGCTCTGATGTCGTCAAACCGCTGTTTCATTCATATGAAACAGTTCTGCGTCAGCAGCCGCGTGGAAAAGCCCAACCAATCTCGTAACGCCATGCGTCATTTCGACGGGTCCGATGATACAGTCAGCATCGCGTGGAAATTAATTTAAGTAGGATTTAAATAATTCAGAAAATCCTATTTAACTTTAAAAATTCATATATTGGCACCTAAAAATCAAAAAAATAAAACAAATATACTGTCAAACTCAGGGAGACAAGTAGAAAATTATGAAACTAAAATATGGAATTATTGAATTATATTTAATTTTTAATTAATTAATTAATCTTTAGAGTAATTTAATAATTAAAAATTATTTGTAATTTCAAAAATTCTCAAATTTTCACATATTGGCATTTTCATCCTTAGAAATATTCCCTGATTTTTCCAAGTTCAGAAAAATTCTCTAGAATCTAATTTCATAATTTTTATCAATTTATATAATTATTTCCAACAATAATTATAAAAATTAAGAAATTGGAAATTAAGGTTAAAAATGGTTAGAAAATTTAGAGTGGCACTATTAAACTCTAAAATGACAATTTTTAGCCATTTGAATATTTAAAATGACATCTTCATCACTTAGGGTCAAAATTGCAAATTTCAAATTCACATTTAAAACCCTAGAAATCCTTAGGCTTAATCTTTAGCCTTAAAAGACATGTAGGATTGACCCAATCCTAAGTCTTAGGAATGATTAAATCTAGGTTGAATCTAAACCCTAACTGACATAGGGTTTACTCACCTTCTCAGGTCTATTGGGTCTAACCCCTATAGACCCAAAGTTAAAATTCCAAATGTTGAAATCAAATTCATATGACATTTAGGCCTAAACATCTTAGACTCAATTTAAATCAAGGACATACTAGACATAGACAGTTAAACCCTAATTAGGTCTAAGACATCAATTAGACCTAATTAAACCAAGTTAAACCTTAATCACATTAGGTTTAACTTAATAAACCCCAATTAGTTCAAAGACACCAATTAGACCTAATTAAACAAAGTTAGACCTTAATCACAATAGGTTTAACTTAATAAACCTCTATTATGTCTAAGACACCAATTAGACCTAATTAAATCAAGTTAGACCTTAACCACATTAGGTTTAACTTAATAAACCCTAATTAGGTTCTTTTCGATTCAACCCATATGAACCCAATGTTGACCTCACTTTTGGGTGAGGGTTTTGGGTCTTTCTTTTAGTTACTAGGATCTACTCTTAGGACTTTCCTAATGGCTGTCTTAGCATTTTAGAAATGGTACCCACCTTCTCCTTAGACATTTCAACCAAATCTTCATTCTCTATATCGGTTCTATATGTGATCAATAATCTTTAATACAATGATTAGAAATTACATAAGGGAACCTGATCTATAAAAAAATACATATTCTTTATGTCTTAATTCTTATCAATTTCTAAGGATATTATGCTTTAATGAAAGG
The DNA here is from genome assembly GCA_022702705.1 of Papilionanthe hookeriana x Papilionanthe teres. NCBI lineage: Eukaryota > Viridiplantae > Streptophyta > Magnoliopsida > Asparagales > Orchidaceae > Papilionanthe > Papilionanthe hookeriana x Papilionanthe teres. Next base: position 2,432,201 of record CM040434.1, on the reverse strand, counting down.
TATTTTTTTGTGTTTATGGATGTAGGTGATGTAAAAAGGTTCAAAAAGGAAAAAGAAGCAAAAAGGAGCAAAAAGGAGCAAAAATGGAGCAAAATACAAAAAGTATAAAAAAATATGGCCTGGCGCCTAGGCGCCAGAAATTGGCGCCTAAGCGCCAGACTCGATACAGAAATTGTCAAGTTTTTGACAACGTTTGAACGGTTATTTTGACGGAGTGAGCGGTTATTGGACATTCTAGAAGACTGGCAGTTGTTCCTTGATAATAGGACATGTGATACATTGCATTTGGACACTCCAAAACGGTTTTAATCGCGAAGAGGTGCGAGCCAAAGTGAAGAGACAGACATTCTAGAAGATTCATTGAATGTGGACATGTCTTGAAGAGGTGCCTCAAGGTAACCCTTGAAGCCTATAAATAGGGGTCCATTTCTTCAAAAAAATATGCCACCCATTGTAACCCCTTTCTCTTATCCACTTAGGATCTCTCATCCTTAGAGAGAGAAATAGAGAGAAAAATTTAGGGGCACTTTTGTTTAGTTTAGTGAGTTTATTTTTAAGTTGTTGCATCTGGAATTCATTACACTGTGGAGTTAGTAGGAATCAGAAGATCTGTAGAAGGAATATTTGAGATAAGTATTTTACATTTGATTCAAAGTTTATTTATTATGTTTTGTTATTTATATTCAGTGTGTTCTGAGTAGTTAGTTTACTTTCTTCCTTCAATTATGAAGTGATAAATAAGATAATATAAAGATTCGATGGAGAATTGAAATTCAAAATATTTTCAAAACATTGTGATGACATTAATACCTGATCTTACTTTACTTTTTAAATTGGCCATTTAAATTGTTAAAACCTGTTGATGAGTTTTGAGACCTATAAGGAGAAAAACTCTTAACTTGTAAGTTTCACATGAATCCTTGGGTAGTCGAAGGCCATGTGCGGGCTATTCAAGGTGAAGTACAAATAAATAGGAAGATAAGATTTAAAGGGCGTAGAATTGATAAGTTTTTAGAGTGACAGACTAAATTCTTATAATTTGATTTATAGATTAGGAAAGGGTCACTAGTAGGGCCGACCATAGCCACCCTTGGACATCTAGTAGTGTGAGTCTACATTAACCCATTCTACTAACAATACATCCGGACCTGATCTGTAAACTAGCCAATGCTCTTTGCGCTTGGATCAAAGGGTAAAGAATAGGAATGCTTCTATTTGGCACAATACCATAAATCAAATTCTCCAACTAATATTAAATTATCTTAAAAATCTTAGATTAATTGAAGGGAAGAAAGTTGTTTATTTTATATAGTTTTCATTAAATCATTGTCTTATTATTGTTTTCTTTATTTGCATCTAGTAATTTAATAGTAATTCATAGTTAGATTAAGATACAAAAAGATTGTTGAAATATAATATTTAAAAATTTATTACTATATTTTTTCTCCGTGGGATCGATACTGGGGTCTTTGTTTCAAAGACCTATATTACTTGAAACGATATGTATACTTGCGTAATACCCAAAAAGTATATAAAATATTTTCTTTTTAAAATTATATTTTGCTATATAAACATATATTTAAAAAGTTTTATTTGGTACACATCTATATAGCAAGTTATTCCAGGTCAAGTGTTTCACGCCTTCGCCAGAAATTAAATTTTCTAGCAGTGGTAACAAATTCTTGTATTTGGAAGTACAAAAGTCCGGTCAAGTTTTTGGCGCTGTTGCCGAGGAAGAAATAAAATAGTTATAAATTTTTTAAAAAAAAATATTATATTTCTAAAAATAATAAAAATAATAATATATATATATCTATAAATTTTATTCCTTATTTTATGCGAAGATTTGGTTCTGAAGGATTAATACCTTTAGATTCTGAATTAGAAAGAACAATTAGAAAAATTAAAAAGGGAAAACAAATTCAAAAATTTCAAGAAATGGCTACTTTACAAAATCCAATCGAACTTAATGATCAAAATGTTTATAAACCATTAAGGGATTATGCTAACCTACGATAGATGAACTTCATAGTAGTATTCAAATACCCAATGTAAATGCTAATTCTTTTGAACTTAAACCGTCTATTATTCAAATGGTGCAAAACAATCAATTTGGTGGAACACCAAATGAGGATCCAAATTTACACCTTGTTAGTTTTTTAGAACTTTGTGCTACCTTTAAATATAACAATGTTTCTGATGATGCTATTAGACTTAGACTCTTTCCTTTTTCTTTAAGTGATAAAGCAAACAAGTGGTTAAACTCATTAGCGACTGGTTCTATTAAAACATGGGCTGAAATGGCACAAAAATTCCTTGCTAAATATTTTCCTCCTTCTAAAACTGCTAAATTAAAAAATGATATTACTTCGTTTAGTCAATTTGACGGGGAGACAATATATGAAACTTGGGAAAGATTTAAAGAACTATTAAGAAAATGTCCTCATCATGCTTTACCTGATTGGTTAATTATTCAAACATTTTATAACGGATTAATTAGATCTTTAAAATCAATTATTGATGCTGTTGCTGGAGGTTCTTTAATGTCTAAATCATTTGAAGAAGCTTACACTTTAATTGAAGAAATGGCTAATAACAATTTTCAATGGCCATCCGAAAGGATTAATGCTAAAAAGATGGCAAGTATTCACGATAATGAAGCCTTTTCTATCTTAGCTTTACAAGTAGCAGCAATGTCTAAGAAATTAGATAATTTTGCAATTAATATTTCACATAATAACTCTGCTAATATTGAAGAATCTCAAACTATTGAAACTTTACAAGCTATTGCAAGTAAAAATAATCCTTATTCAAATTATTATAATCCTGGGTGGAAAAATCATCCTAATTTTAACTAGAATAATTCAAAACAAAAATGGGGTAATAATCAATCTCATCCCACTGGAAATTGGAATAATCAAGTTAATCCAAATTATAAACCTCCTGGATTTAATAATCAATAGAAAAGTTATCAATAGAAGAATTAATTTTACAAATGAATAATCAATTACAAAATCAAAATACTGCTATTCGTAATATTGAAAATCAAATGGGTCAAATTGCTACTTTAATTAATAACAGCACTCGTAGGAACACTTCCTAGTAATGTTGAAATTAATCCAAAGGAAACTGGAAAAGAACATGAATAAGTTAAAGCCGTGCAACCTAGAAGTGGAAAGGAATTAAAAGAAAGAATGCGAATGAAATTGAAAAAGAGATTGAGGTCGAAGAGATCGAAAAACCTAAAGAAACTCTCTCTCCTAGTCAAGATCAAACTCGTTATGCTCGTTAATGTGGAAGTTGAAAAACCACCACCACCTTTTCCTCAAAGACTTAAACAGCAGAAATTAGATCATCAATTTTCTAAGTTCTTTGAAATTTTTAAGAAACTTACTATTAACATACCTTTTGCTGAAGCTTTGGAGCAAATGCCAACTTACGCAAAATTTATGAAGGATATTTTAAGAGAAAAACGAAAATTTGAAGCTTTTGAAACTGTTGCATTAAGTGAAGAATGCAGTGCAATAATTCAAAAGAAATTACCTGAAAAGCTTAAAGATCCTGGAAGTTTCATTATACCCTGTGCTATTGGATAAAAACTTTGTGGAAAAGCTTTATGTGATTTAGGAGCAAGTATTAATCTCATGCCATTTTCTATCTTTCGAAGATTGGATTTAGGAGATATTACTCCCACCACTCGTAGCCCTTCGCTTAGCTGATAGATCTATCACTTATCCTAAAGGAGTTATAGAGGATGTCCTTGTTAAAGTGGATAAATTTATCTTCCCTGTAAATTTCATCGTACTTGATATGGAAGAAGATAAAGAGATACCTATTATTTTAGGGAGACCTTTTCTAGCTACCGGATGAGCTATGATTGATGTGTAAAAGGGAGAACTAACCATGAGAGTTAATTATCAAGAAATTAAATTCAATGTTCTTAAATCAATGAAGTACCCTGATAAAGAGAAATGTTATCGAATGGATATAATTGATTATTTAATTGAAAAACATTATCAAGAAAAATGTAAAGTCATTTCTGAAGAAAATTTTGAATTTTTAACTAATGAAAATGAATAAGTAGTAGAAGAAGAAGAGACTCATTTTATTAAAGATAATTGGGAAACTTTAGACATAACTCAAACTGATATACTTTTACCATCAATTAAAAAAGCACCTGAACTGGAATTAAAAATGTTACCTTCACATTTAAAATATGCGTTTCTTGGAAATTCGTTAACTTTACCTGTTATTATTTCTTATGAACTGAGTAGAGATCAAGAAGAAAAACTACTAGGTGTGTTAAAGAATTATAAGAAAGCTTTTGGTTGGACTATTGCTGATATAAGAGGAATAAGCCCTTCCATTTGCATGCATAGAATTTTAATGGAAGAAAATTTTAAACCTACTATAGAATCGCAAAGAAGATTGAATCCTATCATGAAAGAGGTTGTTAAAAAAAATTATTAAGTGGTTAGATGCTGGTATTATTTATCCTATTTCGGATAGTCAATGTGTAAGTCCTATTCATTGTGTTCCGAAGAAAGGAGGTGTAACTGTCATTGTTAATGATAAAAATGAACTAATTCCTACAAGACATGTTACTGGATGGCGAATTTGTATTGACTATAGGAAATTAAATAAAGCCACTAGAAAGAATCATTTTCCTTTACCTTTCTTGGATCAAATGCTCGATAAATTAGCTGGACACCCATATTCTGTTTTCTGGATGGATATTCTGGTTATCATCAATTACTTATTGCTCCTGAGGACCAAGAAAAGACAACATTTACAAGTCCTTATGGAACATTTGCTTTTAGAAGAATGTCTTTTGGTTTATGTAATGCACCCGCAACTTTTCAAAGATGTATGATGTCAATATTTTGTGATTTGATCGACAAAGGAATTGAAATATTCATGGACGATTTTTCGGTCTTTGGAACTTTTTTGAATCTTGTTTAGAAAACATAGCCAAAGTTCTGAAAAGATGTGAAGAAACAAATTTAGTTCTTAATTAGGAAAAATGTCAATTCATGGTTAAGAAGGCATTGTACTTGGTCACAAAGTGTCACAAAAAGGGATGGAAGTAGATCAAGCAAAAGTAAAAATTAATGCTGAATTGCAACCACTACTACTGTTACTGATGTGAGAGTTTTCTAGGTCATGCTGGATTTTATAGAAGATACATAAAGGATTTTTCTAAAATTGCTAAACCTCTTTGTCATTTATTGGAAAAAAATGCAAATTTTGAATTTAATAAAGAATGTATTAATGCTTTTAATATTCTAAAAGAAAAATTAATAACTGCACCTATCATTGTTGCACCTAATTGGAATAAGTCTTTTGAATTAATGTGTGATGCAAGTGATTTTGCAATTGGAGCTGTATTAGGACAAAAATATGAGAAAATTTTCAAAGTTGTATATTATGCTAGTAAAACTCTCACCGAAACACAAAGAAATTACACTACCACCGAGAAAGAGCTTCCAGCTATAAGTATATGCCTTTGATAAATTTAGATCTTATCTTCTTGGTACTAAATGCATAGTTCATACTGATCATTCTGCTATTAAATATCTATTATCTAAGAAGGATTCTAAACCTAGACTTATAAGATGGGTTTTACTTCTACAAAAATTTGATTTTCAAATAGTAGATAGAAAAGGAACTGAAAACCAAATTGCTGATCATTTGTCTAGAATTAAAAATGATATTATTTCGGAAGAAAATATAAATGAGAAATTCCTTGATGAATCTTTATATGTTTTTCAAGGATGCAAAACACCTTGGTATGCTGATATTGTTAATTATTTAGTTAGCAATATTTTGCCTTATGACTTGGATAACAAATTTATTAAGAAATTTAAATATGATGCTAAATCTTATATTTGGGAAGAACCTCATTTATTTAAAATTGGTAAAGATTCTATGATTCAAAGATGTGTACCTTATGAGGAAACTTTTGCTATTATTCAAAAATGTCATGATTCGATTTTGGAGGACACTTCGGCATAGATAAAACTCGCATTTAAAATTTTAAATTCTGGATTTTATTAGCCTACCTTATTTAAAGATGTGAGACATTATGTGAAAGCATGTGATCGATGTCAAAGGATGGGAAATATATCTAGGAAGAATGAAATGCCTTTAAACTATATATTGGAAGTTGAAATTTTTTATATATGGGGTTTAGACTTTATGGGACCTTTTGTTCCATCATCTGGAAAAATTTATATTTTATTAGCAGTTGATTATGTTTCAAAGTGGATTGAAGCCGTTGCTTTACCAAACCGTGATTCCAAAAGTGTTTCTAAATTTTTAAAGAAAATGATATTTTCAAGATTTGGAATGGCTAAGGTAATTATCACCGATAGTGGAAGTCATTTCGGGAATATAAGAATTCAATCATTACTACAAAAATTTGGAATCAAACATAGAATTGCAATCGCTTATCACCCACAAACAAGTGGAATGGTCGAAGTATCAAACAAAGAAATTAAAAGAATTTTAGAGAAGACCGTTAATCCTAAAAGAACTGATTGGGTTGATAGACTATATTCGCATTATGGGCTTATAGAACAGACTTATAAGACACCAATCGGAATGTCACCTTACCGGTTAATTTATGGTAAACATTGTCACTTACCTGTAGAACTTGAACATAAAGCTTATTGGGCGATAAATGAGTTTAATTTTAATTTGAATAAAGCAGGAGAAAAGCAATTATTGCAATTAAATGAGATGGAAGAAATAAGAAATGAAGCATATGAAAATGCGAGGATTTATAAAGAGAAAATGAAGATGTTGCATGATAAGAAAATTTCAGGAAAAATTTTTGAACCTGGACAAGAAGTATTACTGTTTAACTCTCGTTTAAAAATTTTTCCTGGAAAATTAAGATCTAAATGGATTGGACCCTATATAGTTGAGAAAGTATACCATTATGGAGTTGTGGATATTAAAGATCCCAAAACAGAAAAAAATTTTAAAGTAAATGGAGTAAGATTGAAGCCTTATTTGGGAGATATTAAAAAGATTTATAAAGAGGCTTATGAATTGAGTCAACCTGATTAAAGATTTACTTAAGTCGGGCTGACGACGTTAAACCAAGCGCTTTATGGGAGGCAACCCATAATTATCTTTTGTTTTGAGTGTTTTTGTGTTTTTAATGTAAGGTTATGCCTCGATCTTGATTAATTTTATATTACTTTAGAAAAATTTGATGCTCATAAGTCTTTGTAGACGTAGGCTGAAAATTATTTTGAAGTATGTAAGATTTAGAAATTGGATCACTCTATTCTGAATATGAGTAAAAAGGAGATCAAATTAAACTTCATTATGATTGTTTACAATGCTAGTTATTGGGTCTAAATTACTCTTACCAGTATAATATACCTATCTTGGAAAACGAAATTTTGAAATTTGACGATTAGGCGAAACGGAGTTGAACATAGTTCCGGTGCATAGGCGCCAGATTCGGCGCCTAGGAGCCAGATTCGGCGCCTAGGCGCCAGATTCGGCGCCTAATCACCAGAATCAAACTATGTATCAATCGGTTCGGCGCCTAGGCGCCAGATTCGACGCCTAAGCTCCACGATTACTGGGTCGTGCAAAAACTAAAAATTTTCAGTTTTTCACACGATTTTCACCTTTAAATCAACCTATCTTCTTCCCTAACCATCAAGCAATCAAAATTACGTCCCTTGCACTTCATTCTTGAGAGACTTGAGAAATTTTTGAAGAAAATGGAAGGAAGAAATCATGGAGAAGAAGCTAGGGACAAGGTCTCAATGGATCCTCAACCCTACTTCAATGGTTTCATCGCTGTAAGTTTAGAGAAAATTTCTAGTCGTTTGGATAAGTTTGAAGCGGAGTTTAAAAGCATCGGAGATCGCCTTCATGAGATGTTTCATCAAGTTGAACATCTAGAATGGCAAATGAAACTTCAATTTGATCATTTTGCGGCTTATCAAGATGCTCAAGTTGAAATGTATGCGAAGAACAAGTGGATGGACGAAAAGACGGCTACGGATTTCCCGAGAGCGTTAGTGTTCTTTCCAAGTGGAATACACAATTTCCCTTGTGAAGATTAGAATATTCTGGTAATGAGATAGTTATTATATGGTTTGTTGAGTCGTTGTATCGATTTAGAGAATCGATTGTGTTTGTTTGTGTATTTGCTTTCATGTTCAATGTGTGTTGCTTTTGCTTAGAAATTGTTGTGTTTGAGTGTGTATTAGGAACTTGAATCAAGTGTAATACTTATCTAGAATGTATTGAGTCAATATTGAAGAATATAAATGGAATTTAGTGAGTTTGATTTAAACCTTATTGTTTGATTGGTGGATTTAATATTTAATTTTTATAAATTTTTGAAAAATTTTGTGGAAGTTAGAAACTGAAGCCCTACTCTGATATGAGTAATTGGAAGTTGAATTTATGAATTTTCGTTGAAAATTAAATTTAAAAATAATTTTTTGTGAAAGGCGAGTCTGGCGCCTAGGCGCCAGAATTCGATGCTTAAGCGCCAGTTCGACCTGTACCCGAAAATTTACTTAAATAACCCCCAAAAGCCATTTTTGACGCCTAAGCTTCATCTTCTTCCCCATTTTCACGAAAATACACCTTTTAGATCCATTTTGAGGTCAAAACATCAAAGATTTGAGCGCGAAACCACTCGATTTCTTCGTCTCAAGGTCAGATCTACACTTTAAACCATTTATTTTCAATTTTCACCATAGATTTCCCTAGGTTTTGCTAAGAACCGGAATTTTGAAAAAAAATTCGATTTTTAGTGATTTCTTTGGATTTTTAAACTTATTTTAAGTTTTATAAACTTAAAAAGAGTTTAAACTTTTGATTCCAAAATTTGTTCTTGTTTTCTTTCACGTTTAGATGGCTCCAAAATCTAAACGTGGGAAGGCACGAGATAACTTTGATAGCAGCAAATTTTCTACTGCGGCTGCGCATTTTCGCTTCCATGAATTTGCGACGTCCAGGAAGTTCATTTCAGAACGAAGTTTCTATCATCCGGGAGAAATGATTGAAAACACTATCGTTGCACACAATTAGCAACGATTCTGTTATTTCACTGTTGTTGCTGTTATCCCTATTGTTCGAGAGTTTTATGCAAATTTTCTGGATGCCGAAGATTATGAAGTCTTTGTCAGAGGTATCGGAGTAGGATTTAGTCCTGAAAGAATCAATATATTTTATGGCCTGCCACCAACTATTGAATGTCATTATTCTGGATTATCACCATCTGAGGGAGATTTGGATATGATCATTGCTTATTTGACTGACGGTATTGGATCTTGGAAGATCAGGAATAGAAAAAGGGTAAACTTCAAATCCTCCAAATTAAATGTTATTTCTAAAGCATGGCACTATTTTATTTCTGCAAGATTGTTTGTTTTCTCCATTCTTTTCTCTTTTTTATTTTAAAAGGAGTCGCCAGCTTGTCTGTCGTCGTATACTTCCCCTATTCGAATAAATCTCCCTCCCGAATCAAATAAGAGATTCGAAGAGGAGAGGAACCGATTAAGAAGGGACATACGACAAAGTGACAAACAAGAGAAAAGAAAAACATGGAGAGTCTACGTGCGATAAACCTCACAAGGATAAGTCAAGCATGTCCGCCCAAACAAGATCTGGCAGAGGCACCTTGAACCAATATCCACGAAAGAAGTATCTACGTAGACTAGCCATAACCAGAAAGTCAAAAAAATAAGAAAAGAAAAAAAAATATTTTTTGTCCTGGGGTCAAAGTCTCCCAGAGGGACGTATCCCTACCGGTTAATTATATCTTGGGTGGCGCCCAAGAATACTCTCGATATAAGGAATTTCGCTTTGTTATCATTGAACCTGGGGGGAATGGGACATCAATAGGTCGCTATTTTGTATGGAGTAATCCCACTGCTTTAGAGCTCATGCTAAGCCATCCGGTGGAGAGTGAGTCCCTCGCATTCGAGTGGGCAGCGGCTCCTCGGCACACGGGACCTACGAAGTAACCATAAATCACTTGACGGGGGTATCCTGATGCTTCATAGCACGTCCAGGTCGTAAGGGCAGAGGACAAATAGTCGTATCCCAAACGGGCGGCAGCTTATCGGCATCAGATCGTCAAAGCGATATCAACGAAGTTAGAGGAAAAAGAAAGGGCTCAATGGGCAGTCAAAAGCGAGATTATTCCGTGTGGGAAAGTCTCGACGCTTCAAAGCTCTCACTAAGCCATCAGGCAGAGAGTGAGTCTCTCACATCCCAAATGGGGTAGCGGCTCATCAGCATACGAAACCCACAGATTAACCTAAATCATCTTGACGGGGGTATCCCAACACGTCAAAGCACGTCCAGGCCATAAGGGCAGAGGACAAATCGTCGTATCCCAAACGGGCGGCAGCTCATCGGCATCGGGCCGTCAAAATGATATCAACGAAGTCAAGGAGCGAAAGGGCTCAACAGGGGTAGTTAAAGGAAGGAAGGAGTAATCCTAAAGGGGTAGAGGTAGCCAAGTCGGGGTATCACAAACCCGTCATCCAAAGCAGTAGGACCCTAAATCTACCAGAACATGAAGGTAGTCGACCCAACGGATCCCGAGATCCCCGGCCGACAATCCAAGAATTGCATTATCCATGGGGACCTCGGTAGCCTTAAGGTCAAAGGAAGGAAACTCTATCCTATGACTATAAGCTAGAGCTCCAAGAGGTGGGTCTCACACCTGCCAAAGTGGCAAGGATGCCTTAGGAAAGAAGAGAAAGGGAGGTTCAGCTACAAAGCTGCAAACGCTCCAAACAAAAGGACTTACACCCCGTCTGGGTCGGGGAGCCTTCTAACACCCTAGGCGCACTAGACAACCACCTATAAAGGTATGCTGGGCTGGCCAGGTTGGAGAAGCACGGGGACTCCTCCTCAGGAAATGCAAATATGAATGCAGTTATCTAGAGCGGTCCTTAAGTAATGTGGAGGCCCTATTAGTATGACTTGGGTGATAGTCATGCAATGCAACCCATTTAAAATCCGGCCCGAAGGCCATGCAAGAAAGTAAAAGTGCATATTTTAAAATCTTGAATATTTTAATCCTAAAATTCATTTATCTTGAATATTTTATTAGGATTTTTAACATATAAAGTTTACAATTTTAGGGTCCTTAAAGAGCCTAAATGATATCGCGAAATCCCGCATCACGTAAAGAAACAAGAAAAACACATGCGTGCATGCAAATATGCAATAAAAGCAAGCAAGAAAGCACTCCATAATAAAATCAAAGAGGCCAAAATGACGCTGGACCGGCAACATAATCCAGAAAAAGAAAAATGCGACCGGACTCCGCATATACATGCCCGGTCCTAATTCTATACATCAATATAAAAATGCAGAATTAAGATACGGGACACGAGCATCAGCTCCTAGTCCCCTACACGTGGTTCCTACGCTAAACATCTCGGAACCCGTGCCCGTATCTTATTTCTGGTACAAGACTCTCATAGACTCTAAAAGTACAAAGGAAAATAAAAAAGACTCAATCCTGCATGAAAAACAAGTGTTAGCGGGAAAGCTCACATGCAAATGACGTATAATGAGCCATGCTTTATAAACGGGGGAGCTAATAGCACCTGCAAGTAAAAGGATTAGAAATCATCACTTGCTCCCCCCATAGTGGTACCTGTGTGTGTGTATAAATAAGCATGCCTCCCTGCAGAAAAGCGCCCTAACACACTACCATACATATGAAGCATGCAATCACATCACAGGAAAAGTGCAGAAGAAAGATACCTGGCTAGGGCAACCAATCCATCAAAGAACAATAGCCGAGCATCAAAAGACTACCTAGCAACCTAAGTCCTAGCCTAGCACACCATCTAAAGAAAGTGCACAAACCTAGTGCCTAAGTGCAGGGTAAGTCTGGGTATAGTATGACTTTGACGGGGTCGCCATACCGGCCCCATCCTAAAGATCCGAAGGATCTAAAGGGCGTCACGAAGAGGGGTGACACAAGTTAGATCCAATGGATCCTTAGCACAGTCATACTTGTGTCGATCCCGATGACTTAACTGGCATTGCTCATTGGGATCAACCCAGCAAGCAATGCTCGTTAAGGCATCGCGACCGACACAAGGTCACTCTCCTAACGAGTAGGACAAGCCATCGAGGAATGGGTAAGCAAACAGTCATGCAAAAAGCCCACATTGTGACTGCTCGACCGAAGTACGGAACAATCATAACGGGCGCCCAAAAGGGCAAGCACACACATCATGCAAAATGCAAGGATGCTACATGCAAAGAGGATGTACCAAAGTGGTGAGGGTGAGTATACCGTGAAAGCAGTGACTCAGAAAGAGCGGGCATGCCGTAGTGGTAGCGGCCCAAAAGGATGGGTATGCCAAGGAGGCAGTGACCCGAAGGTGGGCATGCCGTAGTGGCGACGAGCCGGAGGTGGAATAATTCTCACTAGGGAGAATCATAAAAGTGCGGTGCAAATGCAAATGCAAAAAAAATAGAATAAGGTGCAACATGCAACCGTACTAACATGCACATGCCGAAAACATGCAATAAAATGCAAAAGCATACAAACATGAGTGATCGGTCGACCGGACCGTGGTGGCCGGTCGGACCAAAGAAATGGGTGGATTAGTTCGGGTAACTAATCCGACCCAAAAGGATAGGTGATCGACTTGGGACGCGTCGATCGAACCCAACTGAGGATCGGGGATCGGCCCAGGACAGCCGATCAACCCGAAGTGCTCATGCGAACATGCATACAATGCAACAAATGACCACATGCAAAAATGCAACAAGATGATCCATGCACATGCGATGAAACTCAAACGGTCGACGACACGTCGAACTCGACCTCACGACCTCACATAGGTACCTGGGGTCGACGCACTTGGATCCGCGGCATCGCCGCCTCCGGCTTTGGCATGGCTATGTGAGGGTTTCCGCTCCGATTTCTCGTAGGGAAACTCTCCACCGTTCGTAGGGCGGACTAGCTACAAAGCTTTTTCCGCTCTACGAACACCCCGATCTTATAGGACGGACTAGCTACAAAGCTTTTCCCGTCCTCTAAGATCAAACTCAACTAATCCCTCCAAGGGAGATTAGGAGCGCCAAAACTGTGGGAAATTGGGATTCCAACCCGGCAGGATTAAAATCTAAAGCTCAGAACAGGGAATCGCTAGGCTACGAATAGGGATTGGCCAACGCATAGGATTCCTAACCTATGGCTCACTCTAGGTAAATCAACGATCCATCACATAGGCGGCTCGACCGGTCGACACATGTCGTCCGGCACCTCCACCCCACGTGGGCGATCGAACCCACGTGCCTAGACCGGACTAAACTAAGGGCCGGCTAAGGGATAAGGAAATCTCACCACCGCGAAGGTTGAAGACGCGTTCTCTTCATGCTGAAGGAGAGCCCACGTTTCCGGCGAACCGCCGGTGTTCGGTCCACGTGCCAACGAACCTCGCAGTGAATTATGCAAATAAAGGGGCAACACGTGAGGGAGTAAAGTACCAAAAATAAATAATTTAAGCATAGGAAAGATACGAGACGGTACATATACCTTCGAGAAGGGGTCGCTCGATGACGGTGAAAGAGGGGAAACCACAAGGTAAAAGACGCTCGCACCTCCTCGAATAACGATATCCTCGCTGTCCATTGACCGTGAAGTGCTCCGGCGAAGTCTCCGGTCGCCGGGAGGATAGGACGGCCTTGTTTTCCGGCGAGGAAGTGGCGGACCAAGGGAGGGGGAGCCCGGGCTACCTCTTCGCGAAATCCAGCGAGGGGAAGCTGCTCGGCCAGTGAGGAAGGCTTGACGCCGGTGCCGGCGGGTGGAGGAGACCGGTGGGACACCGTCGACGAGAGGGAGGTCGTGCGTGCGGCTGACCGAGAAGGAGGGAAGGTGGCCCGGGTTATGCCGGCGGCTGGAGGAGTCGCCGGCGAGGAGGAAGATCAGGCGGCGAGGCCGGCGGCCTGAAGTGCGCGGGCTTCGGCTAGGGTTCGCGAAAGGGCTGGCGGCGGATCTGTTTCGCGATGGAAAAAAAAAATAGAGAGAGGGAGAAACGGTGGTTTAAGTATAATAATTATAAGATTATTTATATATATTATATAATAATAAAAAATAATATTATAATTATCGTTTGCGAAATTTTAGCCCGTGCATATCCTCGCAGCGAAGTGGATGTCCTTCCTAGCTAAAATCGACGTTCCGGACGCATTGGCGCAGTCCGTTTTGCCATCCGGTGTCATTCGGGCCCGTTCGGGCCATTTTCTGAGTGATTTAGCCAAAAATGATAATTTGCATATTTTAAGCCCGTTTGCGATGTCGTAGAAAAATGAACATCCTCCGTAGGTCAAATCGACGTTTCGGACACAATCGTGTGATCCGTTTCGTCATCTGAAGTCGTTTGAGTAACTCTCTGACGATCGGGCTAAAAATGATAATTTGCACAATTTTTACCTCGAAGCTATGGCAAAATAGACGTCCTTCCTAGCTAATATCGATGTTCCGGACACACTCGCGTGGTCCGTTTCGTCGTTCAAGGTCATCTGAACAAGCTCGCAGGTGGATGAGCCAATTTGAGCTAATTTCCTGTGCGACGCGTCGAGTAATACTTGTTGACCCTGGTATGCTCGAATGGACATCCCATGCATGTAATATATAAAAAAAAATGATGCCAACAAAGGACCCCCAACAAGTGTGGTGCGCCGCTGAGGCACAGTGCACTTGTTGGAAGCATCCTTAAAAGAGTGCATCTCTTGGTAGTCGATGTGACGTCCCAAGAAAAGAGTACAAGAAAATCTCGACTGTGCCGGATAGACCGGACATGGTATGGTCAAGAGTGCGGCTAACCTTTCGTGATCAGTCAATCACCAAAAATAGGTTCAATGGTCGTAAAGGAATATCCTAAATGGGTGGTTCAAAGGCCGTAATGGTATAACCACAATACTAGGTTCAGAGGCCGTAAAGGCATAACCTATGGGGGTGGTTCAGAGGCCATAATGACATAACCACAATAATAGGTTCAGAGGCCGTAAAGGCATAACCTAGGGGGTGGTTCAGAGGCAGTAGAGGCATAACCACGAAAATAGGTTCAGAGGCCGTAGAGGCATAACCACGAAAATAGGTTCAGAGGCCGTAGAGGCATAACCTAGGGGGTGGTTCAGAGGCCGTAGAGGCATAACCACAAAGGATCCCAACCAGGCCAGAAAAACTGGGCAGGGTATGGCCAGGGGTGGTGGTCAGCAGTCGAAGCTAACTGTCCACCGAAGAGCTCAGCCAGGCCAGATAAACTGGACATGGTATGACTGAGAAAAGATTTGCCTGACCTCATTCGAAACGGCAAAATTGATCTGTCTGACCTCATTCGAAATAACAGAGTCGATGAAAATCTCGTACCTGACCACATTCAAAATGGTAGGAGAGAAAGGACCCATCCAGGCCAGATAAAATGGACATGTTTGGCTGGGGTTTTGCCTGAACTCATTCGAAACGGCAATATCGATCTGTTTGACCTCATTCGGAACAACAGAATCGATGAAAACCCCGTACCTGACCACATTCAAAACGGTAGGGGAGAAAACCCAGTCATCTTGTGTGACCAAATCTCCTGTTGTGTTTCCTCTGAAAGAGACCCTGATTGCGAGTCTATTGATCTCCTTGAGACGAAACACCCATCACTTTAATCAGGTGGCTATAAAGCACAACATATCCTGATCAGAGGTGGTGATCAAACCAGTGAGTATAAAGTATGGTTGACCCAAAAGGAAAAGGAGAGAGGTGGTTCAGAGGCCGTGAAGGCATGACCAAACACAGTGGTTCAGTGGCCATAAAGGCATAACCACAAAAATAGGTTCGCAGGCCTTAAAGGCATAACCTGGGGGTGGGTTCGGAGGCCGTAAAGGCATGACCCAAGGAAAGTCTGAAGAAGAGATACTCTCATAAATGAACCAGCCCAAAAGGGACATGTGGTCTGAGAAATATCGAAAGGCTAATGAGTTGGATACGACAATATGTCCTCATAAGAGCTAACTAGAGCGCCATATAGCTCGAGATGTGTCGTATCAAACGACTACGGGGCCAAAATGTCAAAGGACGAGATGACCTCGTACAGAGCCAACTAAAGTGTCATGTGGCTCAAGAAACATGGCTAGAAAGCCAAAAGCGTCCGGAGACGGGATGTTCCCATAAGGAAGCCGACTAAAGTGTCGCATGTCTCGAGAAACATCGAAGTATATGGCTATGTAAAGCCAAAAAATGCTCTCATAAAAGAACCAACCAAAATGGGCATGCGGTTCGAGAGACTTCGAAGCCAAATTGCTACGAAACCCGATGTGCCTCATAATGAGGCCTTATCATCAAGGGTCGGCCAAGTGAAAGCAATAGTGTCGTTGATTGGAACATCAAATGATCAGGAAGGTATATATCCCGATCGAGGTAATCTAGGAGATATGTATCCTGACTACACATTAAGTAGAGTAGGAGGTATGTATCCTACTTCTCATATCAAATGGTACAGGAAGTATGTATCCCGGCCAAACATATCAAATAACGCAGGAAGTATGTATCCTGGTTGAATGTGTCAGATGACACAGGAAGTATGTGTCCTGGTCAAATACTAAAAAGGACAAGAGCTATGTGCCTTGCCTACACATCAAACGAGCAGCCCTAAGGTGAAACAACCTGAGGCAAGATGCTCAAAGTATAGTCGGATGTCAGAGTACTCTGACAGGACATGGATCAGTAGTAAGACCGATGCAACATGTCACTCGACATGGCAGATAGAACCAACCTAAGTAGTCGAAAATATCAAATAGGACAGGGAGAGATATCCTGCCTATGCATCAAATGAGCGACCATATGACTAAAATAGCCCGAGGTATCATGCTTAGAGTATATGCTGGATGCATGGAGCGATCCAACTAAACATGGATCGGTGGTAAGGCCGATGCAACATGTTACTTGATGTGGCAGACAGAACTAACCAAATAATCGAAAGAATTAATGGGGTTAGCTAACTGAAAAGGTCTAACCAATAAAGTGCTTTTATGTAAGCACTAGCGAGACAAATCTCGCAGGGGATTCTCCCATTTAGCAAATAATTATGCTGGGAGGCATCAAATATCCCGGTGTAGACATGGATCAACTAAGCGACTAATACAACATGTCATTAATGAGGCGGACCAAACTAACCAAGCCAATCGAAATATCATCGAGGTGGACTCACAAGTCCAAATGTAGAGTGCTTTAAGCAAGCACTAGCGAAATAAGTCTCGCTAAAGTCGCCCTCAAAACTAGCGAAGTACTTGTCGCTGAGGAGAGCTCAATGGATATTTCCTGCAAGAACTGGCTAAGGCAATTCCTGTCGGGGACAATACCGAGGCGAACGTCATGCCTCAGAAGTGCAACTAACTAGCAACATGGATCGAATAGAGAATAGACAAAGTCTAAAATTGATACAACATGTCGCTCCAACAAGGCAATGAAAATTGACCAAGTCAAGAATATCAAAGAGGGTGGATGGTCAAAACATACCAACCCTGTACGATACTGCTACCGGAAATTTGGTAGAATGAATTCCAATGGGGAATTACCACAGTACCAAGAGTGGTTGGTAAAAAAAATATAGCATTCCAACCGCATGGGTGCATGGATCTCAGACCAACCCAAAAACATCCTCCTAAGAGGGAAAATGCCGCACTCATTTGAAATGAGCGGGAGACTCTAATTCGGACCCACACGGTGGTGCTCGACCGAATAGAGGAGTCGAGGAAAGAAGTATGGCTTTCCCGCACAAAAGAGGCAAAGAATCGAACTCGACCTCGGCCGGTCGAGACACCTTAGAAAGGTCGGGCAAAATAGAGCGAACCAACCAAATGATATTTAGCCGAAGACCAAAACATATCCCTTAAGAGGGAATACACCACACTCATCTGAAGTGAGTGGGCCCAAGCATATCCGTAAAAAGGTGCTCAGTTCGGACCCTATGTAGAATGGGTAACCGAACAAAAATGATAGGAAAGGGCATCACTTTCCTGCATAAGGCAAATATCAATCGAAATTGACTCCTGTCAATTGAGATATTGCGAAGGTTAGCTAAGCAAGATATGATAACCATAATTGCAAGATATGATAACCATAAAACTATGCTCAAATCCTCCAAAAAGAGGGTATCTTCCACTCTCACTGTGACGAGAGGGACGAATGTATCTACCACACTCATTTATGATGGGTGGGACACACTTGCTCGAACCCACTCAAAGCGAGGGGCCAAAGAGAAAAGATAAGAGAAGTACTTGGCTTCTCTTACACTGATTACTGGTTGCACCAGGTATAAGCCGCTCGTAAGACTTCAACTTTATATGTTTAGCAATTCAGCAATCAGTTTTAAGAGATGCACAAGACCTCTCTTACTTGCAATGAAGCAAAGGAATGGGTGGGTGTACAGTGTCGTACAACATACCCACAAAGAAGGCTAGTCAACTTCCGAAGGAAGGACTGCCAGGAACCCTAAGGTCAACACATAAAGCGTACAAGAAAGTGGGTAAAAAGCCCACAAGATGGCAAGTCTTTCTTCCGAAAGAAGGGCCACCGGACCCAGAGGGTCGCCACATAGTACGTAAGGGTGGTGGGTGAAGAGTCCACACACAAGAAGGAGAGTCAACTTCCAAGGAAGGACTGCCGGACCCAGAGGGTAGACGCATAAAGTGTAAAGATGGTGGGTGAAGAGCCCACAAGATGGCAAGCCTTTCATTCAAAGCAAGGGCTGCCGGACCCAGAGGGTCGACGCATAAAGCATAAGGGTGGTGGGTAGAGAACCCACAAGATGGCAAACCTTTCTTCCAAAGGAAGGGTCGCCGGACCCAGAGGGTTGACACATAGTGCATAAGGGTGGTGGGTGAAAAGTCCACACACAAAAAGAGAGTCAACTTCCAAGGAAGGACTGCTGGACCCAGAGGGTCAACGCATCAAGCGTGATATAATGTGGGTGTACGGTATGTCGTGCAACATGCCCACAAAGCTATTGAGAGCCTTCCATGCCATATATATTTTTTCATTGGCATTAAATATTATTTTTTTTTATTCCCAACATAAGTCGTTATGGGGAACAATTTGGCGTAACATGCCAACTCAATCTGGTAAGTGGAGCTCTCAAGTAAGCATCCTAGACTCATGACCAAATATACCATGCAAAATATGAGATTTGCAAAATTCAGGTCCAGGTGGGATTTTCCTTAAGTACTCTTCCCTAGCCCTCGTCCTTTAATTATTTTCACCCTTAGCTCTAGTAGGCCTCGTCATTCGTATCCGGATGTAAAGAAATGTTTTCATTTTGGAGATGTCTTTAAATCAATTACTAATTTATCGCCCATCCCAATGTCACTTAAACAATTCTCTCGAACCTTAATATTCTAAGGATCTTACCGGAGAATTTTGAAATCAAAAGGTTCTTTATATCGAATTTTTGATTTCCCACTCACCTCAAGCTTCTTCTCAGGAGTGTTGATCATTTTTTTTCTCAATCTTTTTTTCTTTTTTTTTTTATTTTGAAGCCTTTCACACTTTTTTTATCTCTCCTGAGAATTACTATATCTGGTGAGCTTCTTTTTGTTATAAAGTAATTTATTCTGACTCAAAAATCTCCTGAAGAAAGATTCTTAGAATTTTATGGTACATTACTTGTCAAGCTTCCATCGGTCTAGCTAAATAGAAAAGTAAGAGATCTAAATAGTCTCTGAAACTACTCAAATCTCAATGACACCCATCTAGTCACTCTGAGGTGTTCTCAGGACTTAGGTGAAAGTTCATTAAAGTAAGGGATTCGGTCATCAAGACATAATTCAAATCCCCCGAACCATGAAGATCAAGCAAATCCTAAGAAGGTGCATACATGGTCCGGCTTAAACCCATCCTCGGGATCTATCATAGATTCAACCTCAAGAAACATCGAAGGAAAATCCAAGATAAGATCAACTTAGGAGCACAAGCTCCTTTCGGAAGCGTCTCAACGGCCTCTGTAAATGGAGCCGAAATATCAAGAGGTACAGGGATAAGAAGTCACTGCCTCTTGGTCAAGGTATATCTCGGTTAGATAAGCAGCGAGGTCTAACCGGTAGTGTCGGATATCGAGATATCATGACGAGTCATGGACTGATTTATCATGACAAAGTCCTTTAATCAGTTCAACATGAATATTAACATGGTGATAAGAATCAACCAAGTCAAACAAAATATCCATGAGGTTGGATATAGGAGATGAATCCATCTCACAGGTGATGCTTTCTCACAAAGAACAGACTAAAAAGTCAATAAGGTCCTAGATATGTGAGGCACCAAATCCTAGTCAGGTTGAAAGTAGACTGACTAAATCAAATGCTTAGACATAAGTGGTCGTAGCAATGAAATGCTCTCATCAAGAGCTTAGCCAAAAGGCAAACATAGCTCAAACTGAATGAGGCACTCTCAAATAGCCTGGGAGATGTGCATCACAGCTAAACATGGATCGACTAAGACTAGCAAAATGTTCTAGTCAATACAACATGTTATTAACAAGAGATTTTTGGGGGTGTCCCCCAATCGGAGTATAAAACATCCATTATAGCCTTGCTTAATAGGTGGAAAGAGGTAGGATGAAGCACTCTTCAAAGCAAAGGCGAGTAAACCCCTCGCCGTCAAATGCAGAAAGTTATTCAACATGCAGCGTCGGAATATCAAGAGACATGGTGGCAAGAATTTGCCTAACCCAATGGATATTCGCCGAAGGACGACGATCGACTTTTGTCCCAAAAAAAGGTGAGAATCGACGGGGTATGCCCCGGATCTCCCTTTATCGACATAGGGAAAATTCATCTAGCGCAATGAAAAGGAAGCCACAAAATTTTCCTCATGATTTCAGGAAAGAGTTAGCACATCATGTATGGGCAAAGGCCGCTCCAATAGGATCATCAATGATACCTGGCACAACATCTGGTAAGTGGCACTAAATACCATGCCAAGGGTTCCATGCAACTCCTCGGCGAGTCTCATGTCCTACACAACAGATGGCAAACATCCGACATCTCGTAATGGACCGAGAGGTATATCTCGGTCTCCTACTATGAGAATCATGGGAGTATGGTAAGTAGAGGAGTTCTTACACAACATGCTTAGATATTTCAGAGATCTAAGCAAGGAACTCATCTCTAGAAATAGGACCCTATCCTCTCAAAGACGAAACTAGAATCTCAACAGGTAAAGAGACATGCGGCTAAGTCAGCCACTATGGTTGCAGCAGTCTGTTCCTATTCTTCTGGACGCCCTTGCCTAATGTAGGGACAGGCGAGACCTCAGAGAAACCAGAACAACTAGGGCTGGGACAATCGTCAAACCAACAAAAACATTTCCCCTTAAAGAGGAAGATTCTCCTACGATCTTCCAAGCTAGAGAACTCGTGGTAGCAACAGCAGTACGGACTGCAAGGTGAGAATGACTTGCATCCGGAGGAGGGAAGAATCCCAAGCTAACCCGACTGGAGTGTAGTCCACATAATCAGACAGAGGAGAGAAAATAATTCTCAACTGACGGGATATTAGCGTCATCCCATGCTATAACCGAAATAAGTCATGGCGGGGACATACTGTCGGCATATTTTAGGGTTAAGTGTTGTATTTTGAAAAGGGGTCGCCTAACAGAAATTGTCGGCGAATTTTTAATTTAATTTACATATATATATAATTTGGAAAGTAGTGTTTTGATTTTGAAAATAATTTTAAAAAATTTTAAGATATGAAGTCAAACTGATCTCACATCTCAAATAGTTTATATAAACGAGCACCGCACCACAAACTGTATATCTATCCCGGAGAGTAGACACACTGCTTGATGATGGGGCTCGGTTAAATAAACTAGAAGATTTGTGACATCTGTTTGGTCTACGAACCAATTTTATAAGCCGACAAGTTCTCCTGCTTAATATAAATAAATTAAGCAGGGTTTATATTACCTGGGTTCTTAAAGTTACCTATAAGGGCAAGCCCCTATAGTTAATTACATCTTAAATGACGGGAATCATTTAAGAAAACTCTCGATAATGATCAGTGGTTTTGCTCTCAAGAATTTCAAAGTTTAAGTTTTCAAGGGATTGAATTTTAGAATTTCAATAGGGAATGGATCAAATTTTGGAACATTTTTATTTTGGGAATTCAAAGGAAGGAAGGTAGGAGAAATCACAGATTCGAAGCGAACTTCGGTAATTTCCCGACTATCCTATTGTTTGGCTTGAATTTCGGAAGTGAATTTATTTAAGTTTCAATCCTGCCAATTAATTATAGGAATTACATTTACATAATCACCTGATTATACAAATAACCTGAAAGGTAGGAGGATTTACATCGTATCGGACGACAACCTCGGAATCCTAAAGCGAGTTAGGGCTTATATTGCACGACAAAGGCCGTACAAAGGCCTAAAAGAACAGTGAGGATTTATGTCGCACTAGGCGGACTACCTCGAATCCTATGGCTTGTTGTTTAAACTAAAGAATAGTTTTGCCGATGTCGACACAGGTTTTGCTGTTGACGATGGCCGTGCTGCCCTCGAAGTCGTGCTCCGTGCTCCACGTCGTAGCAAAGTTGCAGTTTAAACTTAAATCTTAAGTTAAAGTGAACATGCAAATCGTTTTATTTCATTTTTATTATCATTTTATTGCAACAATGAGTGTGTGCAACAGTGACAGGTGTAGCAAAAGAAAGCAGGAAAACAAGTAAGCAGGAATATGCTATAGCAAACAACAGGAAGCAAGTATCACAAGCAGGTTATGCTGAGCTAAACAGGAATAACATGCTACAACAAGCAAAACATGCTAAGCAAGTATGTATACTGAAAATAAGCAGGCTAGACTAGCAAGAGTATATGCCGAAAAGTAAGGCATGCGTAATGAGTATAAACTGAAAGTAAACAGGCTAGACTAGCAGGAGTATGTACTGAAAAGTAAAGCAGGTATAACAGTAAAAAAGTAAAAACTGTGTCACAGGAGTACCGTATGCTCTGCTCATCCGCGGTGCACTGTTACCTGTTTATTATTTTCATATTTTTCTTATATTTCCGGCTGTGCTAGAATGCGCAAGAGGGATAGAGGAAACCACAAAGCAGTCCAACAGCACTCCCTAGCTCCAGGAAACTCGGCTAGCTCAAACTCCAAGCCAGCCAACCAAACTTCGGCCAACAAACGAGATCGATCACCAAATGAAGCCACCGAATTTCAAAATCGCAAAGAGACGCACCACTCGAAAATTTGGCGAACCTCCCCCTCACACCAAAATTTCAGCCCAACCTTAAAGAGCTCCCCAAGTGGGGTTTTTATAGGCCAAGAAGGAGAAGAGACTTACTTTGGCTTACCTGGGCGGTGAGTTGAAGCCATCGGCGACAAGGGAAGTCGCGACAAAAAGGAAGAGGGGAAAACATCGCGACAGAGAGCAGGAGGCGTGGAGTAGGGCGGCGAAGGCGCAGGGAGTAGGTGGAGGCAAGTGGAAGCGAGGGGCGAAGCTTTACCGGAGTACGGAGGAGGGGACCGAAGCTTTGCGAGGATGGCCGGCTAGAGCTTCGCCTTGGCTCGCTTCGCGAGAAAAAAAAAGGAGGGGCGGACGGTGCGTGAGGGAGATGAGGGTTAGGGATTTTAGTTTTTTTTTTATTATTATTTATTTATTTTAAAATAATGTTTTAGTCAAATTTCGCCGATTCGGACAAATTTCGACCCCGCACGAAACTATATCAAAATTAGTGTCCTTCCTAGGTAATTTCGACGTTCCGGACGCAACGGCGCAGTCCGTTTCGTCATCCGGGGCCGTTTGGACAACCTCGTTATCAAAACGAGTCAAAAAAGGTCAAATTTGGGGATTTCGCGATTAAATCGATTTGGTTGAAATTCAAGGTTGAACTGGTAGCGATCGAATGTTGCGTTCAGTTTAGGGGAGTGTGTCGAAGCGTTTAAAATTTAAATTGAGAAGAAAATGACTTGCGTCAGGTCAATTTGGGTCAAATTGGAGCCTAGGTCGGGCTTAGGTCAAAATTGGGGTTTTTGATCAAATCGGCTTAAATTGACAAAATTGGGCTGTGGTGTAGTTGAACAAAATGAAATTGGGAATATTTAGGATTTTCTGGGATTTTTCGGGAATTTTTGGAATTTTTGGAATTTTGGGTTAAAAAGGGTATTTTGGGTATTTGGAGGTTATTTGGAGGGTATTGGGGTATTTTGGTGGGTTTAAGGTTTAGAATGTGTGTGAGAGTGTGATGTGTGCAGGTCAACCCTCACCAGACCAGACCACCCAGGGTAGTCCTAAGGCCAAAGAGTCCTATAGGAAACTCATCCCTTAAACCTTCACATATTGGTCTTAACCCTCCAAGTGGCCTGGGGGTTTACAATCAAACATGTGGGGTTTGAAGGGAATCAAGAAGTGTTTGGAATTTCTAAGTGGTGGGTCCCATTTCTAGTCCTCTAGGATTAGTCAAAGGAAAAGCCTAAGGCTAGATCCTAAGGACTAAGATAATACCTCATCAAAAATGAGGTCAACAAATGGACCCCAATAGTGTGTGGTGTGCTGACCAAGCACACCGCGCGTATTGGAGTTGACCGAAGAGATCAACAAAACTAACACAGATGTCCAAGTGACAAACTTAGGACGAAGTGTAAGAAATTTCCACTGGGGAGTATCAGGTAAATCTCCAAGATTGAAGATTCCAGAACTCTCGCTGGGGAAAAAGGAGGTGAATTTCATATCACAAGATTTTAAGAGATTGGATCTTAGATTCGTTTCATTTTTATTTCAAGTTTTAATTTTGAGTTTGAATTTCGATTTGGGTTTCAATTTTGGTTTTATGCGGAGAAAAGAGTAGGGCTAAGGCCCACCCGAATGCATTTGTATGCTGAGAAGGAAGCAGGACTGAACCTATTCCATATGTGTATGCTGAGATGGATTAAGACCGAGCCTATCCCAAATGCCGAGGAAGAATAGGACAAAACCTATCCGAAATGCAGAGTGCTTTAATTTCAATTTCTTGCTGAGAGGATCAAATTTTGAGATTGCTGAGAAAGGAGTAGGACTGTGCCTATCCCTAGTACTGAGAATTGCTGAGAAGGGAGTCAGGCGGAAGCCTATCCCGAGAGCTGAGAATTGCAGAGAATATGCTGAGATGGGAGTACGGCGGAAGCCTATCCCGAGTGCTGAGAATTGCTGAGAATGCTGAGAATATGCTGAGAATTGCTGAGAATGCTGAGAATATGCTGAGAATTGCTGAGAATGCTGAGAATTGTTGAGTGCTGAGAATTGCTGAGAATGCTGAGAATGCTGAGAATTGTTGAGAATGCTGAGAATTTTGCTGAGAAAGCTGAGACTGAAGAATTTTGTTGAAATTTATTTATGCGGAGATTGAGAGAAATTTTGCTGAGGTCCATGGGGAATTTTTGCTGAGATTCAGTTTATGCAGTGGTTGTGAAAAATTTTGTTGATATTTGATTTATGCTATGACTATGAAGAATTTTACTGAGATTTGGCTTATGTTGAGATTTGAGAAAGATTTTGTTGATATTTGGGAATGCAGAGTTTTATGAATGCGTAGATCGAACATATTGCTGAGATTTATGAATGCAGAGATTGTGAAAACATATTGTAAAGTGCAGAGAATGTTTGTAGAAGTTCATGCAGTGCTGAATTTTATTGAAATGCTTATGCAGAGATTTTTTAAAATTCACAAGGTGCAGAGTTCTTTTGTTTTGTTCAAACGTTGACTTTTATTTTGTTTGATGCAGAGTTTTATTTAGTTTCATTTGTTTTAAGATCTGGACCCAGTTTTAGACAAGTGCGGCATCAGTGCTTCGTAGGACAAAAATTTGTCTCTGAAACATCACGATGCGCAGTACTTCTGAGGGTATCATCAACTGATTGAAATCAACTGTAGATAATAACTCACTCTTTAAGTTGCTATCGGAATTTATATTCTTTCAAGCACCTATAAAGATGTGTTATCTCTAAGGACATCGCAGTTTAGGAGGCCGCAACTCCGTAGCTTTGTTCGTAGCAGCTTGTCATTCGATTTTGTCACCGATTTCGTAAAGGGTGTTCACACTGTCTTCGAGAAATTACTATCACGTTCTTTGAACCGACGTTGAAGTTGTATTTGCCAGGCGCCGAAGGATACGACTTCGGGTCGAATTTACATTAACTGCTAATATCGTTGTCATTTGTTTAATTCTTTCTTCCCGGGCTTAAGCAGATTTCAAAATTTCTATTCATGTGATTAAAATATTTTTCACCGTCCAAAGATATTTCTGAGCCAATTAATGACCGACCAAAAGGCATAGAATCACTTGACTCTTTTCAAAGCATAATATCGGAGGAAACTTCTTAAGGTTGTCTTTCAAGTTTTATTAATCAGGGGAGGATTAAGACACCAATTTTTGATTATGTGCTTGCATCAAGCTTCTTCTCAGGGAGCATTCTTTTCCTTTTTCATTTTTTTTTATTGAGCTTTTTGCTCTCTTTTTTTTTTATTGAGGATTACTATATCTGGTGGAGCACATGTTAAAGATTTTGAATGTCTTGATTGAGACACCAATTTTTGATTTTGTGCCCACCTTAAGCTTCTCCTCAGGATTTTTTTTTTTTTTTTTTTTGCTCCTTTGTTTTCTGAGAATTACTGTATCTGGCAGTGCATATTTTTGTTAAAGATTTTGAATGTCGAAACTCCCCTAATTAATAATTCCAAAATGTTTCTTAACATGAATCCCGGGATATTATAACTTATTCGAAAGTCCGGACTCTGACCACATGGCGGGAAATTAAAAGGCTCGTGATATCCCGAATCAATTACTCGTATTTCAACCACACTACTTCATTTTGAAATCAATTTAGGACCCAGATCCAAATTCCTTAAAGTAAACGACTCGCTTATTAGAGCATTAATTTCATTCTTCCCTGAAACCATAGTCTTAGCAAAATATCCAAATTTAAGCTTTTCCAAATATAGAGCAATTCTGGACAAAAACAAACTCCTTTTCTTTCATTCATTGCGGTGGGAGGGATGGGACAGACTAACATCGATTCCGCTAATGTCCCTTTTACACTTATTGTAGTATTAAAACGATAAACCCTACATTCTCCCGATGGAGAGGTCTTGAAATCTGCCTTCTAGCCTGTACCGAAACTGCTCTGGATCTGGTTATTTTCCTTTGTTTCCTTTGAAGCTTTCACCTGCACCGTGTCATTCGACATCAGCTGCGTAGGAATCAATCGAAACAACTGGATCAACCGAAATCATATTGATAAAACCTCTTTTAGGCTCTCTCAAATATTCTTTCGGGATAGTTATGTTCCCCTTCTTAAAGTTCTTCTCAAGCCATTCTTTGAAACTGATGCAATTTTCTATGGTGTGCCCATGCAGTCTGTGATATGGGCAATATCTTGGGTGATCCTTTTTATCAACCTCATCTGGCTTCTTTGGCTCAGGCAATCTGAACTCAGGCCTCTTAATCAAGTTCTGAAATATCTTTTCCACTGCCTCATCTTTGAAAGAATATACTCTGCTTAGTTTCTCGGCCGTAGACGGACCTCGTCTTCCATCCATCCGAAGCGACCACCGTTGAGACGACCGCCGATAGTACTCGTTGTTGAGGCTGTTCAATCTGGATCTGCATTGGCTGCTTGCCTTTACCCACCACTGCCATTGTCTCAGACTCCTCAAATGTCTTGACCGGCTCTAGCTTTTCAGAATTTTCTGGAAAACCCAACTGTTTGGCTTCCTCTTGCAAACTTCCAGCTTTGCAAAGTAGTTTCTCGAACGTTTTGATTGTGAATCCTTTCGAGGAGAAATGCAACTCGGTCCATGGATGCTCTTTAAGAGAATTTCAACCGCATGTTGCTCCCGGAGCCGTGGCTCACACTTCAGGCTTAAATTTCTCCATCGCAAAATGTAGTCTACCAATGTTTCGGTTGGCTTCTGTCGCTCCACCACAAGATCACCGATGGTGATATGGTGTCTAGCTCCAGCGAATCGCTTAACAAAGAGGTCTTCCAATTCTACGAATGTTCTCACCGAACCATTTAGCAGCTCTGTGTACCAGTCGAATGCAACCCCCGAAAGGCTATTCACAAATTGACGACACAACAATGCATCGCTACCCCCCACGTTGCAACAACTTGCTCGAAAGTGTGCAACATGCTGTCAGGGGTTTCCGGTACCATCAAAAATCTTCGAACCGAGGTGATACGAAACCTCCGGGATATCGGACAAGCATCAAACTCTTCGGTGGTATGGTCTACCCTTCGAATCGATGTTCGTTCTTTAGACCGAGCCGTGGCTTCTCTCACCTCGCTGTTCCACCATTTGCTTAATGTCCTTTTCTGGTACTGGACCCTGAATTGAATCCCTCTTCTGTTGTACATCGACGGTGAATTCCCTTCTTTCATCTGTAACATTAATGGTCTCTAGTTGGTTTGTTTCTGGAGGTGTTATTCGCGGTGATTGTGACTTTCCTTGAATTGTGGCCATAGCAGTCATCACTTCTTCTAGTTGCTTCTTCAAATGGTTGATATGTTCATCTCGTTGTTGAATGGCCCTTTGCCAATCCTCTGCGGCGTTCTCTTCACCAAAAGGCGGAGTGTCACTCGCAGATAATGTTGATTGGGTCTCGACGACGTCGATTTCTCGCGAATTCACCTTCCATGGAATCTCGCTAGTTCGTAATCTTCCTCTTCAATGTTGTTTTTCCGATCTTTAGACAGCTTGTGCAATGTTAGCTCGAAGCTTTTTCACGGCCTCCTCGATGGACTTTCCTTCGATGACTTTAAGGTCAACTCGGAGGTTTTCGAGAAACATCACTTATTTCCCGAGCACTGGTGTCGTCGCGTAGAAGTCAATTGAATCATCTGAAATCATATTTATAGAACCTTTTTCAGGTTCTTTTAAATATTCTTCCAGGATTACCACCTTTCCACTTCTGAAATTCTCCTCAAGCCAATCCTTAAAGTTGAAGCAGTCCTCAATGGTGTGTCCAACGAACCTGTGGTATGGGCAATACCTTGGATGTCCTTTCTTGTTGATCTCGTCGGGTTTCTTCGGCTCTGGTAGTCTGAATTCTGGCCTCTTGATTAGATTTTTGAACATCTTTGCCACGACATCATCCTTGAAGGAATAGTTTCTGTGAAACCGATCTGACGTTGTTGGAACCTTTCTTTCGCCTATCCGGTGCAGGCCTCATCCGGAACAACCGTTCTTCGCACCGTTGCGTGTGCCGTTGCGGCCGCTCGACTTTCGAATCCCCCGATCGCGTTTCCATTCTTGTGCCTTTGTTATTTGTACGGACTTCAAATCAGACCCAATCTTGAACTTAGAAGACGGCAAAACACAAGCATCAACTGACTCTCCCTCATGTAGAATATCTTTTCCTTTAATCAGCGGGGCGACTGGTACAGCGGTAATGAATCCGACAGTAGGAGCAGAAATAGCTTTAGGAGACGTCCCAACGCTTGTAATGACAACGAAGTTCTTTTCAATCCATTCCTTCTTTCGGCATGGGAAGTTCCTCAACCGACTTCAGTGTTGAACATTACAATAGGCTTAACGGACTTGCTCATTTCGGGCTTCACTATTTCAATAGCCACATCCCCAAACTTAACTTCAACATCGTTGAACCCTTGTCCAAACTTGATGACTGACAGATCAGGCAACTCGTCTCTATTGACGGCGAACTCTACTCCGGAGGCGAAAGAAAAGATCAACTTCGGTGAAGACATTGTCCCTGTCATTTGAAGAATTCCCAGAAGTCAGTGACGTCCGTGTCTTGCAGTTTCAGTGAAAGTACTGAAGTTAACGCACTCGTCTTACAAACTGGACGCCCTTGTAAATTTTTATTTAAAATTTTGTGTATTGTTTATTAGTGTATTTGCTGTGTTTTAAAAAGTTTTATTTTGCTTTTGAAATTTTGAAGAAATTTTGTTTTAGTTGAAATTTAAATGGAATGTTGTGAGAGCGAGATTTAGGTTTAACTTGTTTACAAAAAAAAAAAAGTCAAACTCAAAGAGGAATGAAGAGTAGACCCGGACCGAAATTTGCAGGGGATTGATTTCGCATCGAATTTACTTCGATAGACCAATCATAACCCACCACACCTATCGGGGTCCACCCCACCTCTTTGGAGAGGTGGGAGGATTCCCGAACCTCTCTCGTTTAGGGGTGTCTAAACAAGTGGCTCCTGCAATCCAAAAAGGAGTCGACTATACTCGCTTAAGACGAAATGAGCTGGGTATGCCAATGGAAAGAATAGTAGTTTGGTCCACTAGGGGCATGGACCCACTACCGATTTATGAAAGCAAAACCATCCGATCAAATGGAGAGAGGAACTAGTTCCTCAACTGGAGTCGCCGAAATTGTCGGCATATTTTAGGGTTAAGTGTTGTATTTTGAAAGGGGTCGCCTAACGTAAATTGTCGGCGAATTTTTAATTTAATTTACATATATATATAATTTGGAAAGTAGTGTTTTGATTTTGAAAATAATTTTAAAAAATTTTAAGATATGAAGTCAAACCGATCTCACATCTCAAATAGTTTATATAAACGAGCACCGCACCACAAACCGTATATCTATCCCGGAGAGTAGACACATCGCTCGATGATGGGGCTCGGTTAAATAAACTAGAAGATTTAGTGACATCCGTTTGGTCTACGAACCAATTTTATAAGCCGACTAAGTTCTCCCGCTTAATATAAATAAATTAAGCAGTGGTTTATATTACCTCGGGTTCTTAAAGTTACCTATAAGGGCAAGCCCCTATAGTTAATTACATCTTAAATGACGGGAATCATTTAAGAAAACTCTCGATAATGATCGAGTGGTTTTGCTCTCAAGAATTTCAAAGTTTAAGTTTTCAAGGGATTGAATTTTAGAATTTCAATAGGGAATGGATCAAATTTGGAACATTTTGTTTTGGGAATCCAAAGGAAGAAAGGTAGGAGAAATCACAGATTCGAAGCGAACTTCGGTAATTTCCCGACTATCCTATTGTTTGGCTTGAATTTCGGAAGTGAATTTATTTAAGTTTCAATCCTGCCAATTAATTATAGGAATTACATTTACATAATCACCTGATTATACAAATAACCTGAAAGGTAGGAGGATTTACATCGTATCGGACGACAACCTCGGAATCCTAAAGCGAGTTAGGGCTTATATTGCACAGCAAGGCTGTACAAAGGCCTAAAAGAACAGGTGAGGATTTATGTCGCACTAGGCGGACTACCTCGAATCCTATGGCTTGTTGTTTAAACTAAAGAATAGTTTTGCTGATGTCGACACAGAGTTTTGCTGTTGACGATGGCCGTGTCGCCCTCGAAGTCGTGCTCCGTGCTCCACGTCGTAGCAAAGTTGCAGTTTAAACTTAAATCTTAAGTTAAAGTGAACATGCAAATCGTTTTATTTCATTTTTATTATCATTTTATTGCAACAGTGAGTGTGTGCAACAGTGACAGGTGTAGCAAAAGAAAGCAGGAAAACAAGTAAGCAGGAATATGCTATAGCAAACAACAGGAAGCAAGTATCACAAGCAGGTTATGCTGAGCTAAACAGGAATAACATGCTACAACAAGCAAAACATGCTAAGCAAGTATGTATACTGAAAATAAGCGAGCTAGACTAGCAAGAGTATATGCTGAAAAGTAAGGCATGCGTAATGGTATAAACTGAAAGTAAACAAAGCTAGACTAACGGAGAGTATGTACCGAAAAGTAAAGCAGGTATAACGAAGAAAAAGTAAAAACCGTGTCACAGGAGTACCGTATGCTCCGCTCATCCGCGGTGCACTCGTTACCTCGTTTATTATTTTCATATTTTTCTTATATTTCCGTACTGTGCTAGAATGCGCAAGAGGGATAGAGGAAACCACAAAGCGATCCAACAAAGCACTCCCTAGCTCCAGAAACTCGGCTAGCTCAAACTCCAAGCCGCCCAACCAAACTTCGGCCAACAAACGAGATCGATCACCAAATGAAGCCACAGAATTTCAAAATCGCAAAGAGACGCACCACTCGAAAATTTGGCGTAACCTCCCCTCACACCAAAATTTCAGCCTCAACCTTAAAGAGCTCCCCAAGTGGGGTTTTTATAGGCCAAGAAGGAGAAGAGACTTACTTTGGCTTACCCGGGCGGTGAGTTGAAGCCATCGGCGACAAGGGAAGTCGCGACAAAAAGGAAGAGGGGAAAACATCGCGACGAGAGCAAGGAGGCGTGGAGTAGGGCAGCAGAAGGCGCAGGGAGTAGGTGGAGGCGATGGAAGCTGTGGGGCGAAGCTTTACCGTAGTACGGAGGAGGGGACCGAAGCTTTGCGAGGATGGCCGGCTAGAGCTTCGCCTTGGCTCGGCTTCGCGAGAAAAAAAAAGGAGGGGCGGACGGTGCGTGAGGGAGATGAGGGTTAGGGATTTTAGTTTTTTTTTTATTATTATTTATTTATTTTAAAATAATGTTTTAGTCAAATTTCGCCGATTCGGACAAATTTCGACCCCGCACGAAACTATATCAAAATTAGTGTCCTTCCTAGGTAATTTCGACGTTCCGGACGCAACGGCGCGAGTCCGTTTCGTCATCCGGGGCCGTTTGGACAACCTCGTTATCAAAACAGGTCAAAAAGGTCAAATTTGGGGATTTCGCGATTAAATCAGATTTGGTTGAAATTCAAGGTTGAACTGGTAGCGATCGAATGTTGCGTTCAGTTTAGGGGAGTGTGTCGAAGCGTTTAAAATTTAAATTGAGAAGAAAATGACTTGCGTCAGGTCAATTTGGGTCAAATTGGAGCCTAGGTCGGCTTAGGTCAAAATTGGGGTTTTTGATCAAATCGGCTTAAATTGACAAAATTGGGCTGTGGTGTAGTTGAACAAAATGAAATTGGGAATATTTAGGATTTTCTGGGATTTTTCGGGAATTTTTGGAATTTTTGGAATTTTGGGTTAAAAAGGGTATTTTGGGTATTTGGAGGTTATTTGGAGGGTATTGGGGTATTTTGGTGGGTTTAAGGTTTAGAATGTGTGTGAGAGTGTGATGTGTGCAGGTCAACCCTCACCAGACCAGACCACCTGTGGTAGTCCTAAGGCCAAAGAGTCCTATAGAAACTCATCCCTTAAACCTTCACATATTGGTCTTAACCCTCCAAGTGGCCCTGGGGTTTACAATCAAACATGTGGGGTTTGAAGGGAATCAAGAAGTGTTTGGAATTTCTAAGTGGTGGGTCCCATTTCTAGTCCTCTAGGATTAGTCAAAGGAAAAGCCTAAGGCTAGATCCTAAGGACTAAGAAGAGAGAAAAAATAATACCTCATCAAAAATGAGGTCAACACATACCACACCGCCAGGGGATGGAAAAATAGATTCTCAGCCGACGGGATTTAGCACCGTCCCGAGCCAGAACCAAAATGTTTCATGACGTTGACATGGTCCACAACGTCGGAGGAGGAGAAAAGGTGATTCTCAACCTTCAAGATTTAAGTATAAATCTCGGCCCGGAACCAAGACAAATCATGGCGGGGACTCGGTCCACACCGCCAGATGACGGCACCATAACAGGTAACTCTAACACTCTTAGATAGTGCAAATCTGCGAGGATAAAAATCCTCAACATATGGATGGACTAAAATAGAGGCTAGTAAACAGGAAAGAGCGTTGTAGTGCATCGCCATCTGGCACTAGTCCTTTCCTCGAGGGAAAAGTAAAACTGATACAAGTTGCTACAACGAAAGTAGTACTACATGCACAACTCCTTTTCAAAGGAGGGCATGTAGCAAATGTCCAATGGGGACGTAGTCCGCGCAATAGGGACAGTAGTAAAAATGACTCAAAAAAGGGAGCCGAAGGCACCTCCTAATCGGGAGTCAAAATAGGTTTAGAAACCTGATACAAGCAATGCTGCTAAATTTGCAGCAATCTATTCCTAGTCCTCCTGGCCTTCCTGCCTAATTGAGGGACAGTTGGATCCTCAGGGAAAACTGGAACGAAAGAGAGTCGGGACAAATGTCACAACGACGACGCGTAGTGACAAACCTATCGCTAAAAGAAAACTCACCTGCCTATGGCAAGGAGACACGCGAGAACACGGAGGGACAAGTCTAGAAAAGACCGTCGAGTGCGGCGGCGCATCGCTATCGAGCGTCGTCTTCTTTTACAAAAGAAGCGAATGCGACGCGAGCCACCACAGCAAAAACAGCTAAATGTGTACGACTCCCCTTTAAAGGGGGAGGACATGGAGGAAAACGCCTCAGATAGCGCAGGAACAAAATATGCACGTCTCCCCTTTTAAAAGGGAGGGCATAGAGCAAAACGTCTGAGAGAGCATAAGAACAACTCAATATGCACGTCTCTCCTTTTAAGGGGGAGGGCACAGAGATAATGCGTCAAAGTGAGTAGGATTACGTAAGGTAACCCCACATGGGTGCTCGAAGGAACTGAAGATTATGACACCCTCAGGAGCACAAAAACGCTTGGGGAGAGGGGAAAGAGCTCTCCCTGGCGGCAACGATCATATCCATCTTTCTGGCTCTTCCGCGTAGCGGGCAAAAGGGACAATGATCAAAAATAAGGAAAGGTCAAGAAACCAATCACAAAACTACAACGACATCGATGCATGCGATAATGCTGCAACCGAAATGTCAAGGGTGAGAGAAGGGACAGAATGCATCGAGTTGCTACCCTTAGCAACCGATACATGGACTGAAAACCAAGGTCTCACCAAAGGCTCAATTGTGACTCGAAGGAAGAGAACCAGGTCACAATAATATGAGCGAAACTCCAAGTATGGAGAGAGGCTATAACCCCAGAAAAAGCGAAGCTCCAAGTATGGAGAGAGAAACTCCTCCCCAGCGGAGTCGCTAGTTTTGCGAATACACTGGGCTCCGCAAGACTCATAAGAGAAAACTCCAAGTATGGAGAGAGAGACTCATCCCCAGCGGATTCGCCAGTTTTGTTTTCGCCATTCTTTTCTCTTTTTTATTTTAAAAGGAGTCGCCAGCTTGTCAGTCGTCGTATACTTCCCCTATTTGAATAAATCTCCCTCCCGAATCAAATAAGTGATTCGAAGAGGAGAGGAACCGATTAAGAAGGGACATACGACAAAGTGACAAACAAGAGAAAAGAAAAACATGGAGAGTCTACGTGCGATAAACCTCGCAAGGATAAGTCAAGCATGTCCGCCCAAACAAGATCGGGCAGAGGCACCTTGAACCAATATCCGCGAAAGAAGTATCTACGTAGACTACCCATAACCAGAGAGTCAAAAAAAGAAGAAAAGAAAACAAATATATTTTTTGTCCTGGGGTCAAAGTCTCCCAGAGGGACGTATCCCTACTGGTTAATTATATCTTGGGTGGCGCCCAAGAATACTCTCGATATAAGGAATTTCGCTTTATTATCATTGAACCTGGGGAGAATGGGACATCAATAGGTGGCTATTTCGTATGGAGTAGTCCCGATGCTTTAGAGCTCACGCTAAGCCATCCGGTGGAGAGTGAGTCCCTCGCATTCGAGTGGGTAGGTGCTCCTCGGCACACGGGACCTACGAAATAACCATAAATCACTTGACGGGGTATCCTGATGCGTCATAGCACGTCCGGGTCGTAAGGGCAGAGGACAAATCGTCGTATCCCAAACGGGTGGCAGCTTATCGGCATCAGATCGTCAAAGCGATATCAACGAAGTTAGAGGAAAAAGAAAGGTCTCAATGGGCAGTCAAAAGGGAGATTATTCCGTGTGGGAAAGTCTCGACGCTTCAAAGCTCTCGCTAAGCCATCAGGCAGAGAGTGAGTCTCTCACATCCCAAATGGGGGCTCATCAGCATACGAAACCTACAGAATAACCTAAATCATCTTGACGGGGGTATCCCAACACTACAAAGCACGTCCGGGCCATAAGGGCAGAGGACAAATCGTCGTATCCCAAACGGGTGGCAGCTCATCGTCATCGGGCCGTTAAAATGATATCAACGAAGTCAAGGAGAGAAAGGGCTCAACAGGGGTAGTTAAAGGAAGGAAGGAGTAATCCTAAAGGGGTAGAGGTAGCCAAGTCGGGGTATCACAAACCCGTCATCCAAAGCAGAGAGGACCCTAAGTCTACCCGAACGCGAAGGTAGTCGACCCAACACATCCCGAGATCCCCTGGCCGCAATCCAAGAATTGCATTATCCACGGGGACCTCTGGTAGCCCTAAGGTCAAAGGAAGGAAACTTTATCCTACGACTATAAGCCGGAGCTCCAAGAGGTGGGTCTCACACTCCGCCAAAGTGGCAAGGATGCCTCGGGAAAGAAGAGAAAGGGAGGTTCAGCCTACAAAGCCGCAAACGCTCCAAACAAAAGGACTTACACCCCGTCCGGGTCGGGGAGCCTTCTAACACCCTAGGCGCACTAGTACAACCACCTATAAAGGTATGCCAGGCCAGTCGGGTTGGAGAAGCACGGGGACTCCTCCTCGGGACATGCAAATATGAATGCAAGCTATTCAGAGCGGTCCTTAAGTAATGTGGAGGCCCTATTAGTATGACTTGGGTGATAGTCATGCAATGCAACCCATTTAAAATCCGGCCCGAAGGCCATGCAAGAAAGTAAAAGTGCATATTTTAAAATCTTGAATATTTTAATCCTAAAATTCATTTATCTTGAATATTTTATTAGGATTTTTAACATATAAAGTTTACAATTTTAGGGTCCTTAAATAGTCTAAATGATATCGCGAAATCCCAGATCACAGAAAGAAACAAGAAAAACACATGCAGGCATGCAAATATGCAATAAAAGCAAGAAAGAAAGCACTCCATAATAAAATAAAAGAGGCCAAAATACCGCTGGACCGGCAACATAATCCGAAAAAGAAAATGCGACCGGACTCCGCATATACATGCCCGGTCCTAATTCTATACATCAATATAAAAATGCGAATTAAGATACGGGACACGAGCATCGCCTCCTAGTCCCCTACACGTGGTTCCTACGCTAAACATCTCGAACCCGTGCCCGTATCTTATTTCGGTACAAGACTCTCATAGACTCTAAAAGTACAAAGGAAAATAAAAAAGACTCAATCCCGCATGAAAAACAAGTGTTAGCGGGAAAGCTCACATGCAAATGATGTATAATGAGCCATGCTTTATAAACGGGGAGCTAATAAGACTCGCAAGTAAAAGGATTAGAAATCATCACTTGCTCCCCCATAGTGGTACTCGTGTGTGTGTATAAATAAGCATGCCTCCCCGTGAAAAGCGCCCTAACACACTACCATACATATGAAGCATGCAATCACATCACAGAAAAGTGCAGAAGAAAGATACCCGGCTGGGGCAACCAATCCATCAAAGAACAATAGCCGAGCATCAAAAAGACTACCTAGCAACCTAAGTCCTAGCCTAGCACACCATCTAAAGAAAGTGCACAAACCTAGTGCCTAAGTGCAGGGTAAGTCTGGGTATAGTATGACTTTGACGGGGTCGCCATACCGGCCCCATCCTAAAGATCCGAAGGATCTAAAGGGCGTCACGAAGAGGAGTGACACAAGTTAGATCCAATGGATCCTTAGATACAATCATACTTGTGTCGATCCCGATGACTTAACCGGCATTGCTCATTGGGATCAACCCAGCAAGCAATGCTCGTTAAGGCATCGCGACCGACACAAGGTCACTCTCCTAACGAGTAGGACAAGCCATCGAGGAATGGGTAAGCAAACAAATCATGCAAAAAGCCCACATTGCGATCGGCTCGACCGAAGTACGGAACAATCATAACGGGCGCCCAAAAGGGCAAGCACACACATCATGCAAAATGCAAGGATGCTACATGCAAAGAGGATGTACCAAAGTGGTGAGGGTGAGTATACCGTGAAAGCAGTGACTCAGAAAGAGCGGGCATGCCGTAGTGGTAGCGGCCCAAAAGGATGGGTATGCCAAGGAGGCAGTGACCCGAAGGTGGGCATGCCGTAGTGGCAGCAGCCCGGAGGTGGAATAATTCTCACTAGGGAGAATCATAAAAGTGCGGTGCAAATGCAAATGCAAAAAAAATAGAATAAGGTGCAACATGCAACCAGACTAACATGCACATGCCAGAAAACATGCAATAAAATGCAAAAGCATACAAACATGAGTGATCGGTCGACCGGACCGTGGTGGCCGGTCGACCAAAGAAATGGGTGGATTAGTTCGGGTAACTAATCCGACCCAAAAGGATAGGTGATCGACTTGGGACAGCCGATCGAACCCAACCGAGGATCGGGGATCGGCCCGTGACGCTCGATCAACCCGAAGTGCTCATGCGAACATGCATACAATGCAACAAATGACCACATGCAAAAATGCAACAAGATGATCCATGCACATGCGATGAAACTCAAACGGTCGACGACACGTCGAACTCGACCTCACGACCTCACATAGGTACCTAGGGTTGACGCACTTGGATCTGCGGCATCGCCGCCTCCAGTTTTGGCATGGCTATGTAGAGGGTTTCCCGCTCCGATTTCTCGTAGGGGAAACTCTCCACCGTTCGTAGGGCGGACTAGCTACAAAGCTTTTTCCGCTCTACGAACATCCCGATCTTATGGACGCGACTAGCTACAAAGCTTTTCCCGTCCTCTAAGATCAAACTCAACTAATCCCTCCAAGGGAGATTAGGAGCGCCAAAACCGTGGGAAATCGGGATTCCAACCCTAGCAGATTAAAATCTAAAGCTCAAAAACAGGAATCGCTAGGCTACGAATAGGGATCGGCCAACGCATAGGATTCCTAACCTATGGCTCACTCTAGGTAAATCAACGATCCATCACATAGGCGGCTCGACCGGTCGACACATGTCGTCCCAAGCACCTCCACCCCACGCGGGCGATCGAACCCACGTGCCTAGACCAGATTAAACCTAGGGCCTACTAAGGGATAAGGAAATCTCACCGCCGCGAAGGTTGAAGACACGTTCTCTTCATGCTGAAGGAGAGCCCACGTTTCCAGCGAACCGCCGATGTTCGGTCCACGTGCCAACGAACCTTGTAGTGAATTATGCAAATAAAGGGGCAACACGTGAGGGAGTAAAGTACCAAAAATAAATCATTTAAGCATAGGAAAGATACGAGACAGCACATATACCTTCGAGAAGGGGTTGCTCGATGACGGTGAAAGAGGGGAAACCACGAGGTAAAAGACGCTCGCACCTCCTCGAATAGCGATATCCTCGCTGTCCATTGACCGTGAAGTGCTCCGGCGAAGTCTCCGGTCGCCGGGAGGATAGGACGGCCTTGTTTTCCGGCGAGGAAGTGGCGGACCAAGGGAGGGGAGCCCGGGCTACCTCTTCGCGAAATCCAGCGAAGGGGAAGCCGCTCGGCCAGCCGAGGAAGGCTCGACGTCGCGTGCCGGCGGGTGGAGGAGACCGGTGGGACACCGTCGACGAGAGGGAGGTTGTGCGTGCGGCTGGCCGAGAAGGAGCGAAGGTGGCCCGGGTTCTGCCGGTGGCTGGAGGAGTGGCCGCCCGGAGAAGGGCGTCGGCGCCGGAGGAGTCGCCGGCGAGGAGGAAGATCAGGCGGCGAGGCCGGCGGCCTGAAGTGCGGCGAGCTTCGGCTAGGGTTCGCGAAAGGGCTGGCGGCGGATCTGTTTCGCGATGGAAAAAAAAATAGAGAGAGAGGGAGAAACGGTGGTTTTTGTATAATAATTATAATATTATTTATATATATTATATAATAATAAAAATAATATTATAATTATCGTTCGCGAAATTTTAGCCCGTGCATATCCTCGCAGCGAAGTGGATGTCCTTCCTAGCTAAAATCGACATTCCGGACGCATTGGCGCAGTCCGTTTTGCCATCTGGTGTCGTTTGGGCCCGTTCGAACCATTTTCTGAGTGATTTAGCCAAAAATGATAATTTGCATATTTTAAGCCCATTTGCGATGTCGTAGCAAAATGAACATCCTCCGTAGGTCAAATCGACGTCCCGGACACAATCGTGTGATCCGTTTCGTCATCTGAAGTCATTCGAGTAACTCTCTGACGATCGAGCTAAAAACGATAATTTGCACAATTTTTACCCCGCCCTCGAAGTTGTGGCAAAATAGACGTCCTTCCTAGCTAATATCGATGTTCCGGACACACTCGTGTGGTCCGTTTCATCGTTCGAGGTCATCTGAACAAGCTCGCAGGTGGATGAGCCAATTTGAGCTAATTTCCTGTGCGACGCGTCGAGTAACAGTTGTCGACCCTGGTATGCTCGAATGGACATCCCATGCATGTAATATATAAAAAAAATGATGCCAACATTGTTACCTTCCAACCACCTGAGTGAAGTGACTAGAGATCGAGCGATCTTAAACTACTGCATTCAGGAAAGGAAACCTATTGATGTCGGGAGTATTATTTACGATTCTGTGGATTCTGTTGTGAGATCCAGAACTTCTGTTGGATTGGGATTCCCATCTCTGATTTATTCATTATGTGTTAGTAATGGAGTCACTGCTGATATTTCTGAGGAGAAGTTAAAGTCTACCAAACCAATTGAGCAGGAGAGTGTTAGTATCTATGATTGTCTTCGAGGGAAGAGATCGACCGCTCCTTCTACTTCTGCACATACTCCAAGTAGACCTTCTACTTCTCGACCCTCTACTTCTGGTGAGCCACCATCGAGTTTATGTGAATCAATGAATGATCAGTTTATAGAGCAGCAGCAGGAGTTATTTCAAACTCACTGCAGGATTGATACTATTGATAGGAAACTTGATCATTTATCTGATTATACCCAGAGGAAGAGTAGTTATGATGCCGAGTATGATAAAGCCCTAGTCAGATTTCCGAAGGGTGAACATGATGTTAGTTTCCCTACTTTTCCTAGTTTCACACCATTTGTTGATCCTAAGGACGTAGAATTTTCCTTTGGTGACGATGATGATGATGAGGCTACAGCTAGTGATTAGTAGTTATAGATCTTTATTATGAGCTACTCTATTGGTTTGTTTAGTTTTGAGTTTAATGTATGTTAATTTGTTTAAGTATTTGTATGGATTGATTAGTGTTAAGATTCTGTTGTTAAAATATTCTTAGTATATTGTGTTAAGACTGAAATTAGAGTTAATTTATGATATGTTTGTTTTAGTCTACTGTTTAGTAATTAGTAATTTTGCTCTGTTTTAATTTTGTTTCAAATTTAGTATAATCATAAAAATTAGCCTGCTTAGTTTTTATACATGCTTCAATTTTATCTTAATTATTCATAAAAGCATGAGTAGAAGTTAATTTTTCTTTTTAAGATTGTTTTTACATACTTAAAAAAAAATTCCTTTTTAAAATTATGATTTGCTTTCTCTCATACTTTCAAATTATCATAGTATACCAAAACTTAAGTTTGGGGAAAGGGAAAATACATTCAAATTTAAATTTTATTTGTCCTTAAAAAGCTAATATTTTCTTAAAAATAAAAACTTTTTAACATAACTTAAGGAATCAAGAATTTATTTGAGATCACTTTTATATTTGAAATTATAAACAATTTAGTGAAATTAACCAAAATTTTAGTAACTTTGATTGATTTTAAGAATAGAATTATTTAACTTAAAGAAGAATAAGATTATGAAATTTTTCTATTCTTGATAGAAATAATAGAATTTTAGAAATATTAAGTAATCAAAAATTATCTCTTGAAAAAGAAAAGATTGGAAATCTTTTTGAATTCTTATTCAAGTTATAATAATTTAGTGGAAATGTATAAGTTTTGAAAATATAAGTTAAGGATAGTGAAGTTCAAAACCATTAACAGGCTATCCAGATATAGTAATCCTCTATATATATATATAAAAAAAAAGAAGAAGAGAGGAGAAGCTTGAGGAAATGCCTAATCAAAAATTGGCTTCACTTGAATTATCTTATAAGAAGAAAACTAGTTACATATTATACTTAATTTTTATACATGAATATTTATTTAGAAAATATTTTTCAAGAAGATCTTTTTCTTGTAAATAATCTATGAGATCTTAATATAATAGACTTCTATAATTTTCAAAATGGATGAAAAGTTTGAAATCTTATGATTTGGTAGTTAGATATTTCTTTAAATTCTTAAAATTAAACCTAGTTAGTGAAATTGGGTTAATAATTTACTAAAAACTTTATAAAATCAAAAATTATAAGGAATATTAAATATTTATCTTTTATTCCAAAGGTTATACATTTTATATAGTAGAAAGAGTTACTTGAGGACAAGTAACATTTAAGTTTGGGGGATTTTGATC
The DNA here is from genome assembly GCA_022702705.1 of Papilionanthe hookeriana x Papilionanthe teres. Taxonomy (NCBI): domain Eukaryota; kingdom Viridiplantae; phylum Streptophyta; class Magnoliopsida; order Asparagales; family Orchidaceae; genus Papilionanthe; species Papilionanthe hookeriana x Papilionanthe teres. The sequence continues at coordinate 2,389,950 of CM040434.1, read as the reverse complement.
TATAAAAAAATACCTATTCTTTATGTCTTAATTCTTATCAATTTTTAAGGATATTATACTTTAATGAAAGGTATTTTTTTGTGTTTATGGATGTAGGTGATGTAAAAAGGTTCAAAAAGGAAAAAGAAGCAAAAAGGACCAATAATGGAGAAAAATACAAAAAGTATAAAAAAATATGGCCTGGCGCCTAGGCGCGTAAATCGGCGCCTAAGCGCCGTACTCGATACGTAAACCGTCAAGTTTTCGACAACGTTTCGAACGGTTATTTTGACGGAGTGAGCGGTTATCGGACATTCTAGAAGACCGGCAGCTGTTCCTCGATAATAGGACATGTGATATATCGCATTTGGACGCTCCAAAACGGTTTTAATCGCGAAGAGGTGCGAGCCAAAGTGGAGAGGTGCGAAGAACTGGACGCGGTGTCCGGTGCCTAGGCGCCAGATTCCGGCGCCTAGGCGCCAGACGGACCTTCTAGAAGATTCATTGAATGTGGACATATTTTGAAGAGGTGCCTCAAGGCAACCCTTGAAGCCTATCAATAGGGGTCCATTTCTTCAGAAAAACATGCCCCCCATTGTAACCCCTTTCTCTTATCCACTTAGGATCTCTCATACTTAGAGAGAGAAATAGAGAGAGAAATTTAGGGCCACTTTTGTTTAGTTTAGTGAGTTTATTTTTAAGTTGTTGCATCTGGAGTTCATTACACTGTGGAGTCAGTAGGAATCAGAAGATCTGTAGAAGGAATATTTGAGATAAGTATTTTACATTTGATTCAAAGTTTATTTATTCTATTTTGCTGTTTATATTCAATGTGTTCTAAGTAGTTAGTTTTACTTTCTTCCTTCAATTATGAAGAGATAAATAAGATAATATAAAGATTCGATGGAGAATTGAAATTCAAAATATTTTCAAAACATTGTGATGACATTAATACCTTATCTTACTTTACTTTTTAAATTGGCCATTTAAATTGTTAAAACTTGTTGAAGAGTTTTGAGACCTAGAAGGAGAAAAACTCTTAACTTGTAAGTGCAAATAAATAGGAAGATAAGATTTAAAGGGCGTAGAATTGATAAGTTTTTATAGTGACAGACTAAATTCTTATAATTTGATTTATAGATTAGGAAAGGGTCACTAGTAGGGCCGACCATACCCACCCTCGGACATCTATTAAGTGTAAGTCTAGATTAACCCATTCTACTAACAATACATCCGAACCCGATCCGTAAATTACCCAATGTTCTTTGCGCTCGGATCAAAGGGTAAAGAATAGGAATGCTTCTATTCGGCACAATACCATAAATCAAATTCTCCAACGAATATTAAATTATCTTAAAAATCTTAGATTAATTGAAGGGAAGAAAGTTGTTTATTTTATATAGTTTTCATTAAATCATTGTCTTATTATTGTTTTCTTTATTTGCATCTAGTAATTTAATAGTAATTTATAGTTAGATTAAAATACAAAAAGATTTTTTAAATATAATATTTAAATATTTATTACTATAATTTTTCCCCGTGGGATCGATACTGGGGTCTTTGTTTCAAAGCCCTATATTACTTAAAACGATACGTATACTTGCGTAGTACCCAAAAAGTATATAAAATATTTTCTTTTTAAAATTATATTTTGCTATATAAACAAAAATTTAAAAAGTTTTATTTGGTACATATCTATATAGCAAGTTATTCTAGGTCAAGTGTTTCACGCCTTCGCCAGAAATTAAATTTTCTAGCAGTGGTAACAAATTCTTGTATTTGGAAGTACAAAAGTCGGGTCAGAACCCTGATGAGAATTCTTATATGACCTATGGACCATAGGAAAGCCTTGCACTGTTCCTTACACTACACCTTCTTGGACTTCAATACATTACATCATCATTCATAATCATCATAATCATCATAAACATTGCATTTTCATGATCATAACATTGTAATCATTGTACCTATGGGGCAGACAAAAATTATTTGAACCAGTTTCCCCTAAATACCTCACTCGATTCTTCAAAATTCCCCCAAACTGCCGTTGAATCACATTATTCACATCACCCACACTTTTATTTGACTCATAATTAATCGATCGCGAACCAAAACTTTGACGAAAATTGAATTTGAAACATTTTTGACCCGATCGCCGACAAGGTTGTCCAGGTGGCCCCGAACGACGAAACAAACTGCGCGATCGCGACTGGAATTTCGATTTTACTTAAGAGAGACGTTCATTTCACCGTGATGACGTGTTCGGTGAAAATGACAGAGAACTTTAAATAATAATAAAAAAATAATCTTATTATTATTAAAATAAAAATAACAGAAAATATATATCTCACGCATGCAGCAATCATGGACAGGGTATATCTCTACTTGAAGAAGGTACATAATCTTATGCATAACACTCTTAATTTGGTACATGATCTTAAGTTATCTCATTCTCCTGATGAAACTGAAATTTTTTATGCTGTTAATTCACTGGATGGCAACAAAACAACGAAGTCCCGATGGTTACTCTTCGATTTCTACAAAAATTTCGGCATATCATCAAGAATGATGTGATTGCTGCTGTCCAAAGCTTCTTCCATGGCAAGGATCTTCCTAAATATTTTGTGTCTTCATCTATCTTTCTTATTCCTAAATATAGAAATAAGAATAGTTGGCATGATTTCAGGCCTATCAGTATTACTTCTACTTTTTCCAAAATCCTGAGCAAAATTATTGTGGAGAGAATCAAACCCCTTATGCACAATCTAATTTCTGAAAATCAATCAGCCTTTATCACAAACAGGAATATATGTGAGAATGTTTTATTAGCTCAAGATTTATTAACAGATCTTGACAAGCCTTGCAGGGGGAATAATTTTATTTTCAAATTAGATCTTTCTAAAGCTTTTGATACAATCAGTTGGTCTTTCATTTTAAAGGTGCTTTCTTCTAAAGGATTTAGTATGGATTTTTGCAACTTAATCTCTAGGTGGCTACACAACAATTATTATAGTGTGATGATTAATGGTGGCAGCCATGGCTTTTTTAGAGCTGGTAGAGGTATTAAACAAGGGGATCCATTGTCTCCTTATATTTTTATTCATGGCTTTTGATTATCTCTCCAAGCTTCTTAATCAAGCTCAGCAGAAATATCCTTACACCTAGTTTCAGCATAGGTCTAAACTGTTGGTCAGTCACCTTGCTTATGCATATGATGTAATTTTTTTCTGTAATGGAAGTAAGAATTCTATTAAATGCATGATGAAGGTTTTGCATCATTTTGAGGAAGTCTCTGGTATGTCATTTAACAAGGCCAAATGTCAATTTTTATCCAAATTCTCTTGCTTCTACCCGTACTCAGGAATTGGATTTCCGATTTTACCGGATTCAAGGAAAGAAAAGCACCTCTTCTCTATTCGGGGTTTCCTCTTGCTAAAGGCGAATTAAACTCTCTCATTTCGATGTTGTGATGTAGAAAATTACCTCTCAAATTCAATGTTGGACAAACTCTCTTCTCTCTAATGGAGGTAGAGTTACCCTTCTTAAAAGTGTTTTGACAACATTTCCTTTATATATTCTTCAAATGATTAAAATGAAAAAGAGTACACAGAAATTACTTTCTGTTACTTTAAATAAATTTCTTTGGGAAGGGCAACACAAACAAATGCATTGGACTAATTGGGAGAATCTTTGTAAACCTATTGCAAGTGGTGGCTTGGGCTTTAAAAGTTTTCAGCATTTAAGTTTCTCCTTTTATTGCAAACAATGGATTAAATTCAGGGAGCAGAATTCTCTTTGGTCCAAATTTATGCATGGCAAGTATTGTCATAACATCCATCCCTCTCAAGTGGCAATGAAGAATGGTGATTCTAAAAACTGGAAGGAATTATTAAGAGTAAGAGCCTATGCTGAAAATCTGTTTGTTTGGGAGCTTGGAAATGGCCAAATTAATTTTTGGTTTGATAATTGGATTTATCAAGATTCCTTAAAGGATCAATTTGATAGTTCATCTCCTAATCTCAAAGTGGCTGATTGCTGGAATTTATTTTCTTGGGATGTCTCTAAACTTCAAAGTTTTGTTGATATTCAGACTCAGAAAAAGATTTTGTCTATACCTCTTCAACCTTCCAAGAAAGATAGGCTGATTACTAAGAACCCTCCTAATATAAGTCTATCTAAATTCATTTTGAATTCTAATCATACTTGGCCTCTTAATGATTGGGGGGAGTTAATATGGAATAAATTCATCACTCCTTCAATGTCTTTTTTCTATTGGAGACTATTCAGAAAGCTCTTACCCATTGATAACATCCTAAAACTGAAAGGCTTACATGGCCCTTCTATGTTCCATTTTTGTCATTCAAATGAAGAATCTTTTTCTCATATTTTTTCGAATTGTGAAGCTGTTCAAGATATCTGGAAGAAGGTCTTGGCTTTCCATGGAACTCTCTATAAATTCCAGAATTGGTCTAATCTGGAATCTTGTTTGCAAGATTGGAAATCAACTTCTGATTTCTTTATTCCATTGGTTATCTTCTGGTATTTATGGATGTGCAGAAATGATGTAATCTTTCATAATAAAACTTTTCTTCTCATATGGTTAGCAGGAACTGCATTTCTCATCTTATCAAAATCAGAAAACTTTTTCACAATCCAAATTCAGCTACAACATGTAAAGTTCAACTTGTTATGTGGAGAGTTCCTACTATTCCATGGATTAAAATAAATTCTGATGGTAGCTTCACTTCTACTTCTGCTGGAATTGGAGTACTTTGCAGGAATCATTTGGGTAATTTTTTATGGTCTTTATTAGCCCCTGTAACAGCCATGAATGCTTTAGAAGTGGAAACCATAGCAGCTTACTGGGGTCTAAAAGCTGCTATTCTGAATAGACAGAATTTTATTCATATGGAACTGGATTCCCTTTCCTTAATTCAAATTTTGCTTCACAAAGCTAAAGTTCCTTGGTTCCTACAGATTTGGATTAATAAGATTCTTGATTTGGCTTCCTCTCATGTCATTACTTGGTCTCACATTTATAGAGAAGGGAACCAACCTGCTAATTGGCTTGCTAAGAGGGCTACTTCAGTTATGGATATTAATTTTAATGTCTACTCTTCTTTCAATGCTTCCTCTTATGTTAAGGATTTCTATGTTCTTTTACATGGGGATTTGCTTTCTATTCCTCATATCAGATGTAATAGAACTTTCAAGAATCAATAAAATCTGATCCTTTGAGTTAATATATATATATATATATATATATATATATATATATATATATATATATTTAAAAAAAAAGAAAATTTTATTAAGCTTAGCTGAAACTTTACATCTAACATGAGGTAGATTTATCAAATCCCCATGTAAAAGAGAACTAAAAACATTAAAAGAAGAAAGATCGAACCCATGGAAAGACCCACAAAAGATATCTTTAGAAGAAGATGCTCTTAAGCAAGCCAATTAGCAGTGTTTATTCCTTTCTCTTAGGATATGGCTCCGTGATGATATTTAAGGAAGTAGTCATATTGAAGATATTATTTATCCAAATCATAGATCCCATGGAACAACAATTTGATGTAGTAAAATTTGAAGAAGTTGCAAGGAATCCATCTCTATGTGAATAAAAGAATGATCGAGATGAATGGCAATTTTCAGTCCCCATGGAACGACCAAAGTTTCGCTTCAAGAACAGAATTAGCAATAATGGGAGCCGAATAACACCATAAACAATGTCCTTTATGGTTTCTACAAATTCCACCAATTCCAGCATCAGGAAATTTGAAACTCCCATCTGTATTGATTTTGATCCAAGGAGAACTTGGTTTTCTCCACATAACTAACTGAATTCTGGTAGACATAGCAGCAGGTTTGTTGGATCTAATCTTGTAATTATTAAGCTTCTCAACATAAGATAAGAAATTTTTCACAATGGTTTGAGAAGAGAAGGGCTTCCCATTAAAAATAGTATCATTCCTTGCCAACCATATGAACCAGAAAATAATTAGAGGGATATAAAAGAAAGTTGAACATTTCTAGTCCATCCAGCAGCATTCAATGTTGGTTCAACAACAGAATTGAGAAGTAAGGCCAATATGATTTAAGACAGAAAACCAGATGTCTTGTACAGCATGACAATGTAAGAAAAGGTGATTGATAGATTCCTCATTCAAGAAGCAAGATTGACAAATAGATGGACCACGAATACCTTTGAGCTTAAGTATATCTTCAGTGGGCAATAATTTTCTGAATAACCGCCAACAGAAAAATGACATAGAGGGGGATAAATATTTGCTCCAAATCTTCTCACCCCAATCAGTCATAGACCAATTAAAACAATTGTGATAAATATATTTGGAGAGACTTTGGCCATTAGGATTTTTAGTAATAATTCTGTCATCCTTAGAAGGCTGGATGGGGATGGATAATATTTTAGATTGAGTCTCCAAGTTGACAACAGAGCAGAGTTTGTAAATGTCCCAACAATTTTGGGTCCAACAATCAGAGATTTTATGAATATTAGAAGAGTTAGAAAATTGATCCTGAAGAGAATCATTGAAAAGCCAAGTATCAAGCCAGAAATCAATTTCCCCCTTACCAACTTCCCAAACAAACAATTTTTCAGCCTGTAACTTAACTTTTAAAAGCTCTTTCCAAGTCTTTGTATCTCCTAGTTTAGGTTGAACTTGAATAGGGTGTTTGTTGTAGCAATATTTACCATGCATGAAGTTAGCCCAAAGAGAATTCTTTGACCTAAATTTAATCCATTGTTTACAATAGAAAGAGAATGAAAGATGTTGAAAGTTTTTAAAACCCAAACCTCCACATGCAAGGGGTTTACATAATTTTTCCCTATTAGTCCAATGTAATAGCTTATGATGGCCTTCCTATAAAAACTTATCGAAGATAAGTAGATAACATTTTCTCGAGTGCTTTTCTTCATTCTCACCATTTGGAGAGTGTAAAGAGGGAATGTTGTTAAAATGCTTTTTAAGAGAGTAATCCTTGCACCATTAGATAGAAATGTATTAGTCCAGACTTTGAATTTGAGAAGAAACCTTAGTAACCACATCATCATAGTGAGAAAGTTTTCTCCTGCCTTTAATTAAAGGAAATCCCAAATAAACAAGAGGATAACTAGCTTCCTTAAAGCCTGTGATATCAAGAATCCAATTCCTGACCTGAGAAGATATTCTAGAACTGGCAAGAAATTTACATTTAGTTTTGTTAAAGACCATCCCAGAAACATCTTCAAAGTTCTCCAAAATTTTCATCATACACCTAATAAAACCCTCGTCGCCATTAGGAGAAGATGATTACATCATCAAGCATATGCTAGATGACTAACCAATATATTAGATTTGTGCTGAACCGAGTGTAAGGATGAGCAAGTCGGAACCGATTAATCATTCTTGAAAAATAATCAAAAGCCAAAATGAATATATAAGGAGATAATGGATCCCCTCGCTTAATCCCTCTACCAACCTTCAAGAATCCATGATAGCCACCATTAAGTAAAACACTATAATAATTATTCTCCACCCACCTAGAAATCAGGTTACAAAAATCAAGATCGAACCCTCTTGCGTAAAGCACATCGATAATGAAGGAACAACTAATAGAGTCAAAAGCTTTAGTAAGATTCAGCTTTTAATAATTATATTGGAGCCTCTACAAGGTTTATCAATATCGCCTATCAACTCTCGAGCCAACGTAACATTGTCACTAATGCATCTCGCCTTTAATAAAGGCAGTATTGATTTTCGTAAACTAAAGTTTCCAACAGCAGGTTGTACCCTTGCAACAATTATTTTACTCGATAATTTTTTAAAAAGTGGAAGTTAAGCAAATTGGTCCGAAATCATGCCAAGAAGTTTTAAGTTTCTCTTTAGGAATCAAAGCAATGGAAGAAGAAATAAAGTACTTTGGAAGATCAAATCCTTGAAAGAAACAAGCATACAAGAAGAATAACATCTAACTTGATAATATCCCAAAAGGATTTATAGAAGTGGGCTGTGAATCCATCCGGTCCAAGAACTTTATTACCATCCATGGAATTAATAAGCAAGCATAAATCTCAGCCTCATCTCGATACCATAGTCAGTTTATTCACATCTTCGAGATTAATATCAGATTCAATAAGCCGAGAATTAAACAAAGAGGAATTAATCGGCTTGAAAGCAAATATTTGTTGAAAATGGAACACCACATCTTCCGCAATATCCTTAGAGTGATCAGCCATTTATTATTGGTTGACTTAATTTTCGTAATTGCATTAATTGATCTTCTATACTTGATGATAGCATGAAAGAATTTTGAATTCCTATCTCCATGAAGAAACCAATTAATAACTGCTTTTTGTTTGAGAAATAACTCTTCCCGCATTAAGGCATAGCCTAACTTCTCATTAGCTTCTAAAAGAGAATGTTCGGATTCTCTACCTTCCTCAACGACCACTTCTAATTCGTAAACTAGCCGTTCAAAGATTAATAATATTAGAATTAATATTCCCAAATTCATTCCAATTCCAAAGTGAGTTAGAGCCTTAGCCAATCTTTTTTGTAACCGCCATAATTTCGAAGAGGATTAACATAGTAGGAACTAACTCGAGAATTCCAAGCAGCTTTTAATAATATTGTAACAATTTGGATGTGTAGACCGGACATTAAGAAATCCGAAACTCCCTTATTAGACCCGGCAGTAACGTAAAATTTAATCAACAAAGGAGAATGGTCGGATCCCAATCTAGCCCAATGGTGAACTTTAGAAATAGGGAACAAATCAAGCCATAATTTGTTAGCAAGAATCCTATCAAGTCTTTCATAAATAGAACCTCTTCTCCATGTAAAAGAAGAACCTTCAAAACCAAGATCAAATAAGGCAAACAGATTGTATATTATCAGAGAAATTTAACATAGACTGAAGATTAGGAGTTCTTCCACCCTTTTTTTCACTAGGATGAGCAATACAATTGAAATCACCTCCAACAATCCATCCTTCATTCATATGATGGCTAATATGTAATAATTGAGACCATAGATCAGCTCTTCCAGACGAAGAGGATGTAGCATAAATAAAAGAAGCAAAGCCCTTAAACCGATCCAATTCAAAATGAATATGAAGGAATCGAGAGTGATCTTCAAGAACATCAATTTTCAATTCCTTTCTATACAAAGATCCAAATTTTGTTAGAACGAGTTAGTTATAAAGTTATAACCAACAAAAAACTTAGTAAATCTGTCAAAATTGGATTTAACTAGAGGCTCCGTAAGAACAATAACCCATAATTTATGAACCCCGTTAAAGTTTAATAACCTATTAAGGGAGCCGGGTTGGCCACTCCCCTAATGTTCCAAAGATAGAAATTCAATCATGACTAGCTCTACCTCCTCTAGTAAGTCTAGAGAAGGAAGAATCGAAGAGGCAGGAATAATGTTTTGTTCGTATAAATTTTTTAGTTCCAAGGACTTCTTCTTTTTCCTAGCATTTTGGACCACCCAAGCTTTCATTTAGCTCTTTATTAGTAGCAGCTAAAGCATGACATTAATATCGAATCCTCCCGAGATGCAACGACAGGATATTGCACAGACCTTAGGTAAAACATCCATGTGTCGAGAATAATCGTGTAGCAATGCAGAATTTATAAGTAGTTGGAACTTCAGATAATGACAGCAGAATCATCAGGAGAAATTTTATCATGTTCAACCAACTCAATAGAAGGAACATCATTCATAACAACTTCAGTAATTTTATGAAGATTAGGACTGGATTCAAAAGTTTCAGGATCAGCAGCTGGTATACAAGTAGTAATTTCAACAGTACGATGACGCAATGATAGCACCTGGAGGGTTAAGCAACAAATCGAGAATCGAATTCGAATATTTAAATCGAAACCCCAGCAGCTTTCAAAGGAACGAACTAGTGTTAATAAGCATATTTTGAATTCTCGACAGTAGAAGGCCTAAGTTCGTAGATGAAGCTTGAAACAAGATTCCTTAGAATGACCAAACATTTTGCAATTGTGACGATGAACCGGTTTTTGTTCCATTATAACAGTCGCCAATATCCATCGTGAGGAGAGCCTAGCCAAATTTCATCCATATCATGTAATGTAATGTCCCTCTCAATTAAAATCCTAGCCAAGGAAGGCCTAGATAATCGAAAAGTAGACATATCCAATTTAAGAGGTCTCCCCAAAGCCGTACCAATAACATATATCACCCGATGATTAAAAACCGAAGTTTTAAGTTTGGAAGCCTATACCAAATGGGGATTATAGGAGCCTCTAGAATAGGGTCAAAATCAGGTGACCACTTAAGAATTTTCATATGCCTTCCTTCAATAAGAATAAATTTCTTAGAGAAAAGATTGGCATAGTCTTCCTCTTTAGAAAGTTGAATCAAAATGTGCCTTCCATCAAATAATCCAACCTTCCAAGTACCAACCAAACTTGAGATCTTCAAAACATTTTCTAATAGTCTCCATCTTTGGATGGCCGAATTGAAACTTCCCAATTAAGGCACATTTATGTGCCTCAACAAGAGTAGAAATTTCGCAGTCGAAAAATATTAAAGCGTGTTTGCCTCCTTTCTTTTCCACCTTCTTGATAAATGGACAATCCCCTTACCAGACAGTCGAGTCATGATAGATTTGAGGAAAGACCAGCTTATCCGAATTACCATGACCAACAATTTCCACAAAAGATTTGCTAGGATTTGAAGAAGAGGGAAGATTTGAACTAGCCATGATTCAAGAAACCAGCCAAAAGAAGAAATTGAACAAGAAACAGAAAAATTGGAAACCCGGGAAACCAAGAATTCAAAAAAGAGAGAGCAATAGGGAAGAAAAAGACTAGAAACTAAAAGAAATAGTCTCTAATCTTAACAATCACCAACAAAAAACCGCAAGAACAAAGTAGAAAACAAAATCCCAGCAAGAACTTCACTAGGAATTTGAAAATCACCTCAAGAACCTCCCTGAAAGCCTGGAGCTTCTCTCTCATCCTGAAAACTTATCCGTATATATATATATATATATATATATATATATATATATATATTCAAAAAGTGAAATATATTAAACTGAAGAGTTCATACATCTAACATGTGGGATCTTAATTAAATCCCCATGTAAAAGAGAACTAAAAAAGGAAAAGAAGAGACAGAAGAACTACAAACTACATTAAAGGACGTAGAAGCGTTAGTTGCAAGCCAGTTTGCAGGCTGATTCCCCTCTCTATAGATGTGAGACCAAATAATATGCCTAGAAGAAGCAATGATATTAATCTTCTTTAACCAAATATGAAGGAACCATGGTATAGCAGCCCTTTGTGTCAAAATCTGTAAAAGAAGAAAGGAGTCAAGTTCTATATGTAGCAAATTAATTTGCTGCATCTCAGCAATTTTTAGACCCCAAAAGACTGCAATTACTTCAGCTTCAAGTGCAGAACTAGCAATAATAGGAGCTGAAAAAAACCATAAACAGTTCCTCTAAAGTCCCTGCAGAGTCCTCCAATTCCAGCAGAACATGACTTAAAACTACCATAGTATTGATTTTCAACCAAGGATGCTTAGGTGCCCTCCAAATTACCAAAACAGTTTTGCTTTACTGATGGAAATGTGATGGAGCAATAAACTTCTTCAACTTCGAATAATAGTTTGATAAGAGATTGGCATATTATTATGAACAATATCATTTCGAGCCATTCAAGTGAACCAGAATATAATCAAAGGAATATAGTAGGAAGAATCATCATTCAAATCCTGCCAACATGCCTCCATAGAAGTCCACCCAAATAATTTATCGTTTTGTCCTATTGAAGACAGTATCCCTTTCCAAACCTGTTGTATCCAGTTACAATTGAGAAAAATATGATGCAAAGATTCCTCATCACAATGACAGAAAGGACAAATAGAAGGACCCCTAATACCCTTAAGTTTCAAGATATCATCTGTAGGAAGAAGTTTCTTAAATAATTTCCAGCAAAAAAAGGACATAGTGGGAGTATTATATTTATTCCATAATTTAGCACCCCAATCATTCTCTTGCCAGCTGAAACAAGAAAGAAAGATGAACTTAGATAAACTCTGATTAGAAGAATTCTTGGTGATGATTCTATCCTTGCCAGCATGGAATATACAATATCTTGTTAATATTTTCAGAACTTAGATAAGGTTGAAGCATATCAGAATTCCACTTAAGGTCATTCCAACAATCAGCCACAAGTTTAATATTAGATGATGGATTATAATAATTTGCTAAGGACTCATCATACATCCATTTATCAAACCAAAAATTAATTTGACCATTGTCAATTTCCAAAGTAAATAAATCTTCAACTCTCATTCGGCTTTTAAGTAGCTCCTTCCAAGTCCTTGAATCACCCAATTTATAAATAACTTGAGTAGGATGAACATTATGACAATATTTACCATGCATGAATTTAGCCAAAATAGAATCCTTGGCTCTAAATTTAATCCACTGTTTACAATAGAAGAAAAAACTTAGGTGTTGAAAGCTTTTAAAACCAAGACCTCCACAATCATTAGGCTTACACACTTTATCCCAATTGTTCCAGTGCATTTGTTTATGATTACCTTCCCATAAGAACTTGTTAAACATAACAGAAATTAATTTCTGGGTACTCTTCTTCATTTTGATCATTTGAAGGATATAAAGTGGAAAAGATGTTAACACACTCTTAAGAAGAGTTATTCTTCCCCCATTTAATAAGAAAGTATTAGACCAACAATTAATTTGAGAAGAAATCTTAGCAACAATATCATCATAGTGAGATAACTTCCTTCTTCCCTTAATTAATGGGAAGCCCACATACAAAAGAGGGAAGTGAGCCTCTTTAAAACCAAAAAAATTAGTTATCCAGTTTTTAATCTTTGTGTTGATTTTGGAGCATGCCAGGAATTGGCATTTGGATTTGTTGAAAACCATACCAGAAATGCTTTCAAAATTAGCCAATGTTTTCATCAAGCATTTGATAGATTGCTTGTTGCCATTAGAGAACACAATCGCATCATTTGCATAAGGAAGATGGGTAACCAGATGTGAAGATCTATGCTGAAAGTGAGTTTAAGAATGAGAAATCTGATCATGATTTAACATCCTAGACAGATAATCAAAAGCAAGAATGAAAATATAAGGTGACAGTGGGTCACCCTGTTTAATGCCTCTTCCAGAAGAGAAAAACCCATGGCTCTCTCCATTGATCATAACACTATAATAGTTATTGCTAAGCCGTCTATAAATGAGATTAATCCCCTTGCATCCAGCACATCCAGAATGAAGGTCCAACTGATTGTATCAAAAGCCTTTGATAAGTCCAATTTAAAAATGATATTAAAGCCTCTACAGTTCTTATCAATATCTGTTAAGAGTTCTTGAGCCAAGAGCACATTGTCACTTATGCACCTTCCTTTAATGAATGTTGTTTGATTCTCAGAAATTAACTCACTCAGCAAAGGCTGTAGTCTAGCCACAATAATCTTACTAATGATCTTGGAAAAAGTAGAAGTTAAGCTAATAGGCCTAAAGTCTTGCCAAGTAGCTTTATTTCTATCTTTAGGAATCAGAATAATAGTGGAAGAAGCAAAGTATTTAGGAAATTGAATCCCTTGGAAAAAACTTTTCACAGCTGCGATAACATCAGTTTTAATAAAGTGCCAAAATTTTTTATAGAAATCTGAAGTGAACCCATCTGGTCCAGCTGCCTTAGCACTGTCCATAGAGTGAATTGCAGTATATATCTCATGCTCATTAGGAACGACCACTAATTCATTTGCATGCTCGGTGTTCATATTAGAAGGCAAGAATGAAGCGAGAAAAAGAGTAGGATTCGTGGGATGAAAAGAGAACAAATCCCCGAAATGATTAACAAGCATTATCGGCAATATCATTAAGATTTACCAAACATCTCGTTGTCGATTGTTTTAATTTGAAGAATAGCATTAACGACTCTTTTATATCTAATAATAGCATGGAAAAATTTGGAATTCCTATCCCCATGATGAAACCAATTAGTCACTGACTTTTTGCTGAAGAAACAATTCCTTCTGAGATATGGCAGTTTGCAATTTTTCATAAGCAACAGCTAGACCCTGCTCAGATTCAATCCCAGCATCAACATCTTTTTCAACAGCAGTAACTAAAGCTTCAGCAGAAATAACATTTTGGTGGACATTACCAAAAACATTCCAGTTCCATGACTTTAGTTCTTTAGCAAGTCTTTTTTGCAAAATCCACAAATTGACAATAGGATTTAAAGAATCATTTGAAGGAGAACACCAATTACTTTCAATTACTTTACTAAAATCAGGATGAGTTGACCATACATTAAGATATCTGAAAGAAGTATTTTTCACAATGGAAAAGGGAGAAAAACAAACTAGTAAAGGTGTATGGTCAGACCCCATTCTAGCCAAGTGCTTAACTTTAGAGATAGGAAACATGTTAATCCAGGATTGATTAACTAAGATTCTATCAAGTCTTTCATATATAGAGCCTCTCTTCTAAGTATAAGGAGATCCATCAAATCCAATATCAAAAAGCTTGGCAGATTGGATATCATGAGAAAACTTCAGCATCTCCTGAAGATTGGGATTCAAGCCCCCCTTTTTTCACTTGGATGTTCAATACAATTAAAATCACCACCCACCATCCAACCTTCAGACATTAATAAGCTAATCTGCTGAAGGTTATTCCAAAGATCAATCCTGTCAGTAGGATTGGAAGCAGCATACACAAAAGAAGCAAATCCCTGAAATTGGTTAAATGCTGCCTACATTATGGGGAATGTGTCAGTTATACTAGGTGCAGACTCGGTCAAAAGGCCTGACTAAAAGAGGCCCTGATCGGGGGAAAATTGTTTTGTTGCTTTCGCCTCAAAGTTGAAGCGCCATCCATCGATTATCTATATTGATGTGGATCTACCCCCGTCGAGGAATCCCTACAATGACTCCAAAGTTGTTACTATGATGATTAACTATCAAGTGGGTAGTATCTTGGTTAATATAGGCAATTTTATAAATATATTGTTTAAATTAATTTTTGACAAAAAGAATCTATCAAACGATAACCTAGTTGTGTTGATTAGCCCTCTATATGGGTTTTTGGGTGAATGAATAGAGGCTCTAGGCATAATTGCGCTGTCAGTCACATGGGGAGAGGGTGGCAGTCAATTTACCAATATGGAGGATTTTTTGGGGGTCAATATGCCGCCAACCTACAATGCGATCTTCTGTCTCCCACACTTAACAATTTCAGAGTAGTGGTATCTACATACCATATGGCAGTGAAATTCCTATGTGACGGAGAAATTATGACCATGCGTGCGAATATGGAGCAGTCTTGGACATGTTATCTACATCTAGTAGGAAGCATGGAGTAAGAAGCGTTGGTCATCAAGCACTAATGGAAATGGGGCCTTGAAACCGAAATAAATCGATTAAAAAACCTTATCAGACTTGGATCGACCCATTCATTATTGATCAAAAAATGGCCCTAAGAGTCTACAAGCTGAAAACATACACTGGGAACAGGTTCATCGAACATGAAGCAGGGATGATGTCAAGAAATTGTTTCCTTAAACCAAATATATTGTAATGATACAAACACAATATAAAAAGAGTTTCTCGTTTTCAACACTTAAGTTTTTATGTTATTCTTATCAATAGAAACATTAGCTAAATATGCAAATATTACCTCAGTTTTAAAAAAACTTGAGAAACTTAAGAAGTTGATGCACTTTAGCTTTGAGACAATAGTCGAAAAATTAGAGTACCCTAAAAAGCCAACCGGCAATGATGTGGAGAAACCCAGGTGACCATAGATGCCAAACTCTATGTGTTGAAGTTGAAGGAGTTGTGAAGAGTTTTTTGAACTCATCAAGATCATAATTTTTAGGGTCGACCATCGAACTCTAACGAATTGTTTAATTGCCACCTTGATATCTGTGCCCAAATATACAACCTAAGTATAAAAAAAAAACTTCAGGTGTCTTAATTGTAGCTATCTACTCTATCAATTCAGCAATATCCTTCTGGATGGCATATACCCACTCTTACGTGATCTTCAACTCCTCACCATCTTCCAACCAAGCCTTTGTCCCAGTCGCCTAATCTCTGCTACTCTCACTCGCGCCTTGAACTCTTTGGCAATTGCCTCAACTTTCAAGGCTCTGTCTCTCACTTCAAGGTATAGAGAAGAAACATGATGTGTGGCGGCGAGTATGAGTAATTGATGTCGATCGACCATGTGACAAAGTTCTATGGGTCGGAGGTTATTCAAGAATTTCTGCATGCCCTCTGACTAAAGCACAAAGACAATGGTCTAGACGCACTCATCCGTCCCATATGATTGGGAACCAATCCCTCAGAATGTTTATTAGGGCAAAGCCGGGGTCTGAGTTGAGAAAAACCTTTAGTTGCTTCTCCTGCAATGGGCTATAGTAATCCTTACCTCCCTTCTGCTTCATCTTGGGAGTTAAGGGGGGAGAAGAGTCACAAGCTTGTGATAGAGCTTTGCCCTTCCTCTGACGCTACGCTGTTCTTCTAAAGAAGTGGTTAGCCCACGCCCTAGAGTAGAAGTTGACTCAAGCACTTCCTCTCTAGCCAAGCTTTCTTCCATGCTTTCCGCTTCTTCTTGTTCTACTGGTGCAGCTGGTGGCCGTGGAGAGGGTCGTATGGCATCCCCCCATTCAATAAGAGGAATGAAACCCGAAGAAGACTATTGGGAAGCTTCCAAGTTTGACGGTCGATTAGAGGATTCCTCAGCATCTAACCTAATGATGTTAGGTGTCAGCTCCTCTTGGTATTGATCCCATGAAGTCCCTAAATTCATAAAAAGATGATTTTCACTCGATCAGAATCTATTCACAGTTACATTTATTTGAATGACTACTGCAGTTTTAGAGACAACATGAATTAATTCCAAATATGGGACTATCTTGATTGTCTGGTCGTCCTTTTCCTCATCCTCTTACCTCCTGGAGGTGGAAATGGTGCCCTTCCTCTTTTCCTTCAATGACAGACGCACAGCTTTTTCAATCTATCTCTACTCCGCTGCCTCATCAGAAGTGGCCCACAGTGCAGATGTCATTGCACCAAATTGGGTGGGTTTTAGCACATGTTTCACTGACAGACATATGTTTACCAATGACAGCCCCAGGGCCCGCTGTGGGACTCCCTTCTTCTTGTATGGTTCTCAAGTCGGTCTTGTGGTGATTCCCTAGACTTCGCAAACACCCCGGAGAAATTGAAAATTTCAATCCTTTATTTTATTTGTTTTATTTTACATTCCAAATTGATCAAATGAAATTCTGAGTTGAGATGAACACGATGTAGTAGTCTAGTTCAACAGCTCCCAGTACCACGGGATCTCCATCTATCGCAAGTAAATGACAAGTCATCACTATCGTAATCGAGTTTGACTTTATTGCGCAGGGATGACTCCATAATGATTAAAAATCGACCAGATCTCCTAGCAAAATGACAGTCAAAGTCCTAACCTAGACTGGTCCCGGTAGAAGATCAGATCATCGCTGAAATGATCTGTCGCCCTTGCCTCCGACTCCACCGACTCTAGCATTACACTTGTGTCGTATATATAAGTGTCTTACAAGAGATCTGCATCTAATGATGTGAAGGTAGACCTTTCAATTGTTGGCACTAAATCGAATAATTGTGGAGAATATTTAGAAGCCATGGGAACATAGAAAGAAAGCCGACCTAAGGGAGAGATAAGAAAAAACTAAAAGGAAGGAAAAAGAAAATCTAAGAAACGTAAATCCCATTTTCCTCTTTAACCTTATATATAGAGTATCTAAGGAATTTGAAATGCCTTGAATTCATACCCCGATCTCTAAGTATTCACATCAAATCAGAGCGAAATTCGAGAAAACAAAATGATGTAAAATTTTGGAAATTCACATAAATTAAATATTTATTTATAATATGAATATTTTACATATCAATTTTTGTACTGTCTCAAGCAACACAAAAGCCCCAAATCACAAGACTCTGATACAATGCACGCCTCTGAAACTTAAACTTCACTATGCTCTCTACCTCTGCACGAACCCTGGAGATTGAACTAGTCGCCAAGACTTTTGCTAACTCCATCGTAAGGGTAGCCACCTCCATTTGGAGAGTCTACATGTCCTCATAAAGGACCACCAGCTCTTCCTTCGGGTTTGATATGGAAAACTCCCTCTACGGGTCAGCTTCCAGGTTGAAGTAGTCCTTCGTTTCGTCCATCCAATGAGTCAGCAACCCTGGCCGTTGATCGTCAATCTCCCTTTCAACATTCTCAGGGCCAGACAGACAGCATCAGCCTCCCTTCCAACATCCCTAGGGCGAGACAGGCCGCCAGGTGAGCCTTTGCCATGGGCTGGAATAGATGGTGTCTGGGCCTCCTCTAAAACTAAGAGTTGGTCAACTTCCATTATCTTTGAGTCGATAATATGCACGTTCAGCTCTGCAAGGATAATCATAAGTTAAAAAGAGAAAGGACCAAGTCTATTGAATCAAAGAAAATAAAGTTTTCTCATACCAATCATCCACTCCATCACAGACGATCAGACACTCTCATCAGCATGTGGTTGGACAACCGCCTGACTAGTCTAACTAACCGAAGAGAATGGAACTCCACTTTCGGGCAGCTGGACCTAGGTCTCACAGTGACCACTTGGAACTGTTGTTGAGCTAGCCCCTGGCAAACCGGATTCAGAGCAAGGATTGTTGCACTAATGGCGTGCACATCAGCCCTGCTCCCCATCTCACAATGTAGTGCGATTGAGTCAAGTGACTCAGT
This sequence comes from Papilionanthe hookeriana x Papilionanthe teres, assembly GCA_022702705.1. NCBI lineage: Eukaryota > Viridiplantae > Streptophyta > Magnoliopsida > Asparagales > Orchidaceae > Papilionanthe > Papilionanthe hookeriana x Papilionanthe teres. The sequence goes on along the minus strand of CM040434.1, from coordinate 2,371,149 downwards.
CGCTTCCTCCACCCTTTGCTTCTTCTGAACCACCTGCATAACCAACTTCTCTCCCTTTGAACTGCTCCCTACTACCGGCCTCTTTGAGCCAACTGACCAGCCTTCTCCTTCTGGCCTCTTTGAGCTGACTGACCCTCATCCCTAGGTTACTTCTTTTTCTCTAGTCACCTTCCCTTTGGTTTCTTTTTCTCCCCTACAGGTGAGCAGAGTTTTCGATCAACAGCCCGAAAGGCCTTCATCTTGGCCGCCACATTCACGGGTTTCTTGTTGCTCTCCATTACTCTTTTCTGCTAGCAACCGATTGAATGGTAGGAAATTTCAGAAAGACTAATGATCATGCCCTATTTATAGGGAATGCAAGTACAAAAATTTATAATTTCAATTATTAAAAGCATTTACTACGCAATAATCAAGTCAGCTTTTGCATTAAATTCTCTTATTTTGTATTGTTGTTGTCGCTCTCAAGAAGTAAGTGAATTGAAGAATTAAATGTGTACATAAAGATATGACTGCATGAATCTCGAGGATATTCAAAGGATCTAGCTTATGGACATTGAAAGACTGCGTCGGGATAATCAAAAGACGGAAAGTCCAAGCGTTATTTCTTTCGGTCAGAACTATGATTCAATTGAATGGAAGCACAACCGAAGAAAAAATAGGTGGCACCTAATCCGAGGGATAGTAATCGTAACCAACTCCCTTAACTAACCCCATGACTCTTCATAAAGATAGCCAAAGGTCATTCTACAGAATACCTTTCCAATCCTTTGAGAAGGGCTATTGTCAAAGGAGAGCTACCCATTAGCTTATGGTGATATACCCTCGTCTGATGGTCTATGTTCACCAATATGATAGGAGGACCTCTACTCAGAATTCCACTGAGAAGACCGACTGATGACTTTTCATCCGATCGAATGTATGCCATCAAAGCAAAGGTTTCAGTTCAATGAATGACACGGTAACTGATCATTAAATGCCCCTCTTCAGGTGATTATGAGTACAAAATGATGCTAACATCAATTACGGATATAAAAAGGTGTCGGAGTCGGTTACAAATGTGAGAATGTGCTATAGTAACTTGTAATGTCCCTGTTAAAACAGGGACAATCATGTATTTCATACTAGATACCCCTGGGACCTATAAATATGGGGGTCATTTCTTCAATAAATGGCTACTGAGTTTACTCTCACAAAATTTGCGTTACAATGCTCTTAATCTCTCCCTCTCTATTTGTCACGTCTGTCTAACACTCTATACCTTAGGTGTGATCCACATGACACATTTGGATTCAACACTCAAATAATTAGATTTAGTCGCATATTTGTACTGAAAAATTTAAGACTTGAAGATTGAAGGCATCTCAACTCATAACTTGCAAGTTTATGGATTAGTCAAGTTTTAATGAATTCCTTGTTGGAGTAGAATTGTTTTCTTATCAATAATTTAATTGGGGGTTCATTCCTTGGAAAATCACATTCAAGCAGTCTTTCAATTCGGTCTATTTTAAAGTACGTTGAGAAGTTGCACTGGAGTTGTCAACATAAAGCAATCCATCAAGTTGTATAACCATTTCTTGGAAATACAATTTCTATTATGGAATTGTTTGTAGAACAACTACGTCGCAGCAAATTTAGAAGAGAATTTGAATATATATCACTTTATAATTGTAATTTAAATTTACATAAAGTTGGCCATTACATGAATTGGGTCTTCTGTTCAAAGTCGACCTTCGCTTAGAGTTAACCTTAATGAGTTGCCTTTGAATAGAGTTTCCCTGGGAAAGATATACTTTGTGCTGACATGGGGATTATTTCTGATGCACAAAAGTGATCCCTATCCTTCATCAATTTTTCCTCTCAAATATTTTGTTATTTGTATTAAAGAGTCCTGATTTTGATCATATTTACTGAAATAGGATTTTTGTGCATAATACAATCCTGATAACTGAAATACTTTTGCATATATAGAGAAAGGGGAATTCAGGTACAAATAGAGAAAGAAAAATTCAGGTGACCAACAGCTCAACAAATAAAGCAATTAAGTACAAATTAAATGAGATTGAGGTAGAAAAGGTTCTCATGTACAGAAGAGTATAACAAAAATGAAATTTAGAGGGTGGCTCAAGTTGCATGCTAACAAAAGATATATTAGGAAGTGCTTGTCAGGATGGGAGTATGTATAAGAAATAAATAGGGCGTGGTTTATATTTTCAATATTTTTTTTTCTTTTCTTCTCTTCTTGTGTTATCGGAAAATTTTTATTCTATGACAACTTGATAAAGCAAATCCTCATAAAAGTAATTAAATAGCAATTCAATTAACGAGGAAGGATTGCATCAGCAAGACCAATTAAAACTTTCAGGGGAAGAAGGGATCAACACATACACAAATTGTTGCAATCCATGTCCACAACCTGGATCAAAAGAGACGATCCCCGATAATTCATTTATTGAAAATAACTTGGAAGTTTATGCAAGAAGCAAAACAACCCTAAGATAAAGTTGCAAACAACCTTATCCAAATTATCTGAAATGAAGATGATATCCTTTCGTTATTACATTTATTCTAATAACAAAAAATTAAAAGAAATAAGATAAAATTACGCCCAAATTGAGGGGATGTCTGGAAATCCTTTAAAATTACTATAGTTCAACTCACGCATAGCTTGGTTTTGTACCTTGTAACTGACTAATGAAGACTTAGACCTTTGTGGGATATCACTATATAATCAACTAACATGGACTACACTGTACAAAAAGTTACAGATAGTATTGTAGTGCAATAAATTAGATTTTAATAAATTTGGACTCTAAGACAAGCTTTCATATTTGGTGATATATGAAACTTGCATGTTGATACAAGTTCAAGATACAACTTCAAGAATACTACTTGCGTACTGAATAGTTCAAAAGAAAAAAGAGAGGTTAAAAATTTTCATCAATATATTATAACTTAACCAAAAATGCCTCTTTAACAAAAATTTATATTTAAAGCAAAGGTGTAGCATGGTTTTGTAGATAGCGAACAGCAAGGAAATCATAACTCTTGCATAATTTAACATTTCCAACCACATCAAAAGACTCACTTGTGGAATTTGTTTCCATGGGATGACTATATAATACCTTCACTATTTATCTAATCCTCAACAAATCATGCTTTGATATTTCTATAAAGCAAGCCACATTATTAAAACACTTCTAGCTTCAGTGTACCAAATAGCTGATAATACCTACACTTTAATTATACATCAATAGTTTCAAATTTTTTATGAAATTACACACTTTGCATCACATTGTGTGCATTAGTATTAATTTTGCATGGAAGAAATCAACCAAGAGATTTAAATAAGCATTTACCTCTTGTACCTGACAAAGGAGTTTTAGCTAAATGGCAAAGACATACAACCGTGTGCTAATGTCATAAATGGCATGCAACAACTGGTTGCTGATACAAAACTCTCAAAATCAAAGTTTTGTAAGAACAATAGAAAACTAAAGAAATTGCATTACAATTCAGCACATTCTTGTTCAGCAAGACTCCAGGATATCTAAATGCTACCTTACTATACACCTTAAAGGCAAATGCTCAAACAAATAAATCGAAGTACTTGCACAAAATTGCAGGAGAGGGCTAAAAATATCACAATTTCTACTTTTTTTCCCTTAAATGAAAATAAAAACATACATACTGAAGAGCATAGTTGCCATTGTTCAAATTCTCTAACATCAAGCGCAAATCCTAACATCAACTGCACAGAGATCTCATGAGAGCTGTAGGGCTCCCCCAAATGGGCAAATCAAGCAATGACTGTGTCAACTGATCTTCCTGAGCTTCGCAAAATAAATCCACGCAGTCACATAAGTCAGATAACTTCCTAAAAATTGCTTCTTGAGCCTCCAACTGCACATCCAAGATAATCCATGAAAAAATAAGATGAAAGAGAAAATTTTGTTGGAATTTATTCTAATGAATTAACAATATTTATGTTGAAAAAAGAAAAAGATCAAATGAAGGTGGGCTTATCATCAATTAATTGTTGTCTGTTAGACATAGATTCATAGAGAAAAATTGATTGCTTTGATTGAAAATATTTTAAATCTACAATATTGAGTACCAGGTCTTCCCTTAAACTTTTAGTTTTTTTCTGTCTCATAAAAGAGAAAAAAAGGAGGAAGGTAAATCCTAATTGCAGAAATTTGGATCACATTTTTTTAATATCTATCATTAAGAGTAAGATGTTAATCCATTCTAGACTCCATTTTTGTCATTTCAGATAAACAAGAATGCGCATGAACAAAGTGAAATAAAATAAAATAAAATAGTGCCAATAATTGAGTAAAGAACACAAAGTTGATAGAAAATGCTAACTAAACATAAAACTCTTTTTTAAGATTTTGATACAATGTTGCGTCATAACTCATAACTGTAATATAAAAATATCTTTATTTCATTTTAACACGGAACTATTTTCTTGCCTGTAAAATTAGGGGTCTACATATATACCCTAGAAATCAAACTGGATCAAATATTTTTGGATGATTTGGTTCCATTTGTAAATTAATATTTAATATATTGATTTGAAATTTTGAAATATAATATTTGGTTGCTGGTTTGGATCAGATTTTGATATAAATCAGCAAAACCGAAGTGTGTGTGTTTGTATTTCTCATTTCATAAGTTTTGATGGGTATTTCATATCCCATGCTCCCCACAAGAGCTGCGGATTTGGATTTGGATTCAACGGTATAGGTGTTCAGCAAGTGGATTCAAATTCAATATCCTATACGCTACTAGTGAGTCGTGAGTCCCGGTTCAGATCCCATCTTCGGACATAAAATTTCCCCCATCAATTTCAGCATTTTAGCATCTAGGACATATACTTTCCCCTCTCTACAACAACATTACAAGAGGGTCGGCAAGACGCAAGGGCTTCTATCGCTTGTCGTTCAGCATCTGTCTCTTCCATCATATTAAAGCCAATTCTCCTCTATTGATTTTTTATTTCTTTATAATTAGTTTCGTTGTCATAAACATCAGAGTCCACATCATGTCCACTTAGCACTTATCTTGTCTTCGCATTCTAAGTTATTTGCTTTTCAATTCCAGATCAACTTAGTTAAGGTTCTTATTGCACTGTCTATGTTCTTGTAATTGGGAAATATCTCAAGGTTTCTAAACGCAGGCACAAAGCGGTTCAAAGAGCCAAAGCCTCGTGCGGCCACTATATGCAGAGCATGCACCTCGCGCGGCCACTGTATGCAGAGAACAAGCTTCGCACGTGAAGCGCGATTCGAAGCGTAGAAGCAATGGAAACGGTGAGCGATCGGTCTGGTTCAGTAATAAGAGAAAATAAAAACTATTCAAAGGTTCGAGTCTTCAGTATATAGCACAACTGCTCAAGAAATCGAGAGAACGCAAGCGAGCAAGGCAAAGCAACCTTCTTGGGCCTCGTGTAGGAGAGATGCACAAGCCCTTCAAATTTGGCCTACAGTTCTACGGAACGGGAGCCGACGACGAGGTCAACTCAAAATGTTCCCGCTTGTGTAGCAGTGACTTTGGCCTAGAACTCGTGAGGAACGCCGCTTCGATTGACGCCGCATTATTTTCGTTCTAGTCGAATCGAGAGGATCCAACGCCATTTCGATCTCATCAACGCCACTTCGTCTTTATTTGCTTCGCTTGCGTAGCATTCTCAAGTAACTTTGTGCCTGAAGCAGCACATTTGGCATGAAAAGTTATAAAACTTAATAATGTTTAGTATCATAATATTTAAATAATACAAAAATATTTTTACATAAATTAATCATATTTATTTTGCTTTCATATATGTATTTACATAATTTTAATCGGGTATTTACATTCATACCACACGGTTCTTATGTATTTTAGATATCAACCAGTTAAATTTTCATATTTAAATGCATGCCACTCAAATTTTTGGAGGATAAAAATTTGAATTTAGAAAACTAATTAAGTGGTATGTACATAAATTGAGCAAATTAGTTCATGAAATTGCTTTTCTTCACCATGAGAGTAATAATTAATTGAGTATAATTAAATTCTTCATCTTGATCATTTCTCTGCCGAGTGATCGTTACCTTCTTTAACCTGACGACAATTAGTTGTTAAAGGGGCGTACCAACTAATTCAATTAGCAAGGCTAAAAAGCTGCAATTTTATTTTCTCGTACATTAATAAATTCCCGTTGCCAAGAAAATAAAATAAAAATAATGTATAATATTTCAATTTATTGTTGCACTAAAGCACTTGCTAACATTTAAACATGCAAAAGAGAAAAGTAGGTTAAGGAGCATATTTAAATAACACAATGTTGCTAATAATTAAATTATATAAATATATATGAATTGGATGGTTTGTATGTAAATGTCCTATATATAAGAATTTCAGTGTTAGATATATAAATAATATTTACATATAAAATCTTTATATCCATTGAATTTAATGATTTTGGTGTAAATTGTAATTAAAGATTTGTTTGTCGATGAAAAAACAATTTAGGTATGGTCGATTCAAACACAATGATATAAGATCCAACTTGAAAAAATACAAAATTAAAATATGAATTTAGCACACTGTCATATATGCATTTAATGTGGTAAGGAGACAAATGAAAGTATATCTTGAGCCAAGAAGCACCTTACTTGTCCTTCCAATGTGTCAAAAAGTAATGTTATTAATTGCAAGAAACTACTTTCAGATGTAACAGAAGAGTTGTTTGCTTATTAAGAAGGGTAAGAAAATCCAAACAGTTTGTATATGGAAGACAATGAGAAAATGGTAAATATAAATGAAGAAACAGATATTCAACAGTCTTTGCATTGTGGTAAAAGAGCATCTGAATCAAGTTCGGGATTAGTGAATATGAACATACCTAAAATGAGAATTTCAATGCAGAATTTTTTATATAATGAACCTGAAAAAGAAGTTGCTAGAAGGAAGAATATGAGACAGATGAGAATTAAAGTAATGCAGATACAAGTATCAAAGAAAGAACAATATATTACACTACTGGGTGGTTTTATTAAGCAGGAATCTCTCGTAATGCAATAAAGTTGGAAAGTTTTGATCATATGATTGTGACAATTGCACAATTTTAACCAAGTCTTCCACCACCAACTTATTATGAGTTAAGAGTTTCTCTACTTGAAAAAAAATTGCATTCAACAATATATGATATAAAAGATAATAAAAATTTTTTAGAAGAGAAGCACACTTATGAAAATATAAGGCATATGTTTTTTTTCCGAAGATTGAGATAAATCTAGATTTAGTGTTGATTATAAAGGGGGAACAAAACCAACTCTTATGAAAATATAAGGCATATGTTTTTTTTTTTCCCGAAGATTGAGTTAAATCCAGATTTGGTGTTGATTATAAAGGGGAAAAAAAACCAAGGAGATCATCCTTAAAACTAGCTTTTGGAATGTGTCCTATACTTTAAATGTTATAAATCTAATGGTGAAGATATTAAAATTAGCAGACAATAATAAGAGACCTACAATGGCTTATAATTATGATATAAAAAACAAAGTCAATAATGAAATAGTGATTCATAAGCAAATTTTTTGTATTATGGAGGTGTCAACTTCAACACATGTTACAGCAAACTGGATATTATTTTAATCTAGAATTTTTAATATCAGAATAAGTCTAAGATATAATCAAATGCACAATTGATGCAAGCTATATATACAATTATTAGCAAACTAGTAGAAGATCCAAATGAAAAAAAGATAATAGATCAATAACTTTCTATTTATAGTTATGCTAGGTCTTTTCACAACAAAGAAAAGAAAGCTTCATGTATGATTAAATAAAATTTTTACATTATTTTCAATCTTTAATTGAATAGTTTTACTTGAAGATGACATTATATTTATCACAATGGAGTGGAGAGAGATGTCCGGTGCATCAACTCCAGCTTTCAAAAATTGAATGTTAAATTATTAGGATTGACTTAGTGTTGTTGGCTGTGAGAGAAATTGGAGCGTATTCGAGCACATTAAAATTTATAAACTTTAACAATGACAACAACAACAAGCCTTTATCCCACTAAGTGGGTCGGCTGAATGAATCATTTTCACCATTGCGTCCTATTGAGTGTCACATTTTCATTTAATTCTAATAAATTAAGATCATTTTTATACAATATGCCTAAGTCTTTATAGGTCTGCCTCTGCATTTCCTAACACAAGTAGAATCTAAAACATCTCCTATCATAACAAGATCATCAGATGGTCAAAGTTTAATGTGACCAAACCATCTAAGACAACTCTCTCTAATTTTATCCGCCACTACAGATACACCAAACTTATCACGGATATGATTGTCTCTAAGTGTAAAGCCACTCATCCAACTAAGCATTCTCATCTTAGCAACACTTAACTTATTTTTATGCTTCTCTTTTAATAGCCAACATTCAACGCCATAGAGCGTTTCAGGTCTCATCACCATCTTATAAAATTTTCCTTTCAGTCTAAGCGGTACTTTTCTATCACACAATAGGCCCGAAGCATTCCTCCACTATAACCAACCAACTTGAATTATACTAATAACATCCTCATCTATATCATCATCACTTTGAACAATAGACCTGAGATATCTAAAGCGTTCACACCTTTTAATAATTTAATTACCCATAGTTACAACTGTCACAAGAGCTACTACTACTAAAATTACATTCAATGTATTCAGTTTTAGTTCTACTCAAACGAATGCCTTTAGACTCCAATGCAGACCTTCATAATCCAAATTAGAGATATAATAATTTATGAACTTCAAACATACTAGATAATTTATATGTTTTATGCATTCATTTCTTTATTATATTTTACAGATTCAGACAAAAAAGAAAAATCAGCTAGATCAAAAGCATTTAGATGATTTAATTTTCATCAAGTACAACCAAGCTTAAAAAGAAGGTTCAATTGAGGAAATGTTACTGATCCGATAACTTTGAAGAGGCTTCTTGAGAAGTTGATCGAAAATGACCTATAAGATTTAATCGGTCAAAAAAAGGGGAGATTAATCTACAATGATGATCAGTTCATCTCGACATGTATAAGCTCTCTAGTACTAGAAAAAGAAGATGAAATTTATTCACAAGATGAAGAAGAAAGAAAAAAGAACAATTTGAAAATGAAGAAATTCTACCTTAAGGGGAACGATATTACGTGAAAGAAAAAGATGATGCATCTGACTAATGGTCAGTTTAGGGCGGTGGTGCGTAGAGGTGTTGCACTCACTCGTCGTTATTGTCTACTTGGTAAACTCAGCATTTCGATGATTTTGCAAAATCAGCAATTGAAATTTGCATTTCTCATGTCTGCACTGCAGTATGTGAACTTTCACTACTACGGTCTAACTTTCTCAAAAAAAAAAAAAAAAAAATTTAACTGCCACTACAGCTTTTTGAACATGAGATTATTTTTCAAATGTTTCACAACTACTTTTTAATAAATTGTAAGTGCCCCAAACAGTACCTAAATTATTTTAACTTGTATTATAAGACTTTAAGAGTTTATTAGTTTATTTATGTTTTGAAATTGAGATTTTGCTTATAGTTATATTATTTTGCATTTTTTTAGTTTTTAATTATTACATCAATTTTTTAAAAATTGTTCAAATTTTAATTTGCAGGTTAACCCTCAATGTTTGCTTTCAAGTAAAGCATTATATCATATTATTTTATATTTTACATTAATTTATAAGTCATACTTTATGTTTTATTCTTGTTCATTAATATTTTTATTTATTAGTGCTTGATATAATATTTGCTTGATAGAATATTTAGCGCTTTGGTTAACAAAAACAACATCGCTTTGCACTTTGAAGAAAATATAGTCATGTGCATCGCATTGCGCTTCGATAGCACTAATTCACACACACACACACACACATGGACATGCACATTAGTTTTGTTATTCTTGGCATTTCTGTGCTATCTCCTACACCTGATGAAATCTTCAATTTATTTGTTTTGATTACTAGAAGAATTGAATGAGAGAGTTGATTTCTTAAATTTATTTTAAATAATGCTTGTGATTGATTTCTTGAGTTTGCTGTAACAGATATGTCTTAAGGTTTTGTTTTAGCACAATTAATAAGGTTCACATATTCAGATATGTGCTATGATTATAAACTGATTATAATGAGTAAACCTCAAGAGAAAAATTCACGATTCAAGAAAACATTCGAATGAAGGACCAGTCAAATGTAATGGATGATGAAAAAGAAAAAAAAGACAATAATGGAACAACTGATTATAAAACAAATCAGAGTTGGACAAATATTTAGTTGAAGATTTTGAAGTCATGAGAGAAGATTTTGATATTTTAGCCTGGTGGAATGTGAATGTACTAAGATCTCACATCCTCTAACTAATGACATGAGATATTTTACAAGTTCCCATATCAACTGTTGCATCAGTCAGCTTCTAGTACAATGGGGTGTATGCTCTTTATCTCTAAAATTGCGCTAGCTCTTACTTTCTTTCAAGATTGGATGTGGGATAAATGGACAACCAATCCGATCAAGGTCTAGGAGGATAATCTTGATGTTAACAAATTTGATGAATGTGTTATGTATAATTTAGAATTTGTATTGTCATTAAAAATAAACTAACAGTTATTTTTTGTTAATATTTTGTATAGATTTATCAAAGATTGCAAACCACTCAATAAATTGTAAAGTTTTTCAAGCGCTCTAAAATGCTTTCATGGATTAGGTTAGACATAAATAATATTCTTCGTTTTTCTTTTTTATTTTGCATCAAACAACAAAGGTAATACTCAAAAAATTTTGTTTTATTTTTCATTTTGACTACCAGTTATAAATTCATATATGTAGTACAGGAAATCAAATTTTGTCAAAATACTTTCAATTTTGAACCATATCTATGAATTTTAAATGTTATTTTTCGTTATAGAAATCTCCATGTTTTTAATATATTTTGAACTCATTTTAATGTCGAATTCTTTTCCTTGATGTTTATCTTGGGAAATCAGCTGCGTTGATCAATTTTCTAATAGCTAAATGGACATTCAAAGATTTTTGTTCTAAAAGAACCTATTTAACTACTTATGCAAACTGCTACGTTTTTTTTTTTAATTGTGGAAAGGAATTCATTATAATCAAATAAGTAATTTATTATTATAGTCTTTTACGCAATGATTAATTAGGTCGACTTAAGACTTCACATCTGATGGTCCTTCAAGAAGACTCATCTTTCCATTATTCATCTGGAATATAATCTGAAGGTAAAACAGGCATTTCAAGCTACTATTTATGTTTGTCTTTTTTTTTCCTTGTGAATCATTTAAAAGAACATAATATTGTCTGGTAAATGAAGGAAAATCAGAATTCAGGTATCATTATTTTTCAGGTATCAATTAATACTTTGGCGGGACAGTAGAAAAGATTGCTTTATCTGGAAATCAACTTACCCTGTCCATACAGGTATCATTTTTGTGCTCAATGGGAACTTAAATGCAATGCACATACTCGTCTTCAAAAATCTATTTTTCTACAGAAACTAGTATGCAGTACTCATACCCTAAGCTCTCATAAAAACAATTGAAGGTGTGATCATGTTTTATTATTCTATGTTCAATTGTTATGCGCGTTTAAATAACCTCACCATTACTTTCATAGAGATGGATGAGATACTCGGCGAGTACAGTCCACAAAGAAGAGGTCATTAGGGAGGGGCATATGCATTTTTATGCTTTCTTTTCTTCTTACATAAAATATATATGATTTCCAGCTTTTTGAATGTTACTTGAGTTTCTCCATCTTTTTCTAACACTTGGGTTAGCATTCAGCTATATCATTTGCTTTTCTCTTCTAAATCCATAGCAATTAGTCTCGGTTAAACCAAAACAAATCCGAAATAACCGAACCAAACTATTATTTGTCCAGTTTGGTTGCACAATTAATTGGTTGGTTCGGATTAATTTTTTAGAGGTCGAAAATCAATTGATATACAAATTTATTATCCAAACCAGCCAATAAACTGAATGCACACCCTATGTGAAATTAAAAAGTTTCAAATGGAAGGTTTTCTATTTTCATCCAAAAAATAAAACAATACAAATATTATATATGATAATTAGATGTGCCATTTGAGCATTATCACGCATAAGCACTTATATTTCAGGCTCGAATATTACTAGGCCTGATCGTAATCAAAATAGCTCATGCATAAGAAATTCTTCTAGAGCTTAATTTTGTGATTTTAAAACCATAAAAATAAGAAAACTAAAAGTACTTTTGAATTTCAAGAGGCAAGTATTTAATTAAGGATTTCCATACATACCACTCCATCCTTATGTATTTAAATATCTAACACCTAAACTTCAATGTCTACAAACATGTCACCTTACCTATGGATGAAAAGGTGTATTTCATTCTTAAAATTTAAAATTGTAGAACTTTTTATGTGATATAAAAAATTGGTATCATGTAGCCGACTCCACTTAGTGTGATAAAGGCTTGTTGTCGTCGTTGTAATATAAAAAGTAAAGTTTAGGTGTTAGATATGTAAATACATAAGAATTGTGTGGTATGTATGTAAGTGCCCTTTAAATAAATGGTACTAATGGTTTTAATATCTCAGAAATGGCAAGGTTCAAGCATTAATTGCATTGAAACAATCAAATATTAAGATAGTGTTGGATAAGAATTACATCATAGAGCAACTTCAAGTAGCAACCTAAGAGAAAAAGGATCGAGGTTAAAAATGAAAGGTATCATAGAGCATCTTCAAGTGGCACCCTACGAGAAAAAGGCTTGAGGTTCAACATCAAAATTTTCAATCAAGGGCATAGAAACAATGACTTAGGAGAATAACATGGATTCCTTAAGCTCAAACTAGGCAAGTATGAAAGCGGCAAAAATGTTGTCACATTCTCAATACTATTCTAACACAAATTTTGTCTTTAAGCCAAAACTTTACCAATAGGATTATTTAACTTTTGTCTAAGAAATTTCAAATATAAAGTATGCCTAGCTCACCAACAAGCCGCCCAATAACTTTCTCATACCTTGCTCCATTTTAGTAAACATCAACTTCATTTAAATTTTAAATGTTAAAATCTTTACAAAAAAAATCAAAACAACTGATGCCACGCATTTAATTGCCCTTTCTATATGCTCACGTAACCCAAAAAAATCAAAATTAGGAAAGGTGTCGGTCATGAAATGTAGCTCTCTCTATTTGTAAATTAAAAAAAAAAGTCAAATGAGATAATTTCTCTGTGACCTAAGATATAATATATAAGAATATAGTTGGATTGAGAATATGTTTGTAAAAGAAAGAGATGTAAACGTTCCTCATAAAATAAAGAACTTTGATAAACAATTCAACTTGAGACAGTGTTAAAAGGGTAGTAGGAGCCACTTTTTTTTAAGACTTCATCATTCAGTTAAATAAATTTAAAAATAAAATTTTTTAATATTTAAGAGGCCTATAATTCTAAAGAGAGCCACCTTTCTTCAATTTTTTTCCTTCTTTTAAAAAATGAAAATTTGCATCTATCATCCTTACTATATGTTATGTAAATATCGATAGATGTAAGGATATGATTATAACTATTCAAGTTGTTGGTGTGCCAATGAGTTAGCATTGGGACATTTATCTAGGAGTTGTCTGGTAAAGGATTTAGAACAAGATTTAACCAAATTTTACGCTAAATCCTGCCAGGCAGTCGCTTGGGATAAGTTAATTCTCAATTTAATAAATCTAGATTTCATCCAATCTTGATGTATATCCTGGATTTAGTATATCTTGTTATTTGGCATGTTAAATGAACCTGAGAACAAGTGAATAGGAAGATTGCTCACCTTCCTCAATGGTTTCGAGTAGGAACGGAGCAAAAGGACAGGAAAGATGAGAGTTTCGATAGACTTTGTACGCCGCTCTCTCATTGTTGCCTTCCTAACTAGCTCTAATCATGATTGTATAGTGAGGGTTCAAGCATTTAAGTCATGGTTTTGGGTGAAATCATGAGCGAGTGAAAGATGTAGGCGAGGGTTTCAGGTAAGAGAGAGGAAGGGGAAAATAGATTTTTCATTTTAATTTAATTTTAGCTACATTTACATACCCAATTTCTAATAACTAAATAATTAATTGACATATTCTCAGATTAATTATATTTAGACAAATTTATTTTTAAGTATTTAATAACAATAAATTAAATATTAAATTTAAATTATTTTGATAAAATTCTGAGTAAATATTAATTAATTAATTATTAATTTAAAAATGTTAAACAATTGCTTAATAAATAATTAGTTTAACAAAAAAAATTATTAATTATCAACTAATTTAGTGAATAATTAATTATTGATTAGCATAATAAGAAATAAAAACTAAATTGAATTTAATTAAATTTAATAAATTATTTCTATGATATTAATGAAATAATAATATTTAATTACGTTTATATATTCTAACTGAAGCGGGGCTTAGAAGGGCTGGACCGACCAGTCCAGCCAGGGAGTCTAAAGACAGTTGACCGGTCCAGCAAGCCATGTCGCCCAAAGGAGAGGGTTCCACCTTTCCTATTTTGTCGCTCACCTCCCTTCCTATTGTATCCCTTTACCTTCTATTTCATTCCTATTCCATCCCCATCCTTTTCTATTACCTTTTACTTCTAATTACTAGCATTTATTATATATATATATATATATATATATATATATATATATATTGATTTGTTTGCTTAGAGATTAGTTCTTGAGTATCTCTGATTTCAAATTTATTCCTCCGACCTTCCAAGTGTTGTGTCCAATGATGAGAAGGTGCTTCGGCTGTAACTCGTCTAAAGTGATGATCATGTCCACTTTTCCGTCTTCCTACTGCCGCCAAGTCCACCTACAAATAAGCTTCCTGCTTCCAGCAGCTGGCTTGTCATCCTCCTCTGTCCTCGCCAATTTCCAGTCACTGGCGTACCGACCACCTCCATCTTGTTCCAGCTTCCAACCGCCAGTCTGCAGATTGCATCCCTGTCGTTCCAGCTTTCAGCCGCTAGCCTACAGATCACCTGCCTGATACTTCGGTTTCCACCTGCTGGCCTGTAATCATCCATATATCCTCGTCAACTTTCTAGTCACCTCCACTCACTGCCGCACCCTCTCTGCCACCTATCACCATACCGCCTCCTTCCAACTTGCTCCACCATCAACCAAAAGCCTTACCTCTACTGTCTACGGATATCCCTATGCAGCCCTAGCTAGATATTGCTATGTGTTGTATTTTCAGTTCAACTGGAATCTCGATTTTAACCTTAGTCGTTTTACTTAATAAGTTTTGTTTCTGGCTCCTGTATCACTAACAAACTTAACAGACTTTTAAATCATAACAGAAGTTTTCAAACAAATTTTATAAGATATAACTGAATTTATCAAATCTATTGCTAAACAATTTTTGTTATTTAACTATTTTAGGATTTATTAAATTCAGATTTACATGATTTAGTAAATCTTAATAGCTTAAATCCAGACGTTTTCTAACAGCCCCTTCGGAAGTGTAGATCACCTTTTATTCTCCTAAATAAATCAAAACTTGTGCTAGATCATAATATAATTTTAATGAAAGACAACTCAGTATAAAAAATCACGGCAGAGCTAAACCCTAACCCTAACGAGGTTTACCTCCAGCAAAAGGTCGTCGACAGCCGGCGGAGACAGATAGGAAGGCCGAGGGGAAGCAATGGATGATGTTCCAGCTTCGGAGGTGTCTTTCGGAGGATGAGAAGTTAGGCGAATGAGAGAGGCAGAAAGCTCCTCCCACTGTTCTACTTCGCGCTGATATTTGTCGCGAATGGTCAGAAGGCATCGATTCTTGCGCGCATGCTTCTTTCGCCGGAGCTGTACCTCGGAGTCGACAGGAGGATGCCCTGCCACCGAGGGGAGGTACCGCCGCCGCCGACTCTTGTAGACGAAGCCACGGTCCTCGCAGACTTCCCACTCGGGACCGATAGGACGGTCCATCTCAACGCGTACCCGAGGGCTGCTACACTCGGAGTCGCAGTAGTAAATCGGACGTTAGCGGAAGAAATTTAGGTAGCTTTCGGAATTGCTCACTGAGGTGAACCGCACGTTTGTATATGGCGTTATGTCCATGCGGTATAATACTGTTGAATCGCGCTTCGTAAAATTATAACGGAAAGCGGAAAGCGGAGCTGGGGAAGCTTATAGCGCGGTTTTAGGTTATTTTCCACGGGAGCCCTCTCTCTGCTGCCGCTCGAACATTCGCAAAACCTCCCGTCCCTTTTCTCTGCTGCCGCTCGAACATCCGCAGAACCTCCCGTCGAGCAGCACCTCCCATCGAGCACACCCGATCTACTCTTCTCCTTCGGGTAGATCTGCTTCTTCCGCGTGCCCTAGCCCCGTCGAGCAGCATCTCGGCGACTCATCCTTCGGCTGGATCGCGTAGATCGGGTAGATCGGTCCATTTTTCGGCTCTGCGCTGCTCGTAACACGGCATTTCGAGGTAAGTTATGAAGCCTTCATGCTACTCTCACAATCCTTCCTCAATCTCACAATCATTTCTCTGATTTGGTAAGGTGACTTGAGTAAGGGCAATTATTTCTCTGATTTGTTTTCCAGGGCTTCCTCTTGTAAACAAAGAGGTTATTTTTTAGTTGGATGGTTTATATCATGTCTAGGGCACTTCACAAGTTTATTTGTTATTCAGAATTATGCCAATCTCATCCATATCATATAGTTGAGTATGAAATATACATAGATAATGAACAGATATATGTGTATACCTTGAGCTCTGAATTCGTATGTGTCACTTGCAGATGATCTTGTTTTACCTTGTTGTAGTGGTTAATCACTGATTTCATGCTGAAATAGAGATCAAGTTATAGTATTTCTTTCAATTCTTTTTTGGGAAGATTTACATATATACCACTCAATTCCCAGTATTTATAAATTCTTTCAGGAAGATTTACATGCATACCACTTTACTTTTCCTATGCATGTAATGCTGTATTTCTCTTTTTACATGTAAAAGAAGTATTTTTGTTGTGATACAAAATATTTGGGTGGTATAAATATAAGAAACAAAGCTTAAAGTTAAGTATTGGGTGGTATGTTGTGATACAAAATATTAAGGGTTAAGCATTATTTCATTTTTCTTATAAAGTTTATTGTTTTGAAAATTTTGGGGAATTGAAATGCTTTTACTTCACAATTTTCAATTACCTTGTCTTTAGTGGAAGTTACTTCTATTCATTCTTAGCTTATACTTCTTAATTTTTCATGCATTTGTCTTAAAATTTTTATTTATGCCAAACTTTTTTTATATATCAATGAATTTCTTGTACCACAATATTTGAATTCTTATAATGTCATTAGCCTAATTGCAGTTTTATAAAAATACAGAAGATACAAATTGTCAAGTTACAGAAGTTGTTGGTGTAGTTGATAGTTTATAGATATCGCCATGAACAGGATCAAAATGAGTTTTGGTATTTATGTTACTATTGCTAAAATTGGTACTACTTTAAAATTCATGTATTGGATCTTATGTATAAAATAGAATTCATGTTTTTATGTTGCATTTCTTGCATTGTTTTATTAGAAATGGTTAGGACAAATGAAGTCGGTACCTCAGCAATATGGGATAAGGAGAGTACGAACATTTTCTGCAACATCCGCATCGGTGAGATTGACGCCAGTAATAGGCCGAACACCCATTTTAGTAAGGAAGGTTGGCTGAATATTGTTCAAAAGTTCAAAGACCATACAGGAAGAGATTATGAAAAAGTACAGTTTAAAAACAAATGGGATCAGTTGAAGAAAGACTGGAAATTGTGGAAGGGGATGAAGGTTGGATATACGGGGCTGGGCTGGGACCCATTAAACGGACAATCAATGCTTCAGAAGATTGGTGGGCTGAGAAAGTTGAGGTAAGATTTTATTGTTTGCAAAATTTTTCTTCCATGCCTCATTTATTATAATTTTTTTTATTCAAGCTATTATATCCCTAAACCCCAATCTCAACGTTCTGTTACAAGCTAAGCCGGCATTAAAAAAATTGAAACAGCACGGAATTGAACCAGAGTTGGAAGAAAAACTGGACATAATGTTTAGAGGTGTGGTGGCAACGGGGGAGTATGCAGTCAGCCCTAGTGAGATAGGGTTCACTGGAATTCCAGATAGTTCTACACCAGATCCAGTGTATGTTGACGAAGAAATACACAGTGTCAACCAGAGGGAGATGGGTGAGTCAAGCACACAGTCGAAGAGGCCCAAGCATGGGAGAAAGAAGAAAGAAAAGGACAGTGTTTTATTGGATAGGCTCGACCGTCTCATTAATGATTTTGAAGCACCACCGCGAGCTCCAGCTCCTGACTGCGCTATCTTTGAAAGTATTCGGATTTTGTCTTCTATCCCTGAAGTGGTTGCGGACAGGCAACTCTATGCAATATCTATGAAAAATTTGGAGGATCCAACACGCAGACAGATATTCATGGCGATGGATCCAGATATGCGCGTCGAATATCTGCGTGTTATTATGCATGACTGAGCTTATTTATGTTTTTCCTATCTTCTGTATTGTACTCTTTAATGTTGTGTACGCAGCTGTTATTTGGACTTATGTTTTCTTGTTAATTGTACTTCTTCATAACTGAACTCAAAAGCTAATTAGTAGCATTTTATGCATTTGGAGTTATATTTTAATTGTATTCGGTTTGATCTATCTAATATCTTCCTTGTTCTAGCATGAATACGCAACACGAACGTCGTAAGAGAATGGCATTGGCTGCAGCTATTGCCATAATATTGTTGGAGTATTATCGATCAAGCAGCCTGTGTTTACCCCGTATGACCTCCACCTTTGGCGGGGACAAATGGGTGGGTGAGATGCTCACGGGACATCCAATTCGTTTCGACGAACATATTTAGAATGTACGTCCCGATATTTTTAGACCTACTTAACGAGTTATCTCTAAACCATGGACTTCAAGGTTCTAGGAGAACATCAAGAAGAGAGGTACTGGCCATAACCCTATATATACTGTCACAGAATGAATCAGTTAGAGCTGCCATGGAGAGGTTTCAACATTCATCCGAGACTCATCGACCGCTATTTCTCCAAAGGCATACAAGCACTTGCTAGTCTAGCTACTCGAATCGTCGAGCCGGAGGATCCATCATTTCCTCATACCCCAGGTTCAAATTTTAAATGATCCCCGTTACATGCCTTATTTCAAGGTAATTTTTATTTTCTTTGCGTACATACCAAAAAAAAAATCTTCTAACATATGCAGAACAGAACTGCATAGGTGTAATTGATGGTACTCACGTTCATGCTCGAGTAGCCAGTAAGGATAAGGTGGCTTTCATTGGTCGAAGCAGTATACCAACTCAAAATGTCATGGCGGTATGTGACTTGACATGTGTTTCACGTATGTTATGGCGGGCTGAGAAGGGAGTGCACATGACAGTCGAATTTTCTCTTATGCTACTACGAATAGATCGCTGGGTTTTCCTCAACCGCCGCCAGGCAAGACATGATTTTTAATAGTCCTACTTATATGTGTTGATTTTGCATAATAATGACTATCATAACAGGGAAATACTATTTGGTTGATGCTGGGTACCCTATGCAGAGAGGGTATTTAAAGCCATACCCAGATACGAAATACCACATCCCATATTTTGAGCGTTCTAGTGGCGTTGCCCGGGGCAGAAAAGAAATGTTTAACAAGCGGCATTCTTCTTTGCGCGGTGTGATCGAAAGAACATTCGGCTTTTAGAAGAAGAAATGGGTCATCCTGCGAGATATGCCGCTGTACCCATATCGAAAGCAGGCACACATCGTGATTGCTACGATGGCACTCCAAAATTTCATTAGACGGCATCCCTCCTGGCACGATACAGACTTCAACATGGCTGACGCTGACGAGAGTAATATCCCCCCTACTGAGTATGATACTCGTACTGGGGATTCTATACCAGAAGAAGTCATACAGTCTGAAGAAATTGTTACACAGGATGGGGAAGGTGCATCGGAGATGGTTGATTTGAGGGAGCGTATCACAGATGCGATATGCAACTCCTAAATTCTACACTACTTACCTTGTTTCAATATTATATGTGCCCTAGTAATGATCTCTATTCTGTTAGAACTCAATTGAGTAGAATTTTTGGTAGTAACTAATTGCATTAGTAATCTGTAGTTTTATGTAATCTAAGACAGAAAAAGGGATTGATTATGCTTTGTTTTGGCTGATGTGAGTTACGGATGGATTTTATGCTTTGTTTTGGCCAGTAGATCCATGATTATCTGTTACACTTTTACATCTAATGTGCTTTTCATTTAGGTGGGAACTCTTCATAAGCTACTTTACATATGTGTCATCAATTTTATGGGTGTTGATGTGCTCCCAAGAGTACAAAAGTAGAGAGGTAGAGGGAGTGAGGCATTCAAAGGCTTGCTGGCCTTGTTAAAGACCTTTTCCTGGATCTAAAGACCTTCTTTTCCTGGATCATGTGGAGACTTGTTTTAAGCTGGTTCTCTAAGTTTTGTAGTTCTTTGATACTTACCCCATTAATATCTTCAAAAGAAATGCTACCTGCACCTCAAAAGAAATGTTGAATTATTTGACTGTTCTGGATTGTTAGGAATTCTTTACAACTACTTTACATTTTAAGAAATGCTCTATGCTCTATGTTTATACATTTCTTTACAACTAGTTTACATTTCTTTACAACTAGTTTAAAATAAACTCATTTGAAATGCTCTATGTTTATACATTTTAAGAATTCCTATTTTTTTATTTGGAGATTTGCGTACATACCACTCAAAATTTATGTAAACTCATTCTTGTACATTTACATACAGTTGAGTGTTCAGTATGGAATACACAGTCTCCCCTCTCTGTGATTGTTTAATTTTAAAATTTGTATTGATTATGTTTATGGTGTTTCCAATATATTGGTTTCTGTCTAGCAATGGCGATGGAGCAGCTTTGGATCACCTTTGGAGCAGCTTTGATTGTTTAACTCCTATTGTAATGGTTTTTGGAGCAGCCATTCCCAGGTTTGAAGTTGCCCGCTGCTTCAAAGGCCTAGCTATATTGA
The DNA here is from genome assembly GCA_022702705.1 of Papilionanthe hookeriana x Papilionanthe teres. Taxonomy (NCBI): domain Eukaryota; kingdom Viridiplantae; phylum Streptophyta; class Magnoliopsida; order Asparagales; family Orchidaceae; genus Papilionanthe; species Papilionanthe hookeriana x Papilionanthe teres. Next base: position 2,350,026 of record CM040434.1, on the reverse strand, counting down.
ACTTGTTGGATAAATGCTGTCTGACGAAAATGGATGAATTATATTAATAGTTTTAGGAAGTAGGGAATAAAAAGGTTTTTATTGAATAAAAAGGTTTTTATTGGAGAACTTGTTGGATAAATGCCTTCACTAGGGGCTCTTGCATAGCCGGTTAAGGTGTTGGTCAATTTGCCACTATTACCTAGGGTATAGCAAAATTGATGCGGGCTCCTTGGGCGTTGGCTGTTGGCTTTATCCATTTGTAATTATTTTGACATCATACGTGCAGATTTAAATAATGAATGTTAGATAAATGTTGGCTGCAGTTTCAGGTAGTAAATTTTGAATTCAAGGGATCCATTTTTTTCATTCTTCTTCATGTTTTATTACTGCATGCTGTAGCTTTCCTTTGCCATTGTGATTTCTTATTGTATATCGAAGACATCTGGTCAATAGATAACTTTGGTATTTAAAATTATGTTATAGGTTTGTTGGGTTGTTCTGATGAGGATGGAATATTTGAGATGTTTCAAAGTTTACATCGATTAGTTCTGAGATTAATATAAATTTGAACTTGTTGGGTTGTCCCGCTGCTTCAGTATGTAAATCTTTTCATTTAGTATCCTGGAGCTGATTGGCTCAAATTCAAGATCTTAAAAGCTCCTAACTATTTAAGCAACATATTTTTAATAGTCTTGGGTTCTTCATCAGTGGCTCGTCCACATAATTCTCAGTCCAAGCCAATTTCATTCTCTACTAAATGGGATTGAGTTTTTTTCTGCACACTTGCAGAAGCAAGGAAGATTGGGTACATTACTGTGCTCATTTATCATATTAGAGGTTTTGTGTTGTGTATTCTTTATTAATTTATGCTAATGAACTTTTCATTCCCAGAGATATATAGGAAAGATCCGACTCAGAATCTGATTTTTCCCTTCATCTTTTCTCACTGTATACAAAACTGTTTTTAATCCATAAGAATGAAAATAGTCTGTCTTCTCAAAAGTTTTTTATCTTGTTTGAAGGGCCTTTTTGGATGCTCCTTTCTTTCGATGCGTAATGAATTGTTACATTTAACATGCAAATAATTTATATTTTTATGAATTTTTAATCATATTGCAATTCAGCTATTGCCTTGATTTCAAATTGAATGAGCTTAGTTTCATACAACCATTGTCTTTGCCGATCTTACTTGTTTAGTATCCTGCAATAGCTGATATTAGAGAATTGATTAGGGAATTGATTATATGAACATGGTATAAATGAAGAAATGGTATAAATGTAGCCACAAAAATAAAGGCAGCATTTATTTCTTTATCGTGAATGCTGAGCATTCAAAACTGCATGCAATATTTTTTTAATGAAATGTAATTCTTCAATGTAATTCGGTCTTCATTTCCTCAAGCATTGCAAACCTGTAATTCTTCAATATATGTGGTTATTTTGTGGCTACATATAATAATTGTACGAAGTCTATATATTTGTTTGGCTATATATCCATATTTGTATATATAAATTTGTTAAAAGAAAAGAAGATTTACAATGCAATCTGTAAATATAGAAGTTTGGATGTGAGATTTGTAAATACGAATTTTGGAGGATTTTTGTTCAGTTATAATTGTATGAAGTCTATATATTTGTTTGGCTATATATCCATATTGTATATATAAATTTGATAAAAGAAAAGAAGATTTACAATGCAATCTGTAAATATAGAAGTTTGGATGTCATATTTGTAAATACATAAGAATTGTTTGTTATATATGTAAATGCCTCTTTTTTATAAGTTTGGATGTGAGAAAAGGGGCTGGATATGTAAATTTTTTAGAAGTTTGTTATGCAAATTTAGGGGCTGGATATGTAAATACGCAGAAGTTGAGTGTAATATTGCTGTCAGGTATTTGAGGTAATACTGTCTATCAGGTATTTTGCATGAATAAAGTAAAGATGAGATAATTTCACAATTTAATGTTCTTTGCTTATTTCTATCTTCTTTATTGTATCAACATAACACATTCTAGCGAGTTATAGGAATTTATCTTCTTTGTACCTTTACCTTTATTACATTGTAGATGTTATTGAAGTAATTCATTGAATTTCTTTTTAATCGATTTGTGAATATTTTATGCATTCTCTTGTGGTTATCTATAATTAGGTTAATTTTTTATTACGTAATTATATATTTGCGGGAAAATGAGCTACGAGTCGCAGTAAAGTCCGAATGAGCACTATGTCGCTGCGGCTTGCCGTCCATAATACTCATGTCACGTCAGGAACATAGCTACGGGCGACTGTTCTACAGATGTCCTAGGTGGGGACAAGGATTAGAAGACTGCAAGTTCTTCAGATGGGTTGACAATACGTCTGTTACTACATTATCCCAGCAGAACACCGTTGCTCGGGGATCCATGGTAACACATGTTCAAGACATTGCTTCTAGTTCGACTGCTTCCCACACAGACAAGTTTACTCACGGTTACGTGGTGTCGGAAACGAGAGAACAATCATCGTGACATGCTCTTACATCATAAAATGAATGCTGTCACTTTCCTCCTTGTAATTTTAACTTCGCTACTTCTTCTTTTTATTTATGTTTCGTGAAACTCACTATTAGGTGTGGTCTCTATGTTTTTTGTATTTAGGTTTCGGATTGTACTTGTATTTTATTTGGATGTCTGTTAGTTATGTAAATGTACTGTTGTATTTTGAAAACCTTTCATTAATATGTTTGATCTGGTTTTAAAATGAAAAATGTTTGAGTAGTGTATATGTGAATAATTCTTAAGTGATTCCTATGCTTGTCATTTTCGACTTGTTTGAATATTTATTAGTACAAAAATGGCTCATAGTCAATGTGTCATGTGAATTAAAGCTTCATGTTTGGCGCAAATCAAATATTTTTATTCTTTTGAAAGCTTGTGCTCGGCTTATATTTAACTTGAATGATTTACAAAATTATAAACTTAATCCAAAAATTGGCTTCACTTGAACCTACCTAAAGAAAATATCACTTATATGAAAAGAGAAAAAGAAGAAAAAGAAAATAAAAAATGAGGAGAAGCTTGAGGAGATGCCTAATCAAAAATTGGCTTCACTTGGACCTACCTAAAGAAAATAACTTAATTATTTTTCTGAACTTATATGTATGGATTGGCATCTTTACTAGTAGTGTTCTCATAAACTTATTTTTTTCATGTAACCCTTTTAAGTGCCTTAATAGAATAATCTACAGTCATTTTTGGAATGAATAGAAGGCTAGAACTCTTAAACTTGATGACTAGATAGTTCTATATTTGCAGAATTTACTTGAATTATTCAAAGATCTTTCTGAAAATTTTATTACATTATTTATCTAAGTTAAAATCATGGTATTCTAGAAAGAAAGTATATTGCATTGGATCATTATTTTATGTATTAACTAAATTACATAAGGACAAGTAATAGTTAAGTTTGGGGGATCTTGATCCAATAAAAATTTGATAGCTTTTTAATGGCTATTTCATACTTATTTTTGATGATATTGCACTTTAAAGAAATGTATTTTTCATGATTTCATGTAGGTACAATGATTTTAGGCCTTTGGAGCAAAAGGAAGCAGAAAGGAGCAAATTTGGAGCAAAAAGAGGTAAAATCCAGATTTTAAACTGGCGCTGGACGGCGCTGTCAATAGCGCCAGACTGTGCCAATTTACAGAGAGTTTTGACCAGAAGGCATAAAATAGAGCAAGACGGTGCCCTATCCTGCGTCGGACTGCACCCTATCCCAATTTAAAACTAGATTCAATGTATTTGACCGGATATTGGAGGGGTGCTTAAGGAAACTCTTGGGAAATCAGTTGTAGCTGAATTTAAACTGTTTTGGAGCTAAATATAGAGAAGGGGAGAGAGTCTTTTGAGTGAGGGTGTGAAGAGTGAGAGTGTCTTTTCATTATTTTAGTGTAGAGAGTACTTTTAGGGTTTATGTGTGTTCTCTTTTAAGGAGTGCAGGAGGAGAGGAAAAGTGAGAGATTTCTTCTTCCTTACGTATCTAAAGAGATAATTGTGTGTTGTTGTGAAAAAAGAAGAGGAGTTAAAGGAATTCCTTGAGATTTTCTTGGGGAAGAGTTTGAGATAAGTTGTCGTTTCTTTACTCTGTTTGTATGACGTTGCTTTTATATATAAAATCCATGTTTTGTCGTCTATTCATCATGAGCCTTGTGTAGATTTCTTTGTCTTCCTCCTTTTCACGTGATGTGTTGATATTATGATATCAAAATGATGTGCTAATTTATTATGGAGAATTTGTGATGACATTTTCACTTCGTACTTCATTTAGTTTTTTACCTGGCCAATTGAATTGTTAAAACTTGTTGGGAAACATATGTTCCAAAAGGATTATGAGTTCCACAATAAAAGTGAAGGTAACATTCAATGTCCATGAATGGGTGATGTAGTTCATGGGGGTTGGGTGCAAATAAATAGGAAAATATATTTTGATGGGCGTAGAATTGGAGATTTTAGAGTGACATACTGAAATCCCTAATTTGTTCCTAGGGAACCAAAGCTAAAATTAGCTTTCAGGCAAAGGGAAGTGGGAGCTCTAGAGTAAGAGCCAATATCCTCCCAACCTAACCACGGATTTGGGCACTAAACTTAGGATTAGCCAATGTTCTTTATGCGCTCGGAACAGCGTAAAGAATAGGAATGCTCCTATTTGGCACAATACATTTGCATCAGTGATCTATGTCACTAAATCATCACATTATTATTGGAGAGGAGGAGGATTCTTTCTTTCATTTGAAATTTTATTATAAATTTAGTCTTGTGTTAATTAACTTTGTTAGGAAGTTAGAATGTACTTTAGTAGAATTAGTAATTGCAACTGTTTATACATCTTTTATTATTAGTAATTATTGCAATTGTGTTGTGATTCGTGAAGTGATTTCTTTGCTACATTATAGAATTAAGTGCCTCCTCGTGGGATCGATAACCAGGACTCCGCTAGAGCCCTATATTACTTGAGTGATACGTATACTTGCATTTAATTATGTGACTCAATAGAAAATTAAATCAATATATATATATATATATATATATATATATATATATATATATATATATATATATATATATATATATATATATATATATATTCGAGTTCATAAATTTTGGCAATCTAAAAAAATCGCATCAGCTCACAAACTTCTTTTTATCAAAAGAAGATTTTGATTTTCCACCCTTAGTTTTTGCTTCCATTTAAAAATGCAATACATTGATATTATAAAGGGAAAGTAGTAAGGATATGGATGCCACAATATGCTAATTAGGAAGATAAATTAAAGCACACCAAAATTTTCCAAAATTTCGAACCATAACTCCTTCCTTACAAAATATCTAAAAATATTTAGATGAAAAAGGAAGGATTAGACCTAAGGAGTGAAATTTACCTTAGAGAGTTTATTTCCACCCTCTAGAATCTCTTGGATTAAAAAAAAAATAAAAGGATTTGGAATGCCCTAGGAATGCTCTCTCGATCGCCGAAGAAGAACAGGGAGAAAAAATCGTGAAAATGGCATGAACCAACCCGAATTCCGCTTAACAACATACAGGTAGGGGCGGCGCCTAGGCAGTGCTTACCCATGGAAGTGGTGCTTAGGCACCCAAGTGGGCAACACCTAAGTGCCCTTACTAGCCTGGTGGTGCCTAAGCGCCAGGGGCAGTGGCGCCTAAGCGCCAGGGGCAGTGGCGCCTAAGCACCAGGGGCAGTGGCTCCTAAGTGTTCACCCTAACTTTGGCCATGGTCACTTAATTTGCAGTATTTATCCCCCCAAATTAATAAATATTCTTAAAAGTGACAACAAATTAATCACAATAACATAAATAAACAAACAAATACACATTCAAGCACACAATAATAACACACATAAACGAACATAAGTTGCATTCCAAGAAACACTTATTTTGCCATATATTCTAATCAAGATGACCCAAGATAAAAACCACTTAAACACTGATCTCTCTCTTTACGTAAGAATGGTTTAAGCCTCTATCCATTCACTTAAACACTCAACCACTCTTAGGATCTGTAATATCAATTGCACTAAAAAGGTACAACATTACTACGGTAGATGCTCCTGATAACCTTGACTTTACATTTCCTAGGAATAATTTTCATCTTGTATTGTATAATAAAATCTCCTATCCAACTACAAATTTTTTCATAAGAATCTTTTGATCATTTCATCTCTTCATTTTCTCTTTATATATTTTGGAATTTTCATAAGATTCTTGTCTAATCTCATCAAATTCATTTAATTGTAGCAAATGTTTATGACTAGCCTCTTTCATATTATAATTGATCTCCTTAACAGCCCAATATGCATTGTGCTCCAATTCAACTAGCAAGTGACATGTTTTACCAAACATAAGCCTATATGGAGACATCCCTGGAGGTGTTTTATAAGCAGTCTTATAGGACCATAAAGCATCATCAAGCCTCAAGCCTAATTCTTTATGTTAGGATTGATTTTCTTTTCAAAATCTTTTTTATCTCCTTATTTAAAACTTTTGCTGATCCACTCATGTGGGATTGATATGTTGTAGATATCATATGTTTTATATTGTTTTCCCAACTAATGTCTCAATCTTTCTATTCTTAAATTGGCTCATGCATCACCAATGATAACTCTAGGCATATTATATATGCAAAATCTATTCTTCTTTAAAAATTTTGATACACTTTAAGCTTCACAATTCAATAGGGCCACTGCCTCTATCCACTTTGATACATAGTCCACAACTACAAAAATATACAGATTTCCTAACGAAGGTATGAAAGGACCCATAAAGTCAAAAATCTAAACATTAAAATTTCAAACTTTGAAGTAAACTTTAGGGGCATTTCATCCACTTGCAAATATTACATACTCTCTGACATCTATCACCAGTCCTAATATAATCATTTCCATCTCTAAATAGAGTAGACCATAAAATTCAGATTGTAATATCTTAACAGCAGTACAATACACCCAAAAATGTTCCTAAAATTCAGAATCACAATATTTCCTAATAACATCTTGGGCCCCTTATATGGGTAAACACCTACAATTCACCTGGTCTATGCACTACTAAAAAGATATGGGTTATGCCAAAAATACTATCTGACATTACGAATAAATTTATTTCATTGATGGAAGGTCTAATCATAGGGTAAAATATCACTGACTATATATTTTACTATGCCAACATACCATAGAATGTTCCAATCAATAACATCAAGTAGTTGCTCATCAAAAAATTTTCATTGATTTCCTCGCTTTGCGTCGTCCGATCGATAAATGTGAAAATGAATGACTTTCGTTCATCGTCCCAAACATGCCTTAACTCTAGAACTGTCCAACTTATAACCCAAAGATATCACTTGATACTCAACTAAATTAGGTGTAGTTTGTTCCTACACCATCTAAGTGAAACGAACACATATATATGGCTAGATATGCATGGAATGTAAACTTTCTTCACAAAAGTCCAAACCGAAGCAAAGATTAGGAATTTTGAGTTATACCTTTGCCCAAGAGGTAAGGTCTCGATAAGGTTTGTTCTTGGCTTCGCCTTGGTTTCGTAAACCTCCTTAAAGTGTTGGTTTGCTCTGTGATGAGGCCTATGTATGATCTTTTTTCAAAAGGAGGTTTGGGTTTGATCAAAGTCTAAAGGATTGAGAAGAGTTAATTTTTGTTGGGAATGTCTCCTTAAGCTCTGGTGAAGCTGAAGAGTGGATCAATTTGAAGTTTTGATGGACTTTGTGGTATGATCGTGAAATGCTGATACACCTAAAATATATAGTATTTTTATACACATTTTTATACCTATTTTTAATGATATTGCACTTTAATGAAAGGTATTTTTGTGTTTTTCTTGCAGGTATGATTAAACTGAGTTATTGTGATGAAAGGAGTAAAAAAAGAATCAAATTTCGAGCAAAAATGGAAGGTGTGCAAATTTGGCCTCTAGCGCCTATGCACCGGATGGCTAGCGCATAGGCATTACAGTTAAAGTGACAAATTTTACTTAATTTTGGCATAAATTTGAAGGGGTTTTTGAAATATCCTTTGGTTTAAACTTCATTAACTTCCCATTAGCGCCCAACTTTATTTAAAATTTGAATGGATGGATGCATCTCTTGGTGGATTCATTGAATTCAGACATACTTTGAAGAGACACCAAAGCACATTTTGGAGAATTATTAAAAATGAAGACTTGAAGATTAGAAAGTGGCGTCACACCTAAGAGAAGAGTTTAGAAGAAAATTTTGGTGGGTTAAATTGGAGAAAATCTTATAGTTGTTTCTAGGGAAAGAGGAAAAAAGAGAGCCTTCTTTTTCCATATTTTATTTACTCTTCCACTTTACTTTATCATAGTTTGTATTAGAATTTAGGAGAGTCAATCCTCAGAGTTGGGCACTGATGCACCAAAAATATATACTGTTTCTGATATATAATTTTAACTATTTTTGGTGATATTAAACTTTAAAGAAAGGTATTTTTCATGATTTGTTGCAGGTATGATGATTTTAAGTGATTGGAGCGAAAAGAAGCAAAAAAGAACGAATTTAGAGTGAAAAGGTGCAAAATAAACAGCTCGGCGCCGCCGGCGCCATTTTCCCGAGAGCTTCAAAATTAATCGGACGATAGACCCACTGAACTCTTTTCTATTTTCGTCCAAAACAGTTACTTATAAGTTAGAAACGAATTCCCAGGAGTTTCCTTAAGCATCCCTTCAAAAAGTGGCCAAAACTCTTCAAATTTGAATTGCACCGATATTTTCTTTTATATATAAAATCCATGTTTTATTGTGTCTTCTCTATCAATTCTGAGTAGTCTCCTTTGTATTTCTTCTTGCATAGAGATGTGATGATGTGATGATGTGTATTTGAAGTGCTTTTAAAGTATTGAAGATATTGTGATGGTTTTTCATTTCGAACTTAATTTACTTTTTTATCTAGCCAATTGAATTGTTAAAATCTGTTGTTGAAGATTAACTTTGAAAGGAGTTAGTGTCTTACAACAATAATCAAGAATCTATTCAATGTCCATGAATGAATTGTGTAGTTCATGGGAATTGAGGCAAATAAATAGGGAAATGTGTTTTGATGGACTTCAAATTGGAGGTTTCCGGGTGACAGGCTGAGATCCCCAATTTGGTTCTAAGATTAGTAACTAAATTCGAAGGTTAGCCTTCAGGTGAAGGGTGAGTGGGAGCTCCGTAGTGACAACAAGTATCCTCGCAGCCTAGCCTTAGATTTAGTGACTAAACTTAAGATATATAAATGTTCTTTTCATGCTTGGAAGAGGGGGTACTCTTTTGAGGGTAAAGAAACATTTATGCTTCTATTTGACACAATACAATAAATAATCATTCTACATGATTCACACATCATATACTCGTGCAAGAGGAAAGTTACTTTTCATATATATCAAAACCTTTCAAATACCAAGCTTAGTGTGTATGTGTTAGTTAATTCTATTTTAAAGATGTTAGAAGTAATTGTAGTTTGCTTAACTCATTATCGTTTTCTGCATCTTGTTAGTAGAAGTAAACTTAAACTTTAATTGAGATTTGAGTATTGGAATTTAGTACTAAACTATCTATTGTAAGGAACGTGCCTTCTTTGTGAGATCGATAACGAGGACTCCATTAGAGCCATGTATTACTTGATACGATACGTATACTTGCGTTGAATGCGTTGAATGTTTGGACTTTATAAAATCATTATTAAATATATAAATTTGGGTTCATAAGTTCTTGCAATATAAAAAGTCCCGCATCAAGTTTTTGGCGCCGTTGTCGGGGAAAGTATAAACGGTATTTATTGATAATGTAGTAACTGAAAACCTCTACTATGTAGTGTGTAATTGTGTGTTTATTTACTTTTTATAGTATTTGTGTGATTTTATATGCATAGTAGTAGATCTATAGGTTTAGTACCTTACGATTCAGAGTTTGAGCGTACTATTAGAAAAATTAAAAAACAACAAAAACAAACTGAAAATCTTTGCTAAAAGGCGAATAATCAAGATAATCAGAGAAACGATATTGGAAATTTGCCAAGACCTTTAAGCGATTATGCTAACCCAACAGCTGATGAAATTCATGAGACTATTCAAAATCCTGATGTTGATGCTAATTCATTTGAGCTTAAACCTACTATTATCCAAATTGTACAAAATAATCAATTTGGAGGAACACCTAATGAGGATCCAAATTTACATCTCGCTAGTTTTCTAGAACTGTGTGCTACTTTTAAATATGACGAAGAGTTGAATGATGTTGTCAGACTTAGACTTTTTCCTTTTTCATTAAGGGATAAATCTAAGGTGTGGTTAAATTCGTTAGCACCTGAATTTATTAGAACTTGGGGAGAATTTTCTCAAAAGTTTCTATCAAAATATTTCCCTACATTAAAGACTGCTAAGCTAAGAAATGATATCACATCTTTTGGTCCGTTTGAAGGGGAATCAATATATGAAGCTTGAGAAAGATTTAAAGATCTTGTTAGAAAGTGCCCACATCATGCTTTACCAGACTGGTTAATAATTCAAATATTTTACAATGGATTAGTGGGATCATTGAGATCGATTATAGATGATGCTGCTGTGGATCTTTAATGTCAAAACCTTTTGATGAAGCATACACATTAATAGAAGAAATGACTACTAATAATATTCAATCGCCCTTTGAACGGGTAAATCCTAAGAGATTATCTAGTGTTCATGATTCAGGTATGATGAATATGATAGTTTCTCAAATTGCAGCCCTTTATAAGAGAATAGATCAATATGGACCCAGAAAAATTTTTCTCAGGCGCCGCCGGCGCCCAAATCCAGAGAGTTTTGGCTTATTAAAAAAATAGAGCGTCGCTGGCGTCCTATCGAGCACCACCGGCGCCCTATCAAGCACCGCCGGCGCCCGAATACACAAAAAGGCCAAAAATCCTTTATTTCGCGATTTAGACCCTGGGACCCGCAATTTTTTCCATTGCTTTCGTCTTCCTCCTCCATTTTCACGACTTTAAAGACCTAGGGCTTGCAAGATCTTGGATTTGAAGCAATTTCAAGACTTTTCAAGACCGGATCTACACTTCTCTTGGTAAGAGCTTCACTTTGAGTTAAAAATTTTTTATTTTCACCATAGGAATTTCTCACATTGTGTCGATTGGAATTTTGAGATTTTGAAGAAATTTTAGGATTTCCTATGATGAAATTTGCTCTTACTTTTTTAGAATAGTATTTGGAGTTTACTAAATTATAGATTTGGAATTTATTAGATTTTTCTTGCAATTTTTTTAGAAATTCACATGGCTCCACGGATGAGTAAAAAGAAGATAAAATTTTATTATGATGAACAAAGATTTGTCAATGTCAAAGCGCAATTTCGTTTTAACTCTTACCTTTACAATAAGAAGTGTATTCAGGATCGAGCTTTTAATAATCTTGGTGGATCTGTTAAACAGTTAATTATCAAGCAAAATTGGGAGAGATTTTGTTATTTTACTGTAAATATTGTTTTGGGTGTTGTTAGCGAATTCTATGCAAATGTGCCCTGGACTGAGACTGAATATATGCTAGTTAGAAGAAAAATGGTTGAATTTACCTCTCAGTGTATCAATGCATTTTATCAAACTTGGGAACCTTTTGTTTGTGAAAATGAAAATTTTGATACCCGAGAGGCGAATATGAATGAAGTGATTGCTTTTCTGACAGACGAAAAAGGGGAATGGAAAGTAAGTCAAAAATAGATGATTAACTTCCCTGCTTCCAAGTTAAATGTTGCATCTAAAGTTTGGCACTATTTCATCTCTACAAGACTGTTACTTTCTTATCACCACAGTGAAGTTACAAGGGATAGATCAATTTTAAATTATTGTATTCAGAATATGAAGAAGATTGATATTGGAGCTATTATCTTCAAGAACATTCAGTCTATTGCTAGAGGAGAGACCACTTGAGGATTAGGACATCCTGCCCTAGTTCATGCCCTGTGTGTACAATCTGGAGTAGAGTTCAACAGTTCTGAAGAGGTAGTTATACAACTGAGACCGATTACCAAGGCTATTATTAGTACTTATAAGTCTCATGTAGGAGCACGAGATGAGAGTAGGAGTATTGATATTCCTACTATGAGTTATGACATTCCATCTATGTCTGAGCCCCTTACTTTATCCGGTATTATGGAGCAGCTGAGATTACAGAGTGCTAGTATGGATAGACTCCATGGTAGGATGGACGTGTTTAAGGCTACAAGTGACGTGAATGAAGATTATATGAGAAGAAGAGTTGAGTTCAATATTGCCTATCATGAAGCTCAGGTCAGATTCATGAGGGGCGAGACTGATGTAATATTCCCTACTTGTCCCAGCTATACATCGTATAGACCTAATCCTGTTGACTCTGCTGATGAACCTGGTGATGGAGATTAGTAGTTTGTTTGTTTTTGTTTCTATTTTTCTTGTTATGTGTTGTGTTGTTTTCTGTGATGTAGTAGTTATTTACCTTTCATGTGATGTGTAAACCTGTTAATGTATTGTTATGTTGTAATGAAAAATTGAAATGTTTAAATGGACTGTGTAGTGTTGTGATAGTTTGTTTAGAAGTTGTGGTGTTTTGTGCAATGTTTAGATTTTTAAAGTTGATATCTCTTTACCCTGCAGATATTTAAAAATTTTATATCACTGTTACTAACTATTTCATGCCTTCTAGCTGTAAATTTTGATTAATCTTAGATAGCTTTTGAAGATTTCAAGATCCCGACACAAAATGTTATTTTCTTTTACTCTCCACTATTTCAAATTTATTGAAAAATTTAAGTTTGGTGGAGGGTAGAAAAATATTAACTCTTATTTGTTCTCAATTATTATATTTTCAAAAATTATTAGCATAACTTCTGGCAGTTGAACCTCACTTAAGATAACTAAAACTTTTTATTTCAGTTGAATATTATGGAAGGATTGGATGAAAGCTTTTAGTAAGAAAGGTTAATTTTATAAGGATAAAATATTTGGTATGAAAGGATTTGATTATAGTTAACTATTTAAAGTAAAGAAAACTATATTTTTGAAATTTTAAGAGACTTAAAGTATTGTGTGTTAAGAAGAGATTGTGACTTTATGATGAATAATAAAGCTCATACCTAATTATCAAGTAAGGAGGTGTTTCAAGTTTGAACTTTAGAAAGAGGAGAGTGAAGTTCAAAATCAGTAAAGTCTATCCAGATATAGTAATCCTCATAAGAGAAAAAAGGAAAGAAAAGAAAAGAAGGATTGAAAAACAATCCCAAAAATAAAAAAAAAAAGAAGAAAAAGAAAATAAAAAGAAAGAAAAATATTTATGAGGAGATGCCTAATCAAAAATTGGCTTCATTTGAGTCACCCTAAAGGGATAACTTGATTTCATTTCTGAATTTATATTTAAAGTATTGGCCTACACTCTGATGAAGTTTACATGAACTCCTTTTTCACATAATCTTTCAAGGCACTCTTAATGTGATAAATTATGGTTTATCTTGAAATAAATAGAAGACTAGAACCCTTAGACTTGATTGCTGAATATTCTTATACATGTAGTTTTGACCTGAGTTACTGAATTTCTTTCTAAAAGTCTAACCAATATATTCTTTTGAATGAAAAATTTTAGTGTCTTACAGGTGAAAAGTACATTGCCTGAGTTATATATTTATGTAGTAAAAGGATTACTTGAGGATAAGTAATAGTTAAGTTTGGGGAATTTTGATGACAAAAAATATATACAATTTTTGCTATATAATTTTACCTATTTTTGGTGATATTGCACTTTAAGGAAATGTATTTTTCATGATTTGTTGTAGGTATGATGATTTTAGGTGATTGGAACAAAAAGAAGCAAAAGGAACGAATTCGGAGCGAAAAGGAGCAAAATGGAGAAAAACAGCTTCTGGCGCCGCCGGCACCAGAATAGGCACCGCCGGTGCCATTTTTGCGAGAAATCCAAAATTAATTGGGCAATAGAGCGCCTTCGGCGCCCAATGTCGGTGCAATTCAAATTTGAAGAGTTTTGGCAACTTTTTAAAGGGATGCTTAAGGAAACTCGTGGGAATTCATTTCTAACTTATAAGTAACTGTTTTTGGATGAAAATAGAGAAGAGTTCAGTGAGTTCTAGAGTATTGGAGAGGGAGAGAAGTGTGTGTGAGTGTGTTGAGTGTTAGGCTATAGAGGAGAAGTGTGTAGAAGTGAAGATTTGAGAGGGATTCTTCTCTAAGGACTGAAGGAGAAGGAGTAAAGTGAGAGATTGCTTCTTCCTCTCCATTCTAGAGAGGGAATTGAGTGTTGCAAAGAAGAGAGAAAAGGATTCAAAGTAACTTCAAGGGATTTTCTTGGGGAAGAGAAAGAGAAAAGTTGTATTTGAATTTGTGGTTTGCATGACTTTTCTTTTCTGTATAAAATTCATGTTTCGTTGTGTCTTCTCTATGAATTATGAGTAGTCTCCATTGTCTTTCTTCTTGTATAGAGAAGTGATGATGTGATGATGTGGATTTGAAGTGCTTTTAAAGTATTGAAGAAATTATGATGGTTTTTCATTTTGAAATTAATTTACTTTTCGATCTGGCCAATTGAATTGTTAAAATTTATTGTTGAACATTAACTCTGAAAGGATTTAATCTCCTACCACAATAATGAAGAATCCATTCAATGTCTATGAATGAATTTTGTAATTCATGGAAATTGAGTGAAAATAAATAGGAAAATGTGTTTTGATAGACTTCAAATTGGAGGTTTCAGGGTGACAGGCTGAGATCCCCCATTTGGTCCTAAGATTAGTAACTAAAGTCGAAGGGTAGCCTTCAGGTGAAGGGTGAGTGGGAGCTCCGTAGTGACAGCTGGTATCTGATCCATAAAAAAATACCTATTTTTATGCCTTGATTTTTATCAAATTTTAAGGACATTATGCTTTAATGAAAGGTATTTTTGTGTTTTGGATATAGGTGATGGAAAAATGTTCAAGAAGAAAAAAATGTGAAAAAGGAGCAAAAATGAGCAAAATGGAGCAAAAATAGAGCCAAAATGCAAAATTGTCAAAATTATTGGTCTGGCGCCTAGGCGCCAGAATCCGGCGTCCAGGCGCCAGAATCCGGCGTCCAGGCGCCAGAATCCGGCGCCTAAGCGCCAGGTCGATACGAGATCTGTCAAGATTTTGGATGACTTTTGGACGGTTATTTTGACGGTGTTAGCAGTTGTTGGACCTTCTAAAAGACTGGCAGTTGTTCCTGATTTATAAGACATGTGATACAATGTATTTGGACGCTTGGAAAAGGTTTTAATCGCGAAGAGGTGCGATCCAAAGTGAAGAGGTGTGAAGAACTGGACGCAGAGTCCGGTGCCTAGGCACCAGATTCTGGTGCCTAGGCGCCAGACACACCTTCTAGAAGATTCATTGAATGTGGACACATTTTAAAGAGGTGCCTCAAGGCAACCCTTGAAGCCTATAAATAGGAGGGTACTCCTTCAAAGAAAAAAATCCCCATACACCCCATACGCCCCCATACATCCCCCTATCTAGAGCCCCTTCTAGAGGGAGAATTAGAGAAATACTTTAGGGCCACTTTTATTAATTAGTGATTTTATTTAGAGTGTGTATTGAGAGTTTAAATAGATGGTGCTTTTGAAGTTTATTTGCTTTGGAGTCAGAAAAATTCAGAGGTTCAGTAGGAGAAACACTTGAGATAAGTATTTGCAATTTTATTCAAAGTTTTATTATCATGTTTTGTTGTTTAAATTCAATGTGTTATGAGTAGTTAGTTTACTTTCTCCTTTCAATTATGAAAAGATAAATAAGATAATATAAAATTCGATGGAGAATTAAAAACTATTTATATTTTAAAACATTGTGATGATATTAATACCGGATCTTCATTTACTTTACAAATTGATCACATGTATTGTTAAAATCTATTGAAGAGTTTTGATACCTAGAAGGAGATGAATTCTTAACTAGTAGATATCACATGAATCCTTGGGTAGTCGAAGGCCTTGTGCGGGTTATTCAAGGTGAAGTGCAAATAAATAGAAAGATATTATATAATGGGCGTAGAATTAATAAGTTTTTAGAGTGACAGACTAAATTTTTGTGATTTGGATTATAGAAAAGGAAAGGGTCACTAGTAGGGCCGACCATAGCCACCCTTGGACAACTAGTAGTGTGAGCCTAGATTAACCCATTCTACTAACAATACATCCGGACTCGATCTATAAGCTAGCTAATGTTCGTTACACTCGGATCAAAGGGTAAAGAATATGAATGCTTCTATTTGGCACAATACCATAAATTTATATTCTCCACGAATATTATCATTAACTTAGAAAATCTTAGATTAATTGAAAGGAAGAAAGTTGTGTTCTTATTGCTATTTACATCAATCATTTCATTACTGCTTTATTATTGCATCTAGTAAATTAAAAATATCAAATTTACAAACTATAAAAGAAATACATAAAAATAAAATTAAAATATTTAAAAATCCATAATTCACTCCTTGTGGGATCGATACTGGGGTCGTTGTTTCAAAGCCCTATATTACTTGATACGATACGTATACTTGCGTAGTACCCCTAGTGTGTAAAATATTTTCAATAAAACTATATTTGTATACACTAGTTGCTATTATTATCTATTACATATATTTGAAAGCATTAATTATTATATTTGTCATCAGCGGATTGCGGGTCAAGTTTTTGGCGCCGTTGCCGGGGATTGAATTTTTAGTACATATATATATATAGCATTGGGTCAAGTTTTTGGCGCCGTTGCCCGGGGAGGAGCGGAGTAGATTTTAAATATTTTTATTTTATTCATTTTATTTTATCGTCAAAAATATAAAATACCAAAAATATATATATATAAAATAAAATAATTTTTTTTATAAGTAGAGATTTTATTTCTTGTTAATTTACTTTTTATGCGTAGTGCTTGGATCCGAAGGATTATTACCTTTAGATTCCGAATTAGAAAGACCTATTAAAAGAATTAAAAAAGGAAAACAAACTAAAAAAATTCAAGAGATGGCTAATTTTCATAACAATTTACAAAATCCAATTGAAATTAATGAACAAAATGTTTACAAACCATTAAGGGATTATGCTAACCCTAAAATTGATGAACTTCATAGTAGTATTCAAATACCGACACTGTAGATGCTAATTCTTTTGAGCTTAAACCATCTATCATTCAAATGGTTCAAAATAATCAATTTGGAGGAACACCAAATGAGGATCCAAATTTACACCTTACTAGCTTTTTAGAACTTTGTGCTACTTTTAAATATAACAATGTTTCTGATGATGCTATTAGACTTAGACTCTTTCCTTTTTCTTTAAGAGATAAAGCAAAGATTTGGTTGAACTCATTATCAACAGGTTCTATTAAAACATGGGCTGAAATGGCACAAAAATTCCTTGCTAAATATTTTCCTCATTCTAAAACTGCTAAATTAAGAAATGATATTACTTCATTTAGTCAATTTGATGGGGAGACAATTTATGAAACTTAGGAAAGATTTAAAGAACTATTAAGAAATTGACCTCATCATGCTTTACCTGATTGTTTAATTATTCAAACATTTTATAATGGTTTAATTGGATCACTAAAATCAATTATTGATGCTGCTGTTGGAGGTTCTTTAATGTCTAAATCATTTGAAGAAGCTTATACTTTAATAGAAGAAATGGCTAATAATAATTTTCAAAGGCCTTCTGAAAGGATTAATCCTAAAATAATGTCAAGTATTCAAGATAACGAAGCCTTTTCTATCTTAGCTTCACAAGTAGCTGCAATATCTAAGAAATTAGATAATTTTGCCATCAACATATCACATAACAACTCATCTAATATTGAAGATTCTTAGACTATTGAAACTTTACAAGCTATTGCTAGTAAAAATAATCCGTATTCAAATTATTATAATCCTGGATGGAATAATCAACAACAACAATGGGGTAATAATCAATCTCATCCAACTGGAAATTGGAATAATCAAGTAAATTCAAATTATAAACCACCTGGATTTAATAATCAACAGAAAAAGTTATCAATAGAAGAATTAATTTTACAAATGAGTAATTGATTACAAATCAAAATACTGCTATTCGTAATATTGAGAATCAAATGGGACAAATCGCTAATTTAATTAATTACAGACCTCCAGGAACACTTCCTAGTAATGTTGAAATTAATTCAAAAGAAACTGGAAAAAACATGAACATGTTAAAGCTGTACAACTTAGAAGTGGAAAGGAATTAAAAGAAAGAATGCAGAATGAAATTGAAAAAGAGATTGAGGTTGAAGAGAATGAAAAACCTAAAGAAACTCCTCCTAATCAAGATCAAACTAATATTTCTATTAATGTGGAAGTTAAAAAACCACCACCACCTTTTTCTCAAAGATTAAAACAATGAAGCTTGATCATCAATTTTCTAAGTTCTTTGAAATTTTTAAGAAACTTACTATAAATATACCCTTTCGTTGAAGCCTTGAAACGGATGCCAACTTATGCAAAATTTATGAAGGATATATTAAGTAAGAAACGAAAAGTTGAAGCTTTTGAAACTGTTGCACTAAGTGAAGAATGTAGTGCAATAATTCAAAAGAAATTACCTCAGAAACTTAAAGATCCTGGAAGTTTTACTAGACCTTGTGCTATTGGAGAAAAATTTTGTGGAAAAGCTTTTTGTGATTTAGGAGCAAGTATTAATCTCATGCCATTTTCTATTTATCGAAGGTTGAATTTAGGAGAGATTACTCCCACCAATCGTAACCCTTCGATTAGGTGATAGATGTATCACTTACCCTAAAGGAGTTATAGAGGATGTACTTATTAAAGCAGATAAATTTATCTTCCCTGTGGATTTCATTGTGCTTGATATGGAAGAAGATAAAGAAATACTAATTATTTTAGGGAGACCTTTTCTAGCTAACGGACGAGCTATGATTGATGTGCAAAAAGGAGAATTAACTATGAGAGTTAATGATCAAGAGATTAAATTCAATGTTCTTAAATCAATGAACTACCCTGACAAAGAAAAATGTTATCGAATGGATATTTATGATTTTATAATTGAAAAACACTATTGTCGGTATATTTTTAGGTTTTATTGTATTTTAGAAAAAGGGGTCGCCTACAGAAATTGTCGGCGAATTTTAAATTTTAAATTTAATTTAAATATATATATATAGTTTTAGAAAGTAGTATTTGATTTTGAAAATAATTTTAAGTTTGAAAATTTTAAGATATGAAATTAAACCGATCTCGCATCCCAAATAGTTTATATAAACGAGCACCGCACCACAAAACGTGTATATATCCCGAAGAATAGACACACTGCTTGACGATGGGGCTCGATTAAATAAACTAGAAGATTTGTGACATCCGTTTGGTCTACTAACCAATTTTATAAGCCGACAAGTTCCCCTGCATAATATAAAGAAATTAAGCAGGGTTTATGTTACCTGGGTTCTTAAAGTTCCATATAAGGGCAAGCCCCTATAGTTAATTACATCTTAAATGACAGGAATCATTTAAGAAAACTCTCGATAATGATCAGTGGTTTTGCTCTCAAGAATTTCAAAGTTTAGGGTTTTCAAAGGATTGAGTTTTGGAAATTTTAATAGGGAATGGATCAAATTTGGAACAGTTCATTTCAGGAGTTCAAAGGAAGAAAAGTAGGAGAAGCTGAGGATCCAAGAAGAATCTTGGCAACTTCCCAAACTATCCTATTGTTTGGCTTCAATTTGGGAATTTATTTAATGTTTCGATCCTGCCAATTTTAGTTAATTAGGACTTATATTAGTATGACGCAGTCATGCAAAGCCTCGAAGATGTGAGGGTTTATGTCGTACCAAACGACTACCTTGGAGTCCTAAGACCGGTTTGGGCTTAATTTACATAACATGATTATGCAAATGCCTAACAAAAGGGTTGAGGATTTATGTTGCACTAGGAAAACTACCTCGAAATCCTATGGCTTGGTTGTTTAATTCTAGGAATGTTTAGCTGATGTAGAGTTGTTTTACTGACGAAGAAGGCCGTGCTGCTCACCATGCTCCGAGCTCCTACAATCAAGAGATGAGAGAAGTGTTCTGGTTTAGAAATCTTAAAGTTCAAATGTCTTTTAGTGTTTTAATTAAAACAAATCTTAAAGTTGCTTAAACAGAACCGATTAAGATCCCACGGTTCCGTCATCCCAGCACCGTTATTTTCATCGAATTCACTTAGTCCAAATGAATTTGCTAAACTCAACTGAATGAGTTCCACACTTTCATTTAGACCGTGGGAAATCCCGTTAGCAACACATGGGTTACATCATTCGAGGTATTCCTGATCATTCAACGAGACGTTTTAATTTAGTTGCAATTGTAGTTTTGTTGTTCTGTTTGTGATTAAATTTTGAGTTGTTTTATATTTTGAATGTTGTGGTGGTGAAATTTATCTTGCAATGACTTTTAATTTAGTTTTGGTTTCAGTTTAGGGACTATCCTAAAGGTTTTGGTTTTCATGCAACAGTTTTATTTAACATGCAAGAAAAGTAAAGTACAGTGCATATAAATAAATTGCAATAAAGTAAATTGCAATAAAATAAAAGCGTACCTGGAGGGTCTTCCCGTCATCCCAAGCTGCACTTAAAACACATGTTAAGGCATTTAAATATTTCAACATATACCTAGGTAAAGCTAAGGGAAGGGTTTTGGTTGTCTACCAAAATCCTAATCCTATAACTAGTCATTTCCTATGACGTCTGGGTCGTTGGTTTGGTTTAAGGATGATTTTCTTCATCAAGGAACAATTAAATTCAATTGTTCTTCTAAAACATCCCGTCGTATTGAGGAAGTGCTTAGGACGAATCCTAAACATCTTTTCAATATTTCTGGGATTATTTCGAGTCCAGATGAATTTCATTGCACTAGTGAATTGATCATCCAGGAGTTTTAGTTAAACTTTGTCTCTTGCTCTGTAAACTCAGGTATTTGGTTACCCGATGAATGAAGTGACATCTCACTTAATACTCTATTTAAGAGTTATAATAATTAAAGCTTTTAGGGGCAAGTTGGTTTATCGAGGATTTTAATCATTTAAAATTTGAGTTAATGATTTAAAGTGTTTTAACTTAATTATGGGGTTTTAATTAATAATTTTAAGGTTGGAATAGTGTTTAAATTATTTTTAGATTTAATTCTTAATGATTTCATTTAAGTTTGTTGTTAAATGATTTTAATTTAATTTAATTTAATTTAATTTGATTTAATTTAATTTAATTTAATTTTAATATTACTTAATTTAACTTTAATTTAATTTTAATTTTAATTTAGTTTAATTTTAAATTTAATTTAATTTAATTTTAATTTTAATTTAATTTAATTTTAGTTTTAATTTTAATTTTTATTTAATTTTAATTTCAATTTAATTTTAATTTTAATTTTAATTTAATTTTAATTTTAATTTTAATTTTAATTTAATTTTAATTTTAGTTTTAATTTTAATCTTAATTTAATTTTAATTTTTAATTTTAATTTAAATTCAATTTTAATTTTAGTTGTCCATTTGGATTATTATTTTAATTAAGAATTAAATATTGTTAAAGTGACTTATTTAGGGATTTTTAAATTAAAGAATAAATATCCTCTTAATAATATTCCTATTTTAATAATCCAAATTTTAAATGTACTCTTTCCAAAATTTAAATTATTTAATTAATTAAAGTTTCATTTTGATATTTTTAAAGTGTTTAATGGGTTTCTACCCTTTTAATTTCTCTATGTTTCAATCATCCAAGAGAAAATTAAAATATTTGACCCCCTCCCATTTTTGATTAAACCTAAAGTTTTAATTAAGGGTTAAAATTTTTTAATTACATTTATGCCCTTTTAAGCTTATTTATTTCATAACTCACTAAATTGAGCTCAAATGAATTTAAAATTTTTATGTCACCTCACTCACATGTCAATTAAGACATTAGAGGAGAAAATGTGATTTTTCTGAATTTAATTCATTTATAAAATTATTTTTAGTAGAAAATAGGGGTTTTCAAAGGAAATTAGATAACATGACCAAGGAAAGGTTTCTGCCCTTAAGAAAATTATGGGATGTTTCTAATGACCAGAGGACCACTTGGACCAATTTTTGTGATTTTTTGAATTATATTTTATTTATTATAATTATTTTGTGTTTTGGAATATTAATTAATTTTAAAATAAAATAAAAATTAAAAGATAGATTTTATATTTTTATTAAATTCCTCTAATCTCAAGGAGTCCAAAGAAACAAATTTTATAATTTTCTGATTTTTCTTTGATTTATTAGAATTATTTTAGTGAAAAAGGTTGAAAATTCATTTTTTAATATTAAAAATTACATTAAGCCTTTAAAATTCAATATCTTATCCTAAGGACTTAGGAAAAATATTTGGTTTGTTCCTAAGTGATTAGGAGTCAAAATGTGACATTTTTATGATTTTTAATATTTTTGTGATTTTTATTATTTTTTTAATTATTAAAATATTAAAATATTGTGAAAGATCAACTTTTTTAGAAAATTCCAATATTAATTTTCCTAAACTCCCCTGATATTAGAGAAGCTCCAAAATCATTTTTGTGAATTTTTGAAAATTATTTTTGGAGTTATGAATTTTTAAAGTTCCACTTTGCTTATGAGGCTTAATCAACCCATTTGGTGTGGTTAATCAAGTCCAATTGATTTCAAATTTTTATGTGAGGCCTCTCTGATCCTAAAGATGAGTGGAAATTGTTTTCAAGTCAATTTGATGTGTGGTTAGCCCTAATTAATTCAAATTCAATTTTAGGGGTTTAGGCCAATTAAGGTTATTATGAATGAATTAACTCAAAATATATTTTTCATAGGGTCCTCTGGTCCTAAGAAGCATCACCAAATTTTCCTAGAACTTATTTTACAACATGCTAATTATTGGAATTAAAATACCTAAAACAGTGACATGAACTTGAAAAATCAATAACTCTTCATAGAGATAGCCTCTGACCTTGAAAAATTCAGAGAATGTTCCCAAGATCAGAGGCTTCAAAAGCCCTATGGTCTCATGCCATGGTGAATTATCTATGCAAATGAAGAATCAAAATACTAAAAACAGTAAATAAATTTTTAAAAATAAAATACTCATCCAATTAACTTGATTTCTTTTCCACATTATTCTCCTCTGTTCATTGAGCAAGCGAGTATTTTTATTTTATTTTCGTGATTTTTCTATGCAAAGATATGAATTTTTGAAGTTCTGAGCATTTAAATAATTCAAAAATACCCTATTTATCTACTTATCCGACTCGGCGCCAGCGCAACATCGACAGCTCCGAAAGCCCACACGGCGCATTCCCATTCGACGCTGCCATCTGACTCAGCGCTCCAGGGGCCCGCGGTTCACGTAACATTCTCTGATCCGTCCGCTCGATACACGCGCGATCCAACGGCTCCTGGTCATCGTCTACGACTGGTGTGCACCCGTGACCGTCCACACTAAAACCCTAAGATCTCACTCGATTCTCAATGGATTTTTGTGTTCTTATGCTCTATGGATTCATCTTGAAGAGACGAACACATCCATACGATTTATAAGCTATGAAATTAACTTAAACAAAATGGAGAATCGCTGGAAGCTCGGGGAGGAAGAGTGAGTTCATACCTTTGCTCAGAGAAGTGAAGCTTCGATCTGAGAGTTGTGTCACCTTAGATTGAGTCCAGGCAAGCTCCAGATGAAGTCTCCGGCTGCGGGGAATTGTCCAGGTATGAAAGTTACCAAGCCCGATCACAAAGCTTGGAGGCTAGAAGCAATGGCTGGCTCCGGTGAGGGGGCTTTTGCCTGGGAACTACTCCTCTCGGTCCGAGTGAAGGTGTAGGACCAATCAATTTGGAGATTGGCTCACTGTGGTGAAGTGTCATGTTTTTTGGGTGGATTTTCAACTCAAAAATTGAGCTATGTTAATGGGGATTAGGGCAAAGGAACACTGAGGATCAACTGCTCTCGGTTAGGAGAAGGTCGTGGAACAATTTTGGCAGAGTTTCCTTAAGGTCTGATTCATCTCCTCTTTTGGCCGAGAGGTGGTGGTGTTTAAATAGCCATGGCTAGAGGGCTTCCCAGGGGGGTTTGAAGGCTGGGATCAGCTGCTCAGGGGAGGAGAAGAACAGCTATGCTGTCCATTTGGGTTGAGACAAGTCAGTAAGGGAGAATTGAAAAGTTTGGCTCACATGGAGCTTTCGTCCATGGCGTTTTCCGGCTGATGTGGTGGCTGGCCGGCCAGGCATGGGTCACTCTCAAGGTCAGGGAGGTCAGGGCTTGAGTTTGGTGCCAACAATTGGCTTTGGACATGTGTAAAGGAGTTGGATTAAAGTGGAAGGGGAGAAGCTTATTTTGGGTTCAAATGGGTCAATCCATGGTTTTGGGCTAGGTTCACCACCCAAGGCCTAGTTTTGGGCTGAAAAGGATCACTTGGGTCAGCCAAGAGAAAATGGTGTGGTCTCCATCCATGGTGATGTGGCTAAGCATGGTTTAGAGTGTGACATGAGATGGTTAAAAATGTTTAATGAAGGCTTAAGAAAGACCCCCCTCTTCTTGCCATTAATGGCTTGGTGAGGTGGAAAGTGGCTCCCATGGCTTGCATGTGGCTTATGCATGGCTCAATGGCTCCATGTGGCTTAGGGCAAGGCTTGGTCAATTTCATGGAAGTAGAATTTAGGAATTTTGGTATTTTGGTGGAAAATTTTCATGAAGCTTGATTTGGAATGGTTTAATGATGATTTTGAAACTTAGGGGTGATTTTGATTAAATGGATGATGTACAGAAATGTCATGTGGGCTTTGGATTGAAAACTTGAGCTTTTGAAATGGTCTTGGGTGGGCTTTTGAAGTGATTTAGGGAAGTGGGCTTTTAGATTTTAGGATGGGCTTTGGATGAAAGTTTTTGTGAAGGACCATGTCAAATAAATGTTGCAATTGGTTTAGGGATGTTTCATGAATGGTTTGGAATCAATTTGGTGTGATTTAGAGTAGAATTGGGTTGAATTTGGGCTTTTTAGATAAAGGGGCTAAAGTGGGTCAAATTAGGCTAGCTTGGGCTAAGGTTGGGCTAATGTTGGGTTTGATGTAAAATTAATGTTGGGAAATGTTCATGGGAATGTCACAAAGATTTTTCAACTTTGGTTGTGCTCTAATTTTGGGATTTGGGCCCATTTGGGTTAGGTTTGGGCTTAGGTCAACTTAAGGAATTTTGGTTTTGGGTTAGGTTTGGGTGGAGTTTAGGTTCAAATTTTTGGCAAATCAAGTTAGTATTTTGTTTATGGGGATGTTAGGAAGGCTTTAGAAAAGATTTGGGGTCAATTGGAGTTGAATTGGATGGGTTTGAGCTAGGTTTAGGTCATGGGCCAAAATTTGGCCTTAAGCCCCAAATTAGAATTGGGCTCAAATTTCAATCAAATTGGACTTGGATTTGGTCTAAATTGATTTTAAAGATATTTAATTGAAGTTTAGAATTGAATTGGACCAAAATTGAGGTCAATTGGGGAGGTTTGGTTTGACATTGGGTTCACTTGGGTTAAAAATGGGTCAAATTGGGGGTTTTGGTAAAAGTGGGGTAAATTGGCAAAATTGGCCCATGGTGTAGTTGAATAAAATGAAATTGGGAATATTTGGGATTTTTTGAAATTTTTTGGGAATTTTTGGGATTTTTTGGAATTTTGGGCCAAGAAGGGCATTTTGGGTATTTGGAGGGTATTGGGGGTACTTTTGGGATTTTTGGTATTTTTGGCTATGGATGATCAATTTGAGTGTTGGGAATTGTTTAGGATTGATTTTGAGGAATTTTGGGTAATTTAGGTGATTTTGCAAATTTTGGGTAGTTCCAAGGGCATTTGGTAGGTTTAGTGGGTGTATGGCCTCGGGGGTCAAAAATTGAAATTTTGGGAAAATGAAGATTGATCAAATTTGAGTAGAATGGAATCACTTTGGTTGAGCCATGAAGCCATATTAAGCCCACACGAGCCATGAGAGGACTCATTTGAGACATTCACTATGTTGTTCCTAACCCTCTTAGCCAGGGGCTTAGGGGTTAAGGACCATCCATATGGATTTCCTACATGAGTCAGGAAGTCAAGTTGGGTGGGAGTGTGGTTTTAGAACTTGGAATATGTGTGAGAGTGTAGTGTATGTGCAAGTCAACCCTCACCAGACCAGGCCACCCAGGGTATTCCTAAGGCCAAAAAGTCCTATAGGGAACTCATCCTTTAAACCTCCACATTTGATTTCAACCCTCTAGGTGATTAGGGGTCTACAATCAAGCTTGTAGGGTTTGCAGGGAGTCAAGAGGTGTTTGAATTTCTAAAGGGTGGGTTCCACTTCTAGTGTTCTAAGATTAGTCAAAGGAAAAGCTTAAGGCTAGATCCTAAGTACTAAGGAGAGAGAAGAGAAGAGACCTCATCAAAAATGAGGTCAACAAATGGACCCCCAATAGGTGTGGTGTGCTAACCAAGCACACCCCGCGTATTGGCGTTGACCGAAGAGATCAACAAAACCAACACAGATGTCCAAGTGACAAACTTAGGACGAAGTAGAAGAATTTCCGCTGGGGAGTATCAGGTATATTTCCAAAACTGGAGATTCCTGAACTCTCGCTGGGGAATGGAGAAGGAGGTGAACTCCAAATCTCAAGATCTGAGGAATTCGATTTAGATTTTAGTTTACTTTTTTAAATTTCAAGTTTCAATGTGTGAGTTTGGGTTTTGATTTGAAGTTTGATTTGAATTCGATTTAAGGAAATTTTGAATTTGAAATTTTTATTTGAAATGAGAATTGAAACCTGGGTTTCAACTCGAGATTGCAAAGAGAACTGGAATTTAGGTACCAGCCTCAGAGTGAGAATCGGATTTTGAGTATTGATGGAAAAAGAATGAGAATCAGAATTTAGGTACTGATCTCGAAAGGGATGAGATTTGAAATTTAAGTATCAATCTCGAAAGAGAGTCGAAATTTAGGTATCGACCTCAAAAAGGATGAGAATCAGAATTTAGGTACTGATCTCTGAATGAGAACTGGAATTTAGGTACCAGTCTCGAATATGAGAATTGAAATTTAGCTATCAATCTCGGAAGAGAGTCGAAATTTAGGTATCGACCTCGAAAAGGATGAGAATCAGAATTTAGGTACTGATCTCGGAATCAGAACTAGAATTTAGGTACTAGTCTCGAAAGTTTAGAATTGAAATTTAGGTATCAATCTCGAAAAGAGAGTCAGAATTTAGGTACCGACCTCCCAAAGGAGAGAACTGGAATTTAGGTACCAGTCTCGGAAGTTTAGAATTGAAATTTAGGTATCAATTCGAAAGAGAATCAAAATTTAGGTATCGATCTCGAAGGAGAGTCGGAATTTAGGTATCGACCTCGAAGTGAGAGCTGGAATTTAGGTACCAGTCTCGGAAGTTTAGAATTGAAATTTAGGTATCAATTCGAAAGAGAATCGAAATTTAGGTATCGATCTCGAATAAGAGTCAGAATTTAGGTACCGACCTCGAAATGAGAGCTGGAATTTAGGTACCAGTCTCGGAATTTAGAGGATTGAAATTTAGGTATCAACCTCGAAAGAGAATTGAAATTTAGGTATCAATCTCGAAAGGAGAGTCGGAATTTAGGTACCAACCTTGAAATGAGAGCTGGAATTTAGGTACCAGTCTCGGAATTTAAAGGATTGAAATTTAGGTATCAACCTCGAAAGAGAATCAAAATTTAGGTATCGATCTCGAATGAGAGTCGGAATTTAGGTACCGACCTCGAAGGAAGAGAACTGGAATTTAGGTACCAGTCTCGGAATTTAGAGGATTGAAATTTAGGTATCAACCTCGAAAGAGAATCGAAATTTAGGTATCGATCTCGAAAGGAGAGTCGAAATTTAGGTACAGACCTCGAAATGAGAGCTGGAATTTAGGTACCAGTCTTAAAATTTAGAGGATTGAAATTTAGGTATCAACCTCGAAAGAGAATCGAAATTTAGGTATTGATCTCGAATGAGAGTCGGAATTTAGGTACCGACCTCGAAGGAAGAGAACTGGAATTTAGGTACCAGTTTCAGAATTTAGAGGATTGAAATTTAGGTATCAACCTCGAAAGAGAATCGAAATTTAGGTATCTCGAAAGGAGAGAACTGGAATTTAGGTACCAGTCTCGGAATTTAGAGGATTGAAATTTAGGTATCAACCTCGAAAGAGAATCGAAATTTAGGTATCGATCTCGAAAGGAGAGAACTGGAATTTAGGTACCAGTCTCGGAAGTTGTGAAATGGAAACTGGTTCCAATCTCGAAGATTTATCTGTATGAAGAGGGACCCAGTCTCATGTCATCAGAACCAAATCGAACAAATTTTGTGGCTCCGTGTCAATAGAATTAGTCGATCCTCTAAGAGACAGAAGAAAGACAACTGAAAGGAGCTGGTAAGGGTACCAAGCTGAAAAGACTTGACTTAACAATAGGTCGAGGAAAATATTCAAATTTCAAAAGAGTTTCAAACATATTTCGATTGAGAGAAGAACTGAAAGATTCGAATTCAATTTGAGATTTAGATTCATTTTGTTTGTTCTTTAACCATCCCATTTTTTTTTGTTGTTTATTTAATGTTCATGTGAATTTGAAGTTCATTTTAATATTCAGATTTTTAGGAAAAATTCTCATTTATTTTCTTTTCTTTTCTCGTTCTTCGTTCAAAGTTCATTTAACTCTAATGGCGTTTCCCGATCAATTTGCACAAAAAGAGGTGAAGGCAAAATATGACGTAGTCATTTTCATTCTAACTTGCTGAAAGTACATCATACAACTTGATTTAGTCATGATGACATTTTTCTCAAAAATTTAATGTCTCATACAATCCATGTGAATCCAAAACGAACTATGTAAACTTCTTGTTGATCCATCCAAAATCGTCTGTCAAAAATCCATGTCTGAATAGTAAGAAACATGGGTAATAACATCACCTTCCAAGCCATCCTTGGCAGGAATGCCTCATGGATGTGCATTGGAGGTGTGCTATTTCCCATGTAACTCACAGCTCGTAGGGCCGGAGACTCTCCAGTTCTGGATCTGGTTGAAAGTGGTAAGGCATTTTTCTGTCATCCATTCTTCTAAAAGTAACTGAGATCCGCTCCACGAGCACTCCTGGAATGCAATGCTTCGCAACGTCTGCTCCGTTTCCTTTTAACACCAGGACGGAACCTACCGGTAGTGGTATCTCCACCGGCCCTCGGAACTCACTGGGGCCTGCAATCCGGAGGTCAGATCCGAACATGATGTTGTACTGGCTGAGGAATGACACTGTGCAGAATGGTCTAACAAAGTCATGATGGTCTTCATGCGGCGGTATGCAGTCGCCTTCCTTGTAGATGTTGATAATGCAGCTGTTGGGTATGTAATCTGCAGGCAGTACCCTCCATATTATCATCCTTTTCACCATTCTCTTAATGACTCTTGGCATTGGATCCACCTCACCGCGACGGAGTATCCCTGGTAGATTTCCTTTTCTGTCTGTGGCAAAATTGTAGCAACATCCGCATTGGATTGTAACTCTTCCCTTTCCTGGCATCCATCTTCGGGGTTCTGAATATGTATTTTCTCTCAGGCGGCCAGCTCGACCCATTTTTTGCAATTCAAGGATGCAGTCCACAATTTGTTGTTGCTCATAGTCTGAGAAAACATCTGTATGTAGCTCGAGACCTTCCAAGATGTTGACTCTCTTGTTTCCAATTCTTTCAAAGTATTCAAAGGTTTTCTTCTCGACTAACTGCATTTTCTCCAGCTCGTATTCCGGGATTATCTGAAGTCCTCGGTGTCTAGTAACATACTGCGGGATGTATGGCTCAACCCCAGCATGTTCTTCTGCATGTCTCGGCTCCTCGGGGATAATCTCTGTAGGGACATCCTCCGGGGTTGCTTTCGCAACAAGACTCTTCGGATCTGGTACATCTGCTCGATGTCGAGGTAACGACTCTATTTCTGCTTTTCTTGGTATTTCTTTTATTTGTTCAGACCTTCTTGGAATTGACTTTCTTCTTTCTGGTTCCTGCCGAACCGGTCTCCTTGGAGCATTTGCACTGACAGTATCCACTGTGTGTTCATGTTGATCTTCTGCTAACTTGGTCAGCATTTTGCGAATGCGACGATTCTTATTTCTTTGCTGGGTAGCAGTGAGAGTAGCTCTCCTTACCCCTTGAATTTCTGTGGGTGCGGCGCTGACAAGCCTACCCTCTGCTGTGGCAACCACGGACTTAATTTTTCTATTTTCTCCGGTTGCATGCGCGGCGTTTGCTTTTCTTTTCTTGTTGCTGGATTGGTGGCTCAGACCACCCATTTTCATCACTGTCTGGCTGTGAAGTTCTTCTCAATCGACTGGGATCCAATCATTTTCTTCGTATTGTAAGCCGGCTGGTGTGAAGTCTGAGTCAATCTCTATCACTGCTCCATCCCTCACCCTCTTTTCATCAAGTGCTAGACTCACACCATTTCTAAAGTTTAGAACCAATCGCCCGTTCGACATTTCCCTGCGAAAAAATAAGGAAAGGATCAGGGGCTGTACTAAGAACAAGAACAATAAGAAAAACACTTAAAAATTCTTATTCACTTCTTTTTAAATTTAAAGGATGTAGGAAGAGAGGAGAAAAAAAATCAGGAATGAACGGATTTAAAAGGAAAGATTGACATTTTATTATTATGATTTCTCATGTTTTCTTTTTAACATTTTTGTTGATGAGATTTTTTTATTATCCATTTTATTTTGTTTTGGGTTCGGACCCATTCACAAAGTGATTTCCTCACCCATGTTTCTAGGGATAAGATTCTAGTTTAAAGGCCACCCTTCGAAACATCATGTTGCGTAATACTTCTTTAAATACCGTCCATTGATTGGAAGCATGGGTCGTTCTCCACGGCAATTCACCAATTGGTAGGAACCTCCTGAGTAGACTGTCTCGACCACGAACGGCCCTTCTCATGTTAGTTCAAATTTACCACCTATCTTGCGATGTGCAAGAATAGGTCTTCTGAGAACTAAAACCAAGTCACCGACTTTCAAAGTTCTTGGGCAGACCAGTTTATCATGGGCCTGGATCATCTTGGCCTGATACAGTTCCAAATTCTGCTGTGCTAAAAGTCTTTTCCCTTCCAAGCTTTCCAATTCTTCCAGTCGTAGTCTGGCATTTTCTTCTGTAGTGATCTTTTCTGCAACTGCAATTCAGAGTGACGGAAGCTGAACTTCTAGGGGCAAGATAGCCTCGGACCCGTACACCAAAGCGTAAGGCGTAGACTGAGTAGGCGTTCTGAAAGTCATCCTGTAGGCCCATAAGGCTTCTAACAACTTCTCGTGCCAATTTCTCTTATTTTCGTTCAAAGTTTTCTTTAAAATTTGAACAAGAGTTTTATTAAAAGCCTCGGCCAAGCCGTTTGCTCTTGGGTAGTAGATCGTTGAGTATCGCCAATCAATCCCGTGTCTCCTAACAAAATTGTTGATCTTTGTACTTTTGAATGCAGATCCATTATCTGAAATGATCTTGCGCGGTACCCCAAAATGGTAGACGACTTGGTTCTTGAAAAACTGTAGCACATTGTGTGCCTTCACTTCTCTGAGTGGTATAGCTTCTGCCCACTTAGAAAAGTAGTCTGTAGCTGCAAGAATGAAGCGATGTCCTCTTGAAGAAGGCGGTTCTATCGGACACACTATATCTGTGCCCCAACACTCAAATGGCCACGACGCAATTGTCAGATGTAGCACATGTGGAGGCTGGTGTAGAACCACTCCATGCACTTGGCACTGGTGACAACTTTTGGCAACTTTCATACAGTCGGTCATCATTGAGGGCCAGTAGTACCCTAGTCTTTTGATTTTCATTTTCATTTTCGGACCCGATTGATGAGTGCCACAAAGTCCTGAATGTACTTCTTTAACGATTTCACGAGCCTCGGACCCGCTCAGGCATCTTAGCCACATCTGATCAAAAGACCTACTGTATAACGTATTGTTAATTAATGAGTAAGACAGAGTTCTTTTCTTGATTTGTGGGCTAACGACTTATCGTCAGCGGTGTTTCTGTCCGCAAGTATTCTATTAATGGCCGCCGCCAATCTTCTCGTATTTTCTCGTCATCTGCTGCAATTGTTTCTTCGCTCTTTCGATTTATGTATTGTATCCATGTCGAGCCGTGATAGGACCCGTCGTCCTCGAACCGACACTTCAATCGACTCATCTCCGCAAGCGAGCAAATTCCTTTGCGAGGCGGGCTAACGCATCGGCGAGAGCATTTTCTTTTCTGGGAATCTTGTAGATTGTTACATTTGGAATTTGTTCCAGCAATTTCATGGCATACTTAAAGTACAGCTCGAGTCTTGGCTTTAGAATTTTGTACTGTCCGGCGACCTGTTGAATGATCAACTGAGAATCTCTGTAGATGTTGATGTCTGTTATCCCCATCTGAATGGTTAATTCCAGTCCGGTTATAAGGGCTTCATATTCTGCTTCGTTGTTTGTACACGGTTCTGTTAAGTGGTAGGAGTATTTTAACATCCCCCGCTCCAGTGTTATAAAGATTAGTCCGATTCCTGCCTTACCGGGCACTTTCGTTTGCAATTCTTTGTTCTTCTATGCTGAGGATGCACCGTCGAAGTATAGTTTCCAACGTTGATCATCAGGGTCTTCTAGGCTCATTATCTGCTCTTCTGGCAAATCGTCGTCGAGAGGCGAATTTGCCGGTAAAGGGTGTGCTGCAAGGAAGTCAGCTAGGACTTGTCCCTTTACGGCGCGAAGGGGAACGAAAGTTATGTTAAATTGCAATAGTATCATTGACCACCTGGCAAGTCTGCCAGAAAGCGTCGGTCGGGTCATCAAGTATTGCAACGGATTAACTCTCGAAATAAGGTTGACCTTATGAGAAAGCATGTAATGCCTGAGCTTTTGAGCGGCGAAGATCAAGGCCAAATAATGCTTCTCAATAGGAGGATACTTTACTTCCGTTGGAATTAGACGACGGCTTAAATAGTAGAGAGCATTTTCTTTTCCCTCATCATTGACCTGGGCTAGCAGGGCTCCTAGGGAGTCGTCTAAAGCCGCGGTATAAAGTATCAACAGTCTACCTGAGACTGGGGCTGCTAAGACAGGAGATGTCATTAAGTATTGTTTTATGTCATCAAAGGCATGTTGACATTTGGAGTCCCAAGTAAACTTGGTATCCTTCTTAACCAAAGCAGAAAAAAGCTGACACCTTCCTGACAAATTCGATATAAAGCGTCGAAGATATGCCAACTTTCCTTGAAAGGATCGTAGCTGTTTCAAGGTTTTAGGAGGTGGCATTTCTAAGATAGCTTTAATCTTTTCCGGATCAATTTCAATCCCGCGATGTCGGACAATAAATCCTAAGAATTTCCCGGAGGTGACGCCGAAGGCGCATTTTAAGGGATTCATCTTAAGGTTGTATCGTCTTAGTCGCTCGAAAATAATTCACAAATCATACAGGTGATCTTCCTTCAGTTTACTTTTGATGACCACATCATCTACGTAGCACTCGACTTGGTTGTGAATGAGATCATCAAACATCTTCGTCATCGCTCTTTGGTATGTTGCTCCTGCGTTCTTTAGTCCGAATGGCATTACTGTGTAGCAATACACTCCGATCGGCGTTCTGAATGTCGTGATCTTTTCATCTTCTGGTGTCATCTTTATCTGGTTGTATCCTGATGATCCATCCATGAATGAAAATATTTCATGTGTTGAAGCAATGTCGATCATCAGTTCTGGAATTGGTAGAGGGAATTCGTCCTTTGGACATGCTTTGTTCAAATCTCTGAAATCCACGC
This sequence comes from Papilionanthe hookeriana x Papilionanthe teres, assembly GCA_022702705.1. NCBI lineage: Eukaryota > Viridiplantae > Streptophyta > Magnoliopsida > Asparagales > Orchidaceae > Papilionanthe > Papilionanthe hookeriana x Papilionanthe teres. Next base: position 2,316,157 of record CM040434.1, on the reverse strand, counting down.
AGATTCTGATCTGACCATTCTTCTTTCTGACTGGTACCACGTTGGCTAACCAAGTTGGGTATTGTTCTTCACGGACAAATTTAGCGTCTATTAGCTTCTTAACTTCGGCTATTACTTGTTGCTCTATTTCTAGACGCATTCTTCTGGGAGCTTGTCTGACTGGAACGGAAGTAGGATCTACTCCTAACTTGTGAACTGCGACTTCTGGAGCTAATCCTGGCATTTCGTCGTAACTCCAAGCAAAACAGTCCTTGAATTCCATTAGTAGCTTGATTATTTCCTCGGAGTCTTCTTTACTGAGTAAGGAGCTAACAAATGTTGGTCTAGGCTCTTCGCTAGTACCTAAGTTAACTTCCATTAACTCGTCTATTGTAGATTTGATTTCTTCTTCGAATTATGGTGGAGCGTCGCCGATTGGTAGATCCTCAAGATCTTCTGAAGCTTCCAAGCAGTCTTTATTAGGTTCACAAGTGACAACCAAGCAAAATCTCGTATCATCAACTGATCCTACTGTGCCGAATCCGAGACCATGTTTTGAATTGGGAGGCCGACCGGCATTATTCCATAATTTTTCAAAGTGTTGTGATCGGCCTTTTGTCCATTGTCGAGGTAAGACACCACGTCAAATTAAATTTTGAACACAGGGAGAGTACCACTCAAAAGGTAGTTCCATTAATTCAGAAGAAGTAACATCTTCAAATTGTACATCACTTTCAGTTTTGGAAGAAGAAGCACCACGGTAAAATTTGATTGGCTTAGTACCACCACCATGCACCTCCTTGACCACCATACCCTCGATCTTATTAGAATGGATCGGGGTCAGGGTCATAGTATGTACATGATGGTTAATCTTCTCGTACATTGATTTATATTCTTCATTCTTTTCATCTTCGAGAGAGATCTTGAACTGGGGTTTCTTTTGACTTATTGTCGCTGCTTCTTTCTCAATTTCTTCTTCTTCTGAACTATTCTCCCAATCAACATCGATGACCGGTTTCTTCTGTCCAACTGTTCCAACATTTCTTCCACGTCCTCGTCCCCGGCCTCGACCTCGGGTGCGAGTTCTGGAGAAATCTTCACCATCTCGTCGTAAGGGAGTGGTGAGTAACTGTTGGACTAGAACTTCAGGTTCTTCATCGTCTCGAATTTCTTTTGCTTCATTTGGTATAGTATTTCTGGAAAAGATTGTTTTCTTTGGGGGTGCGTAGTAAGCCGCATCTTCAGGAATTCCAATTTCATGCACGGAGAATGGTTGCAAGTCACCTCTGATGCACTGTTCTCCTCCATTGTAATACTTTATGCACTGGTGTAGACACAACTGTACCATCCGGTTTTCATGGATCCATGGCCAACCCAGTAGAGCGTTGAATGATGTCTCAGAATCAATTATGTGGAATTTTGCGGTTATCTTTGCTAAATCACCGGTCTTCATTAATAGTGTTATCGATCCAAGAGCTCTTTCTCCTTTTTGATTGAAGCCTCTTAATAGCATCTTGTTAGCTTCAAGCTCCCGAGCATCAATTTCTAAATATGCTAGCGTCCGAAGATTCATAATGTTGATTGATGCTCCCGGATCAACCAACACTCTGGAGAGCGTAAACTTTCCAATAGTGACTGAAATGTACAACTGTCGGTTGTGATCTGCTGTTCCAAGTAATAGATCATTGTCCGTGAAGGTAACACCTCGCTGTTCTTTTAACGAGCAAACCTCATCGAAGGAATCACCGACCATTTGAGCTAAACAAATCTCTGGATCAAGTAAAGCCTTGATCAGAGCTTCCCTCATCTCCTTTGATAGGATCAGAGCGTCGTATATGCTTAGTTTGGCTGGTAGCTTCCTAAGATGGGCTAGCACGTTGTAGTCCACTTTATTACCATGTTCCTCAGTTTTTTCTCGAATGGGGAATTCTTCTGCTGGGTTTGGCTCTTCCTGAGCAACCACCTGCTTTCCTTTATCCTTTGGACCCATTCTCGGAGTAAAATTTTTCCACTTCTTAAATTTACTTCAGTTATCTCTTCTGAATTCGGTGTTGAATTTGCCGGTGTATCCTCTTGAATTGGAACAACTGGCTCTTATGAAGTTGCTTCGGTGTCTGATGGTTCTAATTCTATCGTGATCGGAGCTTCTCGGAATTCATAAATGGACTAGTTGCTTGTCGAGCTTTCGTAGCCTCCCTTGTGAACATCTTCTTCGTCGTGGTCGTCGAGGTTGTGTATGATTTGAGAATCGTTATTTGTATTGGAATCGAGATCCGGATTAAGCCGGTTGTCGCTAGTTACATAATCATTAGAAACAGTCAAAACGTAGCCAACGCCATAACCCTTATCATTATAAGATCCCGCCGGGGCGAGCAGATAATCATACAGAGTCAGGAGTTCGAGGGATTTCTTCCCTGAATTAGAAACAACCATCCTAGGATAAGCAGCCCCTAGTATACCCTTCGAAGCCTCGGTCTTCTTTTCTTCCACGATCTTTTCCTCCTTCTGGGGCGGTTCTTCAATCGCAAGTGATAGTACCGGCTCGAAAGGTTTCAAACTCTGAGTTGAAGCGCGTATCGAAGCCGTCTGGATGTGATCCAAAATTTTCTTCAATGATCTTGTCCAGACAGCACTCCATCCATCATCAGTCGTGTACGGGTTTATCGGCACAATAGGATCCGTTGAAATAACATTGACAGAACCTCCTTTCTGGGGTTCCTTCATGTATTCCTTTGGGATCGTTATGTTCTCTCTTTGGAGATTGTCATCAAGCCAACTCTTGAAAGTGATGCAATCCTCTATCTTGTGTCCGAGCATCTGGTGGTAAGGGCAATAGTTCGGAAGATCTTTCTTATTGACTTCCTCCGGCTTCTTGGGTTCTGGCAGCTGAAAATCTGGTGTCTTCATTAAGCTGCGGAACATCTTCACTACTGCTTCAGTTTTGAATGGATATTCTTTATTTAGAAGTTCTCTTAAGGTACGCGATGAACGCGGCTGTTGTTCATAATGTTGAGGCGACTGATAGCTCGGACGAGGTTGCTGATAGCCCTGCTGAGGTTGCTGATAGATCTGTGGTGGTTGTTGGTATGTCCGTTGCGGTGGTTGGTAACGAGGCTGCGGTCGCTTTGACTGTATCTGAACCGGCTGCTTGCCCTTATCTACTGTCGCGACGATTCTGGATTTCTTTTCAAATGTTTTCACAGGCTTCTGCTTATCATTCTTGTCCACGAAACTTAACTGCTTTGCCTCTTCTTGCAAGCTCCCGGCCTTGCTAAGCAACTTCTCAAAAGTCTTAATTGTAAATCCTTTAAGGAGAAGTGCTATCGGGCCATGGATACTTTTAAGCAGGATGCCGACTGCATGTTGTTCTTGAAGTTGTGGTTCACATTTCATGCTTAAATTTCTCCATCGAAATATGTAATCCACTAAAGTCTCGTTCGGCTTCTGTTGCTCCACCACTAGATCACCGATAGTGATGTGGTGCCGAGCCCCGACAAACCGCTTAACGAAGAGGTTCTCCAGTTCTGAAAAGGTCTTTACTGAACCGTTCGGCAATTCTGAGTACCAGTCAAAGGCAATCCCTGACAAACTGCTGACGAACTGGCGGAAGAGTAGAGCGTCACTCCCACCGGCATTGCAACAACTAGCACGAAAATGTGCGACATGTTGTCGAGGGTTTCCCGTTCCATCAAAAGTCTTAAATAGAGGTGGTACGAAGCCTTTTGGGTATTGGACCGCATCGAACTCTTCGGGGTAAGGTCTACCCGTCTGAATAGATGCTCCACTCTTGGTTTGTGCTAGGGCTTCTCGCACCTACTGTTCTACCATGTTTTTAATGTCCTTTTCTGGAATCATACTTTGTGTAGAATCTTTCTTTGGTTGTTCATTTCCGTTGACGGATGTGATCTCTTTTCCTCCATCTGCAATATGGATAATTTACGGGGTGTCTCTTTCTGAGGTTGTACCGACTCGGAGAGTGGCTAAGGCAGCAGCCATCTCTTCCATCCTCTTTGCCATCTGGGAAATTGTGTCATCTCTTTCCCGAAGCTGCGCCCTCATTACTTTCGGTTCATCTCTCTCCGCAGCTGCTAGAGCACCTTGCGAAGCTGACGATGCTCGTGTCTCAACCATGTTGATCTCGGCATACTCCTGATCCATGAACTCTGATGAGTCAACTTCATCTCCTAGTTCCTCTTCTCTTTCTTTTGCTAACCGTCGGATATCGGTCCTTAATTTGTCCATGGCATCCTCTAGTGGCCCTTTTCGGACGGTCTCGCAGTTGTCTCGTGACAGTTGTTGAACTTCCTTCCCGGGAGTCCCCTTTATTGCAGTAGCACTTTCTTCTTATTCCGGTCTCCTGATGAGACTTTTCTTCTCAGGACATTGTTTTGGTCTTAGCTCGCCAGTGGTAGGTCGCCATACCATCCTTCTTGCAGCCGGAAGCCTAGGACCGGATGATCTGTCGGCTATATGCTGGAAGGTGGTATCCTCCCTAATTTGTAGAGCCGATACAACAACGGGTGAACTAGCTTTTACCTTCTTCTTTGGTTTCTCTGTGGCAGCAACAAGTTCTATTCGCGGTCCGAGGCCGGATTTAGCTGGCACCCGTCCTATCCTTCTTAAGATTTCTGATACATGGCATCTTTCTTTCTTTGCCAATCTTTCTATAACAGCTTGCAGTCAGGCAAATGGCGTAGTCTTATCCCTTTTTCTTTTGTAATTGTTGTAGTACGCAGGTCGGGGTAATGCAGCGGCAATCCTACGGACATCCTCTTCATCTGATGCGGCAGAGAGAGGGTGAAACCTGCTTCCTCCCAATAGAGGTATATACTCAGGCAGTTCTTCTCTTTCCTCAGAAATTTCTTCTAGAAAAGCAACTTCAGCAGCTCTGGCTTTCTTGGCGATCTTTCTGCTTCTATTTCTTCTTTGAGTTCGAGTTAGGGGTGCAACTCTTGAACATGACCCAATCTCAAAAACAGATGGTATTGTAGCAAAATCCGTACCCTCACGGTGACGAGCTCATCACGGACTTGGACTTCCTTCCCCTTCGGTTTGACGAAGTCGGGGTAGGTGCGGAGATGACTAGACCGGTGGGGGTAGAGACAACAGTCTTCCTATGAACAGTAGTACTTCTTTCAGCTAGAACCCTTTCCAGGGGAGGGAATTCTTGAGCCGACTTTAGGTTGAACTCAATCACGGGCTCTTCAGTTTCTGACACTTTGTCCATTAGTGTGAAGAGAGTGACATCAGCAAACTTGATGTCTGTGTTGCCGAATCCTTGTCCAAAACGGATGATTCCATTGTCGGGCAGCTCATCCTTGTAAACGGCGAAGTCCATTCCATTGGTGAAGAAGAAGATTAACTTTGGGGCAGTCATTTTCTACAGGGCAGATTCCGAATGTCAGTCCCGAATTATGCTTCTTTTCGTTGTGAAATTTAGGAAGAAAAAAAAGAGTCCGAACACATTTTCGTTTATGTATTTATGATTTTAAAAGGATTTATTTATTAAAAGAGTCGTTTATTATTAGAGGATTTGTTTATTAGGAACGGAATGTTCAAAGGTATAGAAAAGGTAAAGGATCTGGTTCAGAATTGGAAAGGAAGAGAAAGTCTTATGCAAGACTTCTCGACTCGAAGGACCGCTCCTAAACTAACACCTATTGGGGGTCCACCCCACCTCAGAAAAGAGGTAAAAGGATCTCGGAACCTCTTCGTTTAGGGGTGTCTAAATAGTGGCTCCTAAATCCAAGAGGAGTTGGCTATACTCGTTCAAGATAGAAATGAACAGCGTAATCCAACGGAAGAATGATAGTTTTGGTCCACTAGGGATATGGACTCACTATCAATTTATGAAAGCAAAACCGCCTAATCAAAATCGAGAGAGGAACTAGTCCCCAGCGGAGTCGCCAGAAGTTGTCGGCATATTTTTAGGTTGTGTTGTATTTTAGAAAAAGGGGTTGCCTACAGAAATTGTCGGTGAATTTTAAATTTAATTTAAATATATATATAGTTTTAGAACGTAGTATTTGATTTTGAAAATAATTTTAAGTTTGAAAATTTTAAGATATGAAATTAAACCAATCTCACATCCCAAATAGTTTATATAAACGAGCACCGCATCACAAACCGTGTATATATCCCGAAGAATAGACACACTGCTTGACGATGGGGCTCGATTAAATAAACTAGAAGATTTGTGACATCCGTTTGGTGTGCTTAACCAATTTTATAAGCCGACAAGCTCCCCTGCTTAATATAAAGAAATTAAGCAGGGTTTATATTACCTGAGTTCTTAAAGTTCCCTATAAGGGCAAGCCCCTATAGTTAATTACATCTTAAATGACAGGACTCATTTAAGAAAAATCTCGATAATGATCAGTGGTTTTGCTCTCAAGAATTTCAAAGTTTAGGGTTTTCAAAGGATTGAGTTTTGGAAATTTCAATAGGGAATGGATCAAATTTGGAACAGTTCATTTCAGGAGTTCAAAGGAAGAAAAGTAGGAGAAGCTGAGGATCCAAGAAGAATCTTGGCAACTTCCCAAACTATCCTATTGTTTGGCTTCAATTTGGGAATTTATTTAATATTTCGATCCTGCCAATTTTAATTAATTAGGACTTATATTAGTATGACGCAGTCATGCAAATAGCCTCGAAGATGTGAGGGTTTATGTTGTACCAAATGACTACCTCGGAGTCCTAAGACCGGTTAGGGCTTAATTTACATAACATGATTATACAAATGCCTAACAAAAGGGTTGAGGATTTATGTTGCACTAGGCAAACTACCTCGAAATCCTATGGCTTGGTTGTTTAATTCTAGGAATGTTTAGCTGATGTAGAGTTGTTTTACTGACGAAGAAGGCCGTGCTGCCCACCATGCTCCGAGCTCCTTGTTGTTGCAGTGGTTTAGTTTTAGAAGGTGACAATCAAGAGATGAGAGAAGTGTTCTGGTTTAGAAATCTTAAAGTTCAAATGTCTTTTAGTGTTTTAATTAAAACAAATCTTAAAGTTGTTTAAACAGAACCGATTAAGATCCCACGGTTCCGTCATCCCGACACCGTTATTTTCATCGAATTCACTTAGTCCAGATGAATTTGCTAAACTCAATCGAATGAGTTCCACACTTTCATTTAGACCGTGGGAAATCTCGTTAGCAACACGTTGGTGACATCATCCGAGGTATTCCCGATGATTCAACGAGACGTTTTAATTTAGTTGCAATTGTAGTTTTGTTGTTCTGTTTGTGATTAAATTTTGAGTTGTTTTATATTTTGAATGTTGTGGCGGTGAATTTTATCTTGCAATGACTTTTAATTTAGTTTTGGTTTCAGTTTAGGGACTATCCTAAAGGTTTTGGTTTTCATGCAACAGTCTTATTTAACATGCAAGAAAAGTAAAGTACAGTGCATATAAGTAAATTGCAGTAAAGTAAATTGCAATAAAATAAAAGCGTACTCGGAGGGTCTTCCCATCATCCCAAGCTGCACTTAAAACACATGTTAAGGCATTTAAATATTTCAACAGATACCTAGGTAAAGCTAAGGGAAGGGTTTTGGTTGTCTACCAAAATCCTAATCCTATAACTAGTCATTTCCTATGACGTCTAGGTCGTTGGTTTGGTTTAAGGATGATTTTCTTCATCAAGGAACAATTAAATTCAATTGTTCTTCTAAAACATCCCGTCGTATTGAGGAAGTACTTAGGACGAATCCTAAACATCTTTTCAATATTTCTGGGATTATTTCAGTCCAGATGAATTTCATTGCACTGGTGAATTGATCATCCAGTTTTAGTTAAACTTTGTCTCTTGCTCAGTGAACTCAGGTATTTGGTTACCCGATGAATGAAGTGACATCTCACTTAATACTCTATTTAAGAGTTATAATAATTAAAGCCTTTAGGGGCAAGTTGGTTTATCGAGGATTTTAATCATTTAAAATTTGAGTTAATGATTTAAAGTGTTTTAACTTAATTATGGGGTTTTAATTAATAATTTTAAGCTTGGAATAGTGTTCAAATTATTTTTAGATTTAATTCTTAATGATTTCATTTAAGTTTGTTTTTAAATGATTTTAATTTAATTTAATTTAATTTAATTTGATTTAATTTAATTTAATTTAATTTTAATATTACTTAATTTAATTTTAATTTTAATTTAGTTTAATTTAATTTAATTTAATTTTAATTTAATTTAATTTTAATTTTAATTTAATTTAATTTTAGTTTTAATTTTAATTTCAATTTAATTTTAATTTAAATTTAAATTTAATTTTAATTTTAATTTTAGTTTTAATTTTAATCTTTAATTTAAATTTTTTGTTTAATTTAAATTCAATTTTAATTTTAATTGTTCATTTGGATTATTATTTTAATTAAGAATTAAATATTGTTAAAGTGACTTATTTAGGGATTTTTAAATTAAAGAATAAATATCCTCTTAATAATATCCCTATTTTAATAATCCAAATTTTAAATGTACTCTTTCCAAAATTTAAATTATTTAATTAATTAAAGTTTCATTTTGATATTTTCAAAGTGTTTAATGGGTTTCTACCCTTTTAATTTCCCAAAGTTTCAATCATCCAAGAAAAAATTAAAATATTTGACCCCCTCCCATTTTTGATTAAACCTAAAGTTTTAATTAAGGGTTAAAATTTTTTAATTACCTTTATGCCCTTTTAAGCTTATTTATTTCATAACTCACTAAATTGAGCTCAAATGAATTTGAAATTTTTATGTCACCTCACTCACATGTCAATTAAGACATTAACGGAGAAAATGTGATTTTTCTGAATTTAATTTATTTATATAATTATTTTTAGTAGAAAATAGGGGATTTCAAAGGAAATTCAATAACATGACCAACGAAAGGTTTCTATCCTTAAGAAAATTATGGGATGTTCCTAATGGCTAGAGGACCACTTGGACCAATTTTTGTGATTTTTTGAATTATATTTTATTTATTATAAATATTTTGAATTTTGGAATATTAATTAATTTTAAAATAAAATAAAAATTGAAAAATAGATTTTATATTTTTCTTAAATTCCTCTAACCTCAAGGAGTCTATAGAAACAAATTTTATAATTTTTTGATTTTTCTTTGATTTATTAGAATTATTTTAGTGAAAAAGGTTGAAAATTCATTTTTTAATATTAAAAATTACATTAAGCCTTTAAAATTCAATATCTTATCCTAGGGACTTAGGAAAAATATTTGGTTTATTCCAAAGTGATTAAGAGTCTAAATGTGACATTTTTATGATTTTTAATATTTTTGTGATTTTTATTATTTTTTTAATTATTAAAATATTAAAATATTGTGAAAAATCAACTTTTTAGAAAATTCCAATTTTAATTTTCCTGAACTCCCCTGATATCAGAGAAGCTCCAAAATCATTTTTGTGAATTTTTGAAAAGTATTTTTGGAGTTATGAATTTTTAAAGTTCCACTCTGCTTCTGAGGCTTAATCAACCCATTTGGTGGGGTTAATCAAGTCCAATTGATTTCAAATTTTTATGTGAGGCCTCTCTGATCATAAAGATCAGTGGAGAATTGTTTTCAAGTCAATTTAATGTGTGGTTAACCCTAATTAATTCAAATTCAATTTTAGGGGTTTAGGCCAATTAAGGTTATTATGAATGAATTAACTCAAAATATATTTTTCATAGGGTCCTCTGGTCCTAAGAAACATCACCAAATTTTCCTAGAATTTATTTTACAACATGCTAATTATTGGAATTAAAATACCTAAAACAGTGACATGAACTTGAATAATCAATAACTCTTCATAGAGATAGCCTCTGACCTTAAAAAATTCAGGGAATGTTCCCAAGATCAGAGGCTTCAAAAGCCCTATGGTCTCATGCCATGGTGAATTATCTATGCAAATGGAATATCAAAATACTGAAAATAGTAAATAAATTATTAAAAATAAAATACTCATCCAATTAACCTGATTTCTTTTTCACATTATTCTCCTCTGTTCACTAAGCAAGAGGGTATTTTTATTTTATTTTTGTGATTTTTCTATGCAAAGATATGGATTTTTGAAGTTCTAAGCATTTAAATAATTCAAAAATACCCTATTTATCTACTTATCCGACTCGGCGCCAGCGCAACATCGGCAGCTCCGAAAGACCACGCGGCGCATTCCCATTCGACGCCGCCATCTGACTCAGCGCTCCAAGAGCTCGCGGTTCACGTAACATTCCCTGATCCGGTGCAATCTGAACCATCCGCTCCATACACGCGCGATCCAACGGCTCCTGGTCATCGTCTACGACTGGTGTGCACCCGTGACCGTCCACACTAAAACCCTAAGATCTCACTCAATTCTCAATGAATTTTTGTGTTCTTATGCTCTATGGATTCGTCTTGAAGAGACAAACACATCCATATGGTTTATAAGCTATGAAATTAACTTAAACAAAATGGAGAATTGCTGGAAGCTCGGGAGGAAGAGTGAGTTCATACCTTTGCTCAGAGAAGTGAAGCTTCGATCTGAGAGTTGTGTCACCTTCGATTGAGTCCAGGCAAGCTCCAGATGAAGTCTCTGGCTCTGGGGAATTGTCTAGATATGAAAGTGACCAAACCCGATCACAAAGCTTGGAGGCTAGAAGCAATGGCTGGCCTGGTGAGGGGGATTTTTCTGGGGAACTTCTCTTCTTGGTCTGGTGAAGGTGTAGGACCAATCAATTTGGAGATTGACTCACTGTGGTGAAGTGTCCTGTTTTTTGGGTAGATTTTCAACTAAAAAAATGAGCTATGTTAATGGGGATTAGGGCAAAGGAACACTGGGGATCAACTGCTCTGGGTTAGGAGAAGGTCCTGGAACAATTTTGGCAGAGTTTCCTTAAGGTCTGGTTCATCTCCTCTTTTGGCCGAGAGGTGGTGGTGTTTAAATAGCCATGGCTAGAGGGCTTCCCAGGGGGGTTTGAAGGTTGGGATCAGCTGCTCAAGGGAGGAGAAGAAAAGCTATGCTGTCCATTTGGGTTGAGACAAGTCAGCAAGGGAGAATTGGAAAGTTTAGCTCACATGGAGCTTATGGCCATGGCGTTTTCCGGCGGCTGTGGTGGCTGGCCGGCCAGGCATGGGTCACTCTCAGGGTCAGGGGGGTCAGGGCTTGAGTTTGGTGCCAACAATTGGGTTTGGACTTGTGTAGAGGAGTTGGATTAAAGTGGAAGGGGGAGAAGGTTATTTTGGGTTCAAATGGGTCAACCCATGGTTTTGGGCTAGGTTCACCACCCAAGGCCTGGTTTTGGGCTGAAAAGGATTACTTGGGTCAGCCAAGAGAAAATGGTGTGGTCTCCATCAATGGTGAGGTGGCTAAGCATGGTTTAGAGTGTGACATGAGTATGGTTAAAAATGTTTAATGAAGGCTTAAGAAAGACCCCCTCTTCTTGCCATTAATGGCTTGGTGGGGTGGAAAGTGGCTCCCATGGCTTGCATGTGGCTTATGCATGGCTCAATGGCTCCATGTGGCTTAGGGTAAGGCTTGGTCAATTTCATGGAAGTAGAATTTAGGAATTTTGGTATTTTGGTGGAAAATTTTCATGAAGCTTGATTTGTAATGGTTTAATGATGATTCTGAAACTTAGGGGTGATTTTGATTAAATGGATGATGTACAGAAATGTCATGTGGGCTTTGGATTGAAAACTTGGGCTTTTGAAATGGTCTTGGGTGGGCTTTTGAAGTGATTTAGGGAAGTGGGCTTTTGGATTTTAGGATGGGCTTTTGGATGAAAGTTTTTGTGAAGGACCATGTCAAATAAATGTTGCAATTGGTTTAGGGATGTTTCATGAATGGTTTGGAATCAACTTGGTGTGATTTGGAGCAGAATTGGGTTGAATTTGGGCTTTTTAGTTAAAGGGGCCAAAGTGGGTCAAATTGGGCTAGCTTGGGCTATGGTTGGGCTAATGTTGGATTTGATGTAAAATTAATGTTAATAAATGTTCATGGGATTGTCACAAAGAGTTTTCAACTTTGGTTGGGCTCTAATTTTGGGATTTGGGCCCATTTGGGTTAGGTTTGGGCTTAGGTCAACTTAAGGGATTTTGGTTTTGGGTTAGGTTTGCGTGGAGTTTAGGTTCAAATTTTGGGCAAATCAAGTTAGTGTTTTGTTTATGGGGATGTTAGGAAGGCTTTAGAAAAGATTTGGGGTCAATTGGAGTTGAATTGGATGGGTTTGAGCTAGGTTTAGGTCATGTGCCAAAATTGGGCTTTAAGCCCCAAATTGGAACTGGGCTCAAATGTCAATCAAATTGGACTTGGATTTGGTCTAAATTGATGTTAAGGATATTTAATTGAAGTTTATAATCGAATTAGACCAAAATTGAGGTCAATTGGGGTGGTTTGGTTTGACATTGGGTTCACTTGGGTTAAAAATGGGTCAAATTGGGGGTTTTGGTAAAAGTGGGGTAAATTGGCAAAATTGGCCCATGGTATAGTTGAACAAAATGAAATTGTGAATATTTGGGATTTTCTGGAATTTTTTGGGAATTTTTGAGATTTTTTGGAATTTTGGGCCAAGAAGGGCATTTTGGATATTTGGAGGGTATTGGGGGTACTTTTGGGATTTTTGGTATTTTTGGCTATGGATGATCAATTTGAGTGGTGGGAAGTGTTTAGGATTGATTTTGAGGAATTTTGGGTAATTTAGGTGATTTTGCAAATTTTGGGTAGTTCCAAGGGCATTTGGTAGGTTTAGTGGGTGTAGGGCCCGAGAATTCGAAAAATTGAAATTTTGGGAAAATGAAGATTGATCAAATTTGAGTAGAATGGAATCACTTTGGTTGAGCCATGAAGCCATATTAAGCCCACATGAGCCATGAGAGGACTCATTTGAGACATTCACTATGTTGTTCCTAACCCTCTTAGCTAGGGGCTTAGGGGTTAAGGACCATCCATATGGATTTCCTACATGAGTCAGGAAGTCAAGTTGGGTGGGAGTGTGGTTTTAGAACTTGGAATGTGTGTGAGAGTGTAGTGTATGTGCAAGTCAACCCTCACCAGACCAGGCCACCCAGGGTATTCCTAAGTCCAAAAAGTCCTATAGGGAACTCATCCTTTAAACCTCCACATTTGATTTCAACCCTCTAGGTGATTAGGGGTCTACAATCAAACTTGTGGGATTTGTAGGGAGTCAAGAGGTTGAATTTCTAAAGGGTGGGTTCCACTTCTAGTGTTATAAGATTAGTCAAAGGAAAAGTCTAAGGCTAGATCCTAAGTACTAAGGAGAGAGAAGAGAAGAGACCTCATCAAAAATGAGGTCAACAACTATCGAGAAAAATGTAAAATCATTCCTGAAGAAGAAATTAAATTTTTAACTGATGAAAATGAAGAACTAAAATAAGATGAATTATTTAAAGAAACTCATTATTTTAAAGATAGCTGGGAAACTTTAGACATAACTCAAAATGATATACTTTTACCCTTAATTGAAAAAGCCCCTGAACTGGAATTAAAAATGTTACATTCACATTTAAAGTATGCATTTCTTGGAAATTCATTAACTTTACCTGTTATTATTTCTTCTGAGCAAAGTTTAGATCAAGAAGAAAAATTAATAGGAGTGTTAAAGAATTATAAAAAAGCTTTTGGTTGAATTATTCGCTGATATAAGAGGAATAAGCCCTTCCATTTGTATGCATAGAATTTTAATGGAAGAAAATTTTAAACCTACTATTGAACCACAAAGAAGATTAAATCCTATCATGAAAGTGGTTTTTAAAAAAGAAATTTTAAAATGGTTAGATGCTGTAATTATTTATCCTATTTCGGATAGCCAATGGGTAAGTCCTATTCATTGTGTTCAGAAGAAAGGAGGAGTAAGCGTCACTTGTCAATGATAAAAATGAACTAATTCCTACAAGACAAGTTACTGGATGGCAAATTTGCATTGATTATCTGAAGTTAAATGACGCCACTAGAAAGGATCATTTTCCTTTACCTTTCTTGGATCAAATGCTTGACAAATTAGCTGGGCACTCATATTTCTGTTTTCTGGATGGATATTCTGGTTATCAACAATTACTTATTTCTTCTGAGGACCAAGAGAAAACAACATTTACAAGTCCTTATGGAACATTTGCCTTTAGAAGAATGCCTTTTGGTTTATGTAATGCACCTGCGACTTTTCAAAGATGTATGATGTCAATATTTTGTGATTTGATTGACGAAGGAATTGAAATATTCATGGACGATTTTTCAGTTTTTGGAACTTCTTTTGAGTCTTATTTGGAAAATATTTCCAAAGTTCTGAAAAGATGTGAAGAAACAAATTTAGTTCTTAATTGGGAAAATGTCAATTTATGGTCACAGAAGACATTGTACTTGGTCATAAAGTTTCACAAAAATGGATGGAAGTTGATCAAGCAAAAGTAAAAATTATTGTTGAACTGCAACCCCCTACTACTGTTACTTATGTGAGAAGATTTCTAGGTCATGCTGGATTTTATAGAAGATATATAAAGGATTTTTCTAAAATTGCTAAACCTCTTTGTCATTTATTGGAAAAAGAAGCTAAATTTGAATTTAATGAAGACTCGTGTTAATGCTTTCAATATTTTAAAAGACAAATTAATAATCGCACCTATAATTATTGCACCTAATTGGAATAAACCTTTTGAATTAATGTGCGATGCAAGTGATTTTGCAATTGGAGCTGTATTGGGACAAAAATATGAGAAAATTTTCAAAGTTATATATTATTCTAGTAAAACTCTTACTGAAACTTAAAGAAATTACACTACTGCTGAGAAAGAGCTTTTAGCTATAGTATATGCCTTTGATAAATTTAGACCTTATCTTCTTGGTACCAAATGCATAGTTCATACTGATCATTCCGCTATTAAATATTTAATGACAAAAAATATGCTAAACCTAGACTGATAAGATGGGTTTTACTTCTACAAGAATTTGATTTTCAAATAGTTGATAGAAAAGGAACGGACAACCAAATTGCTGATCATTTATCTAGAATTAAGAATGATGTTATTACTGAAGAAAATATAAATGAGAAATTTCCTGATGAACAATTGTTTGTTATTCAAGAATATCAAACACCTTGGTATGCAGATATAGTTAACTATTTAGTTAGCAATATTTTACCTTATGGATTGGATAACAAATTTATTAAGAAATTTAAAAATGATGCTAAATCCTATATTTGGGAAGATCCTCATTTATTTAAATTAGGAAGAGATTATGTAATTCATAGATGCGTACCTTATGAAGAAACTTATGCTATTATTCAAAAATGTCATGATTCCAAATTTGGAGGACACTTTAAAGTAGATAAAACTGCATTTAAAATTTTAAATTCAGGATTTTATTGGCCTACTTTATTTAAAGATGTGAGACATTATGTGAAAACATGTGATCGATGTCAAAGGATGGGAAATATATCCAAGAAAGATGAAATGCCTTTGAACTATATATTGGAAGTTGAAATTTTTGATATATGGGGTTTAGACTTTATGAGACCATTTGTACCATCATCTGGAAAGATTTATATTTTATTAGCGGTTGATTACGTTTCAAAGTGGATTGAAGTTGTAGCTTTACCTAGCTGTGATTCCAAAAGTGTTTTAAAATTTTTAAAGAAGATGATTTTTTCAAGATTTGGAATGCTTAAGGTAATTATCACAGATGGTGGAAGTCATTTTAGAAATATAAAAATTCAATCATTATTGGAAAAATTTGGAATCAAACACAGAATTGCAACTGCATATCACCCACAAACAAGTGGAATGGCTGAAGTATCAAACAGAGAAATTAAAAGAATTTTAGAGAAGATTGTTAATCTTAAAAGAACTGATTGGGTTGATAGACTTGATTCTGCATTATGGGCTTATAGAACAGCTTATAAGACACCAATCGGAATGTCACCTTACCAGTTAGTTTATGGTAAACATTGTCACTTACCTGTTGAACTTGAACATAAAGCTTATTGGGCTATAAAG
This sequence comes from Papilionanthe hookeriana x Papilionanthe teres, assembly GCA_022702705.1. Taxonomy (NCBI): domain Eukaryota; kingdom Viridiplantae; phylum Streptophyta; class Magnoliopsida; order Asparagales; family Orchidaceae; genus Papilionanthe; species Papilionanthe hookeriana x Papilionanthe teres. The sequence continues at coordinate 2,300,212 of CM040434.1, read as the reverse complement.
GAGTTTAATTTTGATTTGAATATTGTAGGAGAAAAACGATTATTGCAATTGAATGAGATTGATGAAATAAGAAATGAATCATATGAAAATGCAAGGATTTATAAAGAGAAAATGAAAATATTACATGATAAAAAGATTTCAGGAAAAATATTTGAGCCTGGAAAAGAAGTATTATTATTTAATACTCGTTTAATACTTCTTCCTGAAAAATTAAGATCAAAATGGATATGACCATATGAAATTGAAAAACTATACCATTATGGAGCTGTGGATGTTAAAGATGCCAAAACGAGAAAAATTTTTAAAGTTAATGGATTAAGACTGAAGCCTTATTTGGGAGATTTTAAAAAGATTTATAAAGAGGCTTATGAGTTGAGTCTACCTGATTAAAAGACTTAATTAGGTCGGGCTAACGACATTAAACCAAGCGCTTTGTGGGAGGCAACCCATAGTTATTTGTTGTTTTGTGTGTTTTTACATTTGTAATGTAAGTTTATGCGTCGGTCTTGTTTAATTTTATATTATTTTAGAAAACTTGAAAGCTAACAAGTCTTTATTGACTTAAGCTGAAAATTATCTCGAATTATATAAAGCTTAGACATTGGATCACTCTATTTCATATATGAGTGAAAAGGAGATCAAGTTAACCTTCATTAGGATTGCTTATAATTTGTGTTACTGAGTCTATACTGATCTTACCATTCTAAACTACCTATTTTGGAGAACGAAACTTTGAAATTTGACGTTAGGCGAAACGGAGTCGAACATGGTTCCGGTGCCTAGGCGCCAGATTTGGCACCTAAGCGCCAAAGTAAAACTATGTGTCGATGGGTCCGGCACCTAGGCGCCGCCTAAGCGCCACAGTTACTGGATCGTGTCAAAACCGAAAATCTTTAGTTTTTCACACGATTTTCTCTTATAAATGACCCTATCTTTGTCCCCAATCCTTATGCAATCATTATTTCGACCCATACACTCCATTCTTGAGAGATTAGAGAGGATTTTTGAAGAAATGGACAGGAGAAATCTTGGAGAAGAGGCTAGAGACAAGGTCTCAAAGGATCCTCAACCCTACTTCAATGGTTTCATCGCTGTAAGTTTGGAGAAAATTTCTAGTTGTCTAGATAAGTTTGAAGCAGAGTTTAAAAGCATTGGAGATTGCCTACATGAGATGTATCATCAAATTGAACATCTGGAATGACAGGCGAAACTTCAATTTGATCATCTACCTGCTTATCAAGATACTCAAGTGGAGATGTATGCGATGAACAATTGGATCAACGAGAAAACGGCTACGAATTTTTCGAGAGCGTTAGTATTCTTCCCCAGTAGGCTAAGCAATCTTCATTGTGAAGATAATGGGAATTAGATAGTGATGTGGTGAGATTGTGATTTATTTAGTGTGTCGTTGCATCGATTTAGTGAATTGATTGTGTTTGTTTGTGTGTTTGCTTTCATGTTCAATGTGTGTTGTATTTGCTTTCAAATTTGTGTTCTTTGATTGTTATTAGAACTTGAATCAAGTTATGATACTTATCTGAATTATAGTGAGTGCGAAATTGAAAATCATGAATGGAATTAGAAGAGTTTGATTTAAACTTGTGTTTAATTGGTGGATTTAATTTTTAATTTTAAAAATTTTTGGAAAATATTTTGGAAGATGGAAACTGAAGCAATACTCTTATATGAGTAATTAGAAGTTTAATTTATGAATTTTGGTGGAAAATAAAATTTTTAAGAGATTTTTTTGGAAAGGCGAGTCTAGCTCCTAGGCACCAGAATTCGGCGCCTAGGAGCCGGTTCGGCCTGCTTAGCCGAAAAACACCATTTAAACCCCCCATTAGCTATTTTTGACGCCTAAGCTTCAACTTCTTCCTCTTTTTCGTGAAAACCCACCTCCTAAATCCATTTTGAGGTTAAAACATCAAGATTTTGAGCCCGAAATCACTTGATTTCTTCATCTCAATGTCAGATCTACACTCTAATCCATTTATTTTTGATTTTAACCATAGTTTTTCCTATTTTTTACTAAAAACTGAAATTTTGAGAAAAATTTTGATTTTTAGTGTTTCTCCATGAATTTATAAACTCATTTTAAGTTTCTTAAGCTTAAAAAGAGTTTAAATCTTTGACTCCTTAATTTATTTGTGTTTTCTTTCACGTTTAGATGACACCGAAATCTAAGCGAGGAAAGGCACGATAAAATTTTGACAGTAGCAAATTTGCGACTGTGACTGTTCATTTTCGATATCACGAATTTGTGACATCCAGAAAATTTATCTCAGAGCGAAGCTTTTACAATCTTGGTGAAATGATCGAGAACACGATCGTTGCACACAATTGGCAACGATTCTGTTATTTCGCCGTTGTTGCTATTATTCCAGTCGTGCGTGAATTTTATGCTAACTTTTTGGATGCGGAAGACTACGAAGTCTTCGTCAGAGGTGTTGGAGTAGGATTTACTCAAGAAAGGATCAATGTTTTTTATGGAGTGCCACCTACCATCGAGTGCCACTATTATGGATTATCTTCATCTGAGGGAGATCTTGGGATGATTATAGCTTATTTGACTGACGACACTGGAGCTTGGAAGATCCGGAACGATAAACTGGTAAATTTCAAATCTTCCAAGTTAAATGGTATTTCAAAGGCATGGCATTACTTTATTTCTACAAGACTTATAACTTCCAACCACCTAAGCGAAGTGACTAGAGATTGAGCTATCTTAAACTACTGCATTAAGGAGAGGAAGCCGATAGATGTCGGCAGTATTATATATGATTCTGTGGAGTCTACTGCTAGATCCAGTACTTCTGTAGGACTAGGATTCCCATCTCTGATTTATTCTTTATGTGTGAATAATGGAGTCACTGTTGATATTTCTGAGGAGAAGCTGAAGTCTACCAAGCCAATTGGGCAGGAGAGTGTTAGTATCTATGATCGTCTTCGTCGGAAGAGATCTACAGCCCCTTCTACTTCTGCACCTACTCCAGGTATAGCTTCCACCTCTAGACCTTCTACTTCTACTATTGAGCCACCGTCTAGTTTTTGGGAATCGATGCATGATCAATTTCTGGAGCGACAAAATGAGTTATTTCTAACTCACCTGCGAGTTGATACTATGGATAAGAAGATTGATCACCTATCCGATTACACCCGGAGGAAGAGTGAATATGATGCCGAGTATTCGAGTCTTTAGTCGGATTCTTGAAGGGTGAGCATGATATTCCGTTTCTCACCTGTCCTAGATTTTCACCATATGTTGATCCTAAAGATGTGGAGTTTTCTATTGGTGATGACGATGACGAGGCTACAGACAGTGATTAGTGGCATGATTTACCTCTGAGATGTGATGAGTCTGTTGTTAGTTTAGTTTTTGTTTGCTAGTACTGATTGTTGTTTGCTGTTTACTAGTTTAGATTTGTTTATGAGACTTTGCATGAATTATTTGATGTTGAGACTGTTTTAGATATTTAGTTGCAGACTGAAATTTGAATGAATTTGTGTTTATTTTTGGTTTCAGCCTACTGCTTAGTGTTTTAGAATAGTTAGTAATGTTATTTTATTTCGTTAGTAATATAGTTATTTAATTCAACTATTGCTATATAAAATTTTTGAGCCTGCTTACTTTTATATGCTCCATTATTTCTGTAATAATCATAAAAAGCATGTGTAGAAGTAAATTATATTTCTTTCTAGAATTTTTTTTTACATGCCTATAAAATTCCTTTTTAAATTATACTTTTCTTTCTCTCATACTTTATTATTTTCATGAAATACCAAAACTTAAGTTTGGGGGAAGAGAAAATACATGCAAATTTGAACTTCATTTGTCCTTAATAAATTAATATTTTCTAAAAAAAATCTTAACATAACATAAGGAATGAAGAATCTATTTAAGATCACTTAAATTTTTGAAATTATAAATAATTTAGTGGACTTAACCAAAATTTTAATAACTTTGATTGATTTTAAGAGTAGAATTATTTAACTTAAAGAAGAATAAGATTAAGAAATTTTTCTATTCATAACAGAAATAATTGAATTTTAGAGGTATTAAGAAATCAAAAATTATAACTTGAAAAAGAAAAGATTGAAAATCTTTTTGAAATTCTATTCATGTTATAATAATTAAGTGAAAATGTAAAAGTTTGAAAATATAAGTTAAGGATAGTGAAGTTCAAAATCATTAACGAAGCTATCCGGATACGATAATCCTCACTAAAAAAAAGGAGAGAAAAAAAGGAGAAGCTTGAGGATATGCCTAATCAAAAATTGGCTTCACTTGAATTATCTTATATGAAGAAAACTAGTTACATACTTTTACTTAATTTTCATGCATGAATCTTTATTTTAGAAAGACTTTTCATTTAAATCTTTTTCTTGTAAATAATCTATGTGATCTTAATATAATAAACTTCTATTATTTTCGAAATGAATGAAAAATTTTTGAAGTCTTATGATTTGGTAGTTGAATATTCTTTAAATTCTTAAAACTAAACTTAGTTAGTGAAGTTTGGTTAATGATTTACTAAAGCCTTTATAAGATCAAAAATTACAATGAGTCTTAAATATTTATCTTTCATTCCAAAATGTTATACATTTAATATAGTAAAAAGGGTTACTTGAGGACAAGTAACATTTAAGTTTGGGGGATTTTGATCCATAAAAAAAATACCCATTTTTATGCTTTGATTTTTATCAAATTTTTAAGGATATTATGCTTTAATGAAAGGTATTTTTGTGTTTTTGGATATAGGTGATGGAAAAATGTTCAAGAAGAAAAAAAAGTGAAAAAGGAGCAAAAAGGAGCAAAAATGGAGCCAAAATGAAAAATTGTCAAAATTATTGGTCTAGCGCCTAGGCGCCAGAATCCGGCGCCTAAGCACCAGGTCGATACGGGATCTATCAAGATTTTTGACGACTTTTGGACGGTTATTTTGATGGAGTTAGCGGTTATTGGACCTTCTAGAAGACTGGCAGTTGTTCCTGGTTTATAGGACATGTGATACAATGTATTTGGACGCTTGGAAACGGTTTTAATTGCGAAGAGGTGTGATCCAAAGTGAAGAGGTGCGAAGAACTGGATGCAGAGTCCGGCGCGTAGGAGCCAGATTCCGGCGCCTAGGTGCCAGACACACCTTCTAGAAGATTCATTGAATGTGGACACATTTTGAAGAGGTGCCTCAATGCAACCGTTGAAGCCTATAAATAGGAGGGTACTCCTTCAGAGAAAAATGCCACATACGCCCCATACACCCCTATACATCCCCCTATCTAGAGCCCCATCTAGAGGGAGAATTAGAGAAATACTTTAGGGCCACTTTTATTAATTAGTGAGTTTATTTAGAGTGTGTATTGAGAGTTTAAAGAGTTGGTGCTTTTGAAGTTTATTTGCTTTGGATTCAGAAGAATTCAGAGGTTCGATAGGAGAAACACTTGAGATAAGTATTTGTAATTTTATTCAAAGTTTTATTATCATGTTTTGTTGTTTAAATTCAATGTGTTCTGAGTAGTTAGTTTACTTTCTCCTTTCAATTATGAAAAGATAAATAAGATAATATAAAATTCGATGGAGAATTAAAAACTATTTATATTTTAAAACATTGTGATGATATTAATACCGGATCTTCATTTACTTTACAAATTGATCACTTGTATTGTTAAAATCTGTTGAAGAGTTTTGATACCTAGAAGGAGATGAATTCTTAACTAGTAGATATCACATGAATCCTTGGGTAGTCGAAGGCCTTGTGCGGGTTATTCAAGGTGAAGTGCAAATAAATAGGAAGATATTATATAATGGGCGTAGAATTAATAAGTTTTTAGAGTGACAGACTAAATTCTTGTGATTTGGTTTATAGAGAAGGAAAGGGTTACTAGTAGGGCCGACCATAGCCACCCTGGACATCTAGTAGTGTGAGCCTAGATTAACCCATTCTACAAATAATACATTCGGACCTGATCTATAGGCTAGCCAATGTTCGTTACACCTGGATCAAAGGGTAAAGAATAAGAATGCTTCTATTTGGCACAATACCATAAATTTATATTCTCCACGAATATTATCATTAACTTAGAAAATCTTGGATTAATTGAAAGGAAGAAAGTTGTGTTCTTATTGTTATTTACATCAATCATTTCATTACTACTTTATTATTGCATCTAGTAAATTAAAAATATCAAATTTATAAACTATAAAAGAAATACATAAAAATAAAATTAAAATATTTAAAAATCCATAACTCACTCCTCGTGGGATCGATACTGGGGTCTTTGTTTCAAAGCCCTATATTACTTGATATGATACGTATACTTGCGTAGTACCCCTAGTGTGTAAAATATTTTTAATAAAATTATATTTGTATACACTAGTTGTTATTATTATCTATTACATATATTTGAAAGCATTAATTATTATATTTGTAATCAGTGGATTGCGGGTCAAGTTTTTGGCGCCGTTGCCGGGGATTGAATTTTTAGTACGCATATATATAGCATTGGATCAGTATCCTCCCAGCCCAGCTTTAGATTTGGTGACTAAACTTAGGATGTGTCAATGTTTTTTTCATGCTTGGAAGAGGGGGTACTCTTTTGAGGGTAAAGAAACATTTATGCTCCTATTTGGCACAATACAATGAATAATCATTCTACATCATTCACACATCATATACTCATGCAAGAGGAAAGATACTTTTCATATGTATCAAAACCTTTCAAATACCAAGCTTAGTGTGTGTGTGTGTTAGCTAATTCTGTTTTAATAATATTAGAAGTAATTGTAGTTTTCTTAACTATTACTGTTTTCTGCATTTTGTTAGTAGAAGTAAACTTAAATTTTAATTGCGATTTGAGTATTGGATTTCAGTACTACTATCTATGTAAGGAACGTGCCTTCCCTATGAGATCGATAATCAGGACTCCATTAGAGCCCTGTATTACTTGATATGATATGTATACTTGCGTTGAATGTTTGGAATTTATAAAATCATTATTAAATATATAAATTTTGGTTCATAAGTTCTTGCAATATAAAAAGTCTCGCATCAGGCACCAACCTCTGTGGAGTCTTTTAGTGGAAAGCAAAGTTTCAGAGGAACTTCCAGAGTCTTGTGGAGAGGATTTTCAGATAAGTGTTTGTCTTTGTTTTTACATTTGATTTTTAAGTAAATCTTGTTGTGTTCTCACTATGATTTCTACTTTCAAATCAAGTTGTGTTTGTGTGAGTTCTGAGTAGTTTTCTTTATCTTTTTCCTTTTAAATGATGAAGTAACTAAATTATGGAAGGAAGTTGTGTGAAGTATATAAGTTTAATTTTTTAAGAAGTTGTGATGATTTATTTCCTTGCACTTAATTTACTTCTTGATTTGGCCAATTAAGATGTTAAAATTTGTTGTGAGATTATATAAGATCCAATGCAGCGTTGTCTCAATTAACAATTGGAAAGAAACAAATGCAATTGTATGGATGAGAATTGTAATCCATATAATTGAAAGCAAATAAATAGGGAGATAAGTTTTAATGGGGAGTAAAATTAGAGGTCTTTAGAGTGACAGGCTAAAGCCCCTTAATTTGGTTTGAGGTGAAAAGTTTTGTTATGAGATGTTAGCCCCCAGGTGAAGGGAATCGAGGGAACTCTATGGTGAGAGCTGGTATCTTCCCTGCTTAACCCATCTATAAAATTTCAAAGCTTCAAATTAACCAATATTCTTTATAGAACCAAGTAAGGGTAAAGAATATAATTGCTCCTATTTGGCACAAAACATTTAAATACTTCCACAATGAAATTCCATAATTATTACTGATTCATTAAAAGAGGAAAAAGATATTTTATTCTCATTGTTTCATATCATTTTTAGAGTCTTGGTTATTTTAATTGCTTTCTTTACCTTTTCTTAAATAGAAAATTTTCAAAAATAATATTTAAATTATTTATTTTAAAATATACTTTACAAAATCAATTTTAAAAGCAAAAAGTTAATTTTCTTATTTCTTTATATTTTTTAGACATTTATCTGTGGGTTCGATATCTCGGGGCTTAATTAGAAAGTCCTATATTACTTGATAAACGAAACGTATACTTGCATAGAATCCCATATTATAAAACAATTAAGATATATTTCTTATTTGCTTCGGAATTAAGTTTTGGGCACCGTTGCAAAAAAAGAGATACTTTCATTGGAAAGAAAAATAAAGTGAAAAACGTAAGGGTAAATATTCGAGGATCAAGTTTTTAGCGCCGTTGCTAGGGAAATTAATTAAAATTTCATATAAAGAAAATTAAGAAAAATTAAAACTTTTACTTTTCTTTGCTTTCATTAGTGTGTTTTACTTTATCTTATTTTATTTTTATATTTGTAGTTCAGGTTCTGAAAGACTTGTGCATTACAATTTTGAATTAGAGAGAACTATATAAAAAATTAAAAAATTAAAAATACTAAAAAGTATAAAAATATTTAAGAAATGGCGAATCAAGAATTCAGACCTTTAAGGGATTATGTTAACCCTACAGTGGATGAACTTCATGGTAGTATTCAACACCCTGTTGTAGTTGTTAATTCATTTGAACTTAAACTTGCTATTATCCAAATGGTATCTAATAATCAGTTTGGGGGAGCACCAACTAAAGATCCTAATTTACATCTTGCCAATTTTCTAGAATTATGTGCTACTTTTAAATATAATGGTGTTTCTGATGATGCTGTTAGACTTAAAAATTTTTCCTTTTTCACTGAGGGATAAGACTAAGATATGGTTAAATTCATTAGCACCTGGATCTATTATAACTTGGAGTGATTTAGCACAAAAATTTCTTGCTAATTATTTTCCACCATCAAAGACTGATAAGCTTAGAAATGATATCACATCTTTTTGTCAGTTTGAAGGTGAATCTATATATGAAGCATGGGAACGATTTAAAGATCTCCAAAGAAAGTGTCCACATCATTTGATACCAGATTGGTTAATAATTCAGACTTTTTATAATGGATTAGTTGGATCTCTTAGATCTATTATCGATGTCACTGTTGGTGGTTCATTGATGTCTAAACAGTTTGCTGATGCTTATGCTTTAATTGAAGAAATGGCTACTAACAATTTTCAATGGCCTTCAAAAAGGTTAAATCCTAAAAAGATAGCCAATATTCATGATAATGATTCTTTGGTAATGCTAGCAAATTAAGTTGATGCAATTTCACGAAGGATTGACCAATTTGGAATGAATTTTCTCAGCCAATTTCCATGATTAAAGAAAATTCATTAGGCCAAATGGTTTATTCTTAAACTTCACCAGAAACTTTGAAAGCTATAAGTAAGCCTACCGACCCATATTCCAGTTATTATAACCCAGGTTGAAAAAAAAAATCTAAACTTTAACTGGAATAACAATAATTAGGGTGTAGTAATCAACAATGGGGGAACAACCAAGTAAACCGATTGGGGAACTGGAACAATAAAGGGAACAATAATTATAGACCAACCTATCCTCCAGGTTTTAACAATACTTCACAATTTAAGGACAAGAAGTTGTATATTGAAGAAGTTGTGATACAAATGGGAAATCAATTGCAAAGCCAAGAGGCTACAATCAGAAATATTGAGAATCAATTGAGACAAATTGCCAATTTATTAAGTAATAGATCCCAAGGAACACTTCCTAGTAATATTGAAAAAAATCTAAGAGATAAGAATAAAGAGCGAGTAAAAGCAATTCAACTGAGAAGTGGGAGAGAGCTGGAAGGTAGAGTTCAAAAAGTGATTGAATTAGAGAAAGAAGAGATTAAAAAACCAAAAGAGGACGCTCTGAAAGGTTTGGAAAGACATATTTCTCCACCTAAGATTAATTTAGAAAAGCCACCACCTCCATTTCCTCAGAGACTTTGTCAACAAAATTTGGATAAGAAATTTTCAAAATTCTTGGAGATATATAAGAAGCTTACAATCAATATTCCATTTGTTGAAGCCTTAGAACAAATGCCAAGCTGTGTTAAATTTATGAAGGATATTATTAACAGGAAAAGGAAGTTTGAAGATAATGAAACTGTTGCACTTAGTGAAGTGTGCAGTGCAATAATTCAGAAAAAGCTTCCTGAAAACCTTAAAGATCCTGGTAGTTTCACAATTTCATGTGCGATCATAGACAAATTTTATGAAAAAGCTTTATGTGATTTGAGTGCAAGCATTAACCTTAAGCCATTATCAATATTGAAAGGATTGGGATTCGGAGAAATAACACCTACCACTGTAACTCTACAATTAGTGGATCATTCGATCACATATCCTATAGGAGTTATAGATGATATTTTGGTGAAAGTGGATTAATTTATCTTTCTTGTTGATTCCATTATGCTAGATATGGCAGAAGATAAAGAGATACCCATAATTTTAGGGAGACCTTTCCTAGCCACAAGCAGAGCAATGATAGATGTGTAAAAAAAGTAATTAACAATGAGAGTCAATGATTAAACTGTTACATTTAATATTTCAAAATCAATGAAATATCCTGCAAGAGGTAAAGATGATGAATGCTATAGGATGGATGTTATCATATATTTGAGTGAATGTCATTTCAAATCAGCTTATGAAGAAAAATCTAAAAGTGAAGAAATGGAACACGAGCAAGAAAAGGAATATTCTGAAGATTTTAATGAGGCAGATTTAAATTATGTTTATGAAAAGTTTGAATTGTTGGACATAACTGAAAAAGATGAATCTTTTTGTCCATCAATTGAAAAGCCTCCTGAACTTGATTTAAAGTTATTTCCTAACCATTAAAAATATGCCTTTTTAGGTGATTCCTCAACTTTTCCAATTATAATTTCCTCTCAATTGACTGAGAAAGAAGAAGAGAGTTTTCTTGAAATTTTAAAGAAATATAAGAAAGCCTTTGGATGGACAATAGTTGATATTAAAGGAATCAATCCTTTAATTTGTATGTATAGAATCCTTATGGAGGATAACTGCAAATCTCAGGCTGATCCTTAAAGGAGATTAAACCCTAAGATGAAAGAAGTTAAAAAAGAAATTTTGAAGTGGTTGGATGCTAGAATTATCTACTCTATTTCAGATAGTGCATGGGTTATTCCTATTCACTGCGTTCCTAAGAAACAAGGAGTTACTGTGAGTGTTAATGAAAAGAATGAGATTATACCAAAAAGACAAGTTACAGGATGAAGAATATGTATTGATTATAGAAAATTAAATCTTGCTACAAGGAAAGACCATTTTCCACTTTCCTTTGTAGATCAGATGTTGGATAGACTAGCTCGGCATAAATACTTTTGTTTTATGGATAAATATACTGGTTACCACCAAATATAAATTGCTTCTGAGGATCAAGAGAAAACAATGTTTACCAGTCCTTATGGTACATTTGCTTTTAGAAGAATGCCCTTCGGTTTATGTAATGCCCATGCTACATTTCAGAGATGTATGATGGTAATTTTTTGTGATTTAATTCAAAAAGGAATTGAAGTTTTTATGGATGACTTTTCAGCGTTTGGAATTTCAGTTGAATCATGTATAGAACATCTGTTTAAAGTTCTAAAATGCTGTGAAGAAATTAATTTGGTTCTTAACCGGGAAAAATGTCAATTTATGGTAGCAAGAGGAATAGTTTTAGGACATCGTATATTAGAAAATGGTATGGAGGTAGATCCTGCAAAAATTGAATTGATCTCTAATTTACCTTGCCCGACCAATGAAAGGGGAATTAAAAATTTTTTAGGACATGCTGGATTCTACAGGCGATATATTATAGTCTCTTCAAAAATTTCAAAACCATTATGTCGTTTACTGGAAAAAGATGTCATTTTTTATTTTGATGATGAATGCCTAAAAGCTTTTGAAACATTAAAAGAAAAATTAACCACTGCACCTATTATAGTGTCACCAAACTAAGAAAAACCTTTTGAATTAATGTGTGATGCTAGTGATTATCTATTAGAGCTATTTTAGGTCAAAAATATGATAAAATTTTCAAAGTAATTTACTATGCTAGTAAAACTCTTAATGAAGCATAAATTAATTATATCACTACTAAGAAAGAGTTATTAGCTATAGTATTTGCTTTTGATAAATTCAGATTATATTTAATTGGAACTAAATGTGTTGTGCATAATGATAATTTTGCTATTAAATATTTAATGAAGAAGGATGCAAAACTAAGACTGATAAGATAGATTCTTCTATTGCAAGAATTTTATTTTGAGATAGTAGATAGGAAGGGTGCTGATAATCAAATTGTTGATCATTTGTTCAGGCTTGAAACTTAAAAATCTATCTGTGATACTAAAGAAATTAATGAAAATTTTTTTGATGAAAAATTGTTCACTGTTAATGAGTGGAGTATTTCGTGGTATGTCTACATTGCAAAATTTATTGTTAGTGATATTATACCCTACGATTTGACATACAAGGAGAGGAAGAAATTGTATTTGAAGCTAAGACTTATTTTTTGGATTACTCATTTTTATAAAAATAAGGAAAGGATCTAATCATTTGAAGATGTGTGCTTTTAAAAGAAATTTATGAAATTATTCAAAAATGTCATAATTCTGATTATGGGGAACATTTTGGAGTTGATAAAACTGCATATAAAATCTTACAACTTGGATTTTATTGGCCGACAATTTTTAAGGATGTTAATGCTTATGATAAAAATTGTGATAAATGTCAACGTGTAGGCCATTTATACTCAATTATATGTTAGAAGTTGAAATATTTGATGTTTGAGGATTAGATTTCATGGGGCCATTTATACCATCTTTTGGAAATATATACATTTTGATAGCAGTAGACTATGTATCCAAATGGATAGAAGCTGTTGCTTTACCTCGATGTGATGCTCAAAGTGTTGTAAAGTTTTTAAGAAAGAATATATTTTGTAGATTTGGAATACCAAGAGTAATCATAATTGATGGGGGAGGCCATTTTAGAAATGCGATTATGGAAAAGCTAGCAAAGAAAAATCATATTAACCGTCACATTACTACTGCTAATCATCCACATACAAGTGGTTTGGTTGAATTATCCAATCGTGAAATAAAATAATATTAGAAAAGACTATTAATCCAAATAGAATGGATTGATCAATTAAACTGGATTATGCTTTGTGGGCCTATAGGACTGCTTACAGAACTCCTATAGGAATTTCCCCATATAGGATATTTTTTTGGAAAAGCTTGTCATTTACCAATTGAACTTGAGCATAAAACATATTGGGCTATTAAAGAGTTCAATTATAATTTGAAAGATGCTTAAGAAAAAAGATTATTGCAATTAAATGAGCTTGAAGAGATAAGGAATGAATCTTATGAAAATGCTAAGATTTATAAAAAAAGATGAAGTTGTGGCATGATCGAAAGATTCTTACTAAAAATCTTGAGCCAGGGCAAAAAATTTTTGCTGTATAATGCTAAATTGAAAATATTTACTGGAAAACTTAAGTCCAGATGGATGGGCCCATTTATTGTGATGAAATTTTATTCCTATGGAGCTGTGGATATTCAAGATCCTAAGACTGGAAAAATATTTAAAGTTGACGGTCATAGAATTAAACCTTATTTTTTAGTCGATCAGCCTAAATATGATGATAATCTGATGTTGGGTCACTCAGAATAAGCTCTGGGTATGTCAGGCTGAAGACGATAAATCAAGCGCTTTGTGGAAGACAACCCATAATTATCAATGTGCTTTGCTTTATGATTGGTGTGTGTTCTTTATTTGGTTTATTTTTATGATTATGTGGTAGTATTTTGAAGATTATATGCTATAGTGGTGTTATTTGATCCTTATTTGATGACTTAGAGGAGTCAGAATGAAGATTTGGACGTTTAGTAGACTTGTGCTAAATTGAGCACTGGAGGCTATGTGCCGCAGATTGGCGCTTAGGCGCCAGAGTTACAAAAAACGTAAAAACGTGGTTTCTAGATGCCAAAGTTGTGGGTAAGTGGTTCTTAGAGTTAATGAGGAGTTTTAACACGTCTAGGGTCAGTTTTGTGCCTTCCTAACTCTATAAAAAGGCCCTAAATTAAACTTATACTTGCCTCAATTCTTATTTTCATCCCTAAGTCTTAAAAAGAGTATTTTGAGTGCAAAACTATCTTCTTAGGAGAGTGAAGTTAAGAAGAAGAAGGAAGCCAACAAGAAGAATTTTATTAATGAAAGTACACAAGTTATTCAACGGATTCCTAGCAGTTAGTATTCAAGGAATTGAAAAAAGGATTGTAAAGATTGAAGCTGATGTGGAATCAATTGAAGCAAAGGTAAACAAAACTAACGCTCATTTAGAACATATTGGATGGCAACTCAAAATGCAATTTAGTCATACAAGTCATGTGGAAGAAACAAATAGAGCGATGTATCTGAAGAACAAATGGTTAGAATAAGAAGATGTAAGAGTTTTTAATAATTGCCTGTTTTATCTTATTTATATTCCAAATGGTTCAAATGGAAATAATGGTGATTTTGGATATATTCCGCCTACAGGAGATTGGAATTAAATTAAGTGTAGTTTTGTGATTTGGTTTTCTGTACTAAGTGTTTTGTGTTTGTGATTTATGTTTGTGTTATGTTGCACTTTAATTTGTTGTTTGTTACATCTTAATGATGTAAGTTTATGTTTATGAAATGTGTCATGAACTTATGTATAGCGGAATTTCATCCAAAATGTTTGGATATAAATTTTTAGTTTGTATTAAGTGTAATTTTGTTATTAATAAAATATAAGTTTGTGTTTGTGTGAATTTGTTTAGAATCAATGGAAATTTTAATGTAATTTTGGAGCATTAGAAGAATTTATGGGGAGAAATAAGTATTAGAAGTGATTGAGAGAGATTAATTAAGTGATTTTGTGCCATTAAAAATAATTTTCAAAATTTAGGCACTGGTGGCTGAGTGCCAAACCATCGGCGCTTAAGCTCCAAATTTTGTGATTATGCGTCGTATGCTCCACACATAGGCACTAGTTCGCGAAAATCAAATTTCTGCAGTTAAAAACCTGAAATTTTACCATTTTAACTCCCCATTAACTTTAACCTCTCGGTTTCACGAAATAAAAGACTAGGGCGTCACTTAGTTGGATCATTTAAGAGCCGATTTTGCCAAAATTTGTTAGATTTGAGTTCATTGAGCTATGAGCACTTCTCCTAAGTAAAATTTTTTTATTTTCACTATGTATTTTGAGTACATTATTGAAAAATCCAAAAATCACTATTAATGATGAAAATTTGTGTAAAAGCATGAGAAATTGCATGGATTTAGTGGAAATTACCTTTGGAAGTTAAATTAGCAAGTTTAGTTTTATTTTGGAATTTATGGTGATTTTTTGTGAATTTTTAGATATGGTTCCAAAGTCAAAGCGCTCAAAAGAGAAAATGAGATTTGATTTCAACAAATTTTTCTGTTCTAAGTAGAGGATAGATACATCGACGCACTTTCGTTACCTAAATTGATTCTGGAATGAGTTTTTAGTAAACCAAGGGAGAGATTGAAGAGATGATTGCTCGAAGAAATTGGGAAAATTACTGTTGATTCTCCGTTGTTACTATTATTTCTGTTTTTAGAGAATTTTATGCAAACTTGCCAGCAGCATAAGACAATATGGTGATGGTTAGAGGCCAGCAAGTAGATAGATTTTTTTATTTTTTATAAGGCGATGATTACTATATCTGGATAGGCCTTTAATGATTTTGAAATCCACCCTTCCATTTAAAATAAATTTATGATATATATCTTTCACTTAAAAGTCATAAAAATAGTATTGAAAATTATTTTTCAATAAAAGAAATTCAAGTTTTTGAAAAGCTAAAGTCAAATCTTCTATTTTTCCAAAAATACAACATTTCTTACTAAAGATAGTTTAACTATATTTAACATTTCTTTACTAAGAAAATTTTAACTTTAAATTTTTCATCATTACTATAAATTTTAATTAAATTCTCGTATTCATTTCTATATTCAAAATTTTATTTCCCAAATATAAGTTCATATACATAATTATTTTCAATCAAAAATAAAATTTTATTTATAGTATTCTTGAGAAAAAATAAGATTTTAGTTTTTAAAAATTTGTTTTTAAAATTCACCCCAAACTTTAATATTTTAGTTAGGATAAAAGTTTAAGCATAAGAAATGATGGTTATGGGTAAGAATTAAAAACTAGAATAACATGCTAGCAGGAATTTTTGTAACCTAAACATGCAAGTATAACAATTTTAAAACAGGAGTAAAAATAAATCAAATTCAGTTTTTCAGTTTTTTATAATAATTTCAAAGGACTTCTACGACAGTAGAGGTTTTCAAAGCAAATACACACCAACTTAACATAAGTAAAACCACAATAATACTAGATAATATATGGTAGCGGATTTTGAAAAGTTTAAACATGAAATTTATATAGTAGTTTCTAATAGTGCTTTAAATTTTCTAACGGTTTTTGGAATTAAATAGTACACTACTAAAAACTCAAACACTAGATACACATTAAAACATTTACTACCACTAACATATCACAAACTGCAACATAAAACATCAATTGTTTATAGAAACATCTAAATGTGCATAACATAAATAATCCAACTACATTCTATACAATATTAGAGTTCACAGCAAAATACAACAACAAATAAAACTCCAGACATCATACAATACAAATACAAACATCACAAACTAAACAACACATAAAAACAAATCCTACTCATCATCCTCATCATCCTCATCTCTCTCATTTCAATCTCTAGATAGTACAGAAGGTATAAAATAAGGATGAGGAGGCATCTCAGTACTGTGATCACCTCTAATCAGTCTATCCATATACTGCCGATAGTTCTCCTCATACTCATCATGTTTCAAAATATATCTCTCAATATTTTCTACCTTTCCATGAATATCCTTAACATGTTCTCTGGTTAGACTTACCTTCTTCAAAATCTTCTGTAACAATCTATTTTGTGAATAGGAAACCTCATCTCTAGAGGATCATGCATGTGAAGTAGAAGCAGCAGAACTAGGAGCTCTAACATATCCTCCCTTCCAGCTAAATTTTGAATGCACAGAGTAAGTGTTTGCATTTATACTAGTGATAGGTCTAAGTGGCTGAAGGACTTCTTCCCAAGTTTCAAATTTAACACCTGACCGCTCACAAAGTGAATGAATCAGGGAAGGATATCCCATATCTGCAGTAGTAGCAGCTCTGACACAGTTGAGAATATAATAAAAAGAAATAGTTTCAATCTTTAAAGGCTTTCCCTGCTGAATACAATGGTTCAGAACAGCTCTCTCTCTTGTAACTTCACTGACATGACTTTAAGGCAATGACTTAGATAAGATAAAGTAATGTCATGTTTTGGAAGTGGCATTCAACTTAGAGGCCTGAAAATTTACTCTTCTTTCATTTGTTATCTTCCACAAACCACTTCCATCAGTAAGAAAAGACATTATATCATCTAACTCTCCCTCAGAAGGATGATAATTGACATAAAAACAAAACATCTCAGAGGCAATCGGTAAAAAGGATTAATTACTGCAGGCGAAAAATCTACTTGCTGACCTCTAACTATCACCAAATTGTCTTCTGCTACTGGCAAGTTTGCATAAAACTCTCTAACTATAGAAACAGCAACAACAACGGAGATGCAATAGTAGTTTTTTCAATTTCTTCTAGCAATCATCTCCTCAATATCTCCTCCTGGCTTGCTAAACACTCATTTTGGAAACAATTTATGCGACGATAGGGCGTCGACGTATCGATCCTCTGCTCTAGAACGGACAAATTTGTCGGAATCAAATCTCACCTTCTCTCTCGAGTACTTCGACTTTAGATCCATCTCTAAAAAAATCATAAAAAATTCACCATAAATTTCAAAATCAAACTAAACTTGCTAACTTAACATCCAAAGACAATTTCCAATAAATTCAAGCAATTTCTCGTGCTTTTCCTCAAATTTTCACCATGAATAATGATTTTCAGATTCTTCTATAATGAAATCAAAATACATGGTGAAAATAAAAAATTTTTGCTTTGGAGAAGTGCTCATACCTTTGGGAATTCAAATCCAACAAATTTCATTGAAATCGTCTCTTAAATGATCCAACTTAGTGATACCTTAAGCTCCTTTTTCACGAAATAGAGAGGTTGAAGGTGATAGGGAAATTTCGGGTTTTTAATTGAAGAAATCTAGTTTTTGCGAACCGGCGACTATGTACAGAGCATTCGGCGTATAGCCGCGAGATTTGGCACTAAGTGCCGATGGTCTGGCGTTTAACCACCATTGCCCATATTTTAACAATTAATTTGATTTCACTAAAACACTTAGTTAATCACCCTTAATCACTTCAAATAATTATTTCTCCCCCATAAACTCTTCTAATACTCCAAAATTACACTAAAATTTCCATCGATTCCAAACAAATTTCACACAAACACAAACTTATATTTCACAAACTAAAAATTTTTATCCAAACACCTTGGATGAAATTCCCCAATACATAAGTTCATAACTTAAAATCAATAAACACAAATTTACATCATTAAGATGTAACAAACATCAAATTAAAGTGCAACAAAACACAAACATAAATC
Organism: Papilionanthe hookeriana x Papilionanthe teres; assembly: GCA_022702705.1. Taxonomy (NCBI): domain Eukaryota; kingdom Viridiplantae; phylum Streptophyta; class Magnoliopsida; order Asparagales; family Orchidaceae; genus Papilionanthe; species Papilionanthe hookeriana x Papilionanthe teres. The sequence goes on along the minus strand of CM040434.1, from coordinate 2,281,632 downwards.
ACAAACACAAAACACTAAACATAGAAAACCAAATCACAAGACTACACTTAAATTAATTCCAATCTCCAGTAGGTCGAATATATCCAAAATCACCATTATTTCCATTTGAACCATCTGGAATATAAATATGATAAAACGGGCGATGATTAAAACTCTCACATCTTCTTCTTCTAACCATTTGTTCTTCAAATACATCACTCTATTTGCTTCTTCCACATGACTTGTATGACTGAATTGCATTTTGAGTTGTCATCCCATGTGCGCTAAATGTGTGTTAGTTTCATTTACCTTTGCTTCAATTGATGTCACGTCAGCCTCGATCTTCGCAAGCTTTTCTACAATTCCTTGAATACTAACGACTAGAAATCCGTTGAATAATTCTTGCGCACTTTCACTAATGAAATTCTTCTTGTTGGCTTCCTCTTTCTTCTTAACCTTGCTCTCCCAAGAAGTCATCTTTGCACTCAAAATATCTTCCTTAGACTCATGGATGAAAATAAGAACTGGGGCAAGTATTTCTTTAATTCAGGGCCTTTTTATATACTTGGGAAGTCTTAAAACTGACCCTAGACGTGTTAACAATTCCAAATAACTCCCAAATCTACTTTCCCATCACTTAGGCTACTAGAACCCATCTTTTCACGTTTTTTGTAACTCCGGCGCCTAAGCACCAACCCACAGCGCATATCCGCCAATGCTCATTTTAGCACATGCTTGTTAAATGTCCAAATCTCCATTATGACTCCTCTAAGTCATCAAATAAGGTTCAATAAACACTACTATAACATATAACTTCAAAATACTACCACATAATCTCAAAACAAACCAAACAAAGCACAAAAGCAACATAAAGCAAAGCACGCCGATAACTATGGATTGCCTCCCACAAAGCGCTTGGTTTAACGTCTTCAGCATGCATACCCAGAGCTGATTCTAAGTGACCCAACATCAGATTCTCATCAAATTTAAATTGATTGACTGAAAAATAAGTGTTGACCTCAATTTGTGAGGATAATTCTAAAGTCAGTTTGAGATAGGAATTATATCAATAGCAACTTCCTAAGTCTCACTAATAATCATTAAACCCTAATGGCTAGGGTAGAACCCTATAAATCCTCTTTAGCCTAAAATGATTAAATCAGTAATGACAACCCCTGATTTAATCAATCATTAACCCAACAAGTCAACTTTTGACCAAAAACTCAACTTTAGTCAAAATGATCCATTTCTAAACCAAAAACCAACTCATTGACCTAACAGGTCAACTTTGATCAAAAAGTCAATTTTGGTCAAAATGGTCAATTTCTGACCTAATGACCAACCCATTGACCCAACAGGTCAACTTTTAACCAAAAAGTCGACTTTGGTCAAAATAGTCAATTTCTGACCCAATGACCACCTCATTGACCCAACAGGTCAACTTTTGACCAAAAAGTTAAATTTAGTCAAAATGGTCAATTGTTGACCCAATGATCAACTCATTGACCCAATAGGTCAACTTTTGACCAAAACGTCAACTTTGGCCAAAATGGTCAATTTTTGACTTAATGACCAACCAATTGACCCAACAGATCAACTTTTGACCAAAAAGTCAACTTTGATCAAAATGGTCAATCCTCCAATGACCATTCCATGGACCCAAGTGGTCAACTTTTGACCCAAAAAGTCAAAATTGACCAAAATCATCAACCCAATATCTAAATACCACCATATTCACCTCATTGGTCACCTTTGACCAAAAAGTCAACTTTGGTCAAAATGATCAAACCATGACCCAAAGACTATCGTATTGACCTTATTGGTCATCCTTTGATATAAATAATTAAAATTTGTTCAAAAAAATCCATGCATGACATAAAGACAACCACCCTAGCCCCATTAGTCAACTCTTGACATAAAAGAGTAAAAATTGGTCAAAATGGCTAACTCATGTCCTTTGACTACAAAAATGGCTTTAAAGACAGACATTGACATAACCAACATGACATTGATCAAAGTAACCAAAAATTAATCCAAAGTCACTACATTGACCTTTGGGTTGACTTAAACCCTATAATTGGTCAACATCACCAAATCAAGTTCTTAATGATAAAACCCTTGGACTTATGACAAATCAAAGCATGACAAGGTTAGAAAAGTTAAAATAGGTCACCCTTGGACCAAAATTGGCCAACCTAGGTAAACTTGGGTCAACATTGGTCAATCCTAGTCAACATATAGCAAATTTGGTTAAAATACCCAATTTTGGACCAAAAATGATAAAATTAATCAAATAATTAATCCAAAATTATTTTGATTAATTTATTGGCTAATAATATAATATGCAACATTTTTTATTAATTAAATAATTAATTAAAAATAGAATTATAATTAAAAATCCATAAGATAAAATTTGAACACATGACATCACACATGACACAATAAATGGTTTCCAAAATTCCAAACCCTTTTATGACATCATGGATGACCTAATATGGGTTAGACACAACCCATATGACCCATTCAATATGAATCAACCCATTAATGACCCATAACATGGCATTTTAACTATGGTTAAGGGTCATTATTAAGACACCATCATGAAAAAGGATGAGGTGTCATTCTCTCCTAAAATCAAGCCGTGACTCACCTCTCCTTGACAATGTGGTGGCCGGCCACCTAGAGGATAATTTCTCATGCCGCATGGACCATCTAATAGGGAAAGTTTGGCTTAATTCATCACCACATCATGGCATGACTTCATTATTACCAAACTTTGGAAAATAATAAAAAGAAAGGAAATTATGTGTCATGCAATCTACTAAGATTAATTGATCTGGAAATTGGATGATTGCTAACTCTTTGTGAGTCATCACACACCTCTTTCCAAGACAATAAATATGAACCAAATTAAGGGAAGGTCATCATGACCAATCCATGCATGAGGTGAGTAATGAGGCTAAGGTGTCATGCTCTCTTGAAAACATTAAATGATACAAAGACCTCATGTAGGGGAGGTGGATTTAATAATATCTAACTGATTTTATCCACCTCAAACAAAAACCAATGAAGCAAGCCAAGATTTAGGTTAAACCTTCACCATATTTGAACCCTACATGATTTAATCTTGAAATAATAAAATTTAACTCATCCACAAGCTCAAAACTTATCCAAACATCATCATGAACAAGATGAGACCTCCCCCAAGAGCAACCCAGGCCAACCCAAGCTCACCCTAGCCATTTTCATGGCTATAAATAGGGCTAATCCGAGCACATGAAGGAAGAGGAGGAAAATTTGGAAACCCCCGAACACTACTCAAATCCTCAGACCTTCAACACCGAAATTATCTACTAGGACACAAGCAATTGATTCCCCATGCATCCAAGCTCTTAAACCCACTCAGCCCTTCTAACCCGAAAATTCCAAAACATGACAAATTTTGGGTCTGAAATGAAGTTATCCAAAACTTCAAATTAACCATCCCTGAAGCTTCCTAGGACCCTACGAAGACAAGCCCAATCAAAATTATTCATCCTCATAGCCTCTAAGCCATTGATTGATCAAGCCCATTCAAGCCGAGATACCTCGAAGACAAAGCCATATACAGACCTGGATTAACTCCAAATTGTGTTAAGGGAAAGCTATTTGAGGTCGAGACGAAGCTTCAGAACTATTTAATTTGAACTTGCATCGACTAAGGCCAAGGTATGGTTCTTCACACCCAACTTGAGTTCTGGCTTGGTCTAGAGTAGGGTTAGCTAATTCAAAACTCATAAAAATCTGTATGGATATGTTCGTCTCCTCCAGATGATCCTAAAGAAACAAATTTCACTCAATTTTATCAAGAATCAAGTGAGATCTTGCTCTTAGATCATGAACGGTCAGGGGGATCAGAGGAGATGAAGATGATGAACCAGAACTGTCTATTCCTGGGTTTTGAAAATGAACGATCTTGATTAAATCCTGGCCGCTCCCATGTTTAGATCCCCGCATGGGATCAAGCGCTTTTCGACCCATCCAAGGACACATGGCGGTTTAAGATTTATTTTGATTTAATAAAATCTAGATAAACCTTAAAAACTTCAAAAATACATATCTTTGCATATAAAAATCACAAAAATATAATAAAAAAATCTCTGAACTCAGGGCAGTGAGGAGAATAATGTGGAATTGAAATTTTGAATTTTTGTTTTATATTTAATTTTTAATTTATTAAATACTGCCTGGAGTATATTAATTATTAATAATTAATTATAAGTCAGAAAAGTATGAAAATTTTATGGATCAATCTTTTGATCCTTTGGAACAATCTCTGATTTTTCCAAGGATAGGAAAATTCTCTAGGACAATATTTCCTAATTTTCATGAGATTGATCAATTATTTTTAACAATAATTCTAACAATCAAAAATATGAAAATTAAAATGGAAATTGGTTAGAAATTTAGGGGGACAAATCAAAACCCTAAAATGACAGGCTCTAACCTTTGGAGAATTTGAAATGACATTTTCTTATTAGGGTTAAAATTTTAAAATTTTGAAATATAAAAACCCTGAAATATTTTTTAAAAATTTGATACTCTTTGTTTAACTCATGCCATCATGAGTTAAGATTTAGTTCAAACATTCAATGGACTCAAATCAAAAATCGATTAGGATTAATGCAATATTAACCCTAATTAATTCAATTAATCCTTAATTAAATTAGGATTGAAAAGACAAAATTAAGATCTAATTATGTTTAACCAAACATTAAACCTAGTTAATTCTCCTTTAGCCTTCATTACATTAGGCTTAGGACAAAAACAAACTTTAATTAAGCTTAAGACATCACTTGGCTTAATTAAACCCATTAATCCTTAACTAAATTAGGTTTAATACAAAAACAAACTTTAATTAAGCTTAAGACATCACTAGGCTTAATTAAACCAACTAAACCTTAACTAAATTATGTTTAATACAAAATCAAATCCTAATTACGCCTAATCCACTAGACCTAATTAAGCTATTAAGTCTTAACTAAATTAGACTTAATTAACCTTTAAACCAATTAGACTTAACCCTAATAAAGTTTAATTAATCAATTAAACCTTTCCCAAATTAGGTTTAATTAACATTTAAACCAATTAGACTTAACCCTAATTAAGTTTAATTAATCAATTAAACCTTACCCAAATTAGGTTTAATTAACCTTTAAACCAATTAGACTTAACCCTAATTAAGTCGAATTAATCAATTAAACCTTACCCAAATCAGGTTTAATTAACCTTTAAACCAATTAGACTTAACCCTAATTAAGTCTAATTAATCAATTAAACCTTACCCAAATCAGGTTTAATTAAACTTTAAACCAATTAGACTTAACCCTAATTAAGTCTAATTATTCAATTAAATATTACCCAAATTAGGTTTAATTAACCTTAAAACCAATTAAAAATAACCCTAATTAAGTCTAATTAATCAATTAAATCATACCCAAATCAGGTCTAATTAACCTTTATACCAATTAGACTTAACCCTAATTAAGTCTAATTAATCAATTAAACCTACCTAAATTAGGTTTAATTCACACTTAAATCAATTAGACTTAACCCTAATTAATTGTAATGCATTAGACTTAATTAAATTATTAAACCTTAACCAACTAAGGTTTAATCAATCCTAAACCATAATTAAGTCTATCACATTATACTTAATTAAATTATTAAACCTTAACCAACTAAGGTTTAATCAATCCTAAACCATAATTAAGTCTATCACATTAGACTTAATTAAATTATTAAACCTTAACCAACTAAGGTTTAATCAATCCTAAACCATAATTAAGTCTATCACATTAGACTTAATTAAATTATTAAATCTTAACCAACTAAGGTTTAATCTACTTAAACCATAATTAAGTCTATCACATTAGACTTAATTAAATTATTAAACCTTAATCAACTAAGGTTTAATCAATCCTAAACCATAATTAAGTCTATCACATTAGACTTAATTAAATTATTAAACCTTAACCAACTAAAGTTTAATTGATTCTAAATCATAATTAAGTTTATCACATTAGACTTAATTAAACTATTAAACCTTAACCAACTAAGGTTTAATCAAACCTAAACTATAATTAAGTCTATCACATTAGACTTAGTTAAATTATTAAACCTTAACCAACTAAGGTTTAATCAATCTTAAACCCTAATAAGTCTAATACATTAGACTTAATTAAATTATTAAACCTTAACTAACATAGGTTTAATCAAACTTCAATTAATTTAACCCATTAGACCTAATTCAATTATTAAACCTTAATTAATTAAGGTTTAATCAAATTTAAACTTTAATTGAGTCTAACTTATTATACTGAATTAACATTTAAGCCTTACTTAAATTAGGCTTAAAAAACCTCAAATCTGGTTAAGTCTAACTTAGATTAGACTTTGTTAAACCTTAAGCTTTACTTAAATAAGACTTGAACGGTCTTTAATTCTAATTTAGTCTAATCTGATTAGATTTAATTAACCTTTAAGTATTATTTAAGTAAGACTTAAACCTTAATTAAGTATATTTTAACTAGACTTAACTTAGACCATAAGTTCAACCCACATTGAACCTAACTCAACATATCTAACTTAGGTTCAACCTAAAATGAACCCAAGTTAACTTAGACCTTAGGTTCAACCCACATTGAACCTAACTCAACATATCTAACTTAGGTTCAACCTAAACTTAACCCAAGTTAACTTAGATCTTAAGTTCAATCTACATTGAATTTAAATCAACATTTCTAACTTAAGTTCAAACAGACATGAACTCAAGTTAACACAACTTTAGATTCAATCTACATTGAATCTAAATCAACATTTCTAACTTTGGTTCAATCTAAATTGAAACAGGTTAAATTAAACAATAAATTCAACCCACATTGAACTAAAATCAAATTTTTGATTCAAAATTAATTTGAGTCAAAATTTCTCAAACTAATTTAAAGATTAAATCAAAGATATTGGATTCAAATGACATTGAATCTAATTATCAAAATATTTTATCTATGTCTAATCTGTATTAGACTTAGCACTTCTTCTAGATTCAAATGACATTGAATGTAGAATTCTAAAATCTAACTTATGTTAGATTTTATCTGAGTCTAACATAATTAGACTTAAAAATAGATTCAAAAGACATCGAATCTAAGATTCTAAAGTCTAACTTATGTTAGATTCTATCTGAGTCTAATTTAGATTTAATCAAAATTATTAGATTCAAATGACATTGAATCTATTTTTCAAACACAATAACGTATTAGATCTAAATTCAAGTAAAATTGAATCTAAATTTCTAGATCCAATTAAATCTTAAACATGATTTCTCAAATTTAATAAAATTTTTAGATTCAATCGATAATGAATCTAAACTCTTAAAAATCATTGACATCGAATTTAAATCTTTAGGTTCAAAAGACATCGAATCTAAGATTTTGACATGAAATGACATAAAAATCTTAAAAAAATAGTAAATAATCTAAAATTTTCCAACCTAAAATTGGAAAAAGACATTAAAACTTAAATGAAACCCAAGGTTAACAAACATCACCGAATGCAACTTAAACCCCAGTGTTCTTAGTCTACGAAGATTTCTCGGACGACGCAATCCTGGTTGTTGATCCACCTTAAAATTACCTATTTTTTTAGTGAAGATTTTATGCTCACATTATGCACATTTTTAATGATATATACTTTAAAGGAAGGTATTTTGTATATTTTTGTCTTCAAATATAAAAATATGATTTTAGAGAAAATGAGGTAAAAACAATGCAATTTGAAGCCAAAATAAGTAAAGAAGAAAATTCTAACCTAGCACATATCAATATGTCTTTATATGCTTAATCTCTTTTACACTTCTCATATGTTTTTTTATACAATTACACTTTGAAGAAAGTTTCTTTTTATGTTTAGTTTGTAGGTAAAGATGTTAGGAACGCAAAGAAACTGAAACGAGGCGAAACATAATTGAAATGAAGTCAAACGGAGCAAAACGGTGAAGCTGCGCACAGGGTGGTGCCTAGGCGCCAGTGACAACGAGAAAACAGCACCTCGGCCCCAAAAATAGGTGCCTAGGTGTCGAAAGCAGGCGCCAAAGCGCCAGACATAGCTAGAAATGTTTTGGGGATGGTTATGGACGGTTATTGGACGGTTTTGGGTGGTTCCAAAGCATTCTAGAAGCCTCCGGATGAAATCCTACAAGTCATTAAGTAATACAATGAATCTAGACACATTGGAGCGGTTTGTAATTGAAGAGGTGCGTCTCTTAAGTAAAGGGGTGTGACCCTTCACACAAAAGATCTGGCGCCTAGGAGCCAGAACTGGCGCTTAGGCACCATAGTTAATTTCAATAAGATTCAACGAATGTGGATGAATTTTGAAAAGATGTCTGAAGCAACCCTTGGTCATTTTCGAAGCTCTATAAATAGTGATTAATTCTACAGCTAAGGAGAGTCATTTTAGAGTCCTTTTAGAGTCTTAGGGAGTTATGTGGAGTCTTTTTAGAGTCATTTTGGGGTCATTTTACATAAGGTCCAAGGGGTGTGTGTGTGTGGAGTTTTTTGTGAGTTAGGAGATGTAGATTTCTACATTTTCTGGAGAGATTGTTGAGGAATTTTGAGAGATTTATGTAAGGAATGTACGAGCGGCGTATGGATCGGCGGGAGACTTTGGTGGTGAGATTTTTCTCTTTCTTTCAGAGGGAAAAAGCTAAGTATAGTATTCTTCATTTTCTTGTAATTGTTGTAAACAATTTCTCGTGGATTTTCTTTGATGTAAATGAAGTTTCTGTTGCGTTCTATTCATGCTTCATAAGTAATATTCTTTACTATTTTCTTTTAATATGAAGTAGTGGCATGTGTAGGAAAATTATTTTTATGACATAATTATTTTCATTTTAATGTGATGAGTAACATCTCCTTCACTTAATTTACATAACTTAAGTGGCAATAGGTTATGATAAAATTTGTTGTAAGTGATTTCGCAACTTGAGTGCACTCACATTGTCCGGCTAACTAGTAATATAATAGGCGGTAATGCAACTTTTAAGGAATTATTATTTAATAATCTGTTTCTATTAGATGCTTCTAGGTGACAGATAGTTGCATGAAACTAATAGAATATTAAAGACATATGTTCCTTGTTGGCACTTTATATATTACATAATTCTATCAATTATTTTACTTCTTATGCCATTATTTTCATTTACTTTTATTTTGTAATAAAAGAGATGTATGTTTAGAAATCAAGATTTGCTTAGATATTCTCTTATTAAATTAATGTGATGATACTTTACCGGATCTTAATTTACTTTACAAATTGGACTGTTGTATTGTTAAAAACTGTGGAGAATTCTTAAGATCTGACCGTGGGTTAAGAATTCTTAACTTGTATGTATCACATTTCTCTTAAAATGGGAGGTTCAAATAATAGGGAGATAATCTTCAATGGGCGTAGAATTGATTTTTTTTTTTAGTGTGACAGGCTAAATTCAATCAATTTAGTTTTACAAAAGAGGTGACAGGTCACTAGTAGGCCAGACCATAGGCAACCTTGTGGGGGGGGGACCTAGAAGTGAGAGTCTAGAAATTTGTCCATTTCTACTAATAATACATCCTAATCCAATCTTTAAAAACTAGCTAATGTTCTTTATACGTTGGACCAAGGGGTAAAGAATTTAAATGCTTCTATTTGTCACTACTACTTTAAATTCTAAGCATTTCTTTCCTACACATTATCTAGGTAATTGCAAGAGAAAGGTAGTCTTTAGCATCTCAAAATTCTCTAAACCAACTTATCCAGATAAGTTATCTTTTTATTTTAATTTTCATTTAGGAATATTTATTAGAAAAATCATTTTAATTGACATTCCAAACTAAGGCCTGATAGTATTAAACTAGAATTAGCCTAAAGGATTTCTTACCTCGCTTCTCTATGGGATCGATATCTAGGGTTATAAAAAGAAAGTCCTATATTACTTGAAACGGTATACTTGCGTGGTACCCCTAGTGTGTAAAATATTTTCTAATTTTTATATCATTTAAGATTTTGCACACTAGCCGCTATTTATAAATTGGGTCAAGTTTTTTGCCATCTTTTAGAAGTTAATTTACTGTGTAATTGCGGGTCGAGTCAAGTTTTTGGCGCCATTGTCGGGGAAGGTTCGGTAAAAACTTTTAGGAGAATTTTAGTTAAAGTTGCAAGACTTAGATTTGGAACTTATAGTATTATAATATCTTGTGTTTAATTATTGTGTGTTTATTTTAAAATAAAATCCAAAATACCAAAAATATTTTTGAGATCTGTCCTATTAGTTAAGTCTTTAAATTTTTATGCATAGTTCAGGTGTTGCAGACCTTGAATTTTACGACTTGGATTTAGGGAAAACTTTTAGGAGGATGATGAATTAGAAAAGACTCCATGAATTTATGTTAGAAATGGCGGATCAATCATATAATGAATATTCATATTTGGATTGTAATGCTAGTCAAGGATAACTTAAATCAGAAGAGTAACTAGTAGAATTTGATCTAAAATATGAATCACTTAGAGAGAATCCGATCCAAAATTTGGGAGATCTTGAACTATCTTATAAAGATCCATTTCTTATGAATTTTAAAGAAGAAATTAATATGCAAATTATTAGAAGAATATTGGACCTAGGAAGAAACTTAGGGAATAATGATCTAAATCAATCTGAAATGGAAGAGCTGAAAGAAAATTTAAAATTTGAGGATTCTGTAGGAATTCATGGATCCGGAAAAGATTAGGGGATTGATCAAGGATCACTTAAATGGAATTTTGATCCAGGAGGAATCATTTGTCGGGCTGACGACGTTAAACCAAGCGCTTATGGGAGGCAAACCATAGTTATCAGTGTGCTTGAAGTCATGTTTGTTAGCGTTTTAGTGTGTTTGAAAAAAATGTTTAAGTCATGTTTGTTAGTGTTTGTTAAAAAAATAATATTATATATATATATACATAAATATACCAACTCGTTGACCAATTATTTTTAACCCATTGATCCAATAGATCTACTTTTGACCAAAAAGTCATCTTTGATCAAAATGGTCAATTCTTGACCCAATTACCAACTCATTGACAAAATAGGTCAACTTTTGACCAAAAGTCAACTTTGGTTAAAATAGTCGATATCAGACCCAATGACCACCCCGTTGACCCAATATGTTAACTTTTGACCAAATATTCGATTTTGGTCAAAATTGATCAACTTTTGACCAAAAAGTAATCTTTGGTCAAAATGGCTTTTTGGACAAAAGTTGACCTATTTGGTTGACCTACGGATATATATATATATATATTTATACGGATATATATTTATTTATTAATAATTTATTTAATTATTAAATATTTTCATAATTAAATTATATTTATAAATTATATAATATACTAAAAAAATTTAAATTTTAAAATAATATTAAATAAATTTATATATATATATATATATATATATATATATATATATATATATATATATATATATATATATATATATATATATATATATATATATATATATATATATATCTATATATATTTATATATATCTATATATATATATATTTATAAATACATATAAATATATATAAATTTATTTATAATTTATTTAATTATTAAATATTTTTATAACAAAATTATATTTATAAATAATGGACTATACTTAAATTATTTAATATAAAAAAATATATTATAAAAATTTATATATATATATATATATATATATATATATATATATATATATATATATATATATATATATATATATATATATACATATATACTTATATATTTATAAATTATTTAACTATTAAAATTTTTTATAGTTAAATTATATGTATAAATAATAGAATACACTAAAAATATTGAAAATAAAAAAATAATACTATATATATATATATATATATATATATATTTATAATTTACTTAACTATATTTTTTTATTTATAATTAAATTTTTTTATAAAAAATATTCTATACTTAAAACATTTAAAATATAAAAAATATTTTTACATATATATATATATATATATATATATATATATATATATATATATATATATCTACACGTATATATTTATTTATTTATAATTTATTTAACTATTAAATATTTTTATATATAAATTATATTTTTAAATAATATACTATACTTAAAATATTTTAAAAAAATAATATTAAATAAATAAATCAATATATATATATATATATATCTATTTATAGTTTTTTTAACTATTAAATATTTTTATTATTAAATTATATTTTAAAATAAAATACTATACTTAAACTATTTAAAATAAAATAATAATATTATATAAATTTATATATATATAAATATATGTATATATATATATATATATATATATATATATATATATATATATATATATATATATATATATATATATATATATATATATATATATATATATATATATATATATATATATATATATATATATATATATATATATATATCATTTTTTCAACTATTAAATAATTTTATTATTAAATTATATTTATTAATAATATATTATACTTAAAATATTTAAAATAAAAAAATAATATTAAAATAAAATTTTATATATATATAAATATATATATATATATTTATGTACCTTTATATATATTTTTTGATTTATAATTTTTAAAATTATTAAATGTTTTTATAATTAAATTATATTTATAAATAATATTCTATACTCAAAATATTTAAAATAAAAAAATAATATTAAATAAATTTTTTAATATATAAATATATATTTTTGTATCATATATATATATATATATATATATATATATATATATATATATTTATAATTTTCTTAATTATAAAATTTTTTTAAATATAAATTATATTTATAAATAATATACTATACTAAAAATATTTAAAATAAGAAATAATATATATATATATATATATATATATATATATATATATATATATTTATTTATTTATTTATTTATATTTATATATATTTATATATACAAATATAAATTTATTTATTTATAATTTATTTAACTATTAAATATTTTTATGATTAAATTATATTTTTAAATAATATACTTATACTTAAAATATTTTAAATAAAAAATAATGTTAAATAAATATATATAAATATAAATAAATTAAATAGAGTCAAATTTTGGTCGATCCTAAATAGGTCGAATTTTGACCAAAAGACAACTTTGTTCAAAAATGTCGATCCTTAACCCGATGTCCGACCCGTTGATCCGATATGTCAACTTTGACCAAAAAGTCAATTTTGATTAAAATAGTCAATATTTGACCTAATGACCAATTTTTGACCCAGTAAACAAATCTCTATCCAAAAAGTCAACTTTTGTCAAGATGGTTAATCTTTGACCTAATGCCCAACCCATTGACCCGATAGGACATCATTTGACCAAAAAAGTCAACTTTGGTCAAAATGATCAATCCTTGACCCAATGATCAGCCCGTTGGCTAATAGATCGACATTTCACCAAAAAGTCAATTTCGGTCAAAATAAAATTTTTTGAATTAATGACCAATTATTGACTCGATAAGTCGATCTCTAACCAAATAATCGACCTTAGTCAAAATGGTCGATCCTCGATCCGATGACAAATCCATAGACCCAATAGGTCGACTTTTGGCCAAAAAGCGATTTTGGTCAAAATAGTCGATTTTTTACCAAATGACCACCGATTGACCCGATAGATCGACTTTTGACCAAAAAGTCGACTTTGGTCAAAATGGACAATTTTACCCAATGACCAACCCATTGACCCGATAGGTCATCTTTTGACCAAAAAAGTCATCATTGGTAAAAATGAGTCAACTTCTTGATCCGATTATCGACACATTAGCCAAATATGTCAACTTTTAACCAAAAAGTCAACTTTGGTCAAAAAGATCAATTTCGACCTAATGTGTTAACTTTTGACCAAAAATTCAATCTTGGTCAAAATAATCGATTTTGACCTAATGACCAATTAATGACCAAATAAATCAATCTCTGACCAAAAAGTTAATTTTTGTCAAAATAATCAATCCTTCACCCAATGATAAACACATTGACCCAACATGACAACTTTTGACCAAAAAGTCAATTTTGGTCAAAATAGTCAATTTTTGACCTAATGACCACCCATTAACCCAATAAGTCAACTTTTGACCAAAAACACAACTTTGGTCAAATGGTCAATTTTTGACCCAATGACCTACCCGTTGACCCCATATATCAAATTTTGACCAAAAAGTTTTCTTCGGTCAAAATGGTCAAATCATGACCTAATTACCAACTCATTGACCAAATAGGTCAACTTTTGACCAAAAAGTCAACTTCAGCCAAAATGGTCAATTTCTGACCCACTGACCACCCCGTTGACCCAATTGGTAAACTTTTGACAAAAATTTAATTTTGGTTAAAATAATCAATTTTTGACCTAATGACCAATTTTAAACCCAATAAGTCAATATCTGACCAAAAAGGCAACTATGGTTAAAATGATCAATCCTTGACCCAACGACCAACCCATCGACCCAATAGGTCAACTTTTGACCATAAAGTCAACTTTGGTTAAAATGATCAATTTTTAACCCAACGACCAACATATTGACCCAGTAGGTCAACGTTTGACCAAAAAATCAATTTTGATCAAAATAGTCAATTTTTGACCTAATGACTAATTATTAACCCAGTAAGCCAATCTCTGACCAAAAAGTCAACTTTGGTCAAAATGGTATATGTTTGACCCAATGACCAACCCATTGACCCAGTAGGTCAACTTTTGATAAAAAGTCATCTTTGGTGAAAATGGTCAATTCCAGATCATATGAGCACCCCATTGACCCAATGGGTTAATTTTTGACAAAAAATTCAATTTTGGTCAAAATAGTCAATTTTTGACCAAATGACCAATAATTGACCCAGTAAGCCAATCTTTGACAAAAAGTCAACTTTGGTCAAAATGGTCAATCTTTGACCCAATGACAAACCCATTGACTCAATAAGTGAACTTTTGACAAAAAAGTCAACTTTAGTTAAAATGGTCAATTTCCGACCCAATCACCAACCCATTGACCCAATAGGTTAACTTTTGACCAAAAAGTCAACTTTAGTCAAAATGGTCAAATCTTGACCCAATAACCAACCCATTGGCTCAATATGTCAACCTTTGACCAAAAAGTCAATTTTGATCAAAATAGTCAAATTTTGACCTAATGACCCCCCATTAACCAAATAGGTCAACTTTTGACAAAAAAGTCAATTTTGGTCAAAATGATCAATTTTTGACCCGATGACCAACCCGCTGGCCAAATTGGTCATATTTTGACAAAAAAGTCAACTTTTTGGTCAAAATAGACATTTTTTGACCTAATGACCAATTATTAACCCAATAAGTAAATCTTTGACCAAAAGTCAACTTTGGTCATAATTGTCAATCCTTGACCCAATAACTAACCCACTAACCCAATAGATCGACTTTTGACTAAAAAGTCAATTTTGGTCAAAATAGTAAATTTTTGACATAATTACCAATTATTGACCCATTAGGTCAACTTTTGAACAAAAAGTCAATTTGGTCAAAAATGTTAATTTTTGACCGAATGACCACCCCATTGACCCAAAAGGTCAACTTTTAACCAAAAGTCAAATTTGGTCAAAATGGTCAATTTCTGACACAATGACCTAAATGTCAACTTTGGTGAAAATGTTCAATCCTTCATCCAATGACCAACTAATTGACCCAATTTGCTAACTTTTGACTAAAAAATCAACTTTGGCAAAAATGGTTAATCCTTGACCCAATGACCAACCTATTGACCCAATAGGTCAACTTTTGACCAAAAAGTCAATTTTGCTCAAAATTGTCAATTTTTGACCTACTGACCGCCTCATTGACCTAAATAGGTCAAATTTAACCAATAGACAACTTTGGCCAAAATAGTCAATCCCTAACCCAATGACCAATCATTAACCCAATAGGTTAACTTTTGACCAAAAAGTCAATTTTGATTAAAATAGTAAATTTTTGACTTAATGACCAATTTTTGACCCATTAAACCAATCTCTGAACAAAAAGTCAACTTTGGTCAAGATGGTTAATCTTTGACCTAATGCCCAACCCAATGACCCAATAGGTCATCTTTTGACCAAAAAGTTAACTTTGGTCAAAATGGTCAATCCTCGACCCAATGACCAATCCATTGGCCTAATAGGTCAACATTTGACCAAAAAGTCAATTTTGGTCAAAATAAACAATTTTTGAATTAATGACCCAATAAGTCAATCTTTGACCAAAAAGTTAACTTTGGTCAAAATGGTCAATCATTTATCCAATGACAAACCCATTGACCCAATAGGTCAACTTTTGACCAAATAGGTCAACTTTTGACCAAAAAGCTAATTTTGGTCAAAATAGCCAATTTTTGAAATAATGACCAATTATTGACCCAATAAGTTAATCTCTAACCAAAAAGTGAACTTTGGTCAAAATGGTCAATCCTTGACCCAACGACAAAACCATTGACCCAATACTTTTATTTATAATTTATGTAATTATTAAATATTTTTATAATTAAATTATATTTATAAACAATATACTATACTTAAAAAATTTTAAATAAAAAAATAATATTATATAAATTGATATATATATATATATATATATATATATATATATATGAATATATTTATTTATTTAAAATTTTTTTAACTATTAAATATTTTTATAATTAAATTATATTTAAAAATAATATATTATACTTAAAATATTTAAAATAAAAAAATAATATTATATAAATTAATATATATATAAATATAAAAATATATTTATATATAAACATATATATTTATTTATTTATAATTTATTTAACTATTAAGTATTTTTATAATTAAATTAAATTTATAAATAATATACTATACTTAAAATATTTAAAATAAAAAATAATATTAAATATATATATATATATATATATATATATACATATATATACTTATATATATATATATTTGTTAATATATACCTATATATATATATATATATATATATATTTATTAGTAATTTATTTAATTATTAAATATTTTTATAATTAAATTATCTTTATAAATAATATACTATATTTAAAACATTTAAAATAAAAAAATAATATTAATATATACCTATATATATTTATTTATAATTTATTTAATTATTACATATTTTTATAATAAAATTATATTTAAAAATAATATAATATACTTAAAATATTTAAAATAAAATATATATATATATATATATATATATATTTGTTTATTTATTTATTTATTTATATTTATATATTTGTTTATATATATATATATGTATATATATATATATATATATATATATATATATATATATATATATATATATATATATATATATATATATATATATATATATATATATATATTGTTTATTTATTTGTTTATTTATTTATTTATTTATTTATTTATAATATATATATATATATATTTGTTTATTTATTTAATTATTATAATTTTTTTAACTCTTAAATATTTTTATAATTAAATTATATTTAAAAATAATATACTATACTTAAAATACTTAAAATAAAAAAAATATTATTATATAAGTTTATATATATTAATTTATCATTTTTTTAACTATTAAATAATTTTTTGATTAAATTATATTTATTAAAAATATATTATGCTTAAAATATTTAAAATAAAAAAATAATATTATATATATATATATTAATATATACCTATATATATTTTTATTTACAATTTATTTATTTATTAAATATTTTTATGATTAAATTATATTTATAAATAATATACTATACTTAAAATATTTAAAAGAAAAAAAATAAAATTAAATAAGTTTATATATATATATATATATATATATATATATATATATATATATATATATACCTACATATATTTATTTATAATTTATTTAACTATTAAATAGTTTTATTATTAAATAATATTTATAAATAATATACTATACTTAAAATATTTAAAATAAAAAATTATATAATAAAAATTTATATATATATATATATATATATATATATATATATATATATATATATATATATATATATATATATATATATTTATATATACACATTTATATTTATTTAACTACTAAATATTTTTATAATTAAATTATATTTATAAATAAAATACTGTACTTAAAATATTTAAATTAAAAAATAATATTAAATAAATTTACATATATATATATATATATAATATATATATATATATATATATATATATATATATATATATATATATATATATATAAATACCTATATATATTTTTTTATTTATAATTTATTTTATAATTAAATATTTTTATAATTAAATTATATTTATAAATAATATACTATACTTTAAACATTTAAAATCAAAAAATAATATTATATATATATATATTTTATATAACTATATATATTTTTTATTTATAATTTATTTAATTATTAATTTTTTTTTAAATTAAATTATTTTATAAATAATATACTATACTTAAAACATTTAAAATAAAAAAATAATATTATATACTTAACTATTAAATATTTTTATAATTAAATTATATAATATTTAACTATACTTGTACTATACTTAATAATATATAATATACTATACTTTATAGTATAATATTTAACTATACTATACTATACTTAATAAATATATAATTAAATTATATAATATATAATATATTATACTTAACTATCATATATATATATATTTATAGTTTTTTTAACTATTAAATATTTTTATAATTAAATTAGATTTTAAAATAACATATTATACTTAAAATAATTAAAATAAAAAAATAATATTATATAAATATAATATATATATATATATATATATATACCTATATATATATTTTTAAATATATTTTATTTAACTAATAAATATTTTTGTAATTAAATTATATTTATAAATAATATACTATACTTAAAATATTTAAGTTAAAAAAATAATATTATTAAAATTTATATATACATATATATATATATATATATATATATATATATATATATATATATATATATATATATATATATATTTATATTTATATATACATATATTTATTTATTTATTTATAATTTATTTAACTATTAAATATTTTTTTAATTAAATTATATTTATAAATAATAGACTATAGTTAAAAAATTTAAAATAAAAAATAATATTATATAAAATATATATATATATATATATATATATATATATATATATATATATATATATATATATATATATATATATATATATATAAACATATATATTTAATTATTTATAATTTGTTTAGCTATAAAAAAAAATTTATAATTAAATTGTATTTATAAATAATATCATATACTTAAAATATTTAAAATAAAAGAATAATATTAAATAAATAAATAAATATACACACACACACACACATATATATGTATGTATATATATATATATATATATATATATATATATATATATATATATATATTTATATATTTATATATACCTCTATATATTTTTATTTATAATTTACTTAACTATTAAATAATTTTTTAATTAAATTATATTTATAAATAATGAACTATTCTTAAAACATTTAAAATAAAACAAGTTATTATATACATATATATTTATTTATTTATAATTTATTTAAAAATTAAATATTTTTATAAATCAATTTTATTTATAAATAATATACTATACTTAAAATTTTTAAAATTAAAAAATAATATAAAATAAATTTATTTATATATAAATAAATATATATATTTATAAATATATATATATATATATATATATATATATATATATATATATATATATATATATATATATATATATATATATATATATATATATATATATATATATATATATATATATTTATATTTAGTTATTTATAATTTTGTTAACTATTAAATATTTTTATAATTAAATTATATTAATAAACAATATACTATACTTAAAATATTTAAAATAAAAAATAATATTAAATATATATATATATATATATCTATGTATACATATATATATAATTTTATTTTTAATTTATTTAATTATTAAATATTTTTTTATCTAAATTATATTTATAAATAATATACTATACTTTAAACATTTAAAATTAAAAAATAATATATATATATATATATATATATATATATATATATATATATATATATATATATATATATATATATATATATATATATATATATATATATATACTTATATATATATATACATATACATATATATATAACTATATATATATTTAATTATATTTTATTTAATTATTAAATATTTTTATAATTAAATTATATTTATAAATAATGTACTATACATAAAAAATTTAAAATAAAAAAAATAATTTTACATAAATATAAATATAAATTTATATATGTATATATATATATATATATATATATATTTATATATACACATATATATATATTTATTTATAATTTATTTAATTATTAAATATTTTTATAATTAAATTATATTTATAAATAACATACTATACTTAAAATATTTAAAATAAAAAAAAAATATTATATAAAATTATATATATATATGTATATATATATATATTTTAAAAAAAGAAAATTTTATTAAGCTTTGGTCGAAACTTTACATCTAACATGAGGTAGATTTATCAAATCCCCATGTAAAAGAGAACTAAAAACATTAAAAGAAGAAAGATCAAACCCATGGAAAGACCCACAAAAGATATCTTTAGAAGAAGATGCTCTTGAAGCAAGCCAATTAGCAGGTTTATTCCCTTCTCTTAGGATATGGCTCCAGATGATATTTAAGGAAGTAGTCATATTGAAGATATTATTTATCCAAATCTGTAGATCCCATGGAACAGCAATTTGATGTAGTAAAATTTGAAGAAGTTGCAAGGAATACATCTCTATGTGAATAAAAGAATGTTTGAGATGAATGGCAATTTTCAGTCCCCATAGAACAGCCAAAGTTTCTGCTTCAAGAACAGAATTAGCAATAATGGGAGCCGAATAACACCATAAACAATGTCCTTTATGGTTTCTACAAATTCCACCAATTCCTCGCATCAGGAAATTTGAAACTCCCATCCGTATTGATTTTGATCCAAGGAGAACTTGGTTTCCTCCACATAACTAACTGAATTCTGGTAGACATAGCAGCAGGTTTGCTTGATCTAATCTTGTAATTATTAAGCTTCTCAACATAAGATAAGCAATTTTTCACAATGGTTTGAGAAGAGAAGGGCTTCCCATTAAAAATAGTAGCATTCCTTGCCAACCATATGAACCAGAAAATAATTAGAGGGATATAAAAGAAAGCTGAACATTTCCAGTCCATCCAGCAGCATTCAATGTTGGTCCAACAACAGAATTGAGAAGTAAGGCCAATATGATTTAAGAAAGAAAACCAGATGTCTTGTACAACATGACAATGTAAGAAAAGGTGATTGATAGATTCCTCATTCAAGAAGCAAGATTGACAAATAGATGGACCATAAATACCTTTGAGCTTAAGTATATCATCAGTGGGCAATAATTTTCTGAATAACCGCCAACAGAAAAATGACATAGAGGGGGATAAATATTTGCTCCAAATCTTCTCACCCCAATCAGTCATAGACCAATTAAAACAATTGTGATAAATATATTTGGAGAGACTTTGGCCTTTAGGATTTTTAGTAATAATTCTGTCATCCTTAGAAGGCTGGATGGGGATGGATAATATTTTAGATTGAGTCTCCAAGTTGACAACAGAGCAGAGTTTGGAAATGTCCCAACAATTTTGGGTCCAACAATCAGAGATTTTATGAATATTAGAAGAGTTAGAAAATTGATCTTGAAGAGAATCATTGAAAAGCCAAGTATCAAGCCAGAAATCAATTTCCCCTTACCAACTTCCCAAACAAACAATTTTTCAGACTGTAACTTAACTTTTAAAAGCTCTTTCCAAGTCTTTGTATCTCCTAGTTTAGGTTGAACCTGAATAGGGTGTTTGTTGTAGCAATATTTGCCATGCATGAAGTTAGCCCAAAGAGAGTTCTTGGACCTAAATTTAATCCATTGTTTACAATAAAAAGAGAATGAAAGATGCTGAAAGTTTTTAAATCCCAAACCTCCACATGCAAGGGGTTTACATAATTTATCCCAATTAGTCCAATGTAATTGCTTATGATGGCCTTCCCATAAAAACTTATTGAAGATAGTAGATATCATTTTCTGAGTGCTTTTCTTCATTCTCACCATTTGGAGAGTGTAAAGAGGGAATGTTGTTAAAATGCTTTTTAAGAGAGTAATCCCACCATTAGATAGAAATGTATTAGTCCAACTTTGAATTTGAGAAGAAACCTTAGTAACCACATCACCATAGTGAGGAAGTTTTCTCCTGTCTTTAATTAAAGGAAATCCCAAATAAACAAGAGGATAACTAGCTTCCTTAAAGCTCGTGGTATCAAGAATCCAATTCCCGACCTGAGAAGATATTCTAGAACGTGCAAGAAATTTACATTTAGTTTTGTTAAAGGCCATCCCAGAAACATCTTCAAAGTTCTCCAAAATTTTCATCATACACCTAATAAAACCCTTGCTGCCATTAGAGAAGATGATTACATCATCAGCATATGCTAGATGACTAACCAATATATTAGATTTGTGCTGGAACTGAGTGTAAGGATGAGCAAGCTGGGACTGATTAATCATTCTTGAAAAATAATCAAAAGCCAAAATGAATATATAAGGAGATAGTGGATCCCCATGCTTAATCCCTCTACCGACCTCGAAGAATCCATGACAGCCACCATTAAGTAAAACACTATAATAATTATTCTCTGACCACCTAGAAATCGGAGTTACAAAAATCAAGATCGAACCCTCTCGCAGAAAGCACATTGATAATGAAGGACCAACTAATAGAGTCAAAAGCTTTAGTAAGATCCAGTTTAATAATTATATTGGAGCCTCTACAAGGTTTATCAATATCGACTATCAACTCTTGAGCCAACGGAACATTGTCACTAATGCATCTGCCTTTAATAAAGGCAGATTGATTTTCAGAAACTAAAGTTTCCAACAGAGGTCGTACCCTTGCAACAATTATTTTACTGATAATTTTTTAAAAAGTGGAAGTTAAGCAAATTGGTCTGAAATCATGCCAAGAAGTTTTAAGTTTCTCTTTAGGAATCAAAGCAATGGAAGAAGAAACAAAGTACTTTGGAAGATCAAATCCTTGAAAGAAACAGTTTACAGCAGCAACAACATCTAACTTGATAATATCCCAAAAGGATTTATAGAAGTGGGCTGTGAATCCATCTGGTCCAGCAACTTTATTACCATCCATGGAATTAATAGCAGCATAAATCTCAGTTTCATCAGATACCATAGTCGATTTATTCACATCTTCAGGATTAATATCAGATTCAATCAGCTGAGAATTAAACAAAGAGGAATTAATCAGCTTGAAAGCAAATATTTGTTGAAAATGGAACACCACATCTTCTGCAATATCCTTAGGAGTGATCAGCCATTTAATATTGGTTGACTTAATTTTCAGAATTGCATTAATTGATCTTCTATACTTGATGATAGCATGAAAGAATTTTGAATTCCTAGCTCCATGAAGAAACCAATTAACAGCTGCTTTTGTTTGAGAAATAACTCTTCTCGCATTAAGGCATAGCCTAACTTCTCATTAGCTTCTAAAAGAGAATGTTCAGATTCTCTACCTTCCTCAACAACCACTTCTAATTCAGAAACTAGCCGTTCAACATTAATAATATTAGAATTAATATTCCCAAATTCATTCCAATTCCAGTGAGTTAGAGCCTTAGCCAATCTTTTTTGTAATTGCCATAATTTCTGAAGAGGATTAACATAGTAGGAACTAACTTGAGAATTCCAAGCAGTTTTAATAATATTGTAACAATTTGGATGTGTAGACCAGACATTAAGAAATCTGAAACTCCCCTTATTAGACCCAGAAGTAACGTAAAATTTAATCAACAAAGGAGAATGGTCGGATCCCAATCTAGCCAAATGGTGAACTTTAGAAATGGGAACAAATCAAGCCATAATTTGTTAGCAAGAATCCTATCAAGTCTTTCATAAATAGAACCTCTTCTCCATGTAAAAGAAGAACCTTCAAAACCAAGATCAAATAAGGCAGCAGATTGTATATTATCAGAGAAATTTAACATAGACTGAAGATTAGGAGTTCTTCCACCCTTTTTTTCACTAGGATGAGCAATACAATTGAAATCACCTCCAACAATCCATCCTTCATTCATATGATGGCTAATATGCAATAATTGAGACCATAGATCAGCTCTTCCAACAGAAGAGGATGTAGCATAAATAAAAGAAGCAAAGCCCTTAAACTGATCCAATTCAAAATGAATATGAAGGAATTGAGAGTGATCTTGAAGAACATCAATTTTCAATTCCTTTCTATACAGCATCCAAATTTTTTTAGAACAGTTAGTTATAAAGTTATAACCAACAAAAAACTTAGTAAATCTGTCAAAATTGGATTTAACTAGAGGCTCCAGAAGAATAATAACCCATAACCTGTTAAAGTTTAATAACCTATTAAGGGAGCCAGGGTTGGCCACTCCCCTAATGTTCCAGCATAGAAATTCAATCATGACTAGCTTTACCTCCTCTAATAAGTCTAGTGAAGGAAGAATCAGAAGAGGCAGGAATAATGTTTTGTTCAGATAAATTTTTTAGTTCCAAGGACTACTTCTTTTTCCTAGCATTTTGGACCACCTAGTTTTCATTTAGCTCTTTATTAGCAGCAGCTAAAGCATAGACATTAATATCAGAATCCTCCTGAGATGCAACAACAGGATATTGCACAGCCTTAGGTAAAACATCCATGTGTTGAGAATAATCAGGTAGCAATGCAGAATTTATAGTAGTTGGAACTTCAATAATAGCAGCAGAATCATCAGGAGAAATTTTATCCTGTTCAACCAACTCAGTAGAAGGAACATCATTCATAACAACTTCAGTAATTTTATGAAGATTAGGAATGGATTCAAAAGTTTCAGGATCAGCAGCTAGTATACAAGTAGTAATTTCAACAGGTACAGTATCAGCAATAGGCACTGGAGGGTTAGCAACAAACTGAGAATCAGAATTCTGAATATTTAAATCAGAAACCCCAGCAGTTTTCAAAGGCACAGAACTAGTGTTAATAGCAGATTTTGAATTCTTGACAGTAGAAGGCCTAAGTTCAGGATGAAGCTTGAAACAAGATTCCTTAGAAGGACCAAACATTTTGCAATTGTGACAGTAAACTGGTTTTTGTTCCATTATAACAGGCTGCCAATATCCATTGTGAGGAGAGCTTAGCCAAATTTCATCCACATCAGGTAATGTAATGTCCCTCTCAATTAAAATCCTAGCCAAGGAAGGCCTAGATAATTGAAAAGTAGACATATCCAATTTAAGAGGTCTCCCCAAAGCTGTACCAATAGCATATATCACCTGATGATTAAAAAACTGAAGTTTTAAGTTTGGAAGCCTATACCAAATGAGGATTATAGGAGCCTCTAGAATAGGGTCAAAATCAGGTGACCACTTAAGAATTTTCATATACCTTCCTTCAATAAGAATAAATTTCTTAGAGAAAAGATTGGCATAGTCTTCATCTTTAGAAAGTTGAATCAAAATGTGCCTTCCATCAAATAATCCAACCTTCCAAGTACCAACCAGCTTGAGATCTTCAAAACATTTTCTAATAGTCTCCATCTTTGGATGGCCGAATTGAAACTTCCCAATTAAGGCACATTTATGTGCCTGAACAAGAGTAGAAATTTCAGAGTCAGAAAATATTAAAGCAGGTTTGCCTCCTTTCTTTTCCACCTTTTTGATAAATGGACAATCCCCCTTACCAGCAGCCGAGTCATGATAGATTTGAGGAAAGACCAGCTTATCCGAATTACCGTGACCAACAATTTCCACAAAAGATTTGCTAGGATTTGAAGAAGAGGGAAGATTTGAAGTAGCCATGATTCAAGAAACCAGCCAAAAGAAGAAATTGAACTAGAAACAGAAAAGCTGAAACCCGGAAACCAAGAATTCAAAAAGAGAGAGCAATAGGGAAGAAAAAGACTAGAAACTAAAAGAAAAAGTCTCTAATCTTAACAATCACCAACAAAAAACCTCAAGAACAAAGCGAGAAAACAAAATCCCGACAAGAACTTCACTAGGAATTCACCTCAAGAACCTCCCCGAAAACCTGGAGCTTCTCTCTCATCCCGAAAACTTATCCGTTATATATATATATATATATGTAACAGTATATATATATATATATATATATATATATATATATATATATATATATATATATATATATTTTAAAGGAAAGAGCTAGAGTAGCTCCCTACATGTTAATGATGAAAGAAAACAATTACATACCCCGATTGAAGTAACCAAAAATACTATGGTGGTATAAGATGCTACACACCACACCCTATACGTACCCAAGTATACTTCCAACGAAAAAGAAAACAAAAGCAAAACATATGTCATCCACTAATAGACACCAATCTAAAATGTGGAGCCCGCACAAGGTCTGCATCCAAAAGGTAGGACGGGGTAGGAGGAGGGGCAGCGACACAAGGACCTCGTTGAGAGTGGAGGGCTTTCCTAGCTAGCCAATTAGCGGGCCTATTACCTTCTCTCGTAAATGAAAGAGAACCTGGATATTACATTGTTGGGAGAGTCTTCTGATCTTATGTATCCAATTTGAAAGATGCCAAGGAGGATGGAGAGTGTTATGTAAGTATTGCAGAATAGTGGCAGAGTCACATTCCACAAGGATATTATGCCAATGGCAGGAAATGGCCACATGTATAGCCCAAAAGCTGTCGTTAACTCGGCTTCAAAGCATCGACCGCCACGAGTAGGAGAATGGAAGAGACGAGATACACTTGCCATATGGATCCCCGAACACACCACCACACCCAAGACTGCAGCTGCAAAAGCCCCATCGAGTGTTAACTTTAATGAAAGGGAGAGAGGAGCCTTCCAATTAACTAAAATAATCTTAAACTCGCTTGGGGTGAAGAAGGGTAGGATAGTGAAGAATGTTGGGGAAGTGCTTCCAAAGTATGATTTTAGTCAAGAAGGCCCGACAATTTGTTACCACAGTTAATACTTTGCTTGCTCTCCTCCTCATTTTTTACTTTGTTCCTGTGCATCCGGATGAACCATGCAATCGAAAAGGGACGACCACTAAATTAGCTTTATTCCATTGTCGCCGGCGGTGGATATGTCCTTCCAATCAAGTAGAATAGTATTTATGTTTAATAAATTGATCACACCCCTCCGGACTTCCCGAGAAAAGTGACGAGTTAAAGAAAAGATGTTGCGAGAGATTCGACAGCGAGTCCCACGAGAGGTAGCACTTTGAAGGTCCTCTAATTCCCTTGAGTTTGAGGATGTCATCGGTAGGAAGTAGATGGTGAAAGAGCCTCCGGATGAAGAAAGACATGGATGGAGTTAGATAATTGTTCCGGATATGTTTGCCCCAAGTAATGTCGTGCCAATTGTAAATGGTGTGGTAGATATGCTTAGTAAGAGTCTGTGGGGCTTACCATTCGCGCGATAATTTTATCGAGTTGGGAAGTATCAAAATGAATAGCAGAAACACGTTGAGCGAGAAAAATCGATCGGCAATTCCCGAAGCTTAGTGAGGGACCAATGGTTATTGTCCCGACAGGTAGCCACAGGGGAAAAGGCGATGGTTTGTATGTGGGATAGCAATCTTCATTTCGAGTGGGCACCAAGTATCCTGCCGAACATAATCTTCCCTTGACCAAGCTCCCATGTGAAAAGTGATTCGACCGGATCTCTATCGATAAGCATTTGTTTCCAAATTCTAGAGCAACCTCGGTTTAATTTGGGCCAAGCCAGGGTGGCTATCTTTACAATATTTTCCTGTCAAGTAAAGTGCCCATAGAGACTTCGTTGTCCGAATTCCACCCATAACTTGCGTAAATTGACTTTCGCGCGATGATGCAACCCTTTGAAACCCAATCCTCCAACTCAAGTAGATATATATATATATATATATATATATATATATATATATATATATATATATATATAGTTATTTATAATTTTGTTAATCGTTAAATATTTTTATAATTAAATTATATTTAAAAATAATATACTATACTTAAAATATTTAAATTTAAAAAATAATATTATTAAAATTTATATATACATATATATGTATATATATATAAATATATATTTATATTTATATATACATATATTTATTTATTTATTTATTTTCTTATAATTTATTTAACTATTAGATATTATTATAATTAAATTATATTTATAAATAATATACTATACTTAAAACATTTAAAATAAAAAAATAATATTATATAAATATATATATATATATATATATATATATATATATATATATATATATATATATATATATATATATATATATATATATATATATATATATATATATACCTATATATATATATATTTATTTATAATTTACTTAACTATTAAATATAAATGATCAATCCCTCACTTAATGCCCAAACCATTGACACGATAGGTCAACTTTTGACCAAAAAGTCAATTTTGGTCAAAATAATGCATTTTGAAATAATGACCAATTATTGACCTAATAAGTCAATCTCTGACAAAAAAGTCAACTTTGGTCAAAATGGTCAATCCTTGACCCAATGACAAACTCATTAACCAAATAGGTCAATTTTTGACCAAAAAGTCAATTTTGGTCAAAATAGTCATTTTTTGACCTAATGACCACCCTTTCGATCCGCTAGGTCAACTTTTGAACAAAAAGTCAACTTTGGTCAAAATGGTCGATTTTTGACACAATGACCAACCCACTGACCCAATAGATCAACGTTTTGACTAAAAAGTCATCTTCGGTCAAAATGGTCAATTCTTGACCCAATTACCAACTCATTGACCAAATAGGTCAACTTTTGACCAAAAAGTCAACTTTGGTCAAAATGGTTAATTTTTAACCCAACGACCAACCCATTGACCCAGTAGGTCTACTTTTGAACAAAAAGTCATCTTTGGTCAAAATGGTCAATTCTTGACCCAATTACCACTCATTGACCAAATAGATCAACTTTCGACCAAAAGTCAACTTTGGTCAAAATAAATCAATATCCGACCCAATGACCACCCCGTTAACCCAATAGGTTAACTTTTGACCAAAAATTCAAATTTGGTCAAAATAGGTCAACTTTTGACCAAAAAGTAATCTTTAGTCAAAATGGCCAATTTCTGACCCAATGACCACCCCATTGACCCAAAGACCAACCCATCGACTCGATAGGTAGGTTTGCTGACCGAATAGTAAATTTTGGTCAAAATAGTTAATTTTTGATCTAATGACCAATTATTCACTCAATAAGTTAATCTCTGACCAAAAAGTCAACTTTGGTCAAAATATTCAATCCGTAACCCAATGACAAACCCATTGGCCCAATAAGTCAACTTTTGACCAAATAGTCAATTTTGGTCAAATAGTTAATTTTTGACTGAATGACCACCAATTGACGCAATAAGTCAACTTTTGACCAAAAAGTCAACTTTGGTCAAATGATAAGTCAACTTTTGACCAATATGTAAACTTTTGACCAAAATAGATCAACTTTTGATCAAAAAAGTTAAATTTAGTCAAAATGGTCAACTTCTGACATAATGACCTCCCCGTTGACCCAATGGCTCAACTTTTGACCAAAAATTTAATTTTAATCAAAATAATTAATTTTTTACCTAATGACCAAGATAGTCAATTTTTTGAATTAATGACCAATTATTGACCCAATAAGTCAATCTCTGACTAAAAATTCAACTTTGGACAAAATGGTCAATGATTGACCCAATGACAAACCCATTGCCTAATAAGTTAAATTTTGACCAAAAAGACAATTTTGGTCAAAATAGTCAATTTTTGACCTTAATGAGAAAAGTATCTTGGTTTAGAAGTGAATCTTAAAATCCAAGTGTTCTTAATATTTTAATTAAAACAAATCTTAAAGTTGTTTAAACAGAACCGATTAAGATCCCACGGTTCCGTCATCCCGGCACCGTTATTTTCATCGAATTCACTTAGTACAAATGAATTTGCTAAACTCAACTGAATGAGTTCCACACTTTCATTCAGACCGTGGGAAATCCCGTTATCAACATGTGGGTTACATCATCCGAGGTATTCCCGATCATTCAACGAGACGTTTTAATTTAGTTGCAATTGTAGTTTTTGTTTTGTTTGTGATTAAATTTTGAGTTGTCTTATATTTTGAATATTGTGGCGATGAATTTTATCTTGTGGTGATTTTTAATTTAGTTTTGGTTTCAGTTCAAGGACTATCCTAAAGGTTTTGGTTTTCATGCAACAATCTTGTTTAACATGCAAGAAAAAGTAAAGTACGGTGCATGTAAGTAAATTGCAATAAAGTAAATCGCAATAAAATAAAAGCGTACTTGGAGGCTCCTCCCGTCATTCCAAGCTGCACTTAAAACACATGTTAAGGCATTTAAATATTTCAACAAGTACCTAAGTAAAGCTAAGGGAAGGGTTTTGGTTGTCTACCAAATTCCTAATCCTATAACTAGTCATCTCCTATGACGTCTAGGTTCTTGGTTTGGCTTAAGGATGATTTTCTTCATCAAAGAACAATTAAATTCAATTGTTCTTCTAAAACATCCCGTCATATTGAGAAAGTGCTTAGGACGAGTCCTAAACATCTTTTTAATACTTCTGGGATTATTTTGCGTCCTAGTGAATTTAGTTGCACATGTGAATTAATCATCCAGGAGTTTAGTTAAACTTTGTCTCTTGCTCAGTGAATCTTGGTATTTGATTTCCTGATGAATGAAGTGACATCTCACTTAATACTCTATTTAAGAGTTATAATAATTAAAGCCTTTAGAGGCAAGTTGGTTTATTGAGAATTTTAATCACTCTTAATTTAAAGTTTGAGTTAATGATTTAAAGTGATTTAATTTAATTATGGGGTTTTAATTAATAATTTTAAGTTTGGAATAGTGTTCAAATTATTTTTTAAATCCAATTTAAATCTTTACACTTTCAATTATCTTAGTATTTCAAATTGATGTTTATATTTTAAATTTACTTAGATAGAAAGAGGTGTTGAAATTATTGATATGTTTTGATTTAACTCTTAATGATTTCATTTAGGTTTGTTGTTAAGTGATTTTAATTTAATTTAATTTTAATTTATTTTGATTTAATTTAATTTAATTTAATTTAATTTAATTTAATTTTAATTTAATTTAATTTCATTTAATTTAAATTTAACTTAATTTAATTTAATTTAATTTAATTTAATTTCACTTTTAATTTAACTTAATATAATTTTAATTGAATTTAATTTAATTTTAATTTAATTTAACTTTAATTTAGTTTAATTTTAGTTTCAATATTTTAAATTTAATTTAATTTAATTGTTAAGGTGTTAATTTAATTTAATTTAAACTTTGACTTGACTTAATTTAATTTAATTTAATTTAACTCCAAGATTTTAAATTTAATTTTAATTATTATTTTAATTTTAAGAACTAAATATTATTGAAGTGACTTATTTAGGGAATTTTAAATTAAAGAATAAATGTCCTCTTAATAATATCCCTATTTTAATAATCCAAATTTTAAATTTATTCTTTCCAAAATTTAAATTATTTAATTAATTAGAGTTTCATTTTAATATTTTCAAAGTGTTTAATGGGTTTCTACCCCTTAATTTCCCTAAGTTTCAATCATCCAAGAGAAAATTAAAATCAAATATTTTACCCTCCATTTTGATTAAACCTAAAGTTTTAATTAAAGGTTAAAATTCTTAATTACCTTTATGCCCTTTTAGGCCTATTTATTTCATAACTCACTAAATTGAGCTCAAATGAATTTGAAATTTTTATGTCAATTTATTCATATGTCAATTAAGACATTAGAGGAGAAAATGTGATTTTTTTGACTTTAATTTATTTATATAATTATTTTTAGTAGAAAATAGGGGTTTTCAAAGAAAATTCAACAACTTGACCAAGGAGAGGCTTCTGTCCTTAAGAAAATTATGGGATATTTCTAATGACCAGAGGACCACTTGGACCAATTTTTGTGATTTTTTGAGTTATATTTTATTTATTATAATTATTTTGATTTTTAGAGTATTAATTAATTTTAAAATAAAATAAAATTTGAAAAATAGATTTTATATTTTTCTTAAATTTCTCTAACTCAAGGAGTGTAGAGAAATAAGTTTTATAATTTTCTAATTTTTCTTTGATTTATTAGAATTATTTTAGTGAAAAGGTTGGAAAATTCATTTTTTAATATTAAAAAAATACATTAAGCCTTTAAAATTTCATATCTTATCCCAAGGACTTAGGAAAAATATTTGGTTTGTTCCTCAGTGATTAGGAGTCAAAATGTAACATTTTTATGATTTTTAATATTTTTATGATTTTTATTATTTTTTAATTATTAAAATATTAAAATATTGTGAAAAATCAACTTTTTTAGAAAATTCCAATTTTAATTTTCCTGAACTCCCCTGATACCATAGAAGCTCCAAAACCATTTTTGTGAATTTTTGAAAAGTATTTTTGGAGTTATGAATTTTTAATGTTCCATTTTGCTTATGAGGCTTAATCAATCCATTTGGTTGGGTTAATCAAGTCCAATTTATTTCAAAATTTTATTTAAGGTTCCTCTAATCCTAAAGAATAATGGAGAATTATTTTCCAGTCAATTTGATGTGTGGTTAACCCTAATTAATTCAAGTTTAATTTTAGGTATTTAGTCTAATTAGGGTTGTTCTTAATGAATTAAGTCTAACCATAATTATCCTAGGGTCCTCTGGTCCTAAGAAACTTCACTAAATTTTCCTAGAATTTATTTTACAACATGATAATTATTGGAATTAAAATACCTAAAACAGTGACATAAACTTAAAAAATAAATAACTTTCCATAGAGATGGCCTCTGACCTTAAAAAATTCAGAGAATGTTCCCAAGATCAGAGGCTTCAAAAGCCCTATGGTCTCATGCCATGGTGGATTGTTTTTGCAAATGGAGAATCAAAACATTGGAAACAGTAAATAAATTATTAAAAATAAAATACTCATCCAATCAACTTAATTTCTTTTTCACATTATTCTCCTCTGCTCCCTGAGCAAGAGGGTATTTTTATTTTATTTTTGCAATTTTTCTATGCAAAGATATGGATTTTTGAAGTTCAGGTCATTTAAATAATTCAAAAATACCCTAATTTCCTACTAATCCGACTCGGCGCCGCGTCATCCTACGGCGGATCGAAAGCCCACGCGTCGCTCTGTGATTCGGCGCCGCCATCTGTCTCAGCGCTCCAGGGGCCCGCAGTTCACGTAACATTGCGTTGTCCGGCTTGATCTCGACCGTCCGCTCGATACACGCGCGATCCAACGGCTCCTGTTCATCTTCTATGACAGGTGTGCACCCGTGACCGTCCACACTCAAACCCTAATATCTCTCTCGATTCTCAAAGGATTTTTGAGTTCTCATACTCTATCGATTCATCTTGAAGAGACGAACACATCCATACGGTTTATAAGCTATGAAATTGACCCAAACAAAATGGAGAGTTACTGGAAGCTTGGGAGGAAGAATGAGTTCATACCTTTGCTCAGAGAAGTGAAGCTTCGATCTGAGGGTTGTGTCACCTTCGATTGAGTCCAAGCAAGCTCCAGATGGAGTCCCTGGCTCTGGGGAATTGTTTAAGTATGAAAGTGACCAAGGCCGATCACAAAGCTTGGAGGCTGGAAGCAATGGCTGGCCTGGTGAGGGGACTTTTGCTGGGGAACTTCTTCTCTTGGTCTGGTGAAGGTGTAGGGTCAATCAATTTGAAGATTGGCTCACTGTGGTGAAGTGTCCTATTTTTTGGGTGGATTTTCAACTCAGAAATTGAGCTCTGTTAATGGGGTTTAGGGCAAAGGAACACTAGGTATCAACTGCTCTAGGTTAGGAGAAGGTCCTGGAGCAATTTTGGCAGAGCTTCCTTAAGGTCTGGTTCATCACCTTGTTTGGCCAAGAGGTGAGTGGGTTTAAATAGAGGTGGCTGGAGGGCTTCCCAGGGGCAATTGGAGGCTTGGATCAACTGCTCAGGGCAAGGGAAGAACAATTGCAATGGCCATTTAGGTTGGGACAAGTCAGCTAATTCAAATTGAATTTTTGATTCAAATTAAACCTCTCGGCTTGGTGGTTTCCGGCGGCTGTGGTGGCTGGCCGGCCAGGCATGGGTCACCCTCAAGGTCAGGGAGGTCAGTGCTTGAGTTTGGTGCCAACAATTGGCTTTGGACATGTGTAAAGGAGTTGGATTGAAATGACATGTGGAGAAGGTTATTTTGGGTTCAAATGGGTCAACCCATGGTTTTGGGCTTGGTGCACCACCCAAGGCCTGGATTTAGGCTGAAAAGGTTCATTTGGGTCAGCCAAGAGGAAATGGTATAATCTCCATCAAGGATTAGGTGGCTAACTTGGTTTAGTGTGTATCATGGATGAGGTTAAAAAGGCTTAAGGAAGGTTTAAGAAAGGGGCCCCTCCATTTGCCATAAATGACATGGTGAGGTGTCAAAACTCTCATGGCTTCATATGGCTTGTAAATGGCTCACATTTGGCTTACCTTTGGCTTAGAAAAGGTTGGTTTGTTTCATGAAAAAGGATTTTAAGGATTTTTGGTATTTAGGGGGTAATTTGGCATGTGGCTTGATTTGGAATGTCTTGATTATTTATTTAGGACTTAGGGATGATTTCAATTAAAGGTATGATGAGAAGAATTTGTCATGTGGGCTTTGGATTGATTTTGGGCTCTTTTGAAATAATTTTGGATGGGCTTTTAAAGTGGTTTAGGGAAGTGGGCTTTTGGATTTAAAGTAAATTTAGGATGAAAATTTTGTAAAGGATTGTGGAAAATAAATGTTGCAATTGGTTTAGGCATGTTTCATGAGTGATTTGAAACAAGCTTAAAGTGATTTTGAATTGAATTGGGTTGAATTTGGACTTTTTTGGTAAAGGGGCCAAAGTGGGTCAAATTGGGCTAACTTGGGCTAAGGTTGGGCTAATGTTGGATTTGATGTAAAATTAATGTTAGGAAATGTTTATGGGAGTGTTACAAAGAGTTTTTATCTTTGGTTAGGCTCTAATTTTGGGATTTGGGCCTATTTGGGTTAGGTTTGGGCTTAGGTCAATTTAAGGGATTTTGGTTTTGGGTGGAGTTTAGGTTCAAATTTTGGGCAAATCAAGTTAGTGTTTTGTTTATGGGGATGTTAGGAAGGTTTTAGAAAAGATTTGAGGTCAATTGGAGTTGAATTGGGTTGGTTTGGGCTAGGTTTAGGTCATGGGTTAAAATTGGGCCTTAAGCCCCAAATTGGAATTGGGCCCAAATGTCAATCAAATTGGCCTTGGATTTAGTCTAAATTGATATTGGGGATATTGAATTGAAGTTTAGAATTGAATTGGACCAAAATTGAGGTCAATTGGGGTGGTTTTGTTAGACATTGGGTTCACTTGGGTTAAAAATGGGTCAGATTGGGGGTTTTGGTAAAAGTGGGGTAAATTGGCAAAATTGTCCTATTTTGTAGTTGAACAAAATGAAATTGGGAATATTTGGGATTTTCTGGAATTTTCTGGGAATTTTTAGAATTTTTGGATTTTTTGAGGTAAAAGGGTATTTTGGTATTTTTGGGGGGGTTTAGGGGTATTTTTGGAAATTTTGGTATTTTTGGCCAAAGATGGTCAATTTAAGTGGTGGGAAGTGTTTATGATTAGTTTTGAGGAATTTTGGGTAATTTCAGAAATTTTGAAAATTTTGGGTCATTTCAAGGGTATTTGGTAGGTTTGGTGGGTCCGGGACCCCGGGGGTCAAAAATTGAAATTTTGGAAAAATGAAGATTGATCAAGTGTGAGTGAAATGGGATCACTTTGGTTGAGCCATGAAGCCACATTAAGCCCATATGATCCATGAGATGACTCATTTGAGGCATTCACTATGTTGTTCCTAACCCTCTTAGCTAGGAGCTCAGGGGTTAAGGACCATCCATATGAATTACCTACATGAGTCAGGAAATCAAGTTGGGTGAGAGTGTGGTTTTAGGATTTGGAATGTGTGTGAGAGTGTAGTGTATGTGAAAGCCAACCCTCACCAGACCAGGCCATCCAGGGTATTCCTAAGGCAAAAAAAGTCTTATAGGGAACCCATCCTTTAAACCTCCACATTTGATTTCAACACTCTTGGTGATTAGGGGTCTACAATCAAGCTTGTGGGGTTTGTGGGGAGTTAAGAAGTATTTTGAATTTCTAAATGGTGGGTTACATTTCTAGTCCTCTAAGATTAGTCAAAGGAAAAGCCTAATGCTAGATCCTAAGTACTAAAGAGAGAAGCAAAAGACCACACCAAAATTGAGGTCAACAAATGGACCCCGATAGGTGTGGTGTGCTAACCAAGCACACCGCGCGTATTGGCGTTGACCGAAGAGATCAACAAAACCAACACGGATGTCCAAGTGAAAAACTTAGGACAAAGTAGAAGAATTTCCGCTGGGAGTATCGAGTATATTTCCAAGACCGGAGATTCTCGAACTCTCGTCGGGGAATGGGAAGGAGGTGAACTCCAAATCACAAGATCCGGGAATTCAATTTAGATTTCATTTTACTTTTAAATTTCAAGTTTCAATGTGTGAGTTTAGATTTCGATTTGTTCTGAGTTTCAATTTCGATTGAAGTTTAATTTAAAATCAATTTAAGGAAATTTTGAATTTGAAATTTGGATTTGAAATGAGAATTGAAACCTGGGTTTCAACCTCGGGATTGCGAAGAGAACTGGAATTTAGGTACCAGCCTCGAAGTGAGAATCAGAGTTTAAGTATCGATGGAAAAAGGATGAGAATCAGAATTTAGGTACTGACCTCGAGAGAGTGAGAAATGAAATTTAAGTATCAATCCTGAAAGAGAATCGAAATTTAGGTATCGATCTCAGAAAGAGAGTCGAAATTTAGGTACCGACCTCGGAATGAGAACTGGAATTTAGGTACCAGTCTCGAAAGTTGTGAATCGAAATTTAGGTATCAATTCGAATGAGAGTCGGAATTTGGTACCGACCTCGAAAGAAGAGAACTGAAATTTGGTACCAGTCTCAGAAATTCAGAATTGAAATTTAGTATCAATTCGAAAGAGAATCGAAATTTAGGTATCGATCTCGAAAGATGGGAATCAGAATTTAGGTACTGATCCCAGAATAAGAACTGGAATTTAGGTACCAGTCTCGAGAGTTGAGAATTGAAATTTAGGTATCAATTCGAAAGAGAATCGAAATTTAGGTATCGACCTCGAAAGATGGGAATCAGAATTTAGGTACTGATCCCCGAATGAGAACTAGAATTTAGGTACCAGTCTTGAGAGTTGAGAATTGAAATTTAGGTATCAATTCGAAAGAGAATCGAAATTTAGGTATCGATCTCGAAAGATGGGAATCAGAATTTAGGTACTGATCCCCGAATGAGAACTGGAATTTAGGTACCAGTCTTGAGAGTTGAGAATTGAAATTTAGGTATCAATTCGAAAGAGAATCGAAATTTAGGTATCGATCTCGAAAGATGGGAATCAGAATTTATGTACTGATCCCAGAATGAGAACTGGAATTTATGTACCAGTCTCGAGAGTTGAGAATTGAAATTTAGGTATCAATTCGAAAGAGAATCGAAATTAGGTATCAATCTCGGAAAGAGAGTCGGAATTTAGGCACCGACCTCAAAATGAGAACTGGAATTTAGGTTCCAGTCTCGAAAGTTTGAAAGAGGACTAGAAGTTAGGCTCTAGCCTCGAAGAGAACTGGAAGTTAGGCTCCAGTCTCGAAGATTTATCTGTATGAAGACGGGCCCAGTCTTATGCCATCAGAACCAAATCGAACAAAGTTCGTGGCTCCGTGTCAACAGAATTAGTTGATCCTCTAAAACACAGAGGAAAGAGAACTGAAAGGAGCTGGTAAGTGTACCAAGCCGAAGAGACTTGACTTAGCAATAAGTCAAGGAAAATATTCAAATTTCAAAAGAGTTTCAAACAGATTTCGATTGAGGAAAGAACTGAAAGATTCGAATCAGAGGATTCAGATCGGAATTCGATTTGAGCTTTAGCTTCGTTTAGTTTGTCCTTTAACGATCCCATTTTTTTATTTTGTTTTTATTTATTTAGTGTTCATGTGAATTTGAAGTTCATTTTAATATTCAAATTTTTAGGAAAAGTTCTCATTTATTTTCTTTTCTTTTCTGTTCTTCGTTCAAAGTTCATTTAACTCTAATGGCGTTTCCGAGTCAATTTGCACAAAAAGAGGTGAAGGCAAAATATGACGTAGTCATTTTCATTCCAACTTGCTGAAAATACATCATACAACTTTGATCTAATCATGATGACATTTTCCTCGGAAATTTAATGTCTCATACAATCCATGTAAATCCAAAATGGATTGTGTAAGATTCTTGTTGATCCATCCAAAAGCGTCTGTCAAAAATCCATGTCTGAATAGTATGAAATATGGGCAATAACATCACCTTCCAAGCCACCCTTGGCAGAAATGCCGCATGGATGTGTATTGGAGGTGTGTTATTTCCCATGTAACTTACAGCTCGTAGTGCCGGAGGCTCTCCAATTCTGGATCTGGCTGAAAGTGGTAAGGCATTTTTCTGTCATCCATTCTTCTAAAAGTAACTGAGATCTGCTCCACAGACACTCCCGGAATGCAATGCTTCACAACATCTGCTCCGTTTCCTTTTAACACCAGGACGGAACCTACCGGTAGTGGTATCTCCATCGACCCTCGGAACTCACCGGGGCCTGCAATCCGGAGGTTAGATCCAAACATGATGTTGCACTTGGTTGACAAATGACAACTGTGCAGAAGGGTCTAACAAAGTCATGATGGTCTATATGTGGAGGTATGCAGTCACCTTCCTTGTAGATGTTAATAATACAGCTGTTAGGTATGCAATCTGTAGGCAATACCCTCCATGTTATCATCCTTTTCACCATCCTCTTAATGATTCTTGGCATCGGATCCACCTCACTGCGACGGAGTATCCCTGGTGGATTTCCTTTTCTGTCTACGGCAAAATTGTAGCAACATCCACATTAGATCGTAACTCTTCCTTTTCCTGGCATCCATCTTCGGGGTTCTGAATATGTCTTTTCTCTCAGGCGGCTAGCTCGACCCATTTTCTGTAATTCGAGGATGCAGTCTATAATTTGTTGTTGCTCATAATCTGAGAATACATTTGTATGCAGCTCGAGGCCTTCCAAGATGTTGACCCTCTTGTCTCCAATTCTTTCAAAGTATTCAAAGGTTTTCTTCTCAACTAGCTGCATTTTCTCCAGCTCGTATTCCGGCATTATCTGAAGTCCTCGGTGTCTAGTAACATACTGCGGGATGTATGGCTCAACCCCAGCACATTCTTCTGCATGTCTCGGCTCCTCGGGGATAGTCTTTGTAGGGACATCCTCCGGGGTTGCTTTCGCAACAAGACTCTTCGGATCCGGTACATCTGCTCGGCGTCGAGGTACTGACTCTATTTCTGCTTTTCTTGGTATTTCTTTTATCTGTTCCGACTTTCTTTGAGTTGACTTTCTTCTTTCTGGTTCCTGACGAACCGATCTCCTTGGAGCATTTGCACTAACGGTATCCACTGTCTGTTTATGTTGATCTTCTGCTAACTTGGTCAATATTTTGCGAATACGACGATTCTTATTTCTTCGCTGGGTAGCAGTGAGAGTAGCCCTCTGCTGTGGCAACCATGGACATAACTTTCTTATCTTCTCTGGTTGCATGCGCGGCGTTTGCTTTTCTTTTCTTCTTGCTTGGATTGGTGGCTCGGGCCACCCATTTTCATCAATGTCTGGCTGTGAAGTTCTTCTCGATCAACTGGGATCCAATCATCTTCTTCGTATTGTAAGCCGGTTGGTGTGAAGTCTGAGTCAATCTCTATCACTGCTCCATAACTCACCCTCTTTTCATCAAGTACTAGACTCACGCCATTTCTAAAGTTTAGAACCAACCGCCCATTCGACATTTCCCTGCGAAAAAAATAAGGAAAGGATCAGGGGCTGTACTAAGAACAAGAACAATAAAAAAACACTTAAAAATTCTTATTCACTTCTTTTAAATTTAAAGGAAGTAGGAAGAGATGAGAAAATATCAGGAATGAATGGATTTAAAAGGAAAGATTGACATTTTATTATTACGATTTCCCATGTTTTCTTTTTAACATTTTCGTTGATGAGATTTTTTTTTATTACCCATTTTATTTTGTTTTGGGTTCGGACCCAGTCACAAAGTGATTACTTTACCCGTGTTTCTAAGGTTAAGATTCTACTTTAGAGGCCACCTTCGAAACATCAGGTTGCGTAATACTTCTTTAAATACCGTCCATTGATTGAAAGCATGAGTCGTTCTCTGTGGCAATTCACAAGCTGGTAGGAACCTCCTGAGTAGACTCTCTCGACCACGAATGGCCCTTCCCATGTTGGTTCAAATTTACCACCTATCTTGCGATGTGCAAGAATAGGTCTTCTGAGAACTAAAACCAAGTCACCGACTTTGAATGTCTTGGGACGGACTAATTTATCATGGGCCTAGATCATCTTGGCCTGATACGATTCCAAATTCCTGTCGCGCGGAAAGTCTTTTCCTTCCAAGCTTTCCAATTCTTCCAGTCGTATTCTGGCATTTTCTTCTGTAGTGATCTTGTTTGCAACTGCAATTCTGAGAGAAGGAAGCTGAACCTCTAAGGGTAGAACGGCCTCGGACTCGTACACTAAGGCGTAAGGCGTAGACTGCGTGGGCGTTCTGAAAGTCATCCTGTAGGCCCATAAGGCTTCTAACAACTTCTCGTGCCAATTTCTCTTGTTGTCGTCCAAAGTTTTCTTTAAAATTTGAACGAGAGTTTTATTAAAAGCGTCGGCCAAGCCATTTGCTCTTAGGTAGTAGATCGTTGAGTATCGCCAATCGATCCCGTGTCTTCTGACAAAATTGTTAATCTTTGTACTTTTGAATGTAGACCCATTATCTGAAATGATCCTGCGCGGTACCCCAAAATGGTAGACGACTTGGTTCTTGAAAAACTGTAACACATGGTGTGCCTTCACTTCTCTGAGTGGTATAGCTTCTGCCCATTTAGAAAAGTAGTTTGTAGCTGCAAGAATGAAGCGATGTCCTCTTGAAGAAGGCAGTTCTATCGGACCCACTATATTTGTGCCCCAACACTCAAATGGCCACGACGTGATTGTTGGATGTAGCACATTTGGAGGTTGGTATAGAACCACTCCGTGCACTTGGCACTGGTGACAACTTTTGGCAACTTTCATACAGTCGGTCATCGTTGAGGGCCAGTAGTACCCTAGTCTTTTAATCTTCATTTTCATTTTCGGACCCGACTGATGAGCGGCACAAAGTCCTGAATGTACTTCTTTAACAATTTCACGAGCCTCGGACCCGCTCGGGCATCTTAGCCACATCTGATCAAAAGACCTTCTGTATAACGTGTTGTTTATTAATGCGTAAGACAGAGTTCTTTTCTTGATTTGATGGGCTCTCGACTTATCGTCAGGCAGGTTTCTTGTCTGCAAGTAGTCTATTAATGGCTGCCGCCAATCTTCTGTATTTTCTGTCACTGCTGCAATTGATTCTTCTGCTTTTTATGATTTGTGTATTGTATCTATGTCGAGCTGTGAGAGAACCTGCCGTCCTTGAACTGATACTTCAACTGACTCATCTTGCAAGCAGGCAAATTCCTTTGCAAGGCGGGCTAACGCATCGGCAAGAGCATTTTCTTTTCAAGGAATCTTGTAGATTGTTACGTTTGGAATTTGTTCCAACAATTTCATGGCGTACTGAAAGTATTGCTCGAGTCTTGGCTTTAAAATTCTGTACTGTTCGGCGACCTGTTGAATGATCAACTGAGAATCTCCGTAGATGTTGATGTCCGTTATTCCCATCTGAATGGTTAATTCCGATCTGTTATGAGGGCTTCGTATTACGCGCTCGTTATTTGTACACGGTTCCGTTAAGTGGTAGGAGTACCTTAACATTCCCCGCTACGACGTTATAAAGATTAGTCTGATTCCTGCCTTACCAGGCACTATCGTTTGCGGTTCTTTGTATTTCTATGCTGAAGATGCTCCGTCGAAGTATAGTTCCCAAAGTCAATCATCGGGGTCTTCTAAGCTCATTATCTGCTCGTCTGGAAAATCGACGTTGAGAGGCGATTCTGCTGGTAAAGGGTGTGCTGCAAGGAAGTCTGCTAGGACTTGTCCCTTTACGACACGAAGAGGAATGAAAGTTATGTCGAATTGCAATAGTATTATTGACCACCTAGCAAGTCTGCCAGAAAGCGTCGGTCGGGTCATCAAGTATTGCAACGGATTAACTCTCGAAATAAGGTTGACCTTATGAGAAAGCATGTAATTCCTGAGCTTTTGAGCGGCGAAGATCAGGGCCAAACAATGCTTCTCAATCGGAGGATACTTTACATCCGTCGGGATTATACGACGGCTTAGGTAATAGAGAGCGTTTTCTTTTCTCTCATCATTGACCTGGGTTAACAGGGCTCCGAGAGAGTCGTCTAAAGCCGCAGTATAAAGTATCAATGGTCTACCTGAGACTGGGGCTGCTAAGACAGGGGGTGTCATTAAATATTGCTTAACGTCCTTGAAAGCCCGGCTGGCATTTCTCATCCCAAACAAATTTGGCATCCTTTTTAACCAATGCCGAGAAGGGCTGACACCTACCTGACAAGTTCGAGATAAAGCGTCGAAGATATGCCAACTTCCCTTGAAAGGATTGTAGTTGTTTCAAAGTTTTGGGAGGAGGCATTTCTAAAATAGCTTTAATATTCTCCGGATCGATTTCAATCCCGCGATGTCAGACAACAAATCCTAAGAATTTCCCAGAGGTGACGCTGAAGGTGCATTTTAAGGGATTCATCTTAAGTTTAAATTGTCTCAGTCGCTCGAAAACAATTCTCAAATCATACAGGTGATATTCCTTCAGTTTACTTTTGATGACCACATCATCCACGTAGCACTCGACTTGGTTGTGAATGAGATTATCAAAAATTTTCATCATCGCTCTTTGGTATGTTGCTCCTGTGTTCTTTAATCCAAACGGCATCACTGTGTAGCAATACACTCCGATCGGCGTTCTGAATGCCGTGAGCTTTTCGTCTTCTGGTGCCATTTTTATCTGGTTGTATCCTTCATCCATCCATGAAAGAGAAGATTTCATGTGTTGACGCGATGTCGATCATCAATTCCGGAATTGGTAGTGGGAATTCATCCTTCGGACATGCTTTATTTAAATCTCTGAAACCCACGCAGATTCTGATCTGACCATTCTTCTTTCTGACTGGTACCACGTTGGCTAACCAAGTTTGGTATTGTTCTTCATGGACAAATTTAGCGTCTATTAGCTTCTTAACTTCGGCTATTACTTGTTGCTCAATTTCTAAACGCATTCTTCTGGGAGCTTGTCTGACTGGAACGGAAGTAGGATCCACTCCTAGCCTGTGAACTGCGACTTCTGGAGCTAATCCTGGCATTTCGTCGTAACTCCAAGCAAAACAGTCCTTGAATTCCATTAGTAGCTTGATTATCTCTTCAGAGTCTTCTTTATTGAGTAAGGAGCTAACAAAGTTAGGCCTAGGCTCTTCGCTAGCACCTAAGTTAACTTCCATTAACTCATCTATTGTAGATTTAATTTCTTCTTTGAATTCTGGTGGAGCATCTCCGATTGGCAGATCTTCGAGATCTTCTGAAGCTTCCAAGCAGTCTTCATTAAGCTTGCAAGTGACAACCAAGCAAAATCCCGTATCGTCAACAGACCCTACCGTGCCGAATCCGAGACCATGTTTTGAATTGGGAGGCCGACCGGCATTGTTCCATAATTTTTCAAAGTGTTGTGATTGACCTTTTGTCCATCGTCGAGG
Source organism: Papilionanthe hookeriana x Papilionanthe teres (assembly GCA_022702705.1). Lineage (NCBI taxonomy): Eukaryota > Viridiplantae > Streptophyta > Magnoliopsida > Asparagales > Orchidaceae > Papilionanthe > Papilionanthe hookeriana x Papilionanthe teres. The sequence continues at coordinate 2,237,552 of CM040434.1, read as the reverse complement.
TAAGACTCCACGTTGAATTAAATTTTTAACACAGGGAGAGTACCACTCAAAGGGTAGTTCCATTAATTCAGATGAGGTAACATCTTCAAATTGTACATCTTTTTCAGTATTGGAAGAAGAAGCACCACGGTAAAACTTGATCGGCTTAGCACCACCATCATGCACTTCCTTGACCACCATACCCTCGATCTTATTAGAATGCATCGGGGTCAGAGTCATAGTATGTACATAATGGTTAAGCTTCTCGTACATTGATTTGTATTCTTCATTCTTTTCATCTTCGAGAGAAATCTTGAACTGTGGTTTCTTTCGATTTATTTGCATTGCTTCTTTCTTGATTTCTTCTTCCTCTTCGGAACTGTTCTCCCAATCAACATCGATGACCGGTTTCTTCTGTCCAACTGTTCCAACGTTTCTTCCACGTCCTCGTCCCCGGCCTCGACCTCGGGTGCGAGTTCTGGAGAAATCTTCACCATCTCACCGTAAGGGAGTGGTGAGTAACTGTTGGACTAGAACTTCAGGTTCTTCATCGTCTCGAATTTCTTTTGCTTCATTTGGTATGGTATTTCTGGAAAAGATTGTTTTCTTCGGAAGTGTGTAGTAGGCCGCATCTTCATGAATTCCAATTTCGTGTACGGAGAATGGTTGCAAATCACCTTTGATGCACTGTTCCCCTCCTTCGTAATACTTTATGCACTGGTGCAGAGACGACGGTACCATCTAGTTTTCATGGATCCATGGCCGACCCAGTAGAGCGTTAAACGATGTTTCAGAATCAATTATGTGGAATTTTGCGGTTGTCTTTGCTAAATCACCGGTCTTCATTAGTAGTGTTATCGATCCTTTTTTATTGAAGCCTCTTAATAACATCTTGTCTGCTTCAAGCTTGCGAGCATCAATTTCTAAATATGCTAGCGTCCGAAGATTCATTATGTTGATTGATGCTCCCGGATCGACCAACACTGCGGAGAGCGTAAACTTTCCAATAGTGACTGAAATGTATAACGGTCGGTTGTGATCAGCCGTTCCGAGTAGTATATCATTGTCCGTGAAGGTAACACCTCGCTGTTCTCTTAACGAGCAAACCTCGTCGAAGGAATCACCGACCATTTGAGCTAAACAAATCTCTGGATCAAGTAAAGCCTTGATCAGAGCCTCCCTCATCTCCTTTGACAGGATCAGAGCGTTATATATGCTTAGTTTGGCTGGTAGCTTCCTAAGATGGGCTAGCACATTGTAGTCCACTTTATTACCATGTTCCTCGGTTTCTTCCCGAATGGGCAATTCCTCTGCTGGGGTTGACTCTTCCTGAGAAACTACCTGCTTTCCTTTATCCTTTGGACCCATTCTCGGGGGTAGAACTTTTCCGCTTCTTAGATTGACCTCTGTTATCTCTTCTAAATTTACCGGTGTCTCCTCTTAAATCGGAACAACTGGCTCTTCTGAAGTTGCTTCGGTGTCTGATGGTTCTAATTCTATCGTGATCGGAGCTCCTCGGAATTCATAAATGGACTCGTTGCTTGTCGAGCTTTCGTAGCCTTCTTTGTGAAGATCTTCTTCGTCGTGGTCATCGAGGTTGTGTATGATTTAAGAATCGTTATTTGTATTGGAATCGAGATCCGGATTAAGCCGGTTGTCGCTAGTTACGTAATCGTTAGAAACAGTCAAAACGTAGCCAACGCCATAACCCTTATCATTATAAGATCCCGCCGGGGCGAGCAGATAATCATACAGAGTCAGGAATTTGAGGGATTTCTCCCCCGAATCGGAAACAACCATCCTAGGATAAGCAGCCCCTAGTCTACCCTTCGGAGCCTCGGTCTTCCTTTCTTCCATGATCTTCTCCTCCTTCTGGGGCGGTTCTTCAATAACAAATGATAGTGCCGGCTCGACAGGTTTCAAACTCTGAGTTGAAGCGTATACCGAAGCGGTTTGGATGTGATCTAAAATTTTCTTCAATGACTTTGTCCAGACAGTACCCCATCCATCATCAGTCGTGTACGGGTCTATCAGATCAATGGGATCTGTTGAAATAACATTGACGGAATCTCCTTTCTGGGGTTCCTTAATGTATTCCTTTGGGATCGTTATGTTCCCTTTCCGGAGATTGTTATCAAGCCAACTCTTAAAAGTGATGCAATCCTCTATCTTGTGTCCGAGCATCCGGTGGTAAGGGCAATAGTTCGGATGATCTTTCTTATTGACTTCCTCCGGCTTCTTGGGCTCTGGCAGTTGAAAATCCGGTGTCTTCATTAAGCTGCGGAACATCTTCGCTATTGCTTCAGTTTTGAATGGATACTCTCTGTTTAGAAGTTCTCTTAAGGTACGCGATGAACGAGGTAGTTGTTCATAATGCTGAGGCGACTGATAGCTTGGTCGGAGCTGTTGGTAGCTCTGCTGAGGTTGCTGATAGATCTGTTGAGGTTGTTGGTATGTTCGTTGCGGTGGTTGATAACTATGCTGTGGTCGTTCTGGCTGTATCTGAATCGGCTGTTTGCCCTTATCTACTGCCGCGACGATTCCAGATTTCTTTTCAAATGTCTTCATAGTTTTCTATTTATCGGTCTTGTCTACGAAACTTAACTGCTTTGCCTCTTCTTGCAAGCTCCCGGCCTTGCTAAGCAACTTCTCGAAAGTCTTGATTGTAAATCCTTTAAGGAGAAGTGCTATCGGGTCATGGATACTCTTGAGCAAGATGTCGACTGCATGTTGTTCTTGAAGCTGTGGTTCACACTTCATGCTTAAATTCCTCCATCGAAGTATGTAATCCACTAAAGTCTCGTTCGGCTTATGTTGCTCCACCACTAGATCACCGATAGTGATGTGGTGCTGAGCCCCGACAAACCGCTTAACGAAGAGATTCTCTAGTTATGAAAAGTTCTTTACTGAACCATTCGACAATTCTGCGTACCAGTCGAAGGCAATCCCTGACAAGCTGCTGACGAATTGACGGAAGAGTAGAGCGTCACTCCCACCGGCATTGCAGCAACTAGCACGAAAATGTGCGACATGCTGCCGGGGGTTTCCCGTTCCATCAAAAGTCTTAAACAGAGGTGGTACGAAGCCTTTTGGGTATTGGACCTCATCAAATTCTTCGGGGTAAGGTCTTCCCGTCTGAATAAATGTTCCACTCTTAGATTGTGCTAGGGCTTCTCGCACCTGCTATTCTACCATGTTCTTAATGTCCTTTTCTGGAATCATGCTTTGTGTAGAATCCTTCTTTGGTGGCTCGTCTCCGTTGACGGATGTGATCTCTTTTCCTCCATCCGCAATATGGATGATCTGCAGGGGTGTCTCTTTCGAGGTCTGAACTCGACTGCGGAGAGTGGCTAAAGCGGCGGCCATCTCTTCCATCCTCTTTGCCATCTGGGAAATTGTGTCATCTCTTTCCTGAAGCTGTGCCCTCATTACTTCCGGTTCATCTCTTTCCGCAGCTGCCGGAGCACCTTGCGAGGCTGACGATGCTCGTGTTTCAACCATGTTGATCTCAGCATACTCCTCATCCATGAATTCTGATGAGTCAACTTCATCCTCTAGTTTTTCTTCTCTTTCTTTTGTTAACCATTGGATGTCGGTCCTTAACTTGTCCATGGCATCCTCTAGTGGCCTTTTCCGCACGGTGTCGCAGTTGTCATATGACGGTTGTTGAACTTCTTTTCCGGGAGTCTCCTTTATTGCAGTAGCACTTTCTTCTGATTCAAGTCTCCTGACGAGACTTTTCTTCTCAAGACATTGTTTTGGTCTTAGCTCGCCAGTAGTAGGTCGCCATACCATCCTTCTCGCAGTCGGAAGCCTAGGACCGGATGGTCTGTCGGCTATATGCTGGAAGGTGGTATCCTCCCTAATTTGTAGACCTGATACAACAACGGGTGAACTGGCTATTATCTTCTTCTTTGGTTTCTCTGTGGCAGCAACAGGCTCTATTCGCTGTCCGAGGCGGGATTTAGCTGGTACCCGTCCTATCCTTCTTAAGATTTCTGACATAGGGCACCTTTCTTTCTTTTCCAATCTTTCTATCACAGCTTGCAGTCGGGCAAATGGAGTAGTCTTATCCTTCTTCCTCTTGTAATTGATGTAGTACGCAGGTCGGGGTAATGCAGCGGCGATCCTAAGGACATTCTCTTCATCTGATGCGGCAGAGAGAGGGTGAAGCCTGCTCCCTTCCAACAGAGGTATATACTCAGGCAGTTCTTCTCTTTCCTCAAGAATTTCTAGAAAAGCAACTTCAGCAGCTTTGACTTTCTCGATCTTAGCGATCTTTCTGCTTCTATTTCTCCTTTGAGTCCGAGTTAGGGGTGCAACTCTTGAACTCGGACCTAAAAAACGGATGGTATTGTAGCAAAATCTGTACCCTCCACGGTGACGGAGCTCATCACGGACTTGGATTTCCTTCCTCTTCGGTTTGGCGAAGTCGGGGTAGGTGCGTAGATGACTAGACCGGTGGGGATAGAGACAACAGTCCTCCTACGAACAATAGTACTCCTTTCAGCTGGGACCCTTTGCAGGGGAGGGAATTCTTGAGTCGATTTCAGGTTGAACTCAATTACGGGTTTCTTAGTTTCTGACACTTTGTCCATTAGTGTGAAGAGAGTGACGTCAGCGAACTTGATATCTGTGTTTTCGAACCCTTGTCCGAAATGGATGATTCCATTATCGGGCAGCTCATCCTTGTAAACGGTGAAGTCCATTCCATTGGTGAAGGAGAAGATTAACTTTGGGGCAGTCATTTTTACGTAGGGTAGATTCCGAATGTCAGTCCCGAATTATTCTTCCTTTCGTCGTAAAGTCTAGGATGAAAAAGAAAGAGTCCGAACACATTTTCGTTTATCTTAGTGTATTTGTGATTTAAAAAAGTTTGTTTAAAGGGTTATTTATTAGAAGACTTATTTAAGAATGAAATGATTAAAGGTATAGAAAAGGTAAAGGACCCGATTAAGAATTGGAAAGGAAGAGAAAGTCTCGCAAAACTTCTCAACCCGAAGGACCGCTCCTAAGCTAACACCTATTGGGGGTCCACCCCACCTCAGAAAAAGAGGTAAAAGGATTTCAGAACCTCTCTGTTTAGGGGTGTCTAAACAGTGGCTCCTAAATCCGAGAGAAGTTGGCTATACCCTTTCAAGACAGAAATGAACGGGGTATTCCAACGGAAGAATGGTAGTTTGTTCCACTAGGGACATGGATACACTACCGATTTATGAAGGCAAAACCATATGATCAAAATGGAGAGAGGAACTAGTCCCCAGCAGAGTCGCCAGAAGTTGTCAGCATATTTTTGGGTTATGTGTTTTATTTTGAAAAAGGGATCGCCTACGAAGTTGTACGCGAATTTTAAATTTTAAATTTAATTTAAATATATATATAATCTAGAAGGTAGCATTTGATTTTGAAAATAACTTTAAATTTGAAAGTTTGAAGATATGAAATCAAACCGATCTCACATCCCGAATAGTTTATATAAACGAGCACCGCACCACAACCGTGTATTTATTCCGACGAATAGACACACTGCTTGATGATGGGGCTCGATTAAATAAACTAAAAGATTTGTGACATCCGTTTGGTCTGCGAACCAATTTTATAAGCCGACAAGTTCCCTTGTTTAATATAAAGAAATTAAACAGGGTTTATATTACCAGGTTCTTCAAGTTCCTATAAAGGCGAGCCCCTATAGTTAATTACATCTTAAATAACGGGAATCATTTAAGAAAACTCTCGATAATGATCAGTGGTTTTGCTTTTAAGAATTTCAAAGTTTAAAGTATTCGAAGGATTGGATTTTTGAAATTTTAATAGGGATTAGCTCAAATTCGGAACAGTTTATTTTAAGAATCTAAAGAAAGAGAAGTAGGAGAAGCTGAGAATCCAAGAAGAATCTTGACAACTTCCCAAATTATCCTATTGTTTGGTTTAGATTTGGGAGTTTATTTAATGTTGCAATCTTGCCAATTTTATTTAATTAGGACTTATATTTGTTTGACATGATCACACAAACAGCCTGGAAGATGTGAGGGTCTATGTCGTATCAAACGACCACCTCGGATTCCTAAGACCGGTTAGGGCTTAATTTGCATAACATGATTATGGAAATGCCTAACAAAAGGTTGAGAATTTATGTTGCACTAGGCAAACTACCTCAAAGTCCTATGGCTTGGTTATTTAATTCTAAGAAATTTTTGCTGAAGTAGATCCGAGTTTTGCTGATGATGATGGCCGTGCTGCCCACCATGCTCTAAGCTCGTTGTTGTTGCAGAGGTTTAGTTTTAGAAGGTTAAAATCAGGGGGATGAGAAAAGTGTCTTGGTTTAGAAGAGAATCTTAAAATCCAAGTGTTCTTAATATTTTAATTAAAACAAATCTTAAAGTTGTTTAAAAAGAACCGATTAAGATCCCACGGTTCCGTCATCCCAGCACCGTTATTTTCATCGAATTCACTTAGTCCAGATGAATTTGCTAAACTCAACTGAATGAGTTCCACACTTTCATTCAGACCGTGGGAAATCCCGTTATCAACACGTGGGTTACATCATCCGAGGTATTCCCGATCATTCAACGAGACGTTTTAATTTAGTTGCAATTGTAGTTTTTGTTTTGTTTGTGATTAAATTTTGAATATTGTGGCGATGAATTTTATCTTGTGGTGATTTTTAATTTAGTTTTGGTTTCAGTTCACAGACTATCCTAAAGGTTTTTGTTTTCATGCAACAATCTTGTTTAACATGCAAGAAAAAGTAAAGTACGGTGCATGTAAGTAAATTGCAATAAAGTAAATCATAATAAAATAAAAGCGTACTTGGAGGGTCTTCCCGTCATCCCAAGCTGCACTTAAAACACATGATAAGGCATTTAAATATTTCAACAAGTACCTAGGTAAAGCTAAGGGAAGGGTTTTGGTTGTCTACCAAATTCCTAATCCTATAACTAGTCATCTCCTATGACGTCTAGGTTCTTGGTTTGGTTTAAGGATGATGTTCTTCATCAAAGAACAATTAAATTCAATTGTTCTTCTAAAACATCCCGTCATATTGAGAAAGTGCTTAGGACGAGTCCTAAACATCTTTTCAATACTTCTGAGATTATTTTGCGTTCAAGTGAATTTAGTTGCACATGTGAATTAATCATCCAGGAGTTTAGTTAAACTTTGTCTCTTGCTTAGTGAATCTGGGTATTTGATTTCCTGATGAATGAAGTGACATCTCACTTAATACTCTATTTAAGAGTTATAATAATTAAAGCCTTTAGGGGCAAGTTGGTTTATTGAGAATTTTAATCACTCGTAATTTAAAGTTTGAGTTAATGATTTAAAGTGATTTAATTTAATTATGGGGTTTTAATTAACAATTTTAAGTTTGGAATAGTGTTCAAATTATTTTTTAAATCCAATTTAAATCTTTACACTTTCAATTATCTTAGTATTTCAGATTGATGTTTATATTTTAAATTTACTTAGATAGAAAGAGGTATTGAAATTATTGATATGTTTTGATTTAACTCTTAATGATTTCATTTAGGTTTGTTGTTAAGTGATTTTAATTTAATTTAATTTTAATTTAATTTGATTTAATTTAATTTAATTTATTTTCATTTAATTTCATTTAATTTAGTTTTAATTTAATTTAATTTAATTTATTTTAAATTTAACTTAATTTAATTTAATTTAACTTTTAATTTAATTTAATCTAATTTTAATTGAATTTAATTTAATTTTAATTTAATTTAACTTTAATTTAGTTTAATTTTAGTTTCAATATTTTTAATTTAATTTAATTTAATTGTTAAGGTGTTAATTTAATTTAATTTAAACTTTGACTTGACTTAATTTAATTTAATTTAATTTAACTCCAAGATTTTAAATTTGATTTTAATTATTATTTTAATTTTAAGAACTAAATATTATTGAAATGACTTATTTACGGATTTTTAAATTAAAGAATAAATGTCCTCTTAATAATATCTCTATTTTAATAATCCAAATTTTAAATATATTTTTTCCAAAATTTAAATTATTTAATTAATTAGAGCTTCATTTTAATATTTTCAAAGTGTTTAATGGGTTTCTACCCCTTAATTTCCCTAAGTTTCAATCATCCAAGAGAAAATTAAAATCAAATATTTTACCCTCCATTTTGATTAAACCTAAAGTTTTAATTAAATGTTAAAATTCTTAATTACCTTTATGCCCTTTTAGGCCTATTTATTTCATAACTCACTAAATTGAGCTCAAATGAATTTGAAATTTTTATGTCACTTTATTCATATGTCAATTAAGACATTAGAGGAGAAAATGTGATTTTTTTTATTTTAATTTATTTATATAATTATTTTTAGTAGAAAATAGGGGTTTTCGAAGAAAATTCAACAACATGAACAAGGACAGGTTTCTGTCCTTAAGGAAATTATCGGATGTTCCTAATGACTAGAGGACCACTTGGACCAATTTTTGTGATTTTTTGAATATATTTTATTTATTATAATTATTTTGAGTTTTAGAGTATTAATTAATTTTAAAATAAAATAAAAATTGAAAAATAGATTTTATATTTTTCTTAAATTTCTCTGACCTCAAGGAGTCTAGAGAAACAAGTTTTATAATTTTCTGATTTTTCTTTGATTTATTAGAATTATTTTAGTGAGAAGGTTGGAAAATTCATTTTTTGATATTAAAAAAATACATTAAGCCTTTAAAATTCCATATCTTATCCTAGGGACTTAGGAAAAATATTTGGTTTGTTCCTCAGTGATTAGGAGTCAAAATGTAACATTTTTATGATTTTTAATATTTTTGTGATTTTTATTACTTTTTAATTATTAAAATATTAAAATATTGTGAAAAATCAGCTTTTTTAGAAAGTTCCAATTTTAATTTTCCTGAACTCCCCTGATACCAGAGAAGCTCCGAAACTATTTTGTGAATTTTTGAAAAGTATATTTAGAGTTATGAATTTTTAAAGTTCCATTTTGCATGAGGCTTAATCAATCCATTTGGTGGGGTTAATCAAGTCCAATTGATTTCAAAATTTTATTTAAGGTTCCTCTGATCCTAAAGAACAATGGAGAATTGTTTTCAAGTCAATTTGATGTGTGGTTAACCCTAATTAATTCATGTTTAATTTTAGGTATTTAGGCTAATTAGGGTTTTTCTTAATGAATTAAGCCTAACCATAATTATCCTAGGGTCCTCTAGTCCTAAGAAACTTCACCAAATTTTCCTAGAATTTATTTTACAGCATGCTAACTATTGGAATACAAATACCTAAAACAGTGACATAAACTTGAAAAATACATAACTTTCCATAGAGATGGCCTCTGACCTTAAAAAATTCAGGGAATGTTCCCAAGATCAGAGGCTTCAAAAGCCCTATGGTCTCATGCCATGGTAGATTGTCTATGCAAATGGAGAATCAAAACATTGGAAACAGTAAATAAATTATTAAAAATAATATACTCATCCAATCAACTTGATTTCTTTTCTACGTTATTCTCCTCTGTTCACTAAGCAAGAGGGTATTTTTATTTTATTTTTGTGATTTTTCTATGCAAAGATATGGATTTTTGAAGTTCAGGGCATTTAAATAATTCAAAAATACCCTAATTTCCTACTTATCCGACTCGGCGCCGCGTCATCCTACGGCGGATCGAAAGCCCACGTGTCACTCTGTGATTCGGCACCGCCATCTAACTCAGCGCTCCAGGGGCCCGCGGTTCACGTAACATTGCGCTGTCCGGCTTGATCTCGACCGTCCGCTCGATACACGCGCGATCCAACGGTTCCTGGTCATCGTCTACGACTGGTGTGCACCAGTGACTGTCCACACTCAAACCCTAATATCTCTCTCGATTCTCAATAGATTTTTGAGTTCTCATACTCTATCGATTCGTCTTGAAGAGACGAACACATCCATAAGGTTTATAAGCTATAAAATTGACCCAGACAAAATGGAGAGTTGCTGGAAGCTCGGGAGGAAGAATGAGTTCATAACTTTGCTCAGAGAAGTGAAGCTTCGATCTGAGGGTTGTGTCACCTTCGACTGAGTCCAAGCAAGCTCCAGATGAAGTCCCTAGCTCTGGGGTATTGTCTAAGTATGAAAGTGACCAAGACCGATCACAAAGCTTGGAGGCTGGAAGCAATGACTGGCCTGGTGAGGGGGCTTTTGCTGGGGAACTTCTCCTCTTGGTCTGGTGAAGGTGTAGGGTCAATTAATTTGAAGATTGGCTCACTGTGGTGAAGTGTCCTGTTTTTTGGGTGGATTTTCAACTCAGAAATTGAGCTCTGTTAATGGGGTTTAGGGCAAAGGAACACTGGGGATCAGCTGCTCTAAGTTAGGAGAAGGTCCTGGAGCAATTTTGGCAGAGCTTCCTTAAGGTTTGGTTCATCACCTTGTTTGGTCGAGAGGTGAATGGGTTAAAATAGAGGTGGCTGGAGGGCTTTCCAGGGGCAATTGGAGGCTTGGATCAACTGCTCAGGGCAAGGGAAGAACAGCTGCAATGGCCATTTAGTTTGGGACAAGTCAGCTAATTCAAATTGAAATTTTGATTCAAATTAAGCCTCTCGGCCTGGTGGTTTCCAGCGGCTGTGGTGGTTGGCCGGCTAGGCATGGGTCACCCTCAAGGTTAGGGAGGTCAGTGCTTGAGTTTGGTGCCAACAATTGGCTTTGGACATGTGTAAAGGAGTTGGATTGAAATGGCATGGGGAGAAGGTTATTTTGGGTTCAAATGGGTAAACCCATGGTTTTGGGCTTGGTGCACCACTCAAGGCCTGGATTTAGGTTGAAAAGGTTCATTTGGGTCAGCCAAGAGGAAATGATATAGTCTCCATCAAGGATTAGATGGCTAACTTAGTTTAGTGTGTATCATGGATGAGGTTAAAAAGGCTTAAGGAAGGTTTAAGAAAGGGGCCCCTCCATTTGCCATAAATGACATGGTGAGGTGTCAAAACTCTCATGGCTTCATATGGCTTGTAAATGGCTCACATTTGGCTTACCTTTGGCTTGGAAAAGGTTGGTTTGTTTCATGAAAAAGGATTTTAAGGATTTTTGGTATTTAGGGGGTAATTTGGCATGTGGCTTGATTTGGAATGGCTTGATTATTGATTTAGGACTTAGGGATGATTTCAATTAAAGGTATGATGAGAAGAATTTGTCATGTGGACTTTGGATTGATTTTGGGCTCTTTTGAAATCATTTTGGATGGGCTTTTAAAGTGGTTTAGGGAAGTGGGCTTTTGGATTTAAAGTAAATTTAGGATGAAAATTTTGTAAAGGATTGTGCCAAATAAATGTTGCAATTGGTTTAGGCATGTGTCATGAGTGATTCGAAGCAAGTTTAAAGTGATTTTGAATTGAATTGGGCTGAATTTGGACTTTTTTGGTAAAGGGGCCAAAGTGGGTCAAATTGGGCTAACTTGGGCTAAGGTTGGGCTAATGTTGGATTTGATGTAATATTAATGTTGGGAAATGTTTATGGGAGTGTTACAAAGAGTTTTCAACATTGGTTTGGCTCTAATTTTGGGATTTGGGCCTATTTGGGTTAGGTTTGGGCTTAGGTCAATTTAAGGGATTTTGGTTTTGGGTTAGGTTTGGGTGGAGTTTAGGTTCAAATTTTGGGCAAATAAAGTTAGTGTTTTGTTTATGGGGATGTTAGGAAGGTTTTAGAAAAGATTTGGGGTCAATTGGAGTTGAATTGGGTTGGTTTGGGCTAGGTTTAGGTCATGGGTTAAAATCGGGCCTTAAGCCCCAAATTGGAATTGGGCCCAAATTTCAATCAAATTGGACTTGGATTTGGTCTAAATTGATATTGGGGATATTGAATTGAAGTTTAGAATTGAATTGAACCAAAATTGAGGTCAATTGGGGTGGTTTGGTTTGACATTGAGTTCACTTGGGTTAAAAATGGGTCAAATTGGGGGTTTTGGTAAAAGTGGGGTAAATTGGCAAAATTGGCCCATGGTGTAGTTGAACAAAATTAAATTGAGAATATTTGAGATTTTTTTGAATTTTCTGGTAATTTTTAGAAGTTTTGGATTTTTTGAGGTAAAAGGGTATTTTGGTAATTTGGGGGGGGGGGTTTAGGGGTATTTTTGGAAATTTTGGTATTTTTGGCCAAAGATGGTCAATTTGAGTGGTGGGAAGTGTTTAGGATTAATTTTGAGGAATTTTGGGTAATTTGGGAAATTTTGGGTCATTTCAAGGGAATTTGGTAGGTTTGGTGGGTCCGTGGCCTCGAGGGTCAAAAATTGAAATTTTGGAAAAATGAAGATTGATCAAGTGTGAGTGAAATGGGATCACTTTGGTTGAGCCATGAAGCCACATTAAGCCCATATGAGCCATGATAGGACTCATTTGAGGCATTCACTATGTTGTTCCTAACCTCTTAGCCATGGGCTAGTGGTTTAAGGACCATCCATATGAATTACCTACATGAGTCAGGAAGTCGAGTTGGGTGAGAGTGTGGTTTTAGGACTTAGAATGTGTGTGAGAGTGTAGTGTATGTGCAAGCCAACCCTCACTGACACTGTAGCCATCCAGGGTATTCATAAGGCCAAAAAAGTCCTATAGGGA